>CAOKZL010000795.1:0-600000 GCA_948472985.1 Iguana delicatissima | reverse complement strand
ATATATTAGCTCTGACAGGTAATATATTAACTCAGAACTCAAGTTACTTGACTTTTTCAAAAAATTAAAAATGTAGTCAAGCCTGTACTAATTCTCTGTTGGGATGATGGTGATGAAGAAGAAAATGATGATGTATGTGGAGATGGATGGATAGATAGACAGATGCATAGGTAGGTAGCTTAAAGAAGAAACCCAACAGCCTGTGGCTATGATTTCTTATTTGCCCTTGTATATGTGGAATGAAAAATCAGTCTTTTTGTTAGTGTCATAGGATTCAAAGAAGAGGCTGAAGAAAAAACACATCATGGCACAATACGTTGTGTGCTTTGGTAACAGATGTTAACACCTTTATGACAGAAACTGTGATTTTTATTTTCACCAACTGATTCCTAATATTGACCCTAACATTACCCTCTGCTTTCCTGCTTTACCTTCCCAGTGCTATGATAGAGCCCGATGAAAGATCAAGAGGTCTGTGATTGAAAACAACATCATATCACAGCTCCATGAAATTGCTGTGCTAAGTCAGCACCATGCCATTTTCTCTGGGGAATGATGGTCTTTCCCTGCCCCCAGTTCCTACTGCACCTTGTTGATTTAAGATTGCTGTGGGGTAGTTTTGTAGCATAAGCTTCTAGGAGACTTCTCTTTATTCCAGGTAGCATAACCATTTTAAAGACACTTGCCGCCGCCACTGCCAACAATAACAAACAACAACAAAACCCTGTCCTGTCATTTTAGGCTGAATCCCAGAAATGAAGTACTGGCATACATTAATCTGTTGTGACAATCCTATCCAATTGCCTTCTATCTCCAAACCAATCTTGCTTTTGTAATCAGACTTCATTATTTAAAGATTCAACTTAGCATTTTAAAAGATGTGCAGGTGTGTGTGTTAGTGTGGTAGATATTACAACAGAATTATTTTTAAGCAGTACATGTAAACATCCAGCAGAATTAAGATGCAATCCTGTTCATACCCATCTAGGAGTAAGTCAGATTGAACTCAGTGGACCATAACTACTGAGAAGATGATTTTAGGATAGCACTGGTAACAATGTATTTTCCTGCTATGTCATCTATACCTAACCTTGGCCTTCCTGATGTTGTTGGACTGTGGCTTCCAGAATCCTTGTCCAGTGGCCATGCTGGTTAAGGTGCTGGTAACTGTGTTTGAAGAACATCTATGTATCCAAAATTGGAGGTCCCTGCTTTAGAGATAGCTCTCTGTTGGCTCTTGAGAGGGGTAAGGATGGGGCATGCATGTGTCTCGTATGAACATATCTCCTAAAATCACTCTATTCCTTATACTTGCCCTTTCTCACCCTAGAATGGTGGCTGGAAAAGGTGATGGCCACACTGTTTTTCCCAACAGAAGATCAGATATCATAGCTCAGAAACAGAATTTAAGGCTTCATCTGGACTGACCCACAAAGCCTGTGGAGAATGGGAGCTTTTCAAAAAGAAATATCCAGATGATGTACCTCCTTTCCTGGTCTATTTCTGATGAAGTCCTGAGACCAGCTGTGACTTTTGAAACACAGGGCAAGAGGTGCTTCCCCTCTCCCCACCCCCCACCCCAGTTCTGGGAGATAGACAGAAGTTGTCTCTCTTGAGCATCCTTTGCCTCAGTTCCTGCAGTATCTCTAGATATTCCCCAGTCACATGCTGCATGGAGGAGGATGGGGCAGAAGGAAGCCCTGAACACACCACAATTAACCACACCTCTTACAGGACAACACAACCTGGTATACTTATGGCATAGTTGGATGCAGAGGTGGGAGCAATTGCTATGAGCCATGCAACAGAATAGCCTGATTTTTATTGAGAAGCTTGTTTGCCTGGAAGGAGTCCTAAGAGACTGTTCAGTTTAACTGAAAGTCCAGTTCTAAGCAACTGTTCTTCAAAAGGAGGATGGGAGCAAAACCAGTGCTAGTTGTCTCTATCTACTGTTGTCTTTGGCTTCACCTGTCATTGACCACCTTTCTCTTCCTCCCACTTTCCCAGTGGGCACAATCTGCCATGGCTGGACAACATTTCTCTGATAATTCAAAACATCTCAGGGACATATGCTGGATGAATTGCTGCTGATAGTTTGTCTCTGTTGCATTTTTTCCTTTTTTTTAAGGATTGGATCTGCTTTGGCTCAGCTCTATGGGACGTCGGCTACTCTGGAGCACCATCATTTTAATCATGCCGTTATGATTCTTCAGAGTGAGGTACAGAGCCGGAGGAAGGCCCAGTCTCTTCCTCTGTAAATATAAGTGTTAAGTGATGTTTCCGTACAGGGGTTCTTCACAGCAGCAGTTAAGAGACAGAGACCAAAGTCCTGCATCAGAGGTATAGGATACAATATCACAGCAGTGCTCCATCTTCTGCTCTGATCGCTGATGGCCACTCTAAGGCCATTTCCACACAAGGCGAGGGAATTGCTCTGTGCCGTTACCTGCCGCTTCTTCTGGGGTCCAAAGCCACGCGGATTGTCCCTGAAGTCTTTCCACAGGGCTCCTCCTTGGTCCAGGGCGAATCGGAACAGTGCGAGGTCTATAGATCCACACTGCTCCGGCTTCCAAAATGGCGGCTTCCGGCTTCCAAAACGATGGCTTCCGGCTTCCAAAATGACGGCTTCTGGCTTCCAAAATGGCGGCTTCCGGCTTCCAAAATGGCAGTTCCGGCTTCCAAAATGGTGGCTTCCGGTTGGTCATGGGTCCCGACCAACCGCTGAAGCTCGCCATGCCTAAAGCCCACCCTCCGCAGATCTGCACAAGGGAGCAGGAACGCAATGGCGCATTTCAGGAAAATAAAGACCTATTTTTTGCGGTCTTTAGAAAACATGCTGGAGGACCACTTGTTGTTTTGGAGCGGACTGAGGTGTGGATCTCCAATAAGTAGTCTGCTCCTAGTCCACTCCAAGGTGCAGATACCTCCGTGAGAGGACGCACTGCCCCGTTCTAATTGCCTGGTGCAGAAAGGCCTAAAAGCAACTTAGCTGCCCTGAGTGAGGGAGTTTTGCAGCACTGGAGAGTGGAGTACTGTAGGATGACATGACTAGTCACCTATTCATGTCATCCTGCAGTGTCCTGCTCAGGTTTCAGAGCCATTTACAATCATAACAATGGTACCACAATTGTAAATATGAATATGAAACAGTTACACAGTCATAAATCTAATTTATGACATCGTAACTGACTAGCTGGATGTCAACTGGAGCTTGGAAAAGATACTTTTTAAATGACCCCCTCAGAATCTGGCCATGTTGATCTGAGCAACAAAAATGTAGCATGTGTGATGTCTGATCACCAGACATTATGCAGCTTTTCTGTCCTTTACTCTTTAACAGAATATTTTACAGTAAGGAAGAAGATAAAATAAACTGGAGAAAAACAGAGATGGAGTAGAAATGGAGAATGATGTTATTTGCAGTAGAATTCAGTGAATGAGGCAGGCCCATGGTATGATGAAAGTCTCTCCTAAACCTCTCTGAAATGAAGCATTAAAGCACATCTGTTATTTGTTATATAGAAGAACAAATTGTAGCACGCCGTCCACATGTAGGAAAAGGATTCTGATTTCTTGATTCCTTTCACACATTGTATTATTGAGTTTTGTGATATGACATGGTGTGATATGAGTTCACAGCACCAAAACAAAACATCCTGGGATGTGGTTGAAGAGGTTCTTACCTTTGCAATTTATATCATTAGGACTACAGTATTCTGGTACATTTGATGCATCATAAATAAATACATCTCCCCAGAATATAGGTTGGTATTTCCTTTGCCTTAATTAATGCAGTAATTCTAAACCCTATTATAAAATTGCCCCATATCCGTCTTGGTATTCATGGTGAATAAGACCATCAGGCCAAAAGATACATTTATCTTTATTTTATGTGGTAAATTGTTGATTGGTATTTTTTCTCTAATATCCTGCTTCCTCAGCACTAAACAACCTTTTAAAGACTCTGCTGTAAAGAAGGAACGAAAAAAGAAGGAACGAAAAAACAGAAAAGGAAACCGTAATGTCTGTAAAAGAAAATAAAGAATGGAAACAGTCTCTGCTTTTTTCCTGCTAAAACCAGCAAAGAAATACCAAGGATTGTGTTATTTTATATACGTTCTAACTTTACTGTTTAATTCTGGCAATGTTGAATCAGATTATGCCACATATTTCAGCTGGCTTTAAAAAGACAGAATGATAATCATTTAGGTTTTTTTAGGGTTGCTGTTGGGGTTGGTCCTTTCCCATTCCTGTTATAAAAACAACTGCTTGCATTTACACCATATAGGATTACCATACTGTTTATCTGGGCCATAATTTTTGGACTGCTCCCAGTCTTTACATATTCCTCTTGATCCAAAGGACTATGCCTTAAAAGGATACTGAAATAGGACTTTGAATTTCATCTTTTTGATGTCAACTTTCTGCCTTTCCCAATGAGCCACCAAATGTGTATATGTATGAGTAGGTTTTTAAAATATATTTCTCAACACAATATGAGATGCTTCTCTTGGTTAAGTCTGCTAAGGGCAGAGAAGCATGGCAACTGTGTATACATCTCTGAAGGTGCCAAGTTGAGAATTTTATTTTGGAACACTTTCAGTCTGAGTTGCTGTTGTTTCTGCACACACACACAAAATGTTAGTATGCTTGGGCATGAAAGGAATCAGGATGTGCCTTGCATTCAGATTTCTTTCAATTCTGTATCACTTTCCAGAAAAAAGAGTGACTTGGTCTTTTGTGTGGTGGCCCCAGCTGCTCTTTACTTTTAGTGCTAAAGTGGTGCCAGCTCTCCACACATGAATAGGGAATCTGGGGGCCTTGTCCATGAGCATGGCCTTTTATGGGAAGCATCCCAAAAGACTAGGCTGGGATAGATAGCCAATAGTTACCCTTCTGTTGCTCTTTGTGTATGTTGGCTTCAAACATTCAAAGAGAAGCTGAAAGGAGGAAAACTAATCCCTAAAGAAATTTGTAATGGAATCCGTAGTGTACACACTGGGGAAATATATTTCACTGACATTGGGACTCACATCCTTGTACATATTTAGCTTTGGACCAACAGTCTAGTAACAATCAAGTGAAGTAGCTACCCAACAGACGTGACTCTGTTACAGAATAAGCCAAAGATCTCAAAATACCCTTCCAAAGGCATTTGAGTAATGTTGTTCATCAGTTGCTATGGCATATTTATGACTGTAATATTTTTATTTTAGTGCCCATAATTTTAGTCTGGGAGAAAAATCCAGGAAAACATCTTAATTGCACTGGCTGATGGAAATGTTTTTGTCATGATTTCACTATGAATAAAAGAAGGATTTGTTGTAATGATGACACACTTTGCAGAGTTATTGGGAAACCTTTCAAAAACCCTATATTGATTCTGAGCTATTTAGCTTTGCTATCTCTTTCATTATAGGGTCACAACATCTTTGCTAACTTGTCCTCCAAGGATTACAGTGACCTTATGCAGCTTCTGAAGAAGTCAATATTGGCAACAGACCTCACTCTCTATTTTGAGTAGGTATTGGCATTTTCTGAATTTGACAAATGAAAATCCGAAAGAGCTCCAACCCCTAATGACCTTTTAAATACCAGGGAGGGCAGAGGGCACATAATACTAAAAGTTAGTATTTAATTATCATTTGAGTTATTTACTCTAGCGCTTCTGGCATTTTAGGCTTTGTGGAAGTTTTGCACACATGTTAAAACTGTCAGTTTAGAAACTAGCATTTCAGTGAACTAGGTTTTCTTGTTTTTCACTGCTGTGCTCTGCTAGTTTCAAATCTGTTTTTTGTTTTTGTTTTTTACAAGGGGGAACATCTATGTGTGAAATGGCCATCACATACCCTCTTCCTGTTGTACCCCCATTTCTAACAATGTTTTTGAATAGGTACAGTTAAATGTGTTCAGGCTTCCACTGGCTGTGTTCTTGTATGTTTAACCACTGCTAACATATAGAAATTACTCATGTGGAGCAAGGCCTGGTTCCAGATCTCAGGGGGACACCTACGTAGTTGCATGTCTTTAGCAGCCTCTCCTCTTGTGCATCCTTCCTACCTCAGTGCGCCTTAGTTATGGTGTTGGCAGTGGAGAGCAGCAGAGGTTTGAATGAACACTGGGTAGTAGTAGTTTGATTTTCCACAGTGCTCTGGAAGAATGCTACATCAGAGAAGGTTAGATGTTTGCAGGGGTGCTATGACCCCAGCGGTTGCCTAAGGCTGTTACATTCTCATGTGGAGCCTGCATGTGGTTTTTCTTCACAGAGTGTGTTTCTTGTTTGAGAATACACCATCTTCCTTGCTGGCCTGTCATGTAGTTGTGAAAGCCACAGCAACACACCAATTGGATGGTCGTGGGGTCAGCCACCACTGCTAGCTGAGAGTAGGATTGCCAGAGTGAAAACTGGAGAAGACTCCTGTACCCTTAATGGTTTCAGAAGAGGGAATTTCGGCAAGTGTTGGTTGCTACCTGGTTGTGTGATGAGCAGCAAATATTCAGGTTTTTCCACACAGCTCCTACACAGCTTCTCCAATTTTTACTCTGGCAACTCTAGCTGAGAGCAGTCAAGTGATATTTATGCACATGGAGTTGGACCACAATGTGTAGAGTGGCTATAAGCCTAGATGACTTTCAGAGAGGAAGCACACAGATTAAGGCAAGGTGCATGGCTGCTAGGCCTGAGTTAAGTAAATGAGACCTCCATATTCATAGACAGTATGACAATGAATCATGGTTGTTAGAAATCAATAGGGAGCAGAGGTTCTAACCTTTGTGACCTACTTCTTGGCCTTTTCAGAGGCAGATGAGTGGGCACTGTGGGAAAAGGAGGGTGTTGGACAAAATGATCTGAACCTTCAGGGGTTTTCTTTGCCATCAGAAGGTGACAAATTGTAATACAGCCATCCTGCCTCAATATTCCCGTTAACATGTCTGTGATTTTTCTTTAGTCTTTGACCTTCTCTATTTTGTTTCTTTGAAGTTTAACACTTACACACAAAGGTAACATACAGATGCATAGGAAGGTTGGCAGCGATTGTGTGGAGAATTGAAATGAATGCCAGTGAACATGTCTGCACTTTACAATATAAGACATTGCTCCTGGTGGGTGTGAGAAGGTCACGTTTTGGTCACAGCTGAAGATTTTATTTCCTTGTTAATTGTTATATATTGCTAAAGGGAGACTAAACAATAAGGAAACAGAATTTTATGAACATGATGCTGTTTTCTGGGAAGAAAAATGTGTATTCAGTGGCAGGTTTCTTATTTAAATTAAACAAGAAGCCACTCACAAAAGCACCTTGTGTAGTGCTGACGCAATGCGGAGTTGCCTGTGAACAGTTAAGGAAAAGATTGATTTAAAGGCTATGTGCCAGCTAGTCTGGGCCGTTAAAATTGTCATCACTGCAGTACTTATTCCCAGAGGGGTTGTTAGGCCATCATGCCATGAATCTGCATGAGAGAAATGAATTTTCCTTTCTGCCCGTGTGACTTTGCATTGTATTAGAAACTTCCTGTAACATGCAAGCATTTCAATATTCTGTATAAAGCAAAACGTACAAGGAAAAAAAGTGTTTTGTCTGAGGTAAACATAGCAGATTAAGATTTATATAAAATAATCTGAAAATCCCATTATCATTTTGAGAGGGACAATAGCAAATTGGTCTTAATGCCCCCAAAAGAACTTAGAAAGTCGTTTGTCTCTGTTATAAGCTACACTCATGACACCCCCCCCATGGTATATACTGACCTAGGTGGACTATACACATATGTGGAAGTTGACCAAAGGTATTCCAAGGGGCAGCATCACAGATTTTGACAACCAGAAGACATACAAAAGGAGCCTGAATCAAAGACAAACCAGTGAATAGCAAGTCTTCACAACCTATTTTCAGAATCATCTTTTGAAAATTTGCAAATGCCATCCCACGGAAGGCAGTCACTGATGGAAATTGTGTTGTTATGCCTCTTTCCTTACACTGTAGGAAAGCAGGAGGAAGGGGACAGGCAACTGATCTCTGCGATGTAGCTCCCCAGAGATGTTCTTCAGAAATCACACAGCCTCGCTACATAGGAGCTGTGACGTATTATATTTACCACATGTAATGGGTCTTCTTGGCCACTTCAGGCTTCCTCTTTGCTCCTTTGGTCATATTACTTTATTGAAGACAGATTTTGACACTTTAGCAATGTGACATTCTTGGTACAGATCATAGGAAAGTGTTTGCATTTTGTACTCAGTAGGTGTTTCTTTCTCAAAATATTTTCTTGGCATGACGTGCCTTGTTTCTTCCTAGAAATACCATATCTTTCAATTAGCTGCCAGCTTTTCTAACTATAAAATCTGCTACCTTTGACTTGCAAAACAAGTTGCATGCCAAGTATTCTCATAATTATATACTCATTTATGGTCTCATTTGTACCTGTCTTTCTTTGAAGGAACTCAAAGTGGCAGACATGGGGTAACCCCATTCATCCTCCCATCCACCTTGTGGGGAGCTTAAACTGAGAGATAGCAACTGGCCCAAGATGGTTCAGTTAGGGATTTGAACCCCGATCTGTAGCATAAGTCCAAGGCTCTGTCCACCACATCAAAGATGCTTTCTATAACAAATACTTGGCACCTGGTTGATTTTATATAGAATACATTTTGTTCATCATCAGGTGACTTTTCTACATGGCATAGCTTTAATTACTATATAGCAATAGAAAAATGAAAATTTCACAAACTAAAATTGATTGGTTGTGATGAATTAGCACAAGAGCAAGGCCCGAGGAAGGTTGTGCCATTTTAAGGAGCTGAAAACCCTACATATTTTTAAAATTTTTACATCTATCAAAATACATTTCATCCTTTTAAAAAAAGGTAATGAGGTTTCATCATTTATTTCTTTGTTGCCAGTATATAATCAGGGAACTATGAAATTGATGGGCTGCCGTAAAGCTCGTCCTGTAATTATAATTTTTTAATTTGAATTGTCTGGAGCAAAGGCAAGCTGGTCCCTAGGGGTATCTCCACTCAGTGAAATCTTGCTCATGATAGAGAGATGCAGGCCAGTACAATACTTTCTGAACTTAACAACTTTTGAGAAGGACGATCTCTTCTTAGAAAATATGAGTGAAAAGTATTACACCCTACTCATAAAAATATATTTCCTTCCACTGGTATCTTTTGTTCTAGGAAGAGAAGTGAGTTTTTTGAACTTGTCAAAAAAGGTGACTACAACTGGAACATTAAATCTCAGCGAGAGATATTCCGGTAAGTGAGATCTCTTTCTTGTTTGAAGTGTATGAAGTGAATTTAATAATGCTTGGAGGGGAATCAGGACAGTGGTGGAAACAAATGATCATATTCCTTCCAGTTTGTGTGGGAGAACGTAAATGTCAGTTCCTTTCACTCCTGATAACAATCAAGGCAAATAATCCATTTATTTGTCTCTGCACAATTTGAAAAAGCAAGGAATTATTTTTATTTGCCTCAGCAAAAATCTGCAGCTTATTGAAGGAAAAACAGCACACAAAATCAGGTTGTACAAAGTATATGGTAAACCCCACATGCTCCTTTGCAGAAATATGTCTTCTTGTGTTTGTACTTTTTGTATCCTACTGCAGACTTGACACATACAGCACAATACTAGCTGTGCAAAATACCTACAATCAGTGACAGTTGTGAAGGCACTCATACAGCATTTGTTAGCCTCTGCACAGAATTTCCCCTATTCTGCAGATTCCAGAAAAGTTTTTTTTAAATCCTCAGGTTCTTAGCCTGTACTGAGAATTTTGCAGAAGCACAGTGTCAAAATTAGTCAAGAAACCAACATTTGCTGAGGATGAGTAGTGTTCTTTTTAAAGTATTCTTTATAACTCTATTGAGGCCACACAGTGGCCTATATTCACTGTATTGAAATTCTGCACTGGTAGCTTCAGTCCATCCTCCTGCAGTTTTCTCTAGCAATGCAAACATGATCCAGAGGGTTTTCCAGCCTTTTGCAGCTGGTTTCTAGGACATGTGCAGGATGCAAGGGAAGGGGGGATTATCCTCACCACATTTCTGCTCACAAAAACACTTCTGAAAGTCCTCTGACTGACATTTGGTGTTTTCCCATTATAAATAGCCCTAAGCACTGCTTTCTAATTCAGGATCTTTAAGTGATGCCTGCCTTGGTTGGAATGCTTACAAGTGTTCACTGTAGCGATTTCCTTCATTATTCTGAGTCTCCAGCCTGCGTTAGATGTTCCTGGGTAGGAATGGCAGGAGTGTGTATATTCTTAATATGATATAGAACTTGGAAGCTTTTTTAAAAAATGAATGTGATGGACTAGAGCCACCCATACCTGAACAATGGTAAGACACTGAACTGGGACCAAGTTCTAGATGTCTTCAGGACATCTTTATGTTCACTTTTTCTTAAAAGAAACTTCCCAACCTCTGCAATTTCATAATTATTATGATGACCACCTCTGTGGTAAGTACAGTTGCATGCCACTGCCATCACCACTAAGTGTGGGACGTTCTTTGAGTGTTACTTCACTGGTTGAAATTGTTTTGGATGCCAGTATCACTGTAGGCTTCTTGTGTTTGTGTAATATTTGGGCATGTGTGCATTTGTATAAGTAGAAGTGGAGTTGAGATATTCCCCAGTTTCCTCCTTCTTGACATGGGGAGACATATGGCAAGTACAATGAGATTTTTGGTACTCCACACAAAGACAAAAATGAGAACTATACTGCTCCTTCTCCCCTACAAAGTCTCCACAATTTATGCAAGAAGTCTTTTCTACTTTGTTAAACAAAGCACACACATGCAGCAAGAGCAAAAGGTCAGGGGTACTGAAGAAAATGGTGCAAATAAGTCATTCAGTTGTCTTACTTTTCAAGTCCATGCAATATGACAGCAGCAACAGTAGCCTGAGCAACTCAGAAAAAACCTGTAGTTTGTACAAAACTTGTTTCCATGATTTGTGCAAATAAATGCCTGGAAATGCCCAAATGTTTGGGAAAATAGCATATACTCTTCTCATTGCATGTTGCACAACTTTTCAGGCTAAACATTTGGAGAGAATTTTTTTTTTGGTGGTGGTGGTTCTCACGCAAAAGAAAAGAAATTGATGTTCAGATACACACTATGTATTTAATGTAGCATGTTGTTTAATTTTCATTCTCAAATGGCAATTTCTTTGCCTCGCTGTCCCAAAACCTGCTTTTGTTGTTCCTTGTCAAATGGAGACCTTGTTTATATCATCCTCTGTTGGTGAGAGGGAGAAGATGTATGCCATCAGTGCCACGCTCTGATTATTTTTTTCCAATTCAGAGTGCTCAGGGAAGATTCAGCCATTTTCTGGCTACTGAGGAATGGCTCTCAGCTCTCTCTCTCATAAAAATAAAGTATGCTATCCCACTAGGTTGCAGTGGGGAGTGTGAATCCACTCTGACCTTTATTCCCAACCTTGAAGGAGGTACTCGAGCCTCTGAACACCATCCCCAAATAGGTTCAGCGCTTAGACAGCTCCTTTAGAGTTCAGACTAAAACCCTGAGACTATTCCATCTTGCTAACATGGAAAGCACGAGCCACCATTTCTAATGGTCCGTTTCTTCCCATGGACCATCAGAGCTATACAGCTGAGTGGTACAGGACTGCAAACACAAAATCATGGTGGCCAATTCTGAGAGAATGCGTGCTCTAATCTTTCCCACCTTTTCCTTTTCTTTTTTTAACACTCCCTTTACTGCTGTTTTTCTCATGGTGTGCAAAGGAAACACATTTCTGAAATTCTTGAGGGTGGTGATGGATATTGGCTTAGGTGGAGATTTGCAGTAGAAAAGCAGAGTAAGAAGAAGTGGGGAAAGTGTAAAGCCTCCCCCTCCTGCCAGTTTCATCTTCACCAAAAACTGCCCCCTCTCAAAACACTTCTTTGGCCATCAAAGCTGCTGCCATTGGCAGCCCTCCTACCACTCACAATGTCTGATGTACAAGCACTCCCACACATCTCTCCAAATCACACAATCAGCCAAGAGATACACGGGTTCCAAGATGATCCCCTAATTCTTAATGACATCTCTGTGTAGCTTACTACCCCTTTCAGCCAAAAATAAGCTCCAAACCTGCCCAAGGATGCTGGATGTACACAGAAGGATCATAAACCAAATGCTCTTCTGTGGGTGGTGTACACATAGTTATGAAAATAGTTATTCATGAGATGAGAAGTATTCTGAAATCTTTGTGTTTTATCCAAACCATGGATCATTACCTCTTTCCATATTGTTTCATTCATCCTTGATTTTAGAGCCAGGGCAATATGTTTGCCATTTCTTTATTTCTAGTGCCCTTGCTCTTTATTTGGACTTTTTTGTGGTTTTATATGCATTGTGTACTGTACATAAATGCTTTCTCCAGATGAATACTTGCTTTCTCCCAACACTTATAAAATATAATTGTAGCCAGGTATTAAACTACGGTGAAACAGTATAGTCTTCACAGTAAATCTTGAATTTTTATTGCAGATGAACCGTAGAAACTGCTTAAACAGTGTCTGGCTTGCCTCTCATGGTTATAGCTTTTCTTTTACCATGGTAGTCACTTATAAGTAGGCAAATAGATTAGCACAATCTGTATTTATTATATAATAACTTCTTTTCTTACATCATGGCAAAAATCCAGCTGCCCTATATATTATAAATATGACTTTATTAGTCAAAGTGCAGCAAAATTAGTAGTTAGTCTGCAGTGATACATGTTTCTTTGGTAGCATTCAATGGATAGCATTGAAAATTCATTATCTGATTATCTATAATGCATTAGCCTTCCTATATTTAATGACATAAAACAGTGCTGACTGTTGAAATTCCAAACTACGCCATCGCTTCTATAAAGGAAGAAGGCACTAATTCTGACTGTTTAAAACAGATTATGTATCCAGGGTGATTTTGTTTAGAAAAGCAACAAAGGTTTGCTCAGCTTGTATTGTTCATTTCTGTTTTTTAGATCAATGCTAATGACAGCCTGTGACCTTGGAGCTGTGACCAAACCGTGGGAGATTTCAAGACAGGCAAGTAATGATTAATAACAGGACAAGAAAGAGGAGGTACTGATGCAGCCGTTTTCCCAGGAACCTGACACAGAAGGGGCCAGACCTGCAGTCGATTTACAACAGTATTGCTCGTTCTAAAAACAGCACAGATTTTCTGCTCAGTGTAGTTTATTAGCCGGGATATTTTGTTGTTCTTGTTTCCTTGATGACACTGGGCAATATTAAGGCATCTGAAGAGCATCTGATTCTGTAAGCAGAGCCCCATGATAAAATCTTCTTCTTTATGTAAAAAATAGGACTTGAAAAGAGAACTAGGATGTCTAATTACTTTGTGACAGCTCTTAAAGTTCCTTCTGATGAAAAAATGTTGAAAACAAGTACCTTCTTTAGAGATTTCTTTGGATCTTTAGCAATTTCTCAAATCACTACTTCAGCACTGTTTAGCACAGTTTCTGGGAACAATCAAATAGTCTGCAGGAACCTTGGTAACATTGGCAAATAGTAACTGGGATTGTTATTAAACCTGGGCTTTAATTCACAAAAAGATGAGATGGTATAATGGGTGTAGAACCATCTAAAGCTTGACAGCTGCATCCAGTGTCATCTCACTATGTAAAGTCTCTCTTTCTCCCCCTCCCTCCCTCCCTCCCTCCCTCACGCGTGCGCGCGCGCACACACACACACACACACACACCTGAGATTAGGAAGGGATTAGGAGGTTTATATTTCTCCTATTTACCTTGGGAGATCTAGAGGTTGCTGGATATTATAGGAGAAAGCCTCCCCATCCCCCTGGGACAGAAAAAGAATGATATCGGAAGCTAGGGAGTAGCATCTCTCTTTCTCCCTCCACTTCCCTGCAGATGAAAAATGAGTGGGGTTCCTTCAGCTCCAAGGGCTGCACAGGAATTGACCAAAGACTGCGCGCACCTGCTGGACACAGATTGTGCCCTCCTTTGGTGAAACAATGCCTTGTATTATTATGCTTGAAATGTCTGAGGTTTCAGGTCGATGTAAAAGGCTCTTCATATATAAATGATGTACTAATTTTGCATAGCCAGGATTTATCTTTTACTCAGAATGAAGCATTCAACCATGTGCTTTTCTCCTACCTTTCCCTATAAATCTAAAGCAATATAAAACAGAGACAGTTTTGGTACCTGTTCTGCTTTTTGGGCAGACTGGGTCTTATCACCATGTTGCAAGACCTCATCTATACATGCAGTAGAATAAAGTGACAAAAACCAGAAATGGTAGAAAACAGTGGTTCATCTCTTGGAAAATGCAGTTCTGAATTTGCCTTTGGATTTTTTTAAAAACTCTTTGTGATGTTTTTTAAAAAACAAACCTACCCCTCAGGAAAAATGGCTGTAATCCAATTCATTGCTTGTCAGAATTTTTTCTACTTGTAGGGCGATAATTAAAAACTGTTATCCCACACACTTGCAGTCTGAATCAGACAGTCCAAAAGAGATTTAATTACCAGCCCAGGTTCTACCACTTCATTTTCCTTAGTAATAAACCCAACTGTATTGTCAACAAAATGATCTTGCAAAAGAAACAACAGAGGTCACGTGGGCACCATGTTAGTGTTTGAGATTTTTGTGCCAGGGAGTCCCAAGACTTAACTCAAGATTTAAATATTTAAATTTAGATTTAAATAGTCAAATATTTAATTTTCCAAATATTTACTTATTTATTTAAGGCTTCTGGGGACTAGGATTCAAATCTCTGCTCAGACATTGAGTGACCTTGGGCAAATCACATTCTCTAAACTTCAGAGGAAGGCAAAGGCACCCCCCCCCCCATGAATCTTGCAAACAAAACAAAAGTAGTGGTAGGTTCAGTTTAGGGTTGCCATAAATGAGAAGTGACTTGAAGGCACACAACAACAAAGTGCTGCGGGGAGGGGCGTTCTATCTAGCTGTCATGTCTCTCCCCTTTGACAGCTGGCTTATGGCAACCCTAAGGCAAACCTGTTATTGGGGTTTTCTTGGCAAGATTTGTTGCCTTTGCCTTTCTCTGAGACTGAGAGAATGTGACTTGCCTGAGGTAAGCCAGTGGGTTTCCATGGGCAAGTAAGAATTCAGACCCTGGTCTCTAGAGCCATAGTTTGGGTGTGTGCATGTGCCTGCTGCCATGTGGCAGCAGAGGTATGTGTGTGCATGCCCAAAATCTCCCCTCATTTGCAAATAAGGGAGCAGCTTCAGTATCTGCAAACCCCCCCCCCATGTCTCTATTGCTGCTGCTGCTGTCGGTGTCCAGCAGCAGGGCTGTGCGGACTCCCTGGGAGAGCTCTGCAAACCTTCAGTGGTCCCCAGGCCCCAGCTTAAGAACCACTGCTTTATCTGAAAGCATATGGGAAAAAACAAGCTGAAAATCAATTATGATTAAATTTGCAAAAGATTATTGCCTATTTCCAGAAGTTACTCACATACATCATTAGCATTATTTCATTTAGATTTATGGTACAAAACACCTTGAAGGCCAGCTGATAAATGAAATACATAAAACATCCCAAAAGTGGTGAAACTGTCTTAATCTCTGCTCAAAACTAGATGTTCGTGAGCAGCTGAGATATATAGTGATATGAAAATTTGTGTAGACAGATCTGAAGTAGGGCTCTCCATGTTTCCAGACACTGATTTTCTGAGCCTGACCTGGCAAAGCTGAGAACAGAACCTGGGCTTTTTGCTTGCAAATTGTGTGCCCTACTACTGAGCTACGACCTTTACTCAAAACTTATCTGTGTAGTAACCCCATACACACAACATGGCTGACTACATAGATTACCTTGCACATGGCAGTAGTAGCATAAAAGGGAGCACTATGCTGAGTTTTACTTGCAATGAAGAAGGCTTTGGCAGCAATCTATATTTCCCCTCTCCCTTCCAAGGTTAAAGGCACTTTGCAAATTGTTTTTACAAAGCTAGATTTATTTGCCCACATGGAACTAGATATAATAGTTCCTTTCCCTCATTCACATTTCACTGCACAAGTAAGAGCCCTTGGACATCATGGTTTTTCCATTCCCATCTCAGTTCCCATGAAGGGATCCCCATAAGAATATGAAGTGTGCATAGTGCTGACATAAATTTATGAAGTGAATTCAGGCATAAACAGAAATTCACTTCCTGTAATCAATAGCATGCATACTTGTCTCCAATCACACAAGGATTTTTAAAGAGGGTATCGGCAGACCTATATACCCTAAAGGAATCGGATCTTGGCAGATTTTGGAAGCTAAGCAGGATCAGCTCTGATTACTTACTTGAATGGGAGATCACCAATGATTATCAGGTGCTGTAGGCTAAATTTCAGAGGAAGGATCTGGAAAAACCACATGTGAGTATTTCTTGCCTAAGAAAACCCTATTCATGTGGTTGCCATAAGTCAGCAGGTGACTTGAAAGCACATACAGACATACATTGGCAGAGAGATGATAAATATGTAAAGTCCATGCAGATTTCAGTGGTTCAGACCTCAGAGAAGCAGTGAGGGCTTCTCTACAGTGGTAAAGCAGAGAATGGTTCTACTATATGCTACATTAAATAGTTAGCTTGCAATTAAATATTCTGCATGCAAGTTATTGGCCACAGTTACAAGTTGGATCAGGACCACTGTGTGTAGGTAGCGGACGTTTAATCTCTCCTCTATATCATTGTTTATTTGGGGGGAGGGGAACTAGCGGAAGGAGGTTTGCATCTTCTCTACCTGCACATGTTGGATAATTTCAACTGCATTTGTGCCTGCTTACTTGTGTATAAAAAAGAAAGACATCTATTCTGATGTCCTGACTTTGGTTCATCAAGGACTGTAAGCAACCGTGAGTTTAACCTCCTTCCTTAATCAGCCAGTTGCATTAGGAAACCTGTTATTTTTCTCAAGCAGCATAAAACCTAATACATTATTTAATATGTGTTTTAGGTAGCTGAGCTGGTAACCAACGAGTTCTTTGAACAAGGAGACAGAGAGAGATCTGAGCTCAAACTCACACCTTCTGTAAGTTTGTTACTCATTTTAGAAACTGTTATTTCAGAATGGGAAAATCATGAAAGACATATATTACAAATAAACTGGCACTTACTAGTTTTTATCTTTTTATACATTTATTTTCTTTTTTCATTATAAAAGAGAAATACAAATGTGAAAAATTTATAAAGCAAGTAAAAACAAAACAAAACAGTGTCCTCAAAAAAGAATGAATAAGGATAGATACTAAGATGATGTTTACTGTTTCTGTATATAATAATAAAACTTCAGTAATTATAAATGAATGAAAATAGTTACTGTTCCAGCTCAAAAATAATCAATATATCTTTCACAAAATTATAAATGAATAAGTAAGAGGAAGCAGAATACATAAAATTACATTTTTAGGCAGTAAATGTTTATTTAGTTGTAAGTTTGGTCATGTTGCTTCATTTGACATTAGTGAGTCCAATTTTCCAGGGCATGTTATTTGAACAGAAACAACCATACTTCTAGATGCAGGTAGAATTTCAAAGTTGATTTGACACTTTGTTTTTCTGTCAGTTTTATTCAACACATGTTTCCTGAAACAACCAAAAAGCACTGGTCAGCAACTAGTTTTGTCACAGTATGACAGAGCTTGGACACATTACTTTTTGGACTGCAACTCCCAGAATCTCCCAACCCATGTGATAACTGGGGATTCTGAGCACTGTAGTCCAGAAAAGCAACTTATCTAAGCTTTACAGGGAAATTTCTTGAACTGATCATGACCTAAAAAGAGCAGCAAAATTAGCTTACTGCATCACCTCTGCATGAGATGTAGCACTGGATTCCAGGTTTTGCAGATGACTGCTGCTGCTACTTCTATAGTACTTAACTTTTATTATTATTATTAGCTTTATTTATATCCTACCTTTTTCTCTATTAGTTTTCTATGCAAAAGGAGTCCTGCTCATTAGTTCAGTAAAATGTTATTTAAACCCTATTTAAAAGAGAAACAGAAGGAATCAACCATATCTCCTTTGGCAGGGAGCTCCATAGATGGCAGGGCCTTTCCTGAAAAGAGACTGTTTCCTATACTCACCAATCTAAATGGGATTAAGAACTCCAGTCTTAAGGCCCAGACAGGTGTGTATGCAGGAAGGCATCCTTCAGGCAACCATTTAGGGTTTTATCATTTAACACCATCACTTTAATTTGAGCCCATACGAGACCAGCTGATTCCAAAATACAGTGCTAACTGGTGTATTTTGCTTTGAACACTTGGTTCCCACAATGATCCACTCCATTACACTCTGCACCATTTGCAGTTTCAAAACCATCTTAGAAGGCAGCCCCATGTAAAGTGCATTACAGTTGTCTAGTCCGGAGGTAATCACAGCACGAGTATGAAGCCAAGTCCACTGCCTCTACGTGTAGGAGTGGCTGGCATAAAAACCTACACTGCTAAAAGGCAATCCTGGCTCTCACAACCACCAACAAGCCACCACTTGTTCATCTACTGCTAGTGCTGATTGCAAAAGGACTCCTAAGTCACTGACTTGGTCAGTAACTCCATCCAGAACCAGAATTATAGGTACATCTCTGGTCAGATCTGTCTACAATTTAATCCTGACCCACAGTACTCCCCTCTTTCCTGAATCATGTTGCACATTGTTCACAGACATCCATCTCCATGCTGATTCAGAACACCTGGTCAAGAGTACCACAACCTTCCTTGAATTTGAGGCTGGAAACAAAAGAGAGAGAGTTGTATGTCATCCAAATACCACTAACACTGTAGCCCAGACCTCCAACTGATCTCTGCATCAGCCTCATGTAGATGTTAAAAAGCAGGAGTGGTGAGTGGAGGGAGCTTTGAACAATTAAGCCCCACATGCAGCCAGAAATGGTCCATGTGCTCTCTGACATGCACTTCAACTGGCGACTCCTATATGTGAGACAAAAGCAAACTGAAGTGAGTGGCAGAACTCAACAATAAAAGGGCAGGTGTCCTGTGAATCCAAAGGGCAGGAAGTGTGAAAGTAGTCTCCAACTTGCATCTTTGCTTGCACAAGAGAAAGAAGAGTTGATAAAAACATTATAGGAGATCCCGATAAACACATTACAGGAGATCCTTTATAACAGTTTCTAAAGCCATTCCAAGATTTCTCAGGAGCTAAGCTTTGGCGTCAACAGACCAGTTGTAATATATCTAGCCTGGGAGACAGCAGCCCTGAAGAAACCTTCCTTCAAAGAGTAAGAGCATGAAGGATAAGAGCATACAAATTAGGGTATTTTGTTGCTAGTGTTTCATAGTTTTCCTGGTCTGACAAAGTTCAGAAGAATAGGTTGCAAATGCTGGTGATAATTTTGAAACCCAGACTCAGATTCTGTGAACTTCAAACACAGTGCCGTTAAATAACTTGTGTAGGGACCTCCTTTAGAAGTTCATGTGTATTACTTCAGTTGTGAAGCACATTAATGACACGTTTCTTCTCCATTGCCCCTCGGCTGCCTTTCTCATTCCAAACTCACTTTAATCATGGCACCAGCATGACAACAGGAAAAAAACAGCATTTGCATCTTCTATCCTTATGCTAAAAACATTAACTTTGGAGATAAGTTACCTCTAGTTTTATTTTTTTTAAAAACAAAATAATGAATTATACATCTGTAACCATGTACCTGTCCAGCCAGCTTCCCTCCAATTACAATAAGTTTTTAAAATAATAATAAAAAAAATCTGCCAGAAGCAGTGTCAAGTCACCAGTAGGAATTAGCATCTATAGAGCAGTCTGGGTGGTATTGCTGGGCTGGCCCCATCACCTTCCTCCCTCTGGGTGATTATTGTGGAGCCTCTTAGGCTAGAGGCCCTGGGCATGAACTACAAATTGTACTTAAATTGTACTGAGTTCAGCTAGTGCCGTGCTATACTATATGTTGCAAGAAATACATCCCTTGCTGGTCATTCAGTGAGGCAGCAATCTTATACATGTGTAACTCAGTTAACGAAGCAGATGTCTTCCTGGACATTACATCTTTAACAGAAAATTTGGTACCAGAAGCAGGAATAATGTAGAAAGAGCTCAAAAATGTTTTAGAAAATTTTTAATTCAAAGCTAACAATATTCAAATGTGAAGTGAAACAACCAGTTCAGTAAGCTTTGCATAAGCAAACAAAAACATTGGAACCTTCTAGAGACTGTCTGAAAGCTTCTTCCAAAATGCATCCATGAATGATTTTTTTTTCTTTCATTAGCCTCCATTGCTTATGAGTTCCATCTTGGTAGCCAAAACATACATGTTTATGCTTCTTGGATATGCTTGGGTATTGTTTCTCAGGCAGGCTTATCTGCTTTCTTCTTTTTTCTCCATTTTGCCATTCACACACGCTCAGTAAGTTATTCTGGTGGCAGCTGCCGTTGATTTTGCCCTTTATAGGCAGGCACACACATAGCTGTAGCAGGATCAGCTAGAATAGAAGCCTGCTTTTTCCTAGCTCAACCTTTTACTGCATTGTTTACTGCAACCTGACACTGAAAGTCTGTGTTCTCCAGCCCTCCTTCTCCAGCCTCCCAATGCCACTGCTGCTAAAAAATGTGCAGCTAGACAAAGAACAAGGAGGAAAAGAGTTGCTGGGCAGGCATTAAAACACTTTATAAAAAGGAGCTTCTTTGCCAGAGGCTTTGCTAACTGAGGTGTGCCTTTTTTTGCCTACTTAAGAGCAAGTCCCATTAAACTCAGTGCAGTTTGTATCTGAATGGGCACCTATAAGACTTCACTAGATTGCCCTCTACAAGAAGAAGGAATGGCTGGGAGAGGAAGAGTTGTGTGCCTTGAGCGTCCTCATAATCTCCCCATCCCACCGCTCCTTCTGACTCTTGCAACATGACTACCAACAATATATAGTGTTTTTGTTCAGCATAAAGGAATTACATGGTTATAACAGTCCAATAAATTAAACATACACATGCCATAAATAGATCCAGAGAATAAATGCTTTATTTTTCATCCTAGACAAAAGACAGGAAAGTGTGTATAAAGATTGATTATAGTTTTCAAAGTGTTTGGTTTGTAACAAGTTGCTCTTAGATCCAAAGTGTGGGATGAAGCAGCATCTGTAAAATACTCCAGAGCCATAAAGCATAACATATTCTTCCTCTCTTTCCTTTCCCCTCCCCTCCTATAACCATTTCAATTCAGGCTATTTTTGATCGAAACAGGAAAGATGAACTGCCTCGATTGCAGCTGGAATGGATTGATAGCATCTGCATGCCTCTCTATCAGGTAATTTTACATGTTGCTGTTAGAGTATTGGAAGATTGGCTAGCCTTGCCTCCCTGCGCAAGGAAAAAGAGAGATAATGATGTAACAGCTTTTTGGGAGGTTTCAGCCTTTGGATCTGTGCTGTTTGCCCTGAATCCTGTTTGCATCACTGTTCCCTCAAGGAGCAGAGAAAGAGGCCAAGATACCTATAATATCAATTTGTCAATAAAGATAGTTCCCACCATCTCCTTCCCATTGATAAAGCTTTTGAAGATCTTTTGCATATATTGTTTTTGGTTCAAAGATTGCAAGATCCACAGCTGCTGATCGTCCTGCTCTTGGTGACAATGATGTTGATGTTACAATTTGTCAGATTTTTCCCAGTTTGAAATACCACACAAATAATTTTGACAATGCTTGTGAAACTTACTGGGCTGGGCTATCCAAAACAGCTATCAAATATTTCAGGGGAGATCTGCTGTTCAAAGAAGAAAGCATTTAACCCTATTGTAAGGATCCAGTGGTTTACCGCATAGGATTATTTGACATGTTTACTGGGGCATATGAGAGAGAGAGAGATCACCTTGTCAATGGCTGTGCTTAAACTTTGGAAGTCACTCCATAGGAAAACCTGTTTAGCCCCCTTTCTGATATTCTTCTGTGTTGAGGCAGAGACTTGTTTATCTAGGCAGGCATTGTGCAGACTTGCATTTTAAATTTGTGACTCATCTAGGTATGTTTTAACAAGCCGATGCTCTTGGTTGGTTTTACCTGTTCTTCTTTTCTTCTCTGTTATCAATTTTTACCAATGTTGTTCTTGCTTTTTTTATTGCAATATAGATTATCATCGTCATTGTTAACTGCCTTAAGTATGATATGAAGAAGGTAGGATGTAAACTGAGCAAACGAATAAATAAATCAGAGTTATTAACTTTTAGATCATGGTTTCTTTTGCAATACTATATACCAAATAAATGACAAAAAAAATGAAAGATTTTCACATAATTACTGCTGCTTGCCTTTACTTCAGTTATTTGGGGAAAATGAGTTTAACTTAGGAGAAATACTGCAAAACATAATTGCCTCAACCAAAAGTCTAGATTATAGAGCAACCTTATCTACCTGGCAGCTTCCAGATGTGTTGTGCTAGAATTTTCATCACTTGTAGCGCAACACATCCAGAGGGTTGCAGGTTAGGAAAGGCTGTCTTAGATGTTTTCTGCCAGGAGAGGAGCTCTAATATATACATAGATTTCTCTCACTGCTCCTGTCATTTCAACAGAAATACAAAGTTGGTATTTGCGCTGAAATGGAGAGAGCACCGTGCACACAGAAGGATACAAGAAATCTGTACACAAGAATACATGCTGTTTTCTAGAGAGGAAGGACATTGTTTTCTGTTGCATTCAAGCCCATGTTACCTCTTGCCAACAGAAAGATCTCCATGTTTGTTTATTTGAGCCAAAAGAAGGAAGTGTGATGGTAAATGGACACGTGTATGTACCTTCAAGTTGCCTGTCAATACTTAGGCAAGAAATCTTCAGAGCTCGTTTTGCCAGTTCCTTCCTTTGAAATATAGTCTACAACACCTGATATTCATTGATAGTGTTCTATCCAAGAACTAACCAGAGCTGCCCCTACTCATCTTCAAAGATCAGATGGGACCTGGTGTCTTTAATGTATTTAGGCCCCATAGCGTGTAAAAATACCGTCCAATGATTCCATGGCCTTCAGGCCATAGGACTGTGTCGTGTTCTTCAGCTCTGTAAAACCACCCAGTCTGCTAAGTACAATTCCAAATTTTATAAAGAAGATATCAGATTACTAAAGATGAAAGGAATATCTTCAATTAAAAATGTACATAGCACCTTACAGTTGGTTATATAGCACAACCCTCCTCTCAACAATAATTAACGAAACAGCATTTGACAACTGTGTTGCTGAGGTCAATCACAGCAAAAGAAAAATACATCAAGAACCTAGGAAGACTTTTTTTTAAAAAAAAAATCTGCCCAGTGCCTGAAAGACATTTATAAACATAGGCAGTACTGTAAGTAAGCCTTCCTGGAGAGAGAATTCCATAACCAGGAGCATCACTAAATAGGTCTTTTACCAAGATGGGGCCTATCTCACCTTAGACCTTTGGGGCTGAACCTCATAGTAAATTCTTAGTTAGCTTCACAGATCAACAAGTGGCTTGATGTGGCAAAGGGTCCCAAGTATCTCAAGTCTTAATAATCTCAGTATCTCATTAGGGATGGGACAAATCCAGAATTTTCCAGATCTGAATCCCTGGAAGGTTCTGGGAATCCACGAATCTCACGAATCTTGAATCTTTCAAATCCTTTTTTTAAAAAGGGTTTAAAAAGAAAGGGAAAGAAGGAAGGGCAAGACACACTCTCTCAGCCTTAGTAAAAGCCTAGGCAAATGTAAACTTCCCTCTGAAGAAATCTGGCCATGACAATTATCATAGTTTTGCCTCAGGATCTCTCCAGATTGAAAATGACATGAAAGCCCTTTCTACACAGGCAGGAAAATGTGGATTAATCCCACATTTTCCCACCTGTGTAAACAGGGCCACATACTACAGTAGAGAGATAATCCAAGTCAAAACTGGATTTTCTTTGCATAGCTCCTTATGGCATCCTGGGGTTTGTAGTTTGATGATGCACCAGCACACTTTGGCAGAGAAGGCTGTGACACCTTGTAAAACTACAAAGTCCAGAATTGTGTATGAAAGAGGTTTGCAAGGGAGCTGTGCAAAGGAATGTTTCAGCTGTCCTTGAAATCTCAAGCCTGTACCTTCCAGTCAAGTGCTGAAGTTAAATATTAAATGTTCAATTTAAATATCTTAGAATACAACCCCAGATATAATTTGTGAAATTGTTAGCAAAGACCATTATTACTCCAAGGGAAAAACTCACCTACTTGCCATCTCCCCTTGTGTGTCTGGTCTCCCAGGTTTTCAGGCGTCCCGGTCTTCAACAAACTATTTGGTTGATGGATTCAAAAGATTCGGTTTGCCTATTTTGACACAGTGATTCGGATTCGCAAATCTCAAATCCTTCCCCAGGATTCAAGAATTCGAGGATTTGGTTGGCCTATCGCTAAATATAATCTTAACAATGATAGTCTTAATATCTCAAGTATCCCAGTCTTAGTAATCAATTACAACAAATACTTCTTTGTTGTTGTTGTTGTTGTTGTTGTGTATATTCAAGTGGTTTCTAACTTATGATGATCCTAAGGTAAACTTTATAATTTCTTAATTATCCACTTTCATAGAACTTCAGTTTTAACTGGGCTGAGGGACTTGTGTGCACATTACCTTCACAGACAAATTGACAGTAATTATCTAGCAAACATTTTAGTTCACAGCTTTACATCAACTATTAGCCATTAAATGATTCTGACTCTTATTATTTAAAATTATAATCACATGCTGGATGAAGTAGGAAAGGAGTGAGGAGGAAACATGAAAGGAGTAAAAAATTCAGAACTGGTTGATTAAGATGCACAATATTTTTAAACCAGAATTTTGGGTTTGTTGGAGTCAGCATTTTAAATGAGGAAGGGCAAGAGAAACACCAAAGAAGAGGAAAGAATGTTTAGTTTCTGCTTTGTGCGCAAGGGCTGAATAAGAACACTAAGTGCATCTCTGTTCCATATTGGCCAAAGAACTGTGAGGAAAAGAGGCACATCAGAACATTTCTTCTCTTCCCCATCTCTGCCCATTCCGCTCATGCTGCACAACTACTGCTCTGCTGCTCAGCATCTTTTTCCCTTTTCAAAGGCATTGTCAAAAAACTTCAAGTTAATGCCATGCCAGCCTAAGGGGTAAACAGAAGACTTGATGTCACAAAGTCTTACAGAGAGAGAGAGGGAGATGCTCCCTGGAATATAAAACTGAGCTTTAATTTCCAGTACAGCCATTGCATCAATGATGCGTGGAGACATTGTAAATCGCATTTACACATGGCTAAGAAACCTACGCTGGGGCTTCATGCTCCACAAATATCTCTGGTTCCAGGTTTCTTCTCCCCACCCACCCCATTCCTTTTTGAAGGATAATAAATTGTCCAGATCTCACAAGACAGAATATAATGGTTATGGCAGCAGGGCATGTGGTGTTTCTGCAGAATTTGGTTTCCTTCCCTTCCCCACCCCCACCCCCCAGTTTCAGAGGATTACTTGGATACTTAAGTGCCTGTTGACTGCCTAGAGACCACCAGGGCAGCTGCAGATCTCATTCTGCTTTTCCTCCTCATCTGCATTCTGATACCCTTCCTTCCTTGTTGTCAACAGTGTTTGCCAGGTAGGTCTTATCTACGCTGTAAAGGAGGCACCTCATGTTCCAAGCGGCCACCAAAAATGGAATTTCTTTTGCTGCTTTCTCCCTGATGGCATTCTTGAAATCTAGTATAGATTCCCTAGATTATACAGTATAGATTGTGGGCCAGATTCTAGATGTGGCATTAATAGCATGGATGCAAATGAACACACAGGATTTAATGCAGCCCTTCAGATGTTGTTGTTCTTATCTCTAACTATGCCAGCTAAGGCTGGTGGGAGTGGCAGTCCAACATAATCTAGAGGGTTGCCTTTTGCCCTGGTTTAATGAAAAGCTTCTAGGTGAGCCGGAGGACTGCTGGAGCCACAGAAGGATAGGAAGGTAGGGTTTAAGCCCCCCCAACATGTACACATACACCATGGTCTTGATGAAAATGGTCTCTCCCAGCTGCACTGGCACCTATAGAAGCTTTCTTCCCAAGGTAAATAGCAGTCTGGAGAAGACATTTCATAAGGATTACATTGATTTATCTCAAAATGTCCATGCTCTTAATTTTTAAACCCCATTTTAAATTAACCGTTTAACCATTTTAAAACCTATTTTGACTTGTTAATCATATTTAATGTTTTAGCTTTAAATTATTTTTATTGTTTAAATTGTTTTAATTTGTTTGGGTTAATTTTATTTATATGCCACCCTGAGATATTTTCAAACACAGCAGGATAGAACTATTTTATAAATAAATAAATAGTGTTCCTTTGTAGTAGGATTCTCAGATCTCAGAATATGATTGTGAATCTCAGGGCCTGGCCCCCTTCCAGACCTTAGGGCAAAGCAGGGAACCTCCGGATAAGTGCACAGCTTTAAAAATGCTTTTCAGGAGGTGTGCTTGGCTGGGCCCCCTCCTCAAAGACTCTCATATGGTGGCTGGGACCAAGGCTCAATACAAGGGAACAGTCTGTATGGGGAAATACTCAGCCATTGAAGCATCTATTACCTATTCAATAGCTAAATATAGTATGACAGAATTGTTGCTTTGTTGCTCTATCTATCTATCTATCTATCTATCTATCTATCTATCTATCTATCTATCTATCTATCTCCCAAACGGGACTCAAAGCAGCTTAGAAGATATGAATGAAACATCTAAAACAATAAGAAGTACAAAAGTTTAAAACAGCATTAAACCATACATCCAGTTAAAATACTATTTTAAGCCATTTACAATTTAAATAGCTAATGTACATAAAATACATACTAAAAATAACACCTATTAACATACCACTCTACCCTGGTCAGTTAAGTCTGAAGATTTATTTAAACAACAAACTCTGCCTGCCAATGAAAAGACAGCAGAGAGAAGGGGACAGGTTGAACCTCACTGTGGAAAGGGGAGTTCTAAAGCCTAGGAGCAGCCACCAAGAAGGGCCTGTCCCATGGCCTCACCAGGCAGGCTTTTCCTAACTTATTGTTATCTTTCCCATTTCACCGCCTGAAGTGGTTGAAGTCACCATACAATTTCCTTTTTTGGTCTGGGGCACATGTGAATTGCACCATTGTTAGCAAAAAGCCTAGTACAAAGGTCTTCTTTTTCAACTCTGCTTAGCCATTTGATTCCTTTTGCTTTTAGTTCTTGATTTCACCTCCCTATCTTTTAGACTTTCTTACACCCTCTCCCTTCTTCCCCCAACAAAAAACTCCTGGCTGCAGATACAGTGTTTCTCCTTCTGCTCCTCTCTCTTTCTTTCTCATCCTCTTCTCCTTCTTACATGCTTTCTTCTATCTCACAACATCTTAACCTTCATTTCCTAGTCCCTCTTTTTCTCTCCCACATAACTCCTGGTTAGATGTCTTCTCCTCTCCCAACTTCATGCTTCTCTCTTCCACAACTCTTAGCTAAATGTCTTCTTCTTTTCTCTTCTTCTCTTTTTTTATCCTTGTTCCCTATCTTCTGCTTGCACTCATCTTCTCCAGTCTTCCTTACTTCCTCTTCTCTTCTCTTTCTCATTCCTCACCAATTCTGCATGTGTTTTTTTTCCTCCTACCACATCCCTTTCTTTTGTTCATGTGGTCTCTCCTTCTACCACTGTTTCCCCTTAGCTACAATCATAGTCTTAATTTTCCTTCCCTCAGGCTCTGTCCAAAATCTTTTTCCTTTTCTTTTCTACCCCCAAGAAATCCTTGAGACCTTGACATCCTCCCTCTTTAAGGGAAGATTCCACAACCTGATTATTAAAAGGGAAGGGAAGGGAAGGGAAGGGAAGGGAAGGGAAGGGAAGGGAGGTACAAATTGAGGGGTGCTTGTTAATAGGAGCAATCCATAGAAAGCACAATTTGGATGACTTTCTTTTTGCTTGAAAAAGTTTCTTTGGTTCTACAACTCCTGCATGTTGCTGAAAGCAGTGCTTGTAAACATGTTAAACAGCTGAGAAAAGGTGTTTTTTTTTTTCTTTTGAGCACACAGATAGGTGCTTTGTTGTGTTTGGGAATGTCATGCAGTGGTTGCTGCTGTTTAATCTGTCATGTTTAAATGCATCACTGGTGCTCACTCGCTGTAATATTACCGGGGCCAGCCCGGTAACATTACAGGCACCATGTGCCGTAACATTATCTGAGGCCATCTCTGTATTTCAGGTCTTGTCCCTGAAATGTTTAGATCTGGGATTCTCCTGTTTTTGTAATCCTAGTCTGTAGAGTTTTCTTCTTTTGACTATATCTGATTAGTATTCTGTTGCTCTAATGTGTGGAGATAAGAACAACTGAAATAACTTCATAGTCTGTTGCAGTAATTATTTTACATACATTTATGTTTAACAAAATTAGGAGAGTATTTTTTTAAAAAAACTGCCTTATCTCACTGCTTAATTTTTTTTTCTTCATTATCTATGTATATATACATTCATGTATACGTTTTCTAGATCTGTGGATGTATACATACCAAATTAGGGATAGATACACTTCATGGGTCTGATGAATTAGAATCCATGAAAGAGTATGCCATCATCTTTGAGATGTCATAAGCCTTCTGTCTTTTTCTTGGAAAAATAAATCAGACCGTAGGGTTGTGTGTGTGTGTGTGTGTGTGTCTGCTATCCAACAAATATTTTATTAAATCAATCATTTGGTACACATTTTTTCTTTTACAACTGAAAAATTTGTGCAACTGGTAGAGTTACTGAACCTGATCTTTAAAAAAGGTGCTCTACTATATTACATTTCAAAATGTTAAATATATACATAGGAACTGCTACAGCATAAACTCCTTGTTCTAAATATTTGTTTTGCACTCTCAGCTTCTTTTTTCATTGCCTTCATTTGCTAAAACCGTTTATACTGAAAAAAGATGAGCTGCAGCTTCATGAGACTTACGAGAATATTAATATGTATCCCCAGAATGCTGCATCAGTGTGTTGATATAAGGACCAAATTAGATATTCAGTGACCAACCTGTCTGACAACCTGAGTCACTACCAGACAGGTGCAAAGCAACATGGGAAGAGATTGTTGTGTGGAGAAGCACTGGGTAGATGGAAATGGATGCTTCTGTCATCTGTCTCTTTTCCCTGACAAGCTGTTTCTCCAGCTACTTGTTGCTGTGATGAAATGAATGTATCAAGCATAGGATGTGGCAGAATTTTTTGGTGGGGAGGCTGCAAATGGAAAGCAGTGTGGAAGGGAAAGGTTTAGGCAGCCTGTCCCCAACCACTTCTTCTCTTATGTAAAATCATGCCTACACCTTCGTCACCACCACCATCACTTTGATCCAATTCTGCCCTTGACAATACAACTTCAGGTAGTATTTGTAGATAGTCAGGATTTATCAAGCCTGAACTTCATGAGAAGTAAAGGTGGCTAAACTGAGGCTGTCATATTTTGGACATATCAGGAGATGACCTGCCTCATTGGAAAAGACAATAATGCTTGGTAAATTGGAAGGCATTAGGAAAAGAGAGGAACCGTACTGATTCAATCAATGAAGCCCTAATCCTGAGTTTGCAAGATCTGAACAGGGCCATTTATGACTGGGGATCCTGGATGTCTCTCATTTATAGAGTTGCCATAAATTTAAGTCAACTTGATAGCAAATAAGTACAACAAGGCTCATGGGGCATCTTTATCGCTTTTATATTTCCCCCAAATTAAAGTGGGAAAATGAACTGATTACCCCACAAGGGATTGGAGGCTTCCTGTGGGGAAAACAGAGAACTGTGTGAGAACTGGAAGATTCCAGTTAAACAAAAGAGGGTAGGAAGAGAATTTCAACCTATTCTCACAGCATTGTTAAGCAAAGATGGCAACCTCACAACATGGAATAATACTCAGGTCAGAGGTCAAGCACTCTGCTTCTGTCTGCTAAAGAATATAAGCAGTTAACTCAGTGACAGCTGACAGCAGCTGTTTTAAATGTAAGGGACGTGTGGTGTGTGTGTGTGTGTGTGTGTGTTTTCCCATGAGAGATAAGCCCAGAGCACCTTTGATCCTATAAGTGGTCCTCTCCTTTTTGGGATGACATCCGAAGGAGCCCTCTGGAATCTCTGTCAATGCAATACAAAGAGTAAAGGAGCTGGCAGTGCTTCATCTCAGTACCCCCAGGGGCAAATGACATTTTTCACTGTATGTTTTCTCAGTGCTTCATACATAACAGCACAGGAGGGAAAATAAAGATGTCTTTTATCAAACACCATACTCTCAGAACACAAATGAAAGAGCATGGAGAATGCTCTCCGCCACTAGCAAAAATGTTTGATGTCTTGTCTGGTTTGTCATCATTAAGTGATAGATAATGTGTGACCTCATAATTGAACAACTCAGTGGGGCAATGTGTACCAAACTCTGTAGTTCTAACAAGCCCTCTGATTAATTCAGTACATGCCCAGTGGAAAGCAGAAAACCTCTGGGCAGTAACTTTATTGCTGTGAGCCAAACAGGCAAAAGACAAAACACCACCACAGCAAGCCCTTTTCATTTTTATTTATTTATTTTGTTTTCAGTTTTGCCCTTAATTATTTGCCTTGGGCTCTGAACTCTAATTATATGCTATTTTCTCTTCTACTACCAAGTATGCTAATCGTTCAACATCTGAAGAAGTTGAAAGAAACAGTCCTTGGCAGACAGGAACTGAATGACACCACTGCCACAAGATATAATGCTTTAGCATTACAAATGCAAATCTTGATCATCCATTTTTATTAAATGTGCAACTCTACGTCTGACAGTGGTCAAAATGGCTCCAGGATTTGCATGTTTCCTTGCAAAATGTCTTCAAACAAATAACAAAATTCCTGTGTGCTTCCTTAAGTTGTCCTCTTCAAGAAGTGATGATGCAATTCCACCAGCCATTTTTCCAAAATTCAGTGCTTTTCTATTATGAATAGATCCCTGGGTGAGCAAACCAGCCCTATGGTTATTTGGGGGGGGGGCAACCTACCCAAAGCGTCCTGACAAAAGTGTGAATTGTATTCCTAACAGCTTCAGGAGTGACAATTCCTCTTTTAAATAAATCTTATCCCCCTTCCAGCACAATTTAATAGACTTTTCTCCCAAAACTAGAAGTGGTCTTCTGGACATTTCCAGTTTTGTTTCGATTGGTTGGTTTTGGCATTGTTGGCAGTACACATGGTCCTCAGAGGTGGACAGAGAAATCTGTGAATCAGATTACACAATTGTCTTCTCCATTTTGAGATATTTCAAGACTGCTTCAAATCTGAAACACAGAAGTATTGCAAATATCATTTTCTTTTATGTAGTTGAGAACAGTTGCTGTGAAGCAAGAGATTATTCACTTTTTGAGAGCATCTCTGCGCAATGAAAGACAAAAGTGTGGTCATAACTATCGGGTACCTGTAGTTTTGTAGCAGAAGTGCTGTCTATTCAGGAAGCATAACCTCTGAATTGCCCTTCACTCCACCTATCAGTCACAAAGTATGGATGTTATCCATTTACATCTAAGGTGTTCTAAATCTTTTTTTAATAGAAAGCCTTTGCATGTCTATTATTTAACCCCTTCTCACTGCTGGAACTAAAAATATTGGAGAATAAGGAAGGGTGCAACAGATTCCGTTGCCCATGTGCAAGCTTTTCAAAGAAGGATACATTCTGGAAAGAGGAATGTTTTGTGAGAGTGCTTGCTCCTTTTTATCCCAATTGCACCTAACAAGATCTTAGCTCTCAGGAGCAAATTAGATGAGACGCTGGAGATTTCTCGTAGGGTTTCCCTGTTTGTTTGTTTGTTTTCTAGTTCAAAGTATCTTTTGGAAGGGAGGATAACGGATCAGAGAAGCAGCACTGAGGAAGGAAGTATCTAACTGTATTCTCAGTCCAGTTTTCCTAATTTGAATCCTATCCACACCCACTAGTTGCTACATGGGGGGAATTCCACAGGCACCCTGCTGATGTAACATCTGTTGGAGAGATGGTGGGAAAACCTGAATTTTCAAGATGTTTCTCTTTGATATAGCTACAAAAGAAACACCACAAGCATTGTTTTGAACTGAATAAAGTGACCCCATTTTGCACTGATTCATGTGCGAAGGAGAAGAGCTTTCCAAGCTAAGGAGAGTTCTGTGTGGAGAGGACAGCTGCCAAAGGCAAACAACTATAAGGGAACACAGGGACCCCAAGTCAATATAGCAGAGTCTTTGAGGCACAGAATCTCCAATCTGCCGAAAAACATAACAAGCCCAAACCTGCTTTTTAAATTCATTTCAGTGAAAGAGACTGATCTGTGTACATATGTCTTTCACCTATAGATAAATGATTATATACAAGTACACATCAGAACAGCATGTATGTACACTGCAAAACCTTGCACAAATAGGATGAAGTGCAGGTACTCTTTAACTATATCAGATGCACAATTCAGTATGGGCATTTGAATGTGCAAGACCAAGGACAGATGCAGAATTGTAGCTTCCTAGGGGGTGAGTGAAGTGTGGCCATTTTTGTGCCCCTCTTGGATCAAAAAAACATATTTTTGAAAAAAAAAATGCTCCAGAATCCCCCCTCCCCAAATGCACTCTAGTGGTGTGGAGGGCATTTACCCTTGTGGTACAGTGGTTAAATGCCAGTACTGCAGCCAAAAGGTTGTGAGTTCTATCCTGCTGAGCCCCAGGTTGAGTCAGCCTTCCATCCTTTCACAGGTCAGTAAAATGAGTACGCAGCTTGTTGGGGGCAATTAGCTAACACATTGTAAACTGCTTAGAGGGCACTTAGCTGATAAGCGGTATAGAAATACACATGCTATTGCTGTGCTGTTGCTATTTACAGCCTGTTTGGAAGCCCTCTGGACCTATAGGGGTCAAAAACAACTTTTGAAAAATGTTCCAAAAATTTTGTTTTGCCCCCAAATGCTCCAAAATGTCCACTGAGGACATAGTGTACATTTCCAGCGCATTTGGAGGGTACCATTTACACCCAGGAGAGGCCTCTTTTGAAACCTAAATCTAGTGAAAATGTCCCCATACCCCCTAGAGGCATTTAAGGAGAAAATTTTCTATTGATTTTTTGGGGAGAGGATTAGGCATAGCTCTCCAAGGTCTCCTAGATAGCTAATGCAGCCCCCTAGCCTTCCACGGTCATCTACCCCTGCTTCATATGCTTTTGGGGCATCTAAAACTATCACAGTCTCTCTGGTTGAGGAGTGAAAAAAGACAAAGGAGCTGAACCATTTCATTGAAAGAATGCAGTGATCAAAGAGCTTGGTAGCATCATTGCCCAACAAACAACTAGGGCTGAGGAGAGACAGGCCACCTGTCATCCATGCACACTTTCACCAATGCTTCAAGAGATCCTTGTGAAAATGCTTAAAGCTTCTCCAGTGCTCTGAAGATGAAGGTACAATCAGCCCTGGGGGAGCAGCTACTGAGGAAGTTTGGGATTGCTTTACCTTCTTGTGCTGTTCTGCAGGCTACATAAAGTGTTAAGGCAATGAGAAAGCTAGGAAGTTGCTTATACAAGAGCCCCTCCACATTCACATTGGGGCACAGAACCCACGTGAAAGTGGAAGAATTGCCAATAACTCCCACCCCTGCAATTCCCCTCCCAAACTTCCCCCTTCCATTCCCATTTTCTTCCCTGCCCCCCAGTGTTGGGGGCTGGGGGAGAAAAAAAGACACAGTAAAGTGCTTACTGGTACTTTCCCCTCAAAAGGCGAAGAGTACAGTTCTTGCTTTCCAGTTACTTCCGGTGGCCATCTTGAGAAAGAAGGAGTGGGAGCTAAGAGAGCACCTGATCGGCTGCCATTAGACCGCGGAAAGTGTAGCCACATGGGAGAGAGGGCATGTCTCCAGCAGCAAGAAGGGGCTTTGCTCACTCAGAAGGAAAAAATGGCCATTTTAAACACAAGCCTCTCAGGCCTTGGGTGAAGACTGCAAAGAAGTGAGAAGAGGAAAATGTTGTGGGGGAAAGAGACAAGCACATGCCTCACAAATAATCAAATTTGCAAAAGTTAACCCTGTGAATATAGAGAGAGGACTGGACAGTTTGGTGGTAAAATACCAGAAGACAGGGAAGCACTCCAGTGTTGATTTTCTCTGTCTGCCACTGCACCATAGCACAGGAAGACAAAACAGGTGTTCAATCAACAGGAGAGCTAGATTTTTTATTGCTGTGAAATTCTAAAATAAGTTAACAAAGAAACAAAGATAATTATAGGTGATACCAGGGAGGGGCAGAAACACCATGGTTTCACTCTAGATTTGTATTCACTGTTGATACATGTGGTTTTCAGCCAGCTTTATTATTTCTGTGGGCTATATTTCAGAGGAAAGAACTGGCAAAACCACGCGTGAGTATTCCTTGCTTAGGAAAACTCTTATGAAATTCATGGAGTCAGCAGAAGATGGCATACAACTTGAAGGCACATACACATAGGAAAGAATTGTCAAACACTTGTCAGGGGTTGGGATGACATAGTTTGATAATACAGTCAGCCCTCCACATTTGCCAGTATCACTTTTGTGGATTTGATTATTCATGGATTATTTGCTGTCACCTCTGCATTTGCTGTCAGCTCTCTCATTTTTAATAGGGACTGCAAGCCTCATGAGCCTGAGAAACTGCGAACGAGGCTAGTAAGTCCCTATTAAAAATTGTGCGGGGCAGCAGTGGAGGTGGCATTAAGCCCCACCGGCCACCCATTTCTGCCTCGTGAACAAACCCTGATGCCTCAAAGGAATCCACAGTGAGTTGAATATAGTGATCATACTTTTTTGTGTGTTAAATATGGTTAGGAGGTCCTAGAGTTATTCATGGTGTTTTCACTTTCACGGGAGTTCTGTGCCCCCAACTCAAGCGAATGTGGAGAGATGACTGTAAATATAGACCACTTGACAAAAAGAATAGATGGGTGGAAGCATAGAGGTGTTTCTGGAATACTTAGCTGGAAAGAGAAGCTGTGAGCTTCTTGACCAGCAATGCAATGACAGAATTAGCTGAGCAGTAGATTGAAAAGGATGGAGGGAAAATCTAAGGAAATGGACTGAGAAGCTGGAAAATGTGTTGGAAAAGACAACCAGTAAAGTAAAACCGTAAGTTTTTTTAAAAAAAAAAAAGATGAAAAAAACCACAAAACTTTCGGCAAATCTAAAAGAAGATTAATGGATAATTTAACAGCTGTTCAGTTTTCAAGAAAGACAAAGAACAAAGAGTATTGCATCAGAAAAGGGCTAGAAATGATGATGGATGGAATGCTTGCAGTAAGTGTTGAACAAACCAGAGTAACAACCTACATCTGGCTGGAGAATTCCCAAGTGAGGCTAAATCTGAAAAGCTAACTAAGGATAAGAGACTGATAGAGACTGAAGAGATTTTCAAAATCTATTTAATAGCAAGGCAGCAAGTATTGATTGCAGTGCAGAAGAAATGTTGAATGGAAATGGCTAAAGTCAGGTTGTGTTTTGCACAGCTCCATTCAGCTATGGGATTTGGGGAAACTCAGAGAAGCGCACTGAAGTCTCTGGTTGCCAACTTCTTGAATTTAAATAAAAGCTACCTTTGAAGTAAGTGGTGGAAGGACTACAGCCTTAGTTGAGGAAGGATGGGCACCAAAGGGAGCTGGTCCTTCAGCACAGATGATGGAATAGCCCTCTTCTCTCCTTTTATTCTGCAGCCTGCTCAAATGGCTGCCACTAAATGCTGTTATTAGATCAGAGTCTCCATCTTAGTAAAATTGGTAAGATGCAATGGGATTTTAGTTTGACTAATGTGGGACCGAATGATTTTGGCACTTAGGTCAACAGACATTCATTTTTCTATTCCATCATAATTTAAAATATGCAAGCCACAATTTGCACTGCTCCACTTTATATTTCAAATGTACAATGTTTTTTTCAGAAATAAATTGATAAATGAAAGTCTCCCTGACAATGCATAGCTCTCCCAGCATGCCTGTACAGTTGAGTAAGACAGGACAGTGAGGTGAGAGAGTGAGGCTGATTGGATTTTGACGTGGAGTTTTGAGCATGAAGAAAAGCTGTTTTCCCTAGGTGTCATTTGTCTCTGGCTAGGTTGGAAGAGTAGGAAGGGATAAGAAACCAGTTACTTTCTTGATATTGCTGGAAGGAAACGATTTTATTTGCCTGTTTAGCAGAGGACACATGAGGAGGAGGAAGAAATTTGAATCTTGTTATTTGGAGAAAGGCCTGCTTAGAAAAGTGTGTGTGAACTGAATGAAGAAACTAGAATTTTGGAGTTCTGGTGTAGCTGGAAGGGATTACTTCTGCTTGCTTAGATGAGAAGTGAGCAAGGAATAGAAGGGTTTCTGTAGCCTGGAAAAGGTAATCTCTGATGTTTTATACTCTAAATCTCTTTGGGTTTATTTACTTAACATATTTATTTTGAGTAAAACTGTTAAATTTGTGTCTTCTTCATTTCTGTCAGAATATTGATTCCCTGTGGAATTGGCTCCCTCCATTTACTTCAGTCTCAGTTTACGTTACAAGTCCTAAAACACAACTCCACTGTAAATCAAGCCTTGCATGTATTTGCGTAGACTCCAGCACATCTTTGGATCTCATTCACATAATCATTCATTGGAATTGACCTTTCCATTAGGCAGAATGAGTTGCCTTATTCAGATGGCACAGCAGAAGGGGGGCGAATCACACTCACAAACCCATAAATAGACCAGGAAGGATGCCTCCAACCTCTCCAGAGAACTTTGCTGGCTACTCTCTAGCTGCAGCAAATGCAGGTGTAGCATTGCAGGGGGCCTTCTATGATACCCCATCTTAAAGGGTTTCCATGGATTAACCTCAGTCAGCACAAAACAAGCTGCAATACAACTTTGACTCTATTAACTTACATAGGAGTTTCACATTCTTACACCTTTTGTCCCTTTTGAGCTGCCTAGTAACTAGGTTCTCTCTCAAATGCCTATGCTGTAAAAATGATTAATTAGAACCCAGTACGTTACAGAGTAGTCTGGCTCACAGCTTTCTGATACTCTGCTTAATAATAAAACAGAATTTATGTAGTCTTATTGCACATACCGACTTTACAAGTGTTAGATCTGCAGAAAGATGACCATGTGCTGTTATCTTGTCAAAGCTCATGAATTCAACAGCCAAGTCAGAACTGGTCAATATTTGGATAAGAGCCTTAGAGAAAAAAATCTACATGGTAGCAGAAACTTCTTTTTAATTCACTAGAAGAGACAGTGCCTTCTCAACCAGTTTGTAATTGGTTTGAGGGGACATGGAAAGTATTCTGGTTGATTTATAAAGCTCTAGATCATAGGTATACGATGTAGTTACTGAAATGTTTTCTGAGTCACAAGAAGTAGTGTTTTCACCTTAACCTGCATATCAGTCCTCATCTAGAATGCTCTGCATTTTGAGGAAGATAACAGATGATTGGGAATGAGTTCAGGAGTAGGATTGTAGGTCAAAAGCCTCTCAGGCCATGAAATTTTGGGGCCAAAATCCAAAACTTGCTGATGCCCTAAGAGCAGCGGTTCTCAACCTGTGGGTCCCCAGATGTTCGTGGACTTCAGCTCCCAGAAGCCCTAGCCGCTATGGTCAATGCTCAAGGCTTCTGGGAGCTGAAGTCCATGAACATCTGGGGACCCACAGGTTGAGAACCACTGCCTAAGAGCCAGGGCATGCCATTAAGCATGATACGTGAAACGTCAAATGCAGTCATTCTGGGTATGTCATTCACCAAGTATAACACAAATAAGAAAATATTTCTCTGATCAGAAATTAAGTTTTCCAAGCTTTGCACTGAGCAGAAAAGTCGGGAAACAATTTCCCCAAATCTGTTTTTAACACTTTTACAAGCAGTGCTTCTAAGGACACATGGGAGCTGTAGTTCAACTAAAGAACATTTTGCAAACTCTGCTTTGAACAAACAAAAAATTTGCAGTATAACTTAGTTCCTATTGGTTAATCCCAGACACATTGAATCAATAGTTGAATAGTGAGTTAACACATGTAAATTCTACTGATTCAATGGGTCTGGTCTACTTGAGGCTACAAACAGGATTCAGGCCAAAATATATATGTGTGTGTATATATGTATATATGTGTGTATGTGTTTGTATATGTGTGTGTGTGTGTGGCTTTCAAGGCAGTGCTCTTGCCCTGAGCTTCCTCCTCCTCACTTTTGGGAGTAGGAAAAGTGATCTGCTCCCTGAGATCTAGGAAACCTATTCAGAAGAGGGCACCAAAGATGGGCAAAAATGTGTATTGAAGACCTATAAGGAAAGATTGGATGAAGCAGGGATATTTAGTCTGGAGAAGAGTCCTGTGGGGGTGAGGATGTGGGTTGGGAGATACTACCTGAAGGACTACTCCCATGGAAGAGATAAAAGGAACTGGAAGGCAGGACTTAAATCTAAGGAGCTGGTATCTCCAGGTATTGCCTGGGAAAGACTCTTGCCTGAACCCTTAAGCAGCTGCAGTTTCATATAAGGCAGCTTCCAACAAGAACTGGTGATGTCATGATTTGGGACATGATTTGGGGGCTATTTGGTCGATCACCTCTGGAACAATGAGGGTGGATTAGATTGGTGGTTCCCAAACTTTTTATCTCATGACCCAATTTAGATCTAATTGCAGACATCACACTCCCTGCTTGATATTGCACCTCCTCCCCATTTCCTATCCTGTGCCTCTCTCTTACAGGCCCCTATGCTGCACGTGCCCTCCATCTTAATGCTGAGCTCTTGCACTCTCTGCCTCCTCTGTTCACCTTCCTTCACTCCACCCAAGAAATTGCCTTGTGGTCACTAAGGGGGAATGCACCTGCAGTGCCAACAATGGAGTGTTTAGAGAGGCTGAATGGGAAAAGCATAGTCAAAGGAAGTCAAGTTTTGCTATGTCTGAGGTTGGAAAAAGGCATAATAGGGAAAGATTATTTGCTCCTTTTCAGGGACTAGTCAGTTCTCAGTGGTACACACACACACACACACACACACACACACACACACACACAGGCTTGCTGTTTTTCACATTTGCTGTATTTGCATGTTGACTTTTCTTGTACCCCCCTATGAGCTGCTGTTGCACATGCCTCTTGGGATCCTGCCCCACAGTTAGAGACCCACTGGATTAGATAACTAATTCATTGGATTTGGTGCAGATCCTATATCTTATTCTGCTTCATTGAATGGCCCAGGGAGAGGTTCACAAGATTCTTGGCCCCATAGCTTCTGTAAGCACCTTCTCCCAAGAGTGACTCCTGAAGTCCTTACCTGGGCCATGAAATAGTAAATTTCACAAAGAAACCAATACTGTGTCTGAACTCTCAGCTCATACATTACACATTTTTCCAGATGAGACCATGCCCCAAAAAAATTCAGGTAGGTTTTGTGAACAATAAGTGGGTTGTTTGAAAGGTGATTTGAAGTTACTTACACACAGGATTGCCAGGTGAAATAAGGGACAGGGCTCCTGTTGGAAGAATGAATTTCAGCTCATGCAGCTTGTAGAATGAACAACACCTGCTGAAATTCCCTCTTCTGCACAGCCATTGAAGGGGACAAGAGCCTTGCACCTTATTTCACGTGCCAACCCTATTACCAAGAAACTACAAGGGTAGAGACAAACATTTTCTTTCCTGTACGCCCTTTCATACGAACATAAAACCTAATTACTAATATTGGATTGCCCAGTGCTTTGCACATGTTGATCAACAGATTTGGTCAGGAGAAAAAAAAATACAGTAGCAAAGTACCCTATGTACTTAAAAGATCATTAGTGTGATTTTATTTCTTCAGTACAATTCACATCAGTTAGATTTTGGAGACCAAGTCATACCACACTTGCTGCTTTCTTGTTACAGTAAGAATTGATACCAACTTTGAAATATCATTTCTTAAACAAAAAACTTAGAGATAAAAGGTTTATTTAGCAGAGCACTAAGCAACTGACATTCAGCAAAAATGGAACACAATGTGTAAAACAAAGAGTGAAAGGTATTCCAGACCATTAGATGTACTAACGCCAAAAGATCTAAGTGGCTCAGATATAAATTGTTGGATTGATTCAAATATGGACAGGTGCTAAGAAAGTAATTTAGTAAATGTTCAAGGAATCTGCTGGGAGGAGAGAAATGTGTTGCTTTTGAGATAATTTCCCAGAAGCTTCATAAAAGAAAATTGATTACAGGGATTTAATAAGTAAAAGAGAGCCAAAATATATAGTAATCAAATGAGTTTTTAATTACATCTCAGACAGATATAAAATTCAAATAGTGTACTTTGTATCTAGAATGTCTGGGAGTAATGCTTTAGGAGCAGGATTATTTTTAAAAGGCTAATTTCCTTAGGAATTATAGTAGTATGTTTAATTAAAAGAGTGACTGTGTGTCCCAAAGCCAAAGTGTACTAAATACACAAATAGGGCTTAAATATCAAAGGAACCTCTGAAGAAAGACATTTTATACCCTGTACATAAAATCTACCCTTTGGAGTATTTCTAGTCAAATGTCACTTGATTAATGTGCATAACAAACGACAATGTTTTTAAGATTATGCTATATATTTTACCTCTGTTCTATAGAATTAATTGCCTATACTTTACTTATGACTGAAAATCAAAGACCGGGAAATATTCCTCTCATTTTTTAAAAAAAACCCCTGAGCTTTAATAACTGGAAAATGATGAATAGTACTTGGTTAGTGGCCTCATCCTTGTTAGTTAATTTGTAAACATCTCTGTCGCTAGACTCTTCAATATACATTAAAATGGAGATAGACTACTGCAGCCAATTCTCTAGTCCTAGTACGAGGGAGGGACATATGAATTGCAAAGTAGACCAAAAAAAAGGCAAAACAATATTGAAACATGGACGTGGCCAGAAGGCCATTTTTGGTTGTGGATGCATCCAGCTTGTGGACGCATCCAGAAGAGAAAATTTGCCCCTTTTTGTTACAGAGAAGGGGCAGTCCAGGGTGTTTGAGGAGGCTGAGAACTGCATGCAGCCCCAGGCACATGTTTGCCCACCCCTACAATAAAAAGGAGAAGCAACATGTAGGTGTGTGTGTTTCCTCACCAGAAATTATTTATCACAGGAAGAAAAATATGCTGGTAAGTCAATCCTGTAAAAGTAGAACGGATTTGGTTTTGAACCCATTATTTAACTATCAAAGATTTATTGTGAAGTCAGGCCTAAATACCCTGAAAGGCACCAGATCCTATCTAATCTTGAAAGCTAAGCATGGCCAAGCCTGGTTGGTACAGGCTGAGCCTTCCTTATCTGAAGTGCCTGGGGCCAGAAGTGTTCTGTATTTTGGTTTTTTTCAGATTTTGGAATATCTGTATTTGCACATACATAGATAATAAGCTAGCTTGGAGATCAGGCCCAAGACTGAACACTGATTTTTTCCTCCTGTGACCAGGATTCTCCTTCTAAGTGAAGATGAGATGGAGGGCAGTAAATAATCCTTCTAAGTGTCCCACCATCTCTCTCCAGCCATGTGTCCTGTTTGTTTGCTACTTTTGTTGTGTATGAGACATGAGGCTGGAGAGAGACCAAGGGTCTATGAAATGGTGGGAATCCACACCTCCTGTCATTTCAAAAATCATCATGTTTTTCTTTCCAGTTTCGCATCTCTTGGCTCTTTCCAAGGAGCCTGCTAGTTGCCCACTTCCACCTCAAAAGTGGAAGCAAGTGGCTGGCAGCAAAATAAAATAAAATAAACTTTTTTTGGAGGATTTCAGATTTGAGATATCAGAGAGGATCAATCTGTACTGGATGGGGGAACACCAAGGAATACCGGTGCTATACCCTACATTCAGAGGAAAGCAATGGGACACCACATCGGGGAATTCCTTGCCTTAAGAAAACCCTATGGAATTCATGGGATTGCCATTGGTTGATAGGAGACTTGAAGGCATGTATGGCCATTTCTGCCCTATGCTGTTAAAGTGCTATTTTTCCACTTTCAACATTCTGTAGAATCCTGGGGTTTGTAGTTTAGTGAGAAGCATTTATAATTCTCAGCCAGAGAGGTTTTTGGCCTCAGCAAACTACAAAGCCCAGAATTCCACAGGATGTTGAAAGTGGAGTAACAGTACTGCAACAGTGTAGTCTGTAGTCTGGAAATGGCCTGTGTGTGTGTTCGTGTGTGTGCGCACACGCACACTGTAAAGTCATGTCTAGCAAGAGTATCCATCAGTGCCCATAAGAAACAAACTTCGGCTAGGGGAATGGGACATTCTCTTTTTTGCTTTCCTACTCTACTCTCTTTCCATCTCCCCTCCCCACCATTGAAAAAAAGTCTGTGGAAGGGGCCACAGTGGAATCCATTCGGCCACCATTCTGCTCGTGGAAACTGTTCTGCCAGCGGGAGGGGTTAGCTCCGTATCAGCTGCTGCCAGTCCAAATTAATATGCACAGGGAAACAGAGCTGTGACCACCAAAGCCCTCCCTGGAGATCTTAAGCTTCTTGCCATTCTGTCATTGGCTGTAACTTCCTGATGGAATCCATTTGGCTGCCTGCCAGAGATGGTTGTCAGCCTTCTCCACATCCCATCCCTCCATTTTTCTCATTCTGTACACCAAAGCCAGCCATAAGCTACTCTGTCAGTTAAGCAAAGTTGTTAAGGCTGCAGTGCTTCTTGGCTGAATGATTGCTCATTGTGAAAAGTGCACAGTACATGAATTTCCTCAGCAGAAAACCCAACTAGGTCAAAGTAATTGGGCAATGACCTGCATATGACACTGTTATGAACCTGACCCATGTATAAGCTTTGCCTGAGGAGATGCAGCGAATTTATATTAGCTGTAATATAGAGATATGGCAAGTGAGAGTTCAAACAATATTTTGCAGTGTATCCTCACCTCAAAATCAGAGTGGTGTTCTTATTTCCTGAATGTTCAGGATGATGATGATGATGATGATGATGATGACGATATCATCAGTATCCTTTCTTTTCCCAGTCTGCACTTTATGTGACTTGCAAAGAGTTAAACAGTTATAGCTAAAATTTAGGTGGTAAAAAAGTGAAAATGTATGGTTATTAAATTATCAATACAATTCACAGCACTTTAAAACTGACCATTAAGAAACACTGTCTGGACAAGAATCTGCAGGCTGCCTATGTCCTGTCTCATGCTCAAGTGAACTGGAAGCTTCCTCTTATCTTCGTTCTTCTTGCATGCCTTCAAGCTGTTTCCAGCTTATGCTCACCCAGAGGCAAACCTATATTGGGGTTTTCTGGGACTGAGAGTGTGTGACATACTCAAGTTCACCCAGTGGGTTTCCATGGCCAAGTAGGGAACCCAACCCTCGTTGCCAGGGTCATAGTCCAGTGCTCAAACCACTACCCCACATTGGTGTGTCTTCTACTGTGTTATAAAGAGCTAAGTGAAATCTCACCTACTTCCAAGATTTACCAAGACTAAAACAAAGTGTCTTCATGCACCCAAGGTGGCCTGCCTTCAGTGTCCTTCACTGTCCCACACCAACACCAGCATGTGTAGCTTACAAAGAACCCTTAGGCCAGTCTGTGTCTCTCAGGTAACCCACCTCATAGGGCTGTCATGTTAAGAAAGTGGGGGAATGTTCTGTATGCTGCCTTGAGCTGCTACAAGAAGAGATCAGAGATAAATACATTTTAAAACTTAATTCACTTTTTGTGGAGGTGAGAGGCGATTTATTTGGGGAGTGTCAAGAGAAGGAAAAGCATCTTTCTTCTTTGTTTTAGAGATGCTGTCTCGTTTTCTGTCCTTTTCCAGTCCAGCCCTGGGATCCCACACAGAGAGTGTCCTGGGAGGCTTCCCTTTAATATTCTAGAATAGTGGTTCCCAGCCTAGGGTATGTGTACCCCAGGGGTACACATCAGAACATGTAGGGGTATGTAAACAAAAAAAGAGAGAGAAGAAGAAGAGTGGTGAAAAAAGGCTCCAATTTTCCCCTCTCTCACGGACATGGAAAAACACAGAAGCAATTAGGAGCTGCTTACCTCTTCAGAGCTGAGCCCAGATTACTTTGGGGATGGGACTTGGGAAAGTCTGTGTTGCTACTCCCTGCCTGGCCAGTGGAGGAAAGTTTTGGCATGGGCTTGAGGCTGGTGGTTGCTTCATTTGAGGGCAACCAGAGTGGAAGGATGGTGGTGAGAGCTCTGAGGGGACAAGCATGAGTGGTGCCTAAATCTAAGCACAGGCCAGGTGAGGGGGAGGCCGAGTGGAGAGTAGTGTAGGCCAGACAGCTTCTTGCAACAGGTTTCCAGGGATGCAGGGCAGGCCACTCCACCTCCATGGCCCCCAGCCATTGGTCTCTTCCTTGGTGCTGGAGGGAGGAAACCTGTACAACAAACCTCAGTGCAGTTCGGGGCCAAGATGATGCTTGTAAGTGCGTGAGTGAGAGTGAGAGAGTGAAAACTGCAAGGGAGTGAGTGGTGGTTGTGATGAGGATGATCATCTCTGGAAGGACGAGGTCACCAGAGGGGAGAGACAAGGCTTGATCCGTATCTGGTTTTTGTCATCTTTGGATATCTATGTGTTCTTTAGGCATTGTGTGGATGGGGCTGGTTGACAACACCCTTTCGTCCCAGTCCAGCTTCCTTGAGAGGAAGCAGTTGTGGGGGAGAAGGTTGGTGCTCATGGTGGAAATGTTAAGCTGTGGGGGTTGCATCTTTCATCCTTTGCTAGCCTCCACTGGTGCTCTTATCTAGGGTGGGGAAGTGGGGGAGCACAGCCAGTCAGCCTCCATTGAGGGATCTAAGATAGGGCAGGAGGAATAGTAAGTGGGAGCTGCTATGGTGACAGAGCCCATTGAACAAATGGGGAGCTGAACTATTAGCAGCAGTACCTCAGTCAGTCCTGTGAACAGTCTTCAATGAGTGAGTTTTTCTGGGTCTTCTCCACATCTCTTCCTTTTCTTATCATTTTAACTTTTAAATTAATTTTTCTATTCGTGTATTATCAGATACGGATCAATGGTTGAAAACCAGAACAGTAAAAAAAGGTGAAACACGGTATGGATAGTGACCAATCACCAAAAATTTCTCAGGATATATGTAACATTTTAGTGAAGAACAGTAATAATGATTAATTAATGCAATATAGTTTTTTAAATGTAATCTGTGATGGATTTTCTTGAATTCATTGTATCTTTTGAGTTTCGCATGAATATATATATATGTGGTGTCTGTTCCACTTATTATTCCGTTGCTTTTAAATCCCATTATTGGGCTTTTTATTTACAATTGCAACATATAAATTTGAAATAACAGCAACTATATTAATTATAAACAAGCTGCTAATATGAAGGGTACAACTTATGGAAATTTATGGCTGCCAAGGGGTAGGCAAGCAAAGAAACTTTTCTAGTATGACAATGGCACATGGGCACAATGTTAATTATGTAAAATAAATTCTAGGGAAAGCATCCTCATCAGGGAGCCTGTGGGCAAACTGAACTCAGCAAATAGTCTGTATTCTGTCTGGATTGGAATTAACACTTGAAACAGTGACTGGTGATTCCTCCACCTCTTTTTCCCCCAGGCTTTAGTAAAAGTAAATGGAAGACTGAAGCCCATGCTGGACTCAGTGGTGGCCAACAGAAGGAAGTGGGAGGAACTGCACCAACAGAGACTGCTGTCCAAGGCAGCAACCACAACACCAACATCATCCTCTTCCTCTTCTTCATCCCACTTTGCTGTGTCCCTGGAGGACATAAATTAAATTAGCTCCAGTCTCCTGTAGCTCAGATAAGACTCGTCAGAGAAGCTGGTGAAAGCTTAGTTGAATAGGTTTCACCAAACAAAAACAACAGCTAAATTGGAATGGAAGTAATTTGGCTGGCCTAGCTTTTCTCTAGAAGCTTGCTTGGTTTTGAGGTTCTGCAATGAGACTGCATAGGATTCTGCAGTAACGTGGAAGGCTTGGTGCAGTCTGCATTTGGTTTTCTTGTTTCAGCTGCTGTCATGTACACGAACAAACATGGTCACAAAGGACTGACGTAACTGGAGCTGACAGCTATTGAAACTAACAAAGCATGGTTGAACCACCCCCACGCCACAATCAAAGGATCTATAAGGTGGTGTGGGGGGAGACAAGAGAATAGTGTGTGATAATAACCTGGGTTTGCATCTCTCCAGTATTTGCTAATAGGAACCAATTATACCTGCTTTTGTGATGTTCATCCTTTCAATCCTTTTTCCTCTTTATGCTTTAGTGTTCAGGGAAGCCTGCTTTTGCATTCTGCAGATACATTTTTTTAAAACAACAACAACAACAAAGCTTCATATGATTGATCAGGACTTTTAGAATTGCTTATCTTTGCTAAAAGTAAGTGGGGGGAATTAACTTTATTACATTTAAAACCATCAACCTGCTCTGGCTTCCTTAGGAGTTTCATATTAGCAATGCAGCTTGAGTTTTCTGCAGGCGGAAGCTTATGTAAAGGTAAAATTTCTGCATGGTAATTTGGGTTCTTTTAGGATTTGGTTTTAAACATTCATTTTGAAAGCTGCTTTGCATACCTAAGAAAAGAACCAATGGTATTTCATGAAAATTACATAATAAAAATGAAATCTGTTGCCTTCTGGTAGAGGATTTGCACTATAGGATATGAACACGGCTTTCAAGTACATTTTTTTAATCGCATTAACTTTGACTATTACTGTTAAGGATTGGTGTGGCACTGGAATATGTCACAAAATGATCAATGACTACCTCTGCTTTTTCTGGTCTGTTACATTTTTTTTTTAATAACAACATGTTAGTTTAATATGTTGTATCTAACAGAAATCAAGTCAAAAATTGCATGTGCTGAGATATGGTGGAAGTTTTTGCATGCAAAATATGAACTGCATTTGATAGACGCCAAAGTGAGCTCTATCCATATCTATCCATAGATATGTCTGTGTTGGGAATTAACTCACTTTTAGTTAGCACGGCATCAGATTCCCCAAATTTATTTCCATGTTGACATGAGATGCTACTGGACTTATGTTCCCTAATCAAATTTAGCATGAAATGGTTCCATGATTACAGGGTCATCTGTTGAAAATGTGGGCACCTGCTTCTGGAGCACTTGATGCCCCATGGCATCAAAGACTGTATTCTCTGCTTCCTTGGAGCAAAGCTGGATGGATGCCTGACTAAGGCATCAGCTGAAGTACCACACCTCAGCTGGGCAGCTAGCATGGAGAAAGAAGAAAAGGAAGAAAGTGCAGAGCTTCAGGAGCCAGCTGAGTTTTGACCTAAACTGCTGGCTAAATGCTTCAGGCCCTCATTCCTTCCCCATCCCTGCTGCCAAGGAAAGCTGAGGAGAAGTGCTGCATGCTCAGCTGATGTTTCAGGAACCAGCCAAAACTGAACGTGCCCAGCCTTATTCTCTCATCTTACTCATGTTGAAAACTCAAGGAAAGAACAAACCAACAGCCACAACTTTAAGACTGTGACTCAGTCCCCACCTGTCTCTTTCTTGTTTGGAAAGGAGTGGCTCTTCAGGAAGGGTAAGGGACTGATCTTGAAGCCCCATGGGCTGGACGGGTAGTCTGGAAGGCCAAATTTCACCCCAGGCCAAAGGTTCCTCATCCCTGGTTTAAGGTCTATATGTGTATACTTGCATGTGAATAAAAACTCCTTGCATTATATAAAGATGTTCACAGGAGAGGAAAATTAAAAAGGACAATTTCCTCTTGTGTGTTTTGGCACAAGTTACACCCTCATAACTAAAGTGGTGAGACTGGGGGTGGCCAGTGCTCTTTAGAACTATACAAGATAGCAAGCCAAGGTCTCAAGGTAGTAGAGACCAAAATAGCCATTTTATGCTTCCTCCTGCCCACAGAGTCCTGAACACTACATCTCTATCGCCCAGTCAGCCTGACATCAGTACCTAGAAAGATCCTGGAGCAGATCATTAAGCAATCAGTTTCTAATCACTTAGAAAGCAACACGGTAATCATGAGAAGTCAACATGGATTTCTCAAAAATAAGTCATGCCAGACTAATCTTACCTCTTTTTATGATAGAGTTACTAGCTTGATAGACGAAGGGAATGCTGTGGATGTAGCATATCTTGATTTCAGTAAGGCCTTTGACAAAGTACCCCATGACATCCTTGCAAAGAAGCTAGTAAAATGCGGGCTAGATAGGGCTACTGTTAGTTGGATTTGTAATTGGTTGACTGACCGAACCCAAAGGGTAATCACGAATGGCTGCTTTTGATCCTGGAGAGAAGTGACTAGCAGGGTGCCACAGGGTTTTGTCCTGGGCCCAGTGCTGTTCAATATTTTTATCAATGACTTGGATGAAGGAATAGAGGGCATGCTCATCAAATTTGCAGATGACACCAAATTGGGAGGGGTTGCTAATACACCAGAGGACAGGATCAACATTCAAAATGACCTGGATAGATTGGAGAGCTGGGCCAAGGCTAACAAAATGAAATTCAACAGAGAGAAGTGTAAGGTCCTACACTTAGGTAGAAAAAATGAAATACAGAAATATAGGATGGGGGATACCTGGCTGGATAGCAGTATGTGTGAAAGGGATCTAGGAGTCTTAATAGACCACAAGCTGAACATGAGTCAGCAGTGTAATGCGGCAGCCAAGAAAGCCAACGCAATTCTCGGTTGCATCAATAGGAGTATGGTGTCTAGATCGAGGGAGGTACTGGTACCACTCTACTCTGCTTTGGTTAGACCTCATCTTGAATACTGTGTCCAGTTCTGGGCACCCCAATTCAAGAAGGACATGGTCAAGCTGGAGCAAGTCCAGAGGAGGGCGACCAAAATGGTGAGGGGCCTGGAAGCCATGCCCTATGAGGATAGACCTAGAGAGCTGGGTATGTTCAGTCTGCAGAAGAGAAGGTTAAGAGGGGACATGATAGCCATGTTTAAATATCTGAAGGGATGCCATGTAGAGGAGGGAGGCTTGTTTTCTGCTGCTCCAGGGATCAGGACAAGGAGCAATGGATTCAAGCTGCAGGAAAGGAGATTCCACCTGAACCTCAGGAAGAACTTCCTGACGGTCGGGGCTGTCCAGCAGTGGAATATGCTGCCTGGGAGTGTAGTGGAGTCTCCTTTCTTGGAGGTTTTTAAGCAGGGGCTGGATGGCCATCTGTCGGGAGTGCTTTGAGGGTGTTTCTGCATGGCAGGGGGTTGGACTGGATGGCCTGTGTGGTCTCTTCCAACTCTACATTTCTATGATTCTATGATTCTGTTCATTTTTCTGTGGGCTCTCTGTCATGAAGTGAAAGAAGGACTGAAGCTGTGGTAACAGGGACCCCACCTGAAGCACTTTACTTTTCCAAAGAAGTGAATGGCTTCCATTCAAGTATATGGGGAAAAGTAAAGGGAGTTTCAGGGAGCACCACATGGACTTGTGCCTTTATCCATCCTGCCTGAGGCACTGAGAATCAAACTGATTTGAAGTCTTGCCTTTTCTCTGCATAGGCCCAGAAGGTCAGGTGGGTATGAAATGGAATATTGTAAACTGGCTTTTATTTGGAACATGGGAATAAATAATAATTATTACTAGAGTGCACTTGTTCTCTGGAACCTGAGACTGTTCTCTTGTTTGGGGTTCACAAGTGGATGAAAGATCTGGTGGGGAAAATTTTTGAAAGTATAACTTTGCCTCCTCTCCCCAGCCATTCCATTTCCCCTGCTGTGCTGAAAGGTGGCATTTGATGCGAAAAGCACAGAACTTAGAAGAATTCCTCTGTTGGACTCCAGTTTTTGGAATCCACCAATCAGCATGGCCATCCTGGCACAAGGATTCTGGTAGCTATAGCCAAAAACGCAACCTTTCCAAGTTTTGGGAACACCTTAAAGAGCCACTGATGTTTAGATTAGACAGCACTGGGACAGGTGGACAAATCCTCTATCCTAGTGTAAGGACATTCCTTATACTGTATTTCTATATTTATGAATTCCTATAAATTTTATATTCCTATAGTGCTAGAAAGCTCAGATTTAGGGCTTCCAGTTGTGAACTACAGTATATGGTGAGGGAAGGTGTTCTGGAGTGTGCCCTTTTTCCTTTTCCTTTTCCTTCCTCCTGAAACAACCTTAACTACTGCAGGCAGGGCAGTTTTTCAAACCTACAGCACTTACCTGGTAAAGTTGTTTCCTCCCCTTCCCCGGGTCTGGATATTTTCTGTAAACTGCTAGTGACTTAAGCAAACCAATTTCCTCTTCTTTCTTTCTTTTCTCTTATTTTTCTCTCCCGACCTGGGCCATTCAGTTGATACCTCTACATGTCATCGTACCTTCAGGCAGATGCTTGTTGGGCCACATCTGAGATTTTCAAAATAACTGCTTTTTTTTTGATTTGCAAATGTATATCCTCTCACACACCACCAAGTTCTCTCAGATACATAGAATCCACTACATTATTTTTGGATAGCCCTGAGATTGCTTCCCCACTGATAGGCACTTTAACTGCCCCACTTCAAACCTGGAGGGAAATTATGTTGACTGCTGGGGAATGACTTTGGGCAATTGTGCAATGCTGGCCCTATCGTAAAGCAGAGTGAAGTAACTGCCTTTGGAAGCAGAGAGTGGGAATGAGTTGAGATGAAAGAACTGTGTATTCTGTGGCCTGTCTTGCACCTTCTAAGCTAGCCTGCTGCCCTCAAAGGGTGGGAGGATGACATCCTGTTGCCAGTGCCACTGCCATGTGGTGCACATGTGATGGAAGAGGTGTGCTATTTTCTCTTTGATCTCAGGTGGTCCACAGAGGCTGGTGGCTCCAAAGTCAATGGGGAGATGAATCCATTGAGGATTTTAGTCCCAGTTTTAAATGAGTTATTGAACCCTGTCACTCAAAATGAGGTCAGCACCTTAGATAGGTCCTTTAACATTCACACTGAAGCCTGGAATAGATTTACCACCTCACTGACATTGGAGGCATCAGCTTCTGCTGCAGAAAACAAAATGTTTTGGACAGCCCCTGAAATTACACAATCACAATTTAGGCATCTTCTTCTTTTTTCACTTCAGTGCTGCAAACTCATCTGTTTTGTTTGCAAAGGGAAAAGAAAAGCAAGGGAAATAATAGCCTTCTTACCAGTTTTGCAGAAACTACATTGAAACACAGTGGGCAAAGTGAAGCTCTTACAATGTCTATTGGGTCAGAGACATGCCAAACTAAATTGAAGATTCAAAATTGAGGCCTTTCCCCCCCCATAGATAACATAGCAGGGTCAATGCATTGCTTAAAGCATTGGTTTCAAATTAAGTCAATAAACGCCTAAATGCAAATTCTTAACTGATTGAGAGCTCTACAGCCACAAAAGGTGCTTGCTTTCCCTTTGCATCTGGGCAACTTGATTGCTAAATAACGCAGCATGAAGCTTATGCTTGTTATCTGTCGATCTCCTAAACAGATGTCAGTTTATGTATGCTTCTCATATTTGAGATTTCAGAGTGATAGAGTTTGCTGTCTTAGGCTTAAAAGTGCTATGTTCATCCATTGTTGAAGGTCCTACAGATTGTAGATGCATTTTAAGCAATGCACCATTGGGAATTAATCCTGAATCTGGTTGTTGTGGACACAGATTAAAGACATGAGGGAATTACCATTTCTTACTAAACACTGAAGCACAAGGATTTACAAAGCATTTTAAACGATTATTTATATATATGTGTTTTGAAATCCTAACATCATTTTGTGATCTCATCAACATGTGAAGAACTATCTAGGTGTAATCTAATACTTGTAGCACCTGGTAATGATTCACAGTTTTGTAGTTTGCAGATTTGCAGTTTTTGAGTCAAAATGGCCCCAACTTCTGGTCCAATTTTTGTAATTTTTTTTAGTTCCCTCAGCCCACTCTGTCTCTTTGTGCCATCTCTAGCTTGCTGAAGAGTTTTGGAGAACTCCAAAGTTTGCAATTTTTCTGACATTTTGGTTGGTCCAAATAAAGCCATTGCCTGATTGTGGATTTTAGAACTTCCACATGGAAAGAAAAAAAAAACCTTCATAAAACAACTCAACTGTTTTGAATTCTTTCACCAGAGTAATAGAACAGGTAGGAAAAGTGGAAAGCCTCAAGACTACTGGGATGAATACATGCACTGTTTGGACTTGCTTCTATTACCTTGTGACTAACTACACACACACACACCCTTCCCTAATAATAAATACTCGAGCTGGGACGGCATGCTTTAAGCTCATATAAGGCTTATTTATATAATATGTGCTTTATGGGAAAAACAGACACTGTGATTGACTTGGTCCTGCTGGCAGCCACATAAAGCTTTCCTGAATTTTGATACGACATATTGCTAAGTGTGACATAATTTATAGCACATAACCTACAGCTTCCTCCCAAGGTTGAGTGTTCCCTCATTTCCTCTCCTTTTTTATTGGCTTCAGCTCATTGTTGCCCATGGCAACAGCAGTGGCAGTGCCGGGAATGCAAAACCCACAGCAAGCTGACAGACTCTGGGGGCCCTCACAATGTCAACCATCCATCACGCAGCTATTTGTAATTGCCTCCATTATTTCTCGTGTCTCGTGGTATCTATTGTGGATCCAAAATGCAGAAACTGCTGACTGATCTTGTGGTTCCGATGCTCCTTTACTCCCTTTTCTCGCACCCTCACCTTGCTCCCTGATGATTTCACAGAAGCATACTGGAGGAAGCAATTCCTTTGAGATTTGAAGTCAAGAATTGCTCACTACTTTATTTCTAATCAGTTGGAAGATTCTGAGTACAGGAGTTTCTTGGTGGTCTTGGAAATGGTAGTACCTGCTTGGTGCTAAGAGTTGCCAAACATATTGAGGTCCAAGCACTTAAATTTCACAGAAATACTTCTAAATAATCTTCTGGTTTTTAAATGTAAGCCTAGCTACTGAATTCCTATTTTATAATAAAGAGCATTTACACAGTCTGAGTAAACAAATTAATATTGTTTGGGGGCATCAAATAAATACTGTCTCTTTTGTAAGACTCTGGCACTGATATAACCACTCTGTTTCCTGAACCTTTTCAATATATGTAATTGTGCAGAACAAACAATGACCCATTTTCAAAATAGGGTCCATTTCCCATACTCATGAGGGAGACCAGGAATGTCATGTGAAGCACAACAGTTTACTTGCTGCTTTATATTTGTATTACTCCTGATATCATACTAATGATACAATTGTATTAATCCTGATATCATACCAATGATACTTTCAAAATGGAAAGTGGCATTGGCTCTATGAAGAAGTGCCCATTACTGCTTTATATGCTTTTCCTGACAGAGATGCACAGGTGTCAGAAAGTAAAAGAGAAGCAGCCCCCTAAATCCACTGCTGTTAACCATAATTTTTTAAAAAATGCAGCTGAGAGGGTCTGCCATAAATATCAACTTGAAGGATGTCAGGATTCACATTAATAAATCCAGTCAAATATTAATTTTGTGATTTGCCACCTAATAGCATGAAATACCCCTCCCCTGGCAGCATTTCATGAGTCTGCAAATTCAGCGTTATTTTATTTACCTGTTACAATTGTATTCTGTCTGTCTGTCTGCCAAGGAGACTAAAACAGAATACATGTTTGTTAGGCTGAGAGTAAGTTGTGGGCCCTAAGTCGTCCATTGAAGTTCATCAGCTGGGTTGACATAGAAACTCAGAAGCGCACCATCTGAGGCTGAGATGCCCTCAGCTAACCACGTTGGCTTAGGGGTAGGACCAAGCCTAATGGCTTGAATGTACAGGGATTAGATTTTGATTGATCATTAGAAGGAAATTCTTGACAGTGAGAGTGGTTCAGCAATGGAGTCAATTGCCTAGAGAACTGGTGGGGTCTTCAAAAAAGAGGTTGACAGTGGGATGCTTTAGCTGGAGATCTTGCATTGAGCAGGGGGTTTGGCTCAGTGGCCCATGAGACACACCTCAGCTCTTTGATTCTATGACTGGCCATTTCCGCACTAGACTGTTAATAGTGCTATGATTCCACTTTCAACATCCTATGGAATCCTGGGGTTTGCAGTTTCGGGAGGGGCCGGCATTCCATAGGATGCTGAAAGTGGAATCATAGCACTATTAACAGTCTGGTGTGGAAATGGCCTCTGTTTATACACAAGAGGGAGAGATGGGACTGCCAGAGGATGATGAAAACAAAGCACAGAGTTGATCCTCTTTCCATTGTACCCCCTGGTCCAACCTGGTAATAAATGAATTAGCAAGTTTGTGCTATGTGAAAGGGGTTCTGTTTGAAACCACTAAGGAGATACGTAAATCAATCATAATAAAGATGGTTCATCATTTATCTGACTATCCTTAATCAAGCATTGGAAATGTCATGTGTTTTTGTGATTATCTCATTCTGAGCTTTTTTATTCTGATTTGATGTTTGAGGTTATAGCCATGTTAGATTTATCCCAGTCAGGTGTGAGGGATATGAACTGACTGCCAATCTGCGCAGAAAAATGTTCATTATGCATAGCTAAATTAAGGAGGTTCTTTTTTTTTTAGGGGAAAAAGTCCCAAATGGATCCTGTGTGTACTATAACATGCATACTCTGTGGCGTTTGGATTTGTGTAATTATGTATGTCTCTCCATCTCTGCTCTTTCATATTGATTACTCTATCGGTTTGCCTTACTTCATTCACCAATTCCTTCTCAACTTTTTTAACAGCATGATTTTGCAATGGGTAACTTGGGTTTGTTTATCATAATAAATGAATAAATCATGAAATCAGTGTTGCCCATATTTAACTGGAGTTCCTTTACAATGTGCTTTAGGGGCTGTTGGGCAATATGGACAGAGAAGCAGTAAAGTCCATTTAATATTCAAATTTTCCCAAATAAAAATATTTGAAATATTTATCTCTGAGTGAATGTCTCAGAGGTGTAACTTGATTCTTTTACAAGCTCATGAGTTCCCTTATGTATAGTCCTGTACTCCTATACACAGGAGTCTCACATCCTTCAAAGTAAGAGTGCATTTTAAAACTGTATATGTTTGTGGAAGATTTCTAGCTGTGCTATTACATATGTTACATTGCAGCGTGTTTCTATATTGCAATGCATTATGGTATATGGGAGTTGAAATGCCCCCCCCAAATTGGCGAAACTTCCCTCCAATGGTGAATACTGCCTATTGGCCATGTTTTCAGTCTTTTTGCCCCTTCACCTCTTTCAGGTCCATACAGGTCTTTGGTTGGTCACTTCTTGTTTTGACAACTAACTTCCTGTTTTGAAATTGTCCTGTACAGACCAAGAAGGGGAAATATGAACATAACCTCATCAAATGAAGAAGAGAGAATATTCAAACTCTGAATAAAATCAGGATAAACTTACAATACTTGGTAAAGATGATATGAGAGCCAGTATGATGTAGTGGTTTGAGCATTGGGTTACAGCTGTGGAGACCAGGCTTCAATTCCCTGCTAGGCCTTGGAAACCCACTGGGTGACCTTGGGAATGTCACACACTCTCAGCCCAGGAAAACCCTGTGATAGCTTTACCTTAGAATTACAAAAGGTTGGAGATGACTTAAACACACACAACAACAAACAAGATGATATGGGAACAGAGGTAAATTCCTACAAACTCACTAGAAAAGCAGAGCTGCATACCCTTAGAAAGAGAATGGGAATTTTGAGGGGAGATTGCCATAGATAGTGGTTAGGACTGTGATCACCCCACTGCGATCATCACACTAGTATGTAAAAAAAAAATCTTAGTTTTAGAATTTTGCATGCTCTTCGCTTCTTTTTCTTATAATGGCAATTTAAACATGAGTTCTCCTCTAGAAATGCTACCCCTCCTCTTTTCTATAGTGGAGAGGCGCCATTTGTATTAATTTCTGAGTACAAAGTAAAACACATTACAAATGCTGTTTTATGAGGAGTGCGATTTTTGCCATTTTTAGAAGCTTAACACTGAAACTTCAGCAAGGCAGTGCAATTCCTTAGCTTTCCATCCTTTCCTAGGCCCTTTACAAAGATATTCAGACTGTGCTCCCATGAAGGCTTAATTCTGTGGCATTTATTGCATTGCCCAACGTTTATTGCTTAACTAAATTACAGCATTAATTAAAAGACACTACTAAAAGTGCTACCTATCAGTCCCTGTTTCCCAAAGTCCTATATCAAAAGTGAATGAAGTTGGACAGGAGGGACATGAAGAAATGGCCATGCCAATTCTGGTTTGTGATTTGTGTTTAATCTAAAATTGACCCTCCATCTGTCTATGCAGAATGCTTTCTTCACCCTATAGATTTGGAACAGGCTTGCATGAAAACAAACTGCTGATTTGTTGGTCTCCGCACTGCCATTTGCAATAGAAAATAAACTCATGAGTTAGAAGCTTCTGGGAGTTGTAGTCCAACAAGTAACGTCTCCAAGTTCAGTTCTTGCATAACGTGTGCGTTCCAGAGTTAAAGATCCACTTACTTGTTTCTTAATTGAGGAAATCAAATTTCCTAAAATCAGACTGTCTTCCCAGGAAAAGGATAATTGAATACGTGGCCTTCTAAATGACCATGTGTAGCTGGGTCTCAGTCTCAACAACGGAACTGGAAAGTATGTTTCAGCTTCTGTCATCAACCAGGAGAGACAGAGCCACAGCACCCAATCACACCACTCAATCATAGTGCTATGCTCCACTTTAGCTGTCATGGCAACATCCTATGGAATCCTGGGACTGGCATTTTAAGGAGTGGCCTTCTCAGCCATAGAACGCCAGTGCGTTCTAAACTACAGACCCCAGAATTTCACAAGCTGAAGTGGATTATAGCACTATATTGCTATAGGCTCAGTGTGACTGCCTTCCTGGTTCACAGAAATAACACCAAGCCAACTTCTGTATCCTCCCTCCCAGAAAGAATGTTTTAAAGTGAAAGAGAAAGAGCAGTCCAGCAATCTTGACCAAAGCTGTAGAAGTGTCCAAGCAAAGGAAGATCAGCATCTCTGGTGCTTGCAGAGGTGCAGCACCCTGACTAAAGGACTGCTCTCCATTTCCTTTTCAGCTCCATTTCCCATGTGTCTTGTATTTCAAGTCTGAATGCCAAATGGCAGGGCCTGCCGCTCTCCTTTTGACTGACACAGGCATTTGGGAGTGCCATTAATTGCTTGACTAGCAGGATAAAAATACAGCAGATAAATAAGTAAATGCATAACCACAAAGACAGAATGACTTACAGTGCCTTGCCCCCTACCCTTTTCCATATTTTACTGGGTTACAATCTGTAATTGAAATGGCTTTAACTGGCATTGTTACTGCCTGATGTACATGTCCTACTTGCTCAGTCTCTTGAGCTTTTGGGGACAGGGTCTTCTTTAGACAGAGCTGTGATTGAGACGCACTCTTTCTATGTTGTTACAGTAGTGGATTTAAGTGTGTTCCATGGGATGCTTTTACTTGGAGATGTTTTCCAACAAACTCTGGGACCTTCCAGGATTGGGTAGCCAGCATCCTGTACCTATATGTACTCACCTTTGTTGTGGTGCTACACCATGAATTCTGGCTCAGCCTCCCCAAACCCCACTTATTGGGAAACAACGGCTGTGATCGATGGGGGTTTATTCCCTTGTCACTTTGGAAGCAGCTCTGTGTCTCTTTCAACCCACCAGACCCTCTCTGTGCCTCTTTCTGCTCTCCCCACCCTTGTGCCTCTTTCTGCCCTCCTGCCCCTCTCTGTACCAGGTGAGCCTGATCCCCACATTGTGGCTCCCTGGCTGCCGGTATTCTGAAGAGGGACCCAGCAGCCAGCACTCATGATCTACTTCAACTTCTGACTGCTCCTCTGTCCAACTTTTGCGAGCTGCACAGAGCATTGCCGTGCTAATTCGCAGCAATGCTCTTACGGTGAGACTTGGACAGAGGAGCAGTCAGAAGTAGAAGTAGTTTGTGAGTGCTGGCTGCTGGTCCCCTCTTCAGAATATTGGGAGCTAGGGGCCCGCAATGTGAGGATCAGGCTGGCCAGGCAGCGAGAGTGCTGCACCTGCAGGAGAGGTGCAACAGCCACATGAATGGCTTGATGGGCCAGATTCGGCATGTGGGCCTTGTATTTGACATGTGCCATAATGACAGGCAGAACCGGGACCCCTGCTGCAATTCTTGCTCACAGTGGAGATTGCTTGCACAAGAGGTGGGTAGGAATAGTAGTCACCTTCTTCCCAATCAACAGGGGAACAGATTCCTATCAATCAGAGTGGCTGCTTCCTGGCAAATGGTGACTGGGAGACTTTCATGGTCCCTACATAGTCCCTAAAGTTGGGGCTATGCAGCAATCATGAAAACGTAACAGTCATGAGTGCATAGCTGCAGGTTATGCTCATAATTGCCATACAAAATTCCAAGGTCAAGTGGCACTGAAATTGGACTCAGGTGGACTCTGTGTATCAATTTGTATGACTTATACAACAGATTGCACCAGAACTTATTTATGTCATAACAGAGGGGATGAATACTTCTACAACCAAAAAGTGACAGTTCACTTTTATTTTGCCACTGTAAAACTATTTTGTACCTTCACAGTGTTGAGTATCTTGTGTAAATCAAGTGGTAACAATGTCAATTCAACCCACGTCAGTTCCAGGTTGCAAGGCAAAAAATACAGAACAATCAAAGGCAGGTGAATTGTTATGAAAGGCACTGTTTATGTACAACAGATTTCCCGGGTTATACTTTGATTTGGAATTTCCATCATCTGCAGTAGTGGTAAGCAAGACGATGTGCAAGCATACAAGTAGTTGTTACACAACATTTTAGTTTAGCTTTGACTCTGACTGAGGTTGCAGTGAGGAAACAGTGAGTAAAAAGTATTTGTTTCCCCCTCGTCTGAGGTATTTTTCATGTAAGATTTCTTTTGCCAGAAACTGAAAGAAAAAACTACCAAATACATAAATAGAGGCTGGCGGTGGGACTTCCTGTGTTAGTAGCATTTTAAATAGCTTTGACTAGCTGTGTAAAAAGGAGAGCTGGAATGTATTCCATCAAGAAAAGTTAAGTCACTAACAGGTTTTTTTTTTTAAGGTTTGATTGGCAGATCGTTTTAAGGGGCTATCAGTCAGTCTCTTTGCCTATTTATCAGGAGCGCTTAGACAGTCCTCTGTCCCATTTGGCAATATGAGGCCAATATTCCTCAGCAGTTCTAAATCACACTCTTTGAGTCTCACCATTCAATCCCATTCTGGATGTTGACAGCAGACTACATTATACAGAATCATTGAGCTGGAAGAGACCACAAAGACCATTCAGTCCAACCCCCCTGCCCTGCAGGGATACACAGTCAAAGGACTCCGAACAGAGGGCTGTCCAGCCTCTCTTTAAAGACCTCCAAACAGTATTAAAAAATTTACATAAAATGTTATATAAACCAGTGATGTATTTAAGTATTTTACACCAAGTCTCAAGTCAGTCTCAAGTCTCTACCATCAAGTCTCCAGTCCTTGAAGATACTTTCAAGTCAGGTCTCAAGTCTGAAAGCCAACTTTATACCCCAACCTGTATTCTGGGATTTCTGGACAGATTCAAATAAAGTCAGTTTTAACAATTTAAGTAGAGTCAGACCTCTACTTTGTGATTTTGCCATCTGCAGCTTGGGAAGTGGGGAATAGGATCGTTCTTACTTCCCATTTCCAAAGCTGTGGAGGCTCTTTCAGAAGTGGGGAATAGGATACTTCTTACTCGGCAATACTGCAGCTTCAGAGATTTAGAAGGAAGGATCCTTCCTCCTTAAGGCCATTGCCTAACACCTTTTCTGTTCCCCTCTGAAATATGTGTGCTGCACTCTGGGCACGAGTGTTGCCTTCTGCTCTTACCAAAAGTTTTACAAATCTCCTCCTGTAGGTAGTGGGAACAGGCTGTTGAGCAGACCTCAAGCCCACCTCAAGCCCGTTGCCTAACCCTTTTGCTGTTCCCTCTGAGAACTGTGTCCACACTTTGGGCTTGAGACAGATCATCACGTGACCAGTAAGTTGCATGGTTTCTGGAAGTTATGTTACTGAACCAAGGGCAGCAACTCAAGTCACTAAAAATATGCAAGTCAAGTGGAGTCAGTGTGTAACTTTTGCCAAACCAAGTCCAAGTTGAGTCACTGAAGTGATTTAAGTTGGACTTGAGTCTGAGTCAATAACTCGAGTCTACATCACTGATATAAACCAGTGTCTCAGCTAGTCCCATCTAACAATACCGTATAATTTTACTCCTCCCCACTATAGGATTTTCACATTTAAAAAAAATAATTTATTTTTATATCTATGTATCTATAAATCTCTAGATTTTGAAAGGAGAGCAGCATTATTCCTTTTTCTACTGGTAAGTGGTGAGGGTGAGGTCTCACCAAGATCCAAATCACTGACCCAAAATCTTTCCCCCTTGCCACCTATTAGCAGCTGCCACTCTTGAAAAACAGAGAATGAGCAGCAGTTGGTGAAATAAAAATATGCAATAATAAAACAGGAATTCTCATCTAGAGACAAAGGAGATGGCGCTTAGCACTCTGTGCCTATGCGAATAAAATAAGCTGAACTTGGCAAAAACGTCTGTTCCACACATCAACCAACGGCACAGGAGGCCTGTCCTCTTTTGCATCTAGCCACCTCATTGGATTTATCACGGAGAAGAAGGCGCCACCTTCCCTCAGCGTCTGCGTGAAAATAAAGCCAATCACAACACAGCGCGAGCGCCGTCGCCACCCTCCGCTAACCGCGCGCTCTTTTCTGAGCAGGCATCGCGTGACCAGGGACGCGCTTCGGTCTGATCCTCTTTACCCCATAAACTACATGTCCCAGGATGCTCTGCGAAGTCACCGCTTTGCATTCTGGGTAAAGTAGTCCACAGCGCCTGTCGTCTTCGTCATGTCTTTCAATGCTGGAACGTGCCTGGCCCTAAACGAGCGGCACTTTGCGGAAGAAAAAGAAAACACCCAAAAGTGAAATTCAAGCAAGTGTAATTTTCGGGCGTAGTAGGGAAGGAGAAGCGGTATGACGCGACGCTTCTAGCCGAGGGCGGTCCCAATGGCTGGGGACGTCATTGGCGCGGAAACCGAGGCCAGTTGGCGGAGCTGCTTCCGCTTCCGGCAGCTTCGCGGCGTCGCCTAGGCAACGCTGTCTGCGGCGGCCCCCGGGGCAAGATGGCCTCGGTGGTGACCCCCGTCGCCGACGGGGAGTACACGGCGGCCATCTACGGGCTGATCCGGGCCGGGCAGTTCGCGGAGGCCGTGGGGATCCTGAGCACCGAGCTGCAGAGGAGCTGCCGCTCCCGGGCCGGCCTCTCCCTGCTGGGCTACTGCTACTACCAGCTGCAGGACTTCGCGGCGGCCGCCGAGTGCTACGAGCAGCTGGGCGCGCTGCACCCGGAGCTCCACGAGTACCGGCTCTACCACGCGCAGGCGCTCTACAAGGCCGGGCTCTACGCCGAGGCGCTCCGCGTCACCGTCCCGCTCCTCGACGTCGCCGCCTTCCAGAGCCGGGCGCTGCGCCTCCAGGCGGCCGCCCACTACGCCCAGGGCGACCTCTCCAGCGCCAAGGCCCTGGTGGAGCTCCAGCTGGCCGCCGCCGCGGAGAACAGCGGGCCCGGGACCGCCGCCGCCGCCGCCGCCAGCGAGGACCCCTCGGAGCTGCCGGAGGCCGAGGTGAACATGGGCTGCCTGCTGTACCGCGAGGGGCAGCACGAGGAGGCGTGCGGCAAGTTCGCCTCGGCCATGCAGGTGCTGGGCTTCTGCCCCGAGCTCTCCTACAACATGGCGCTGTGCTGCTACGCCGCCAAGCAGTACGCGCCGGCCCTCAAGCACATCGCCGACATCATCGAGCGCGGCATGCAGCAGCACCCGGAGCTGAGCGTGGGCACCAACACCGAGGGCCTCGACGTCCGCAGCGTGGGCAACACCCTGCTCCTGCACCGCACGGCCCTGGTGGAGGCCTTCAACCTCAAGGCAGCCATCGAGTACCAGCTGTGCAACCTGCAGGCGGCCCAGGAGGCCCTCACGGATATGCCTCCCCGGGCGGAGGAGGAGCTGGACCCGGTTACGTTGCACAACCAGGCGCTGATGAACATGGATCGAAAGCCCACGGAAGGCTTCGAGAAGCTGCAGTTCCTTTTGCAGCAGAACCCCTGCCCGCCCGAGACGTTTGGGAACCTGCTGCTCCTCTACTGCAAGTACCAGTACTATGACCTGGCAGCGGATGTCCTGGCTGAGAATGCTCACCTCACCTACAAGCTTCTCACGCCCTATCTGTATAACTTCTTGGATGCCATGATCACCTGCCAGACTGCCCCTGATGAGGCCTTCCACAAGCTTGATGAATTGGCGGGGGCTTTAACTGAGCAACTGAGAAAGCTGACCAAAGAGGTTCAAGAGTTTCGGAAAAACCAGGACGATGAGGCTGTAAGGAAGGCTGTTAATGAATATGATGAGACACTAGAGAAATATGTCCCAGTCTTTATGGCCCAGGCCAAGATATACTGGGACATGGAAAACTATCCTGTGCTGGAAAAAATGTTCCACAAGTCAGTAGATTTCTGCAAGGATCACGAAGTGTGGAAGCTGAATGTGGCTCACGTATTGTTCATCCAGGAGAACAAATACAAGGAGGCCATTAGCTTCTATGAGCCGATTGTGAAAAAGCACTGTGATAATGTCCTGCAGGTCAGTGCCATTGTGCTGGCTAACTTGTGTGTTTCCTACATCATGACTAACCAAAACGAAGAGGCAGAGGAGCTGATGAGGAAGATTGAAAAGGAAGAAGAGCAGCTGTCTTACCATGAGCCTGACAAAAAGGTTTATCACTTCTGCATTGTCAACCTGGTTCTTGGGACACTTTACTGTGTGAAAGGGAACTTTGGCTTTGGCATCTCAAGAGTGATTAAGAGTTTGGAGCCTTACAACAAAAAGCTGGGTACAGACACTTGGTATTATGCCAAAAGATGTTTCCTGTCATTGCTGGAAAATATGTGCAAGCATGTGATCATGGTGCGTGACAGTGTCATTCAAGAATGTGTGCAGTTTCTTGAGCACTGTGAAATGTATGGCCGAAACATTCCAGCTGTTATTGAACAGCCTCTTGAGGAAGAGAAGATGCATAGTGGGAAGAACACGGTTACCTATGAAGCCAGGCAGCTAAGGGCACTGATGTATGAAGTTATTGGATGGAATAAATAATTGTTCTGGCATTTCTGTTCAAAGTGGCTGGGGACCAGAGAGCAGTGAAAGACTTTCATTGTTGAAAAGATTTCATTTATAAATGTATATATGTGTTACGCATGTTTGTTTATTTGACAATCTGTTCTGGTGTTTGAAATTAAAATTGGCTTTTTGTACCAAAATAATACAGTGTTGTATTGGTCACATGTAATTTAGATGTAAATGGGAAATACTAGCCTAAATCCATTTCTTAGTCCCAGATATTGTAGACCTATGCAGTCAAAATTTGAATGGTAAACCATCACTTAAGTGTTGTTTCAGGGGGTCTGCTCTAATTAAAACTACCAGTTTTGTTGAAGCCAGTGGATTAGCTCCCTGCATCTCACAAATAATAGAGTTCAAAATGGCTTAAAATATATATTTATTTGTTTTGTGTCTTTTAAGAAATAACTTTTTAAAATTTGTACTTAAATTCAGTTATATTTTAAAATTATAACAAAAATAAACTTTTCCAGAAAATAGAAGGCTGTGTGCCCAATTGTTTTTTTTTCTGCAATAATAAGAATAATAAGGTAGTGATACCAACAACTGATAAGCTGACACGGACCATACCCTTTTCCCGCTTCTTTTCTTCTAGGGCAAGCTACATATTTAACAAAGAATTTTGTTTGGCGAAACAATACATACGTGAAAAGTTAACCTCATGTACAACAGTCTGAATCTGATTTATGTTTTCGTGGCTGTTTGTAAAAGCTTAAACAGAGATGCAGTTGTGCATCGTTGATATTCAGATAATCACAAAGGTAAACTGGGCTGGATCCAGAGTTGGCTGTGCTTGCTGTAGACCCTTTGAATTAAATGACAGTGAAGTTCTTGAGGCTATAACTAAATTTTTGTTTTAGATGGAGTGACTGAGCTTTTTCTACAAGTCTTTGTATGATGACATATTCCTTTGTTAAAAGAAAGGACTATATGAATTGCCCTGAATGACACAATACAGTGAATATTTACTCATGGGTAAGCTCCAGTGTGATCCGGAGGGCTCATTTTCAGATAGGTTTATAGGACTGCAACCTTGGCCCAAGTTCTTTAATTCACACAATGAAAATAATACAAGCTGCTAGACTTTCCAATGCAGATAATATCTCAGGTGATCTGGGGCATCCATTTGAAGACAAGTTTTGTACCTGCAGGTTCCTGTGGAGACTTTGGCTTATGTAGAAGGATATCTGTCTGGAGTCTCATGTAGCTCCTCCATGATGCTCTTTTGTCACTCACTTCAATAGGTACTTTGCTCATAGGAGAATGTGAAGCTGCCTTAAAGTGAGTCTGCCAAGCCTAGCATTAAATTACTGGCAAGTTTCTCTAAGGCACCAAATAAGATTCTCTTCTAGCCCTCCCCTACTTAACTTCCAAAATCACATGAGACTGGCCATCTTCAGGCTAGTATGATGGTACAGTTTCAGAGTCAATACTAGGGCTGGACTGTTAAACAATGCAAAAAGGTGCGTGTAGGGGTGTTTAAATTGTACTAAATCCTGAGAACATACTGAAGAAAGTATATTATACTAAAATACATTTCGGTGGAGAATTACTTCTTGTGTTGTTACAGAAGTGCAAATAACAAAACACCCTTTTTAAAAAACTGAACTTAAGCTGAATGTTGATTTCTAGGGATCTGAATGATGCAGATTGACAATTTATGTTTGCAATTGAGTGCTCTTTAAATACGAAACCATTAGTCTCTAAAACCGTTGTTGTTAACTGCCACCAAGCTGACTTCCATTCATGGTGACCCTATGGATGAGAGAGCTCCTAGTCACCCTATCATCAACAGCTCTGCTCTGGTCTTGCAGATTTAGGGATGTGCCTTCCTTGATTGAATCTATCCATCTGTTATGCAGTCTTACTCTTTTTCTACTGCCTTCTATCTTACCAAGCATTACTGTCTTTTCTAGTGAGTCATGTCTTCTCATGATACAGCCAAAGCACGGAAACCTCAGTTTAGATATCTTGGCTTCTAGGAAGAGTTGTGGCTCGATTTGCTCTAGGACCCACTAAACATTTGTCTTGTAAGCAGTCCAGGGTATCCATATAACTCTTTACCAGCACCACATTTTGAATGAGTTGATTTTCTTCCTATCAACTTTCTTCACTGCCCAGCTTCCACAATCATACATAGAAACGGGAAATACTGCAATCTCTCCTTTGTTGAGGATTGTGGGCCATTCTTCTGTTTTCTGTATTTGTTAACAGATTTTAGAGTAAATTTTGTCTCTGTGAACTGAAGCAGCTCTGTTGGAATGCCATCTGTTCTTGGTGATCTATTTCTCCCAAGTGCTCTGAGTGCAGCTTTCACGTCACTGTCTAAAATTGACGATTCATCTTCATATGCTTCTTCCTTGAATGAATCTGTCAACATTTCATCTCTTAATATAGTTGTCAGTGTATTGCTTCTATCTTCTTTTTATTTCTACTTGGTCATGTAATGTGTTTCCCTCCTGGTCATAGAGCATCTCCACTCTTGATTTAAATTTCCCTTTGATTTCTACAATCTTTTAGAAGAAATCTTTTGTTCTTCATTTTTTGGTTGTCATCTATTTCTCTGAGTTGATTAGTATAGTTCTGCTTGTCCCTGTGAACAAGTTGTTGAAGGTTCAGCCTCTAATTCTGTCAGCTTTTACTTTTGCTTCTTGTACGTCCTTAAGTGTTCGAAGAGTTTTAACTGTAATCCATTGAGGGCTTCTCTTTCCTTTTCGCTACAGACAGTGTCTTTTTGCATCTCTCCCTGACAGTATCACTGGCTTCAGTCCTGAGTTTTTCTGGCTCTCTGTCAATTAGGCTTAATAGTGTGAATCTTTTTTCCACATTATCTTTAAATTCTGCAGGGAAGTTCTTCAGGTTGTATTTTGGCATGATAGTTGGTTTTATGTTCTTTAGTTTTACTCCAATTTTTGATATTAATAATTCATGGTCTGTGCAACAATCTTCCCCTTGTCTTAGTTTTGCAGAGGGAATGGAGAGTCTGCATTTTCTGTTTCAGTTATGTAGCCTATTTGATTTCTATATTAGCTATCAGGTGATGTCCATGTATACAGTTCCTTCTTGGGTTGCTTGAAGCATATGTTTGCGATGAACAAACTGCTTCATTTCGTGGTCCTAGACTAAACTTTCCTACAGTCTTTGATTCTGCTCTGTTTCCTACTTTAATTGTCTCTTATTAACAAGAAGTCCTGTTTTGGTGTGTGATCAATTTGCTCCACAACTCTTGTTTAGAATCTCTTTTTCTTCTGCCTGTGTAAACTTGGATTATGGTTATATTGATGGATTTTCCCTGAAGTCTTATTGACATGATTTAGTCAGACTTTGTAGTGTATCCTGACTGCTTTTGCTGTATCTCTCCTCACTATAAATGCCACCTCCTTTCTTCTTAGATTTTCATTTCCTGAGTAAAACACTAATTACATGACTCAAAACATCCTATTCCTGACCACTTTAGCTGACTCACCTCAGGTACTGCAATGTTTCTATTTCTTGTTTTACTTTGTCTAGCTTCCCCTGGTTCAGGCTTCTCACATTCCATGTTCCTATAACATGTCTTATGCCACTTCAGACTTTCCTTTAGCCTCTGATCTTGTCAGCAGCAGAACGTCCTTTCAGCTTGAGTCCAGCACTACTAGTAATTGTCATCTGCTCTTCCCCAGTAGCTTGTTGAGTGCATCTGACCTGGAAGTCTCATTTTCTAGCACTATCTCTTATTTCATTATGGATTGTCTCATCATAGAGTTTTCACGGTAAAAGACATTTAAAAGGGGTTTACTGTGCCTCCTGCACGGTACTAACCAGTGTTAACTATCGTGCCACTGCTATTGTCTCTGAGAGATTCTCTGCCAGTATCACTTGCTACCACTGTTGTTGTCCAGTAGCTGTTTGGCACATGTAGTCTGGCTGCTTAGCAGCAAAAGCCCGTCTGACATGGGAGACCCCACCATCAGAACTGCTGCTATCAGCACAGCCTCTTGACTCACAGGAGCATGCAATCCCACCACCTAGTGCCATGGTAGGTCTAAACCATTCCTAAAAATAAACTGTTGTTGTTAGGTTGGACGCACTCAATAAGCTACTGTGGAAGAGCAAAGGACAATTGCTAGTAGTGCTGGACTCAAGCTGAAAGGACATTCTGTTGTTGTTGTTGTTGTTGTTTGCCTTCAAGTCATTTCTGACCTACGGTGACCCTAAAGGGAACCTGTCATGGAGTTTCTTGAGCTAAGAGTGTGTGACACACCCAAGGTCACCCCTGGTCTCCGGGGGCATAATCCAGCACTCAGTCCCATCATCAACTATGATTGCCCTTTGCAGGACATCGCTGAAATGAACAGTTGCACAGTAGGAAGAGACATTAGACTCCTGCAGTATGGTGTATAGTGGTTTTCAGAGGTAGGATGTTGCTTATATCCTCTGCTAGAACTTAAGATTGTTAAGTTAGAAGCCACAAGAAATATAACAATGTTTAATACTGTCAGGGTAGAAAAATGTTAAACCCACCTTTTAACATTTTTTATAGTATTTGGGTGGGTTTTGTTTTGATGGACATCTAATACAGTCATCTTTAGAAATATAAATGCTGTAACAGTAATGTGAGAGTATGTGTCTGCAGGGCTTCAGCTGACACACAGCAGAAAAAGGAAACCTAAATGTCCTCACGCACATACACATCCCACCTGATTCAGCCCAGAGAGATTCTCTTCTGGTTTGTCGAGAGTCCCAGGGAAGCTCCTTCCTGAAACCCCGTCCAACAGGATTCTCTGTGTGCCATTTGTTTTTCCAATCAAGACAGCCTGCCATGGTGCACTGTGAAATCCTGCTTTTACCTCTGATTGCTGATCAGAAACAACAGCATGATTCCTCACAACCTTCATCCTGTGGGCAATTGTGTGGCACAGGGAGAAATCCCACACTCATTTCTGACTGGAGATAACAGTGAGATTCCCTCTGTGCAGTGGGTGTTGTCCTGGATGGAATGGCAGATAGTGTACTAAGCGATTGAGACCTCCGCCTGGTGTAATGGGAATCCGTTGCTCCATACAGAAAGAAGCTTGGAGTCCTGTGCTTTTTCTCTGTGCAGAGAAATTTGATTTGGGTCTCAAGGAGTGGGAAAGAGACAGCTCCTGAAGTGCCCCTGTTATTATCTGATTCATTGAATGGTTCCCAGGAAGCCTCAAGGAACTGGAGTCAAAACAGTTTCTTGCTGAATCAAAGAAGCTGCTACCTACCATGTACCATTTTAAGTTGATGGCTAAATGCAGCCTTCAATATTATCCAAGTTTTTTCCTTCCACCCTCTGGGTTAACACCTAGTCTGAGGAAGACTTATGGAGAATTTGAAAACTTGATCCTTTTTAATATAACAATTGCTGCTGCATAAAGGAGATTGGACATTTTTCTATCACTGGTCCAGAAAATCAATACTCTGTAGGCGCCAGTTAAATGGTGAAGCATCCTTTGCCATCTTCCACATTCACTTGGTGGTAATCCTGAGCTGATCACATGACTCAGGCCTCCAGAGGTTCCTGAGAAACCAGGCCCTTAGAGCCACTACATGGTACTACTGGTCACTTATTTCTGTCCTGTTAGAAATTTTTTTTTCCACAACTGCTTTTGCATGAGGAGCAGGTCTTATGATTTCAAACTTTGTTCCTCTTCATGGTGCAGTACAGCAAGCGATAAAGTATGTTTTTAATTTACAGGAGAACTGTACTATATATTGTTCAGCATAAACAGTGTGACCTTTAGAAAAAAGTTTTTAAAAGTCACTCTGCATTATAAAGAATGAAGCGCAGGCTATGGGCAATGACACAAGGACCAGGAGGCCTTCGTTTAGTATTCATTTTGCATTTTCTGTAAAAGTCAGTGGACATTTTTTTAAAAAAATATGTCTGTGCATATTTGTGCGAGTTCAAATGTTGCATGCCCTCTAAGCAGTAATGCAAAACAGAGTGAAGTTTTATTTTATTCATGGTTGACTGTGCTGTGATATTGATGTGCTCCAGATATTTTCACGTCAAAATCAGCCTTCACAGCTCCATGGCTACCATCACCTCCTGGAATGCCAAGCTGCTGTCCATTCTTTAAATATAAGGAGCCAAAAGGCAAAAACAGGAGAAGAGCAGCTGTCTGTAGGGTATCTGTTTTGCATACCGCATATCTCTGTTCTGCCCTCTGAGCTCTATTCCATTGGATGTAGAATAATTGTGGGGAAATAATTTTAATCCCTCTCTGATTATATCAGAGCATTTGGAGGGGAGAGGGAGCAGCCAGTAAAAGTGACTGGTTGTAAATCAAGGACAAATGAAAACACTTAATATACACTGTAATTATTTACAATGGAGTGGGGAATCTGTTGCCCTCCAGATGTTGTTGGACTTTTTAAGTCCCAACCATTAGGTCCAGGGTTGACTAAGCCATGTATTCCAACACCTGGAGAGTCACAGATTTCACATCTGGTTGGGCTTTCTTCTGAGTAGACTTCTGTGGGGTTGGGATGAACTATATTGCACTTAGAACTTCAAAAGCAGAACTTGGAAAATTGGCTGCCGGATGCAAATTCACAGAATCCCCCCCAGGTAGCACTAGGAATTGTTACATCCCCCGGTAACTTTTTCAAGTTCTGTTTTTGCAATGGCTATTTGGCAAATTTATTAAGAGTGGAGATTGATCAGAGATAGTAAAATTTTGAATCTCAGGAGGTACAAACAAACCACAGGACCACGCTGTTTCTTCCCTGACAGCTGGCCTCTAAACTTCCCAGGGCCAGCGTGGTGTACTGTTCTGAGTAATAGACTAGGACTCTAGGAGATGATGGTATGAATCTCCACTCGTCCATGGAAATCCCATGTGGGTGACCATGGGCAAGTCACATACTCTCAGCATCAGAGGAAGACAAGGACAAACCTCCTCTGAATAAATCTTGTCAAGAAAACTGTATGAGAAGTATAAGTCTAAGGCTGTTTCCACACTACACTATTATAGTGCTATTATTCCAGTTTCAACATCCTATGGAATCCTGGGTTTCCCAGTTTAGGGAGGGGCCTTTAGAATTCTTAGCCAGAGAGCTCTTTGGCCTCAGGAAACTACAAACCCCAGAATTCCACAGGATATTGAAAGTGGAACAATAGTACTGTAACAGTTTACAGTCAGCCCTCCACATTTGTGGGTTTCACTTTTGTGGATTTGATTATTCACGGATTATTCGCTGTCACCTCTGCTGCCTCCCCATGCCATTTTTAATAGGGACTGCAGGCCTCATGAGACTGAGAAACTGCGAACAAGGCTTGTAGGTCCCTATTAAAAATGTTGTGGAGCAGCAGTGGAGGTGGTAGTAAGCCCCACCAGCCACCCACTTCTGCCTCGTGAAGAAACCCTGATGCCTCGAAGGACTCAGCAGTGGGTTGAATATGGTGATCATACCTTTTTTCTGTGTTAAATATGGTTTGGGAGGGCCTAGAGTTATTCATGTTTTTTCACTTACATGGGGGTCCTGTGCCCCTAACCCTAGAGAATGTGGAAGATGACTCTAATGTGAAAATGGCCTGAGTTGACTTGAAGGGACGTCACATCAACAAGACTTTCCAGAGGCATTTGGCTAGCTGCTTTTAGAAAGAGCATGGTAGACTAGATGGAGACAAATTACTTGCCCGAGGCCACAAACTGAGTACAAGGTAAAGGTGTTTCGTCCTTGGTTAATCTACCCTCCCAGCATTAATTAGCTTTTTAGATCCAGCCCCGCTATACTTCTACCACCACCATTCCCCCATCAATCTGTTGCAACAGACATTGGCCTGAATCCTATTGTTAGTCCTGACAAGAGTAGGTCCATTTAAGCAACTGGATTTACCTATATGTTGACTCACCATGCAACAATTGATTCAATGGGCTATTAGGGCAATTAGGCAATTGGCAAAAATGGGGAATTAGCCTCTAGTTGAGGCTAACCAACAGGATTCTGGCCATAGATTCCTCATGGAAGGGTTGCTGTTGCAAGGGAGGCAGGGACCAAACTTGCAAAGCCTTTAGTGCCTGTATACTAGTTCATTGGTAGCGAAGCCACCATCATGCTCACTCACACAAGAAACTAAGCAAGAAGACCTAAAATAGTAAAAGCTGGTCCAGTTTACAAGCATGTATCACTGGTTGTTAATGATGTGTTCTCTGGGGGAGGGGCTTCTTCAAAATGATGAGTTTAATGTACTTTGATCATTCAATGGGAAGTCACTGAGTGACAACACCTATAGATAGGTCAGACCTTTAAAAAACAGAAGGTTAATACAGATCTTTTTTGCACAGAAGTGGACTGTTATTTGCTGTCAGATTGACTTTGACTTATGGTGATCCCATGAATGAGACAGTTTCAAGAGCATCTGGGCATCATTTTGGGTTGTCTTATCACTGTAGCAGGTAAAAGGCATTCAGGATTGGTTTATAGTGCCTTCTTCTGTACAGTACTAATAAATGTTAGCTATGGTGCCACAACTGTTGCCTTTGAGAGATCCTCTGTCAGTGTCACCCCCACTGCTATTGCTGCTGCCCAGTAGCTGTTTGGCACATTTAGTCTGGCTCCTCAGCAAAGGACTGTTTGATGTGGGACACCTTAATTGTAGCAACAGTTTTTTGCCTAGCAGAAAGGAGCGCACAGGCTCATGGAAAGAGAGTGTCATGGTGAGAGAAGTGGATTTCAGGTAACTAACAAATTGCCAGACAGATCAACCTGACATAGAAAGGACAGACAGTTATAACCAACCTCTGGCCATGTTCTAGAAGTATGTGATAGCTGTTACTCTTGCTATGTTGTTAGTTTGTTAATTATCTGTATGCTCTGAGGGCCTAAATACCCTTAAGGCACCAGATTCTGATCTTGGAAGCTAAGCAAGGTCAGCCCTGGTTAGTACTTGGATGGGAGACTGCCAATGAATATCAGGTGCTGTAGGCTATATTTCAAAGGAAGGTTCAGGAGAAGGAGGTGAAGGAAGGCAGCCAGACAGCAGCACGAAGGAGCTTTCCCTGCAGCCAATCAGTGGCCATTTGTTTTGGGGTGGGGTGGAGGCTGGCCCAGGTACCATCCACAGCCAGTAAGTAATTATCAGAAGATTCCAGCTAAACTCCCCAGTTATAAAAAGATAAATAAAAAATTAGATCATGTAAAGTTACTTCTAAAAAAGTGAAAAGATACCATTGTTGTTCCAAGGCTCCACTGGTAGTTACACACCATTTCCGCACTAGGTTGTTATAGCGCGATGATTCCACTTTCAACCTCCTATGGAATCCTGGGGTTTGCAGTTTAGGGAGGAGCTGGCTGGCCCCTCCCTAAACTGCAAACCCCAGGATTCCATAGGAGGTTGAAAGTGGAATCATCGCGCTATAACAGCCTAGTGCGGAAATGGCCACAGTTATGGTTACAGTTTTTTAAAAGCAATGCTTTGATGTTAATCAAAAGCAATTACATTGCTTGCTTTTTAAAATCGCTTTGTAAAAAAAAGTATGTGGCACAAATCTCTCTCCTCCCAACCATTTCACGGTCGCTGCAACACCCACAACAGAATGCAGGGGAACAGACTGAGCTACAGCAATTGAATTATGGAATAGTCTTCCAGCAACATTTAGTGAAGACAACCTGTAATTATAATTGTAAGTTAAAAATACTTTAAGAAGAGCAAAGTTACCCCTTGTTAAGTCACAACCATAACATAACTGACTTTTGTTACTGGGGAAACAATTATTTACAAGTCTATGGATATTTGGGATTCTTAACTTCTAAACTCTGCATAAAACTCCATCTGGTGTTCCTTTTCCCGCTATCTTTTTTCCCATTCATCTTCCCCATTGCCAGTAGGCTGTATCTCAGGGCCTTATCACATGAGGTAGGTAAATTGTGATTGCATCTGGGTAACAGTGCCGTCTGTTGGGTCTTCTTGCATGACACAATTGGTCTTCAGATGTTGTCCTGCGGGAGACTATTTTAAAAAGTTTTTTTTTAAACTAATACATACAAATCCATCATTGACTTCCTTTCCCACTTCTGTCATGCTGTGATTTCCAATGTGAAAGTTCAGTTGTTCTGTTACGCTGTTTTTGAGTGGTCAGGGGGTGATCAGTGGGCATGTTCTTTGGGTGGGAGACCCAATCCCTTTCTGGAGTCTTTGTGGCTAGGATGGTGCAACGCCATGGCATGGTAATGCCTCATTCTCTGTCTTTCTCACACATCCACACCTGTGCTGCTGTTGGATTGGGGTGCATAGGGTAAAGGTGGAAGACAAAAGTTCTTGGTTTTTACTTTATGCTTGTCACCTTGCACAGGCCGTGATGGCAAAATGGAGGGAGGAAGGAGGGGAGGTGGGAGAGACTCCTTCAAGGAGGGCCCCCAACTGGCTTCTGAGTGGTGCTGCGTTCAAGTGAGAGGCCGCTCGCTTATGCTCTCCCTTCTCTCCCTCTCTCCCTGACACTTCTCAGAAAAGAAACAATGAAACAGGACCAGGATAATGTTGGAGAAGGTAGTGAGTAGGCAGTGTGTATGTGACAAGGTTTTGGCATTAACAGGTCCTGTAATCCAGAATGGTTCCAAAGGTGCACAAGGAAACATAGCAATCACAATTGCACATTATTTTTACAGACAATGACATTGTAGTGAGAGAGGGGCCTCTGTGTCATATGGCTCTCAGACTCTTCTTAGTTTGTAGTTCTTTGTGTCTGTTCAGCAGGATCTGAGGTATGAGTGCTTTATCAATCAGTTTCATAGCATGCCTCCGTGCTAGGAGAGATGCAGACACAGAAACTGCTGTAAGAAGCGGAATAGGAAAGACACCATTCTAGGAAAATCTTTTCATCCTAAGTGAGAAGAATAAAACAGGAATCTTTCCTTTTGGAATTAATTTTCTCAGTGTTCCACATTCTAGCCATGCAACCCTGTGTTACCCTGTTTACTGGGGGTCCCGTGAGGGACACCAACATGCGCTCAACTATAGGTGGGGAAAATTAGCTCAGAGCACTGCTTTAGCATTACGAGAGGCAGGGTAACTTAGCAGGATCTTGTAACCCAGTGTTTACGGGGTCAGGCCAAGTCAAGAAGCAGAGCGGTTTGAAAATAATGAATGATCTTTATTAAATACAGGCACACAACGTAAGCAACACATGCACACAGATAACTAGGGAAAATAAAGGTGTGAGTAAGATAGCGGGATTTTCAGGGGGATAGTTGGGTTGGGTGATACGAAACCTGTTCCTGAAGCCTGAAAGAAGATAGAGAGTGATGCTGCGGTTCGGTGTGGCTCAGCACGTGGAGCTGAGGGGAAGCTCACCAAGCAAAGTGGCAGCAAGGTGGTCTGGAACTTGGGAGCGATCCGAGGAAGGTCTCAGAATCAGGGTTTTTTATACAGAGAAGTGTGACTTCAGGCTATGCCTTACTCAGGGACAACAATGAGTTTTGGGTGCGGGACAATGTCTCCGAGAGGTCACAATTTAGCATGATGGAATCAGAGCCGAATTAACAATGGTGTAGCCAGTATGTAAATGTGCAACGCTTGACAGTGGATGGTTCAGCCTTTGTCAAGTTGCCTGCTCGGGGCAGGGAGCCGTTTGTAGGTAGCGCGCACACATAATGTGGTGTTTGCCGGGGAGGTCCCTGAAGCTGCGATCTGGCTATTTCTGGCGTGCCTGTATTGTTTGAGAATATTTCAGCAGTTAAGTGCCGAGCCTAGTTTCGCGCTTGTCTGGAGGCCTCACAAACAAAGGGTGGTATGGTAAGGCCGAATTAGGATATCCAAGTGATATCGGGTGCTATCGCCAAATAGGCCTAAACTGTAGCAATACCTGCTCTCATTTTTAAACAAACACCAGATCATAGGTATAGTTCTAACTCTTCTTGGTAATTAAATTCTAACAAAGGCTTAACTAAGGGTGATTTTCCCACAGATTTCTATTTATAAGGTTGGCCCTACCATTAGGCAGAGTGAGATAGCTACCTTGGGCACTAAATAATGGGGTAAGAGCAAGCAGCAGCCATCTCCCACTTGTTTCTCTTGAGTCCTTTGACTGTTCTTCTTTCTTGGTGGGCAGAGATATCTTTGCCACTGGAACAGCCTGGTCCTAGCCTCTTAAATTGCTCTGCTGCCCAAAAGTGTGGCAGCAGATGCTATCTGATTGCCAGCATTTAACTAGAAGTCCTGGCCAGCTTCAGGTCATGAGACAGATTCACCATCTTATCTTTTACCTGAGGTGGCAAAATGTCTTGAGACGTTATTAGCTGTGTAGTTTTATTGTAGGTTTTTACTAGCACAAATGGAAGGGTCAACCCTATGTGCTTTTTCTTGTGAGGAGGCCTCACTGAACTCAAAAAATTGTGCATAGGATCAGCCTGTAGCTGTCCTATTCAAAAGGCTTCATAGCTCTTTATTCCCTGTACTCAGGGATACTTCTCCTAAGAAGTGCTTTGGTATGTGTGCCTTAAAGCCATTTCTGACTTATGGCAACCTGTAATGGGATTTTCTAGGGTGTGACTATGTGACACACCAACGGTCACCCAGTATGTTTCCATGGCTGAGCAGAGAATTGAACCCTGGTCTCCACGGTTGTAGTCCAACATTCATACCACTGCACCACACAAGCTCTCTAAGAAGTGTTACCTGGTTGGAATACAGGCATGTTTTGTTTCTTTCCATATACGCACAGGCTTTTTTGCAGGGTGACATTCTCATCTCATCTCATTCTCATCCATTGCCAGAGAGCGTGCTAGTGAGCTGTACAATGAGCTCCAAAACCATTAACCTGTTCTCCCACAGGAGGTCAGCATTCTCATAATCATGAAGGGAATGAGAGCAGCAGCTTTTCCTCAGAAAGAAGGGAGGTACAAACCAATAGAAACAAAACCAGCACACAGCGCTCTTGCACTCTCATAAGACACAAAAAGTGTATGCTGCTAGATTAGGAGAGAAATTGGCTTGCCTAGAAGCATTCAGTCTGCTTAATAAGTGGCTGGACAGAATTGCTGAGCTCAGAGCCTTGTGACAGTGACAGCTGACGGCATTTGGAGGTCAGCGTTTGGTCACATGCAATTTCAGACCTTCTCAAGGCTTTCCTGGGAATTAAAACATATTGCCTTATTAAAAGGTAGAGATCAATGCTCTGAATGAGAAAGACTGGTTTCCTAGATCATGCAGTTTTCAAGTTGTAACCAGCCGATGGCTGTTGCTGCTACTGATAGTAACAAGAGCAACAATAACAATTGTTATGTGGTTGCTATTGTTGTTATTTTAAACTTGTTATTTTAAACCTAAAACATTATCAGCATTGGTTGTGACTACATGAGTCTCAAGCATTTGCTGATGTTGTTTGTCCTCAAATCGTTTCCAACTTATGGTGAACCTAAGGTGAACCTATGATGAGGCTTTCTGGGACTGAGAACGTGTGATGCTCCAAAGGTCTCCCAGTGGGTTTCCATGGATGAATGGGGAATTGAATCCTGGTTTCCAGGGTAGTAGTTCAATGCTCAAAGCACTGCACCACATTGGCTCTTGATGACAAGCATACTCTAGAGTCTAAAATATATTACACGCTAACCATGCAGCAAAATACAACAAAATCCAAAATATCATGCCCTCCAACTGTCTCATTTGGTCAGGAACTGTCTTGCTTAATCCTCTGTCATCCCACTCTATGAGCTGCTTTTAAAATGTCGCTCTTTCTTTTTCCTCCTCCTACCTTTTTCCCTTCTTCAGCTTACTTCAATTACTGCAAAATGAGACCAAAGTGCAAAAATAGTTTGCACTCCATTAACCCGGCAGGGAGGAGAGGCGAGGAGGTGGTGGAATCCTGCCCTTTCTTGGAAGCTCAGGCAAAAACAAACTGTTGCAGTCTCTCCTGGACTGTGTATTCTTCCTCAGTAATATCTTTTGCCATCTTGATACATAGTTCAGTAGTGTCATTCAAAATAATTAATCAGTTCCCATCCCTGGATCTTCTCCATGGTTCTGGAGGGTCCAATCCTTCTCTTCCTGTGACCCTCTTGTCTCCCCATCTTCTTCAGTCTCTGTCTTTGCTTTGCTACACCTGGCTAGGAAGTGAAATTCTCGATTTTCCCATTTCCTGACAGACATCAAAGAAAACACATGAATTATTTCTTCCTGTAGTGTAAAAAAAAATTGGGATTTTTTTTTTCTTGCAAAGGATAGAAAATTCACTGCAGCATATAATAACTGCACATTTTTAAAAAATTCATGCAATTTTACTCAGAATTTTACTTTCTGGAGAGCAACTGTGCAGTTGTAGTTCTGCCTGTGCTTTTTGAGAAAGAGGGGCAAATAGTACAAGAATGGATGGGTTGTTGTTATGTGCCTTCAAGTCATTTCTGATGGGGAAGTGGGGACTCCAAGGTGTACCTATCATGGGGTTTTCTGGGGCTGAGTGTGTGTGATGTGTCCAAGGTCATTCAGTGGGTTTCCATGGCTGAGTGGGTAATGAACACCAGTCTCCATGTCATAGTCCAGTGCTCAAACCACTATACCACATTGGCTCTAATGTATGGATTAGACACCAGGAAATAATAAATAAAGGTGTATTGCATACTGGAACTTTGGGGCTTGTTTCCTAGTCTTGCTTGATAGAAAAGCCAAGGTATGCAACAAAAAACACCATCAGTGACCTTTCATCCTCTAATCTAAGGACCGCCCCCCACAGTGAACTCTCTGGGCTTTGAGTCTGCACTCCCCTTCTTTCTTGACCTGCCTGCCTACTCTGATTCACTGATTGCCTCTTATCCCTGCTAAATTGCTTCATGCGTGCCAAGTCTGTTGCTCTTCTGCACCTCTACCTCCACTGCTCTTTCTCAGCTTTTTTTTTTTTTTTTTGGTGCAATTTGATCCTTGAACTCTCTGGGCTCTCAGTCATGGGGGCTGCATCTTCTTTGAGATGCTTGCTTAGGTTCATTTTTAAGCAGCTCTTGAGGAAGGGTTGAAGTAGAGTCCCCCCCCGGCCCACATTCTTGGCCACATGAGGATTTGAGACAAATGCAATAAAAACCAGGCAATAAAATTTCCACCTCCACTATCAGCAATAAAATAGCTTCCTTTGAGATAGAGACCATCTTTGTTCTGTGTAAGAATGCAAGCTGCTTTGTAGGCTGAGTACAGTGAGCTTGAAGAGTTTACTACAAGTTCCAGGAATTTCCTAGTCAGTGTGGCCATCGACCATCCTGGCTGGGGAATTGGTGGAGTTCTACTTCCAACAGGTAATGTTTCCAAGCGCCACATGTGGCAGAATTTGCTCACAAGAATGTGTGCTGGGAAAGGTTGAATAATTGCTGTGTTTTCATTACTAAACATGGGCCATTTCCGCACGAGACTGTTATAGCGTGATGATTCCGCTTTCAACCTCCTATGGAATCCTGGGATTTGCAGTTTCGGGAGAGGCCGGCCAGCCCTTCCCAAAACTGCAAACCCCAGGATTCCATAGGAAGTTGAAAGTGGAATCATCGCGCTATAACAGACTTGTGCGGAAATGGTCACGCAACTGGACATCCTATTCAATACATCATTAACCCTTGAGTGATTTTTTTTAAAAAAGAATTGTTGTTGTTGTGTGCCTTCAAGTAATTTCTGACTCATAACGAGCCTAAGGTGACCCTGTTGTGGGGTTTTCTGGGGCTGGTGCCTCCGGGGTCACTCATTGGGTCTCTATGGCCAAGCGGGGAATTGAACCCTGGTTTCTAGGGTTGTAATCCAATACTCAAACCACTACACTACACCATGCTGGAAACTATTGAATGGTCAGAGGGAAGGCTCATGACTATAGCATGGGAGAAGAGGATGTTAACCTATTCTCCTTGCCATATTCCCAATCTCAATTAACCAACCTTACTGCTTGCTGTTTGCCTTGAGAGGAAAGCTTCAGTTGGCACACAGAAACTATTATTTCTTGATCTGAAAATTAACTACTGGATGAAGATTTGTACACAACTCAAAAGCAGATAGGGATTTATAGATCTACCCATCTCCTTCCATAAATGATATCACTTCAGTAATCTGGTGTCTGAATAGGTTGTTGAAAAATATCCTCAACCCTCCTGTGCTAAATTACTCTAAAAGATACTTCTAAATCTTTCACATGAAACATTTCAGGTAGAATTTATGACACTTTGAGCTTACCTTTCAAATGAAATATCGCCCCTGTTGCCACTCAGCAAATTTTTCTGAGAAATTTGAACCTCATTGCCCCTGCTTCCCTTAACAGCAAAGTTATTGGAGTGGATAAAGTTACAAAAGCACCTGTTTCTCTGACATAATGGACAAATCAGTTTTAGTACCCCCCACCACGAATAATTTGAGACACATGCTTAAAGAGACAATTGACCAAACTAGTTTGGCATTGTGAAATCTTAAGCATTTGTACTAAACTCCATAATATAATACCAGATCAAGGGGATTTATTTCTGTTGGGTTCTTTCCTCAAGTAGATGTAAATTTATATGAGAAACTTTTAATATGGTGGTGATTTAGCTGAAGAAGGCAGGTCTAGGTTAGGAATGTTCAATATAGGAATAAAGGAGGCCGGCGTTTTCCTCATAAGAGCTCTACTTAATCAGGATAAAATAATATTGGATCAAACCAAAGTTGAAATACTTTTCCTAAGATTCTGGAAAATAAGAAACATATCTGAATAATTTTTAGCATCATTGAATGATTTCAATCTACTAGGCTTTTACTGTGAGAGCCCAATGAAATATATTGGATCAATATACCTCAATCCAGTGGAAAATAGATGGGTTAACAAGCTCCTACTGAAAGCAGTTGACCAAGTGCAACAGTCCCCACTTACATTTGCTGGATCTGAGCCTCTGTGGCCTATAAACCACTGAAGCTGCAGCACTTGTACTTTAGGGTATTTAGTTCTGATCCATCAAGGAGACTTTTGTACAGTTGATGCCAATTCAACTGCCCATCTGGATATGGGTTCTTGTCTCATCAGAATGCTCACCCAATCAGCACTGAATATGCTTTTCAGTTTCTGCTGCATTTATAGCTGGATCAGAATAATGACCTTTAACAATAAACAAACAACAGGATGCCCTGGAGTATCTTTACAGAGTGTGAGCTCTGTTTTTGGTGACTCTGTCCTCTGTCCCTGCCCCACTGGGCACCTGCTTAGACTGCTTTAATGTCTGAAAGATTTTGGGAGATAAGTCTCAACCTTCCATCCCATGAAAAATTTGTTTTTGGTGTGTTCTCTCAACTCATTTCCAACTTATAACACCCTAAGGTGAACATTTTTTTTTTTTGCAAGATTTGTTCAGAGGGAGTTTGTAATTGCTTTCTTCTTAGGCTAAGACAGTATGACTTTCCAAGGTCATCCAGTGAGTTTTCATGGCCAAGTGGAGATTTGAACCCTCGTCTCCAGAACTGTAGTCCAATGTTTGAACCACAACACCACACTGGCTCTTGCTCTGGTGCACATACCATTGCAGAACGGGTTGTGCTTTTCGAGAGTGTTGCACAAGGGTGGCTCCGACACAGATGAGCCACTTGTGACAAGACACTGCTGTACAAGCAAAAGCCAAATTTTCTTAAAACCCAGCATAACTCCCATTTAGCAAAACATAGCAATCATCTGATGTGATGCAACTGGGGGATGGGATCTCTTTCTCTCTCTAGATCTATACACATTTTGTCCAATTCCACTCCAAGTTTGGTAGGGACATGGGGTGAAGAATACAGTATGTTTGAAAAGCTGGAAGAATTGGGCACAGTAATCAATAATATAAAATGCTTTGTAGGTGGGAGTGGGTGAGCAAGAAAGGAAGCAATATGACTCCAAATACATATCCAAAGCCTCAAAATATGGACTGTTAGGCATTAATGCTAATGGGAACGTGGCCTAAAAATGCTACCAATGGACAATTTTCCCTTAAGAAACAAAGGGAAGATTTGTTTGTTTTTTTAACTGAAAGGGGCATTGCCTCACGTTGATCACTACATTTAATTTTTATATGTATTTATTTATTATTTTTTACACAACATAAACACAAACTAACACTTTTAACATGAACTAAAATTAAAACACAGTACTAACACAGTAAATTACAAACACTAAAAAACCCCTAACTTACTAAACACTAACTTACTAAAACACAAAAGGGCTCTAACCATCCCCCAAACCAAACTTGTACTGAAAAAGAGGAGATAAGAAAAGAACAAAAATTCTATCATTACAGATCCAACTAAACAATCTTTCTAGAATTACTAGTAACCATATCTAGAGATGATTGCCTTGTTGGATTTCTTACTGCTCAAAAGGTCCATAAAAGGTTTCAGCTCTTTCAAGGAATCTTCAATTGTCTTATCCTTTAAGACCCATGTTAGTCTGGCCATTTGGGCTAACTAAGCAACCTTAACAATCCATTCTCCCATTGTCAGTGCTTCAGTCCATTTCCAGGTTGGACTAAACAATATTCATGCAGCTTTTAAGACATAACAAAGAAGTAGCCAATTCCTTATCCATAATGCCCAGCAAAAACATTTCTGGTGATGTTATAAAACCCACTTTTAATTTTTTTTAAAAGAAAAAAAAACTTAGATCAATAATTTTTACCTTCCTGCCACATATGGAAAAAGAAATCCTCCTTAACTTGACATCTCCAACAATGATCTGAAGCATTCTTAGACATTTTCAACAACTGATTTGGAGTTAGATACCATTTGTACACCATTTATAAAAGTTTGCTTTTAGATTACTGCACAAAGTAAATTTTATATCTTTAGATCACATTTTTCCCATTCTTCCATTGGACCATGGTGCCCAAAATTTTGGTCCCATCTTATCATATACTCTCTGATAGGTTCATCTTTTGTCTCTAGTTTCAAAAGACATTTATACACTTTTTAAAATTACATGATCATCATTTTTACCCAACTCTCGACAGAACTCATTTTCTCCAAACTCTGTGACAAGATCTTTCTCATTATGGTTAACTCTATCTTTAAATTGCATGTATGCAAACAAATTAAGATCTTTCCCTTCCTTGAGAAGTATCTCATTTGATTTAAACTCCCAATTATCTTGTTCAAAATACAGCCATCATAATACAGCCATTTCCAATCTGTGATCACTGCATTTTAGATCTTAAAAGAAAGAGTGTACTCCAGGTCTGGCTCCTGATATTTTGTTACCTGAGGCAGAGTGTTACCTGCTTCCACCCCCACATCAAAGTGCACAAAACACCCCAAGCCAGCCAAGTTGTTTTGCCCATGAGGCTAAAAATTCCTGAAGCACTTCTACCTGGATGTAAAAATAGTGTATCAATAAATAAATATATATTAATCTCTTGTTTTTCTATGACATCCAGGAACCAGCTGGCTGTGGCAGCCACCTCCCCCTGGCTAATGTCAGGGATGGCCCCAAGTGCCTGTGTGGTCCAGTGTGGGAGAACGGAAGGACATGGCCTAAAATGCATCACTTTCAAAGCTGCATTTAAATATTATAACCTTATTGGGCATCCTCAGATGCTAAGGTAAAGTATATATTTTGCTAGAATAAATAAGATTATCTAAATCCTGTATCAGCTACTTAAAGTATACTTAATTTAAGATACTTCTCCTGAACAACCTTCCCTCCAAATGGATGGAAATGCCATTCACCTGTGCTCCCTTTTTAGGCAGAATGGACCTCTTTTTTTCTCATTCAGCTGATCCCTGATAAAACAGGGTGAGTGGGAGGGAATTATGATTGTGGCAATAATGTCACAGCAATTGTGAATATAAAACAGTTAGGGATGAGTAACTCTTCCATATTTACCATCACTGCTTAGTCATGACTGGGGCACAATTGCCATAGCCGTTAACTCCTCTCTACACCTTAGTAAAATATACTTAACTAGGTAGCTGATACAGGATTCTGACCTTCATTTTTTAAAAGGTAAATGAAATGTTGTGGATCAGAACCAGAGGAGTATGAAAAGTCAAATTGCTATGGATGGTCATTTATATATTTTACATTTTAAAAATGCAATCAGCACTCCTGTTGGATAATAAATTCAGGAAAACATAGCCTCTGAAATTAAAAAAAAAACCCACAATGAAAGCTTTTTGATTTTTTTAATTTTCAAAATGGGGTTGAGGCTATGTGCTAGACACAGGGAATAGGGAATATATCTGTAATCCTTGCATGCAGGTGTGGGACACCAATTCCATTCCTGGCAATATCACAAGAAATGCATAATGTTCAACATTTGTGTTTGTATTGGTTGGGGGAGGAGGGGAGGTAATATTTCAAGCAACAAACAGTTGTAGATGTTTGCTGAGGAAATACCATTTTGCTGGCAGTGGAAGTGCTAACGGAGAGGAAAGGCACAAGAGATCTTTTTTTTTAAACAAAAGCAGCCATCATAGGGACAAAGCATGATAACGGAAAGTAAAATAAATGAATCCCAAGCATACTGTAACCTCATTGTAAATGTGCCATTAGTAGATTTCTTTTGCTCTCATGCATGACCTTGGACCTTGCTGTTCCCTTTGCAGACTCTTGCATAGTCCAGACTGACAAGAAAGGCTCTGCTCCACTGTGGTTCATGTCCTTGGGCACAAGCGCAGTCTGTCTGTGCTTGATTTCTTTGTCTATTTCGGTAAGGATCACATACAAGACCAAGGCCATTTCCACACTAGACTGTTATAGCGCTATTATTCCGCTTTCAACTTCCTATGGAATCCTGGGGTTTGCAGTTTCGAGAGGGGCCATACTGTAAATGGAAGGGGAATTACATGATCTTGTCAGTGTGGTATGCTGAGCAGGAATAGGCTTGGAAGAGGCCTTAAGAGTCACCTCATCTCACCCTCACAGATAATGCTTCTCCTCCTCTCTGGAGAGACCGAATGTTGATATTCTTTAGACTAATACAGACGGTAATCACTTCTTGGTTTACCACACTTGAAAGTACTACACACAGGCCTTTCGGGACTTTCAGTGGGTAGACTACCTCTGAGACAGCGGGTTTGCCAGATTCATGGTGTGGATCATGGGCCTCTGTTTTTGCAAACTTATATTGACTGAGGGTTTGAATATAGGAGTGCACACAAATGTCTTTACTAACCGTCATTTATTAAAATTTCCTGGAACCGCCAGAGAGGCTCATCCTGCTCATTCCTTCTAGTCAGACCATGGATGAGTCTAAGGTCGTGGGAACACGGAGCAACATCTAACATTAAGTAACATAAAGTTGAATTGGATTGTCCTGGGACATATTCATACTGCACAGTTGCACAGTTTGACATCACTTTAACAGCATAGCTTGGTCTTGTGGAATCCTGGGATTTGTAGTGCAGTGAGGTACTTTGAATTCTCTAGTGTAACTCCTCTGTACTATTACTATCTGACTGTGAATTCTAAATACCTCGTGAGACTATAAATCTGAGAATGGAGCCATGCTCTTTAAAGTGGTATTTGAAGTGCTATAATTGTGTGGTGTGGATACATTCCTGGCCTCTGGGGAGGTTATCTAAGCTTCAACTGTTCCTCTGAAAATCTCCCTTCTCTTCTTCCTCAGAGGCTTTTCAGAGTTGCCTCTTATAGGAGCAGTATAATGCAAGTAACATAATTAATTGTTGGTGTGTAAGATTTCTGCTCCTTCAGCTCTCTGCTCCACAAGCTCTCAAGCTTTCCCCGGCAATGTGACTGAGAGATATAAGGGAAAGAAAATTGTGATTTTCGGAACAGACTAAGGTGAGTTTGCCTTACCAGCAGGCATTTAATTCTTTGTTCCAGCTGTTTGCTCCATCTCTGCTGTTCTCCTTACACGAGGTAAAACCCCATCCCCCAGCCAAGGTTGTAACACATGCTGCTTATTTTAATCAAATCTCAGACACTGCTCATTCTTCTTGCTCAGTTTTACATATTTGCTTCCCCCAGGCCTGCCAACTTTCACGCCTAGCAAATAAAGATGCCCTCCACCGAACTCTGTTCTTTTTTTCTTTTCCTTTTTTTAATTATTGCATTACTTTTCTTAACAACTGGAAGTGCCAAACATACGGTTTGGAGAAAACTCTTCTCCAAATTAGGAAATGGTGGTCTTGACTTGACATATACTGCAGTTAAACAAAACAATAACATCCGTATATTCCTTCAAGCCACGACTCTCAGACTCCGCTCACCCATTCAGTCCTTGTCTCATATTTCTTCTTTGGGTTTATGCTTTGGCGATCCAATGGCACTAATGTAAATGTTCTAAACTTTTGCAAGAGCTTCATGCTGTGTGTGTGTGTGTGTGTGTGTGTGTGCGTGTGCGTGCAAAATAGCTCTGCAGTTACCTGCATCAAGCCTTTTCATTGCAGCAGACAGCGTGGTTCACCGATGTATTAAACAGCTGAGTGATCATGGACTGTGTAAAAGAATGGGACGTGCTTGTAAATGTCAAGAGGAGTTACTGGTATTTATCGAAAAGTAACTGTTTTACTACCGTTTCCAGTTCTACACAGCATGTGTGTTTTTTGTTCTGCCTCCCAGTTCAACTTATTCCATGCAGTTGAGATGGCTGAGGTCATAAACAGGCCAAGAAGGGCTTATCATCCTGTCTGAGATGTTAACATCTCAGGATTTAGAAAAGGCCAAACAGTTTTCAGAAGAGCAGAGTGGAAGAGAGGGATGAGAGCCGAACTACACATGGAGTTATTCCTGCAGTGCTTTGCTCTTCTGTGCAGTTTTTCTTTCATAAAGATCCAGTGCAGTCCTCTTACCACCATTTCTGATCAGGGACCCCTTCACACTACAGAATTATAGCACTATGATTCCACTTTAACTGCCATGGTTTGGTTGTGTGAGATCCTGGGACTGGCAGCTGAGGCAGGGGCACATCAAACAACAGTCATAGAAGTTCCCTGGTGCCTCTGACCAAACTGCAGTCTCCAAGATCACATAGAATGGAACCATGGCAGTTAAAGTGGTACAGTGAAAACATGCCCCAAAACTCTGGAGGGAGTTTATGTGTGTATGTGCCTTCACATTGCCTGTTGACTTATGGGTTTTCTTAGGCAATTTTTTGCCAGTTCCTTCCTCTGAAATATAGCCTACAGCACCTGGTATTTGTTGGTGGTTTCCCTTCTAAGTAGTAATCAGTGCTGATCCTGCTTAGCTTCCAAAATCAGATGGGATCAGGTGCCTTTATGGAGGGCTTTTGTCCACTGCAGTGGTTATGTCTGAAAGGACAAGAGTGAAGAGTACCCACTTTTCTGTCGTGTAGAATTTGTAACAGAACTTCCACAAGTAGAACAAACTTTTTCCATAGTTCATGAGATTCTCTGTATGGGATGGGGGATTGTGGTGCTGGTGTGAGAAGTCCCCCCTGCACATATGCTTGGATTTAATTAATCTGGATTGACATTGTCTATTATTTTGCTTCCCAAGTGAGTATTGTAGTACAGGGCGGAGGAGCAAAAGGTTACTTTGATGCAACCCATGATTCAATCCTGTGGCTTTCACAAGGCACTTGAGCAAATTTTAGTACACCATTGATATGGATATCTCCAAGGTATGTGATATATTTAGCCCAAACAGAATTTTGTTCCTTTGTTGACTTGCATTCCAGACAAGATATGAAATTTGATGTTTACCATATTGGGCTTAAGTTCTCCTGAAAGCTGGGTCATGAGATGGACAAAGCCAGTTTTGGGAATGAATGATGCAACTATCTCATGTTAGACCAGGGGTGTGAATCATGTGGACCTCCAGATGTTGTTGAACTGCAAATACCAGCATTTCTTACCACTGGCTGTGCCAACTAGGGCTTCTGGGAGTTGCAGTCCAACAGCCCAGAGGGCGTTGGTGTCTACTGATCTTTTTGGTGCAAAGAGGCATCTGTGTGGGTTCAGCATGACTTTGCAAGCGGTTCCAAAGTGTCTGGGTACATTTATTTCTTGTCTTCTGACATCAGATTGCTCAGTTCCCCTCCATTTGTATTGTACATAATACCACATGTGATTGTAGATTTGTGGAGGATATCGGAAATCGCAATCTATCTTTGACAAATGGCAGTCCAGTCTCTGTTTAAGCATCTTGAAAAGGAAAGCCCATCACCTCCTGAGGTAGCCTGTTCAGCTGTTGAATACTTTTAACCCTTAGGAGTTTTCTCCATGTGTTCAGCCAAACCTTGCTTCCTTGCAATTCTACTCCCTGGTTCTAGTGCTGTCCTCTGAAGCAACAGAGAACACTCTGCCTTCCAAAGATCTGAAAACCGTTGTACTATCATTTAGCCTCATAGTCTTCCCTTTTCTGGACTAAAACCACCCAGTTATTTCAACCATTCCTCGCTGGGCTTGCGAGTGTGTTTGTTTGGCATGTGTTCCAGTTGGGACTTTATTTTTCATCCTTTCTCTTCCTTTTTCTGTTTTTAGCTTCTGATTTTAGAAGGATCTCTTGAGAATCCTGATCATACCACATGAACAGTTCATATCAAGTGATTTTAACGAACTCAGATTAAATGGAAGAAAAATGATGTCAGCTGCAGTTCTGTACCTCAGGGGTGGGACATTAGTCCTAGCAAGCATGGGCAATGATGAGGGATGATAGGAGTTTCAATCCATCAACATCTGGAGGGATGCAGGTTGCTCTCCCTGTTATACACAGTTATCTGGAAATAAACCCCACTGAACTCAGTGGGACAATGTCAGAGTAAATATCTTTGCGGTTTGCATTGTGAATGTGTTGGCCAGTTATGATTATAAAAACCACCTGTAAATAGCTATTGTGTAATTTAAAAGCATCTTGCTAAAGACTTTGGATTTTAACACACTTTTTATAATTGACCAGATTAATTAATTATTTTGTTTGGCCTGCTAACAAAAGGAGACCAGGAAGGGGGGCCAACCAAGCCTCCCTTGGCAGAGAGTTCCATAGCTTAGGAGCAGCCATTGAGAAAGTCTTCACCAGCCATACCTGTGAAGATGGTTGGGACCGGGAGAAAGTCCTCCCACAAAGATCTTAAAAATCAGGTAGGTTCATAAAGGAAGACTTGGTCTTTCAGATAGTCTGGACCTAAGCCATATAGGACTTTGCAGGTCAACAGCACTTTGAGTTCTACCCAGAAATGGATTGGTAGCCAGTAAAGCTGTTTCAGCGAGGGAGTTTTATACTCCTTATAACCAGCCTCAGTCAGCAGTTTTGGACCTCCTGAAGTCTGTGAACAGTTTCCCAAGGCAGTAATTCAAATGGGATGAAATCAAGACATGTGTTGCCATGGCCAAACCTGACTTCTCAAGGAATGGGCATAGCTGCACACTAGTTTTGTTTGTGTAGATGCACTCCTAGCCACCAAGAAAACTTGGACTTCCAGGTTCAGGGTTGAGTCCAAAAGTAGGCACAAACTATGAACCTGAGACTTTAGGGGAGTGTAACCCTGTCCATAATAGGCTGAACCCCTATTCCCTGGTCTGCCTTTCAACTGACCAGGAACACCTGTGTCTTATATAGATTAAGTCTCTTTTTTTTCACCTTCATACAGTCTATTGCTGACAATAGACCCCTGTTTAGTACTGAAACAGCTTCCTTGGAGTCAGATGGAAAGGAGAGATAGGAGTTGGGCATCATCAGCTGGTGACACTGAAACCCAGGTCTCTGGACAAACTTTCCCAGTGGTTCTTGTAGATGTTAAACAGCATGGAAGACAGAACTAAACTCTGAGGGACAAGATAGTCCAATGGCCAGGATGTTGAAAAGGAGTCTCCCAGCACTACCTTCTGAGTCTGCCCTCCAAGAAGGACTGAAGCAACTGTAAAACAGTATCTCCTATTTCCATATAGAAAAGTGGCCCAGAAGGATACAATGGTCAATGCCATCAAAAGCCATTGCGATGTCCAGCAGAACCAACAGACACATACTCCCCCTGCCCAATTCCTGGTATAGGTCATCTAACAAGGTGACCAAAGCTGTCTCTGTCCCATAACAAGGTCTGAAGCCAGATTCATTTTATCTAGGAATCTCTGGAGCTGGGAGGTCATAACATACTCCAGAACCTCACCTAAAAATTGAATATTGGAGACTGCTCAATAATTGTCTAGTACAGTGGGGTTTAGGGTTTTTTCCCCATTAATGGCCTCACTACAGCCTCTTTTAGGCAGGATGGAATCTTGACTTGCTGCAACAAGGTGTTCACCACCCCGCTTACCCACTCAACCAGTCCCCATTGGGTCACTTTAATAAGCCAAGAAGGGCAAAGATCTAATATGCATATGGTGGTGCTCATCCTCTAAGGATTTTGTCCACATCCTCAGGCTGAACAACTTGAACAGTCTGCAATAACACAGGACAAGCAGGCACCAAGATTACATCCACTGGGCTTGTATCAACTACAGTATCCAAGTCAGAGTATCCCAGGTGATTTTATCTGAAAAGTATGTTGCGAATTCCTCATAGCAGGCTGTTGAGTGGTCTGAATTTTGTTCTTGAGCAGATTGTGAAAGGTCTCTTACCACTCAAGGCAGTTCTGCTGGTCGATTCTGTGCAGATGCAACGGTGGCAGAAAAATATGATTTCTTTGCTGCCACCATTGCCACAGAGTAGGCCTTCCAATGGTCTCTAGCCCGTATTCAGTCAGATCTGCTCTGAATTTTCCACCGTAGATGTTCTAGTCTCCATCCTGCTCATTTCACCACTGCCAGCTCCCTAATAAAGAGCTTGCTTAGCTCTACTCCATGAGAGGGGACACTCTGTGGCAACCATGTCCCCTGCCTTAGCCATTTTTCCCATTCCAGAGATTAAAAAGGGCTTCACTTGGATTACCTGCTGTAGCAACAGGAAACTCCCCAAGAGTTGTCAGGAATCAATCTGGATTCATAAATCTCCTAGGGCAGACCATCCTAATCAGTGTCCCACTACTGCAGAAGCTCTGAGTCTAAACTGCAACAGATAGTAATGTGTTCATGACAATGGAACTATGGAAAGTTTCTTGACACCCAGATCACTGAAAACCAAATCCAGAATGTGTCCTTCATCATGAGTGGCACCAGATACTACTTGAGACAGACTGATGGTTGTCATGGAGGACATGAAGCCCTGAGCTGCTCCTGTTAGACTGAGCCTAGCATGGATATGATTTCCCACCTGGCCATTTTCCTCTCATTGCACTATTGAGCTTATTTGGGTTTTTTTCCTTTCTCTCTGTCCTTGTAATTAAAAAGATTAGTTGCAGATGATAGTTATACACCAGTTTAGTGTCCACATTACTATCTATTAAAGACTGTCAGCTTATTCCATATCTGAAAATCTATGCTGATCATTTTTCATATGAGCAGAGCCAACATATTATAAGATTTTGTTTTGTTTTAAGGAACAATATCATGGGACTGTAGAGACAGAGAGGTACTCCATTCAAGGGAGTAGGCTTAATGTCAGTTTCATTAACACTCACTCTGAGGTGGTAATAAAATAGCAGACACCAGGAGTAGAACTTTGGGGACAGAGAAATGAAAGTGCTGCGCCTCAAACAAGAATCCCAACTCCCTGGAATTTTCCTTTAGTCCTCACATTTCTAGCATTCCTAAGTGTGAGCTATTGAAAATAATTCACACAGAAATCTCTTTGGTTTGCTATATTTGCAATCTCTTGGTAACTTTGCACGCCCTTTTTCTGTGGATGTTGTATTTGCAAATGCTCAGATGTTAAGTAACTGCAGTGCTAAAACTCTGGCATTGAAGGACTGAAGGAAAATTTCTTGGGGGGAGAACTTTTATTTGGGTGTCCACACCTCCCATTTTCTCCCTTGTGCCATATGTACAACAGAGTATAACGGTGTGTATAACAGAGACCACAACTTGCCTCCCCTCAGATGTGGATGGGCTGAGACTCCCATCATCTCACTGATACTGGATGGCATGCTGTTGCAAGCTTTATTGTCGCACAAGGGATAATTGGGAATAGTGAAATAAAGGGGGAGAAGGGGAGTATTTCCTGGTCTCTGTGCCCAAGGGACTGGCCTAGCTTTCTGGGCATACACACACCTAAAAACCTGAAGTAGTAGCCTTAGGCATTGTGTGATGGATAGGTAACAAGGTGGGGCTCTCTCCAGCTCTTGCCAAGGCCAGCGGACTCATCTGTGCCCCACTCATCTGAGCTAAATAGAGAGATGGCTTCCACTTGCTGAAGGGTTACTTTCCGTCTTTTGGTTACTAGGGTTAGAGTCATATGTCTTACGGGGAAAAGGGCAGTATATTCCCTGAAGAGCTGTTTGCAGGCCTGATTTGTCTTGGGTTCACACTTATCACACACACATCCAATGGGAGTTTCTGCTCTTTGGGGTTGCCCATCAACAGTTACCACCCAGACAGCTTACTTTACAGAGATAAGGGTCACACGAACAGTCTTATCTACTATGAGAGGATGTATTTTATTTTAAATTCCCATTGTTACTTCTAAATGTTAATCTATACATACATTTAGCATATGCAAAATGTATACTGTATAAATCTTTAGGCTGAATCTTATGGGCAGTTCCAAGCAAAGTAAGCCCACTGAATCAATGTGATTTATGTGAGTGCTGACTTGCTATTCAACAGGTGAGTCAATGGGTTTACTCTAGTTGGGCTTACCAATAGGATTCATTCCTGTGTCACTTTTCATTCTCCTTTTTCATGACATATTTCACTGTTCTGGGGAGAGAGTAATGCAGAAGTAATTACTCTAAATAAGACAGAGGTATAAATCAACCTTTTACACTTACTTCTCTCCAGCCTCCTACAACTCACCTGCCTGGTTACAATGGATAATAATACAATACTAAAATTTGCTTTGCAAAGAGAAACAATACTAGTAAAATTAAAAGGTTCCCCTGCAAAAGGCAAAACGTTAAAAATAAGAAAAAAACATTCCTGTTAATCAGGATGGAATTATTTTTAAAAAAATGCCTTGAGACCCATTAAAAGAACCAGCAAAAGGCTGAGGTAACCATCACAGAACATTGGAATGTTATTCTTAAGTAGCACTTGAATGCCATGCTGAAGCCATCCCTAACTGAGCAATAGTAGGATGATGCTCTGGATCTGAAAACATCATCCTGTCACCACTAAGTTATGGATGCTTCTGCAAGTCATTATGTCAGACTCATTCTGGAGGCATTCTGGTTCTTGGAAAGCCACTTTCATCCACATTCCAAATTCCTCCTGAAATGCGACCAATGGCACCACATTCCTTTCAGCAGAAAAATGAAACATCTAATTTTCCCAGAGTTGTGTTGTAAAGAACCCTAGGACAGAATGTGGTTAGACAACATTTTATAGATGTATCTAGGAACTTTGTCTTTCCTGCTTACTATAGCTTAAGCACAGGGACCCAATCTGCATTTATACCTTAGTGGAATGGGGAGGAGAAGAAGAAGAAGTTTTAATTGTTTGCTGACCACTGTGATTCTGATGCGGGCTAGGAGACCCCATGCTTGCAAATTTTACTGCCCCAAAATGACATATTTGCTTAATATGTTGCTTTTTGACAACAAATACTGCTTCTCTGCCCCACCATTAAGCACAAGGCTACATTAAGAAGGAGGGTTAAAAATCACCATATCTCCTATGCTAGAGCCGAAATATGGATTGAGTCCCCTGAACTTTCCCCAGAGTAAGAAATAAATAAAATGTACCCGCTGGCTACCTCTGCAAGCACCATCTAGTTTGGCCTGTAATGAGACAAATTAGCTGCATATTCCACAGATGGGATTTTACAGTATTCTAGGTTCCCCAGTCTGGTTGATGAACTTAGTGGTGACATACTTAATGTAGTTGTTAATTCCTCTTTTTCCCAGCTCTTAGTGCCAGCCTTAAGCCCAGCATTACTGGGCTTATAGCAAGGATATGTAATTGAATGCCAGTGCCAGAATCATCCAAGCCATTGTATTTCTGATTTCTGCATATGGTTTTGAATGCTGGGCAGTGAATAAAACTGATAGGAAGGGAACCAACTCATTTGAAATGGGGTGCTGGAGGAGAGTTCTGTGGACACCATGGATTGCCAAACAAATAAATGCACCCTAGAGCAAATCAAGCCTGAATTCTCCCTAGAAGGCAAGATGACAAAACTGAGGCTATTATACTTTAGCCATATCATAAGAAGATATAACTCATTAGAAAATATAATAAAACAGAGCAAAGTGGAAGGCAGGAGGAAGACTGCATTACAGGAAGATAGCCTCACTCAAGGAAGCTACAGTCCTAAGTTTGCAAGACCTGAGCAGGGCTGTTAATAACAGGGTGCCTTCAGTGGTGGAGCTTAGAGTGTGTGGAGGTGGGGCAGGAGGGAGCGTGGCTACGATGTGAGAGACGTGGCCACTGTGCGTGGGGTCGTGGCTGCAGTGTGGGGGCATGGCCAGGGCACTCAGGGGTGTGACCAGGGCATGTGGGGGCATGGCTATGGGCTGGGATACCCCAAAAACATTGCCGCCGAAGGCAAATCGCCCTCCCCACCCCCATGTCCCTACACAACTGGGTGCCTTGGAGTCTCTCATCCATAGAGTCACCATAAGCCAAAGCCAACATGATGGCAATTAACCACAACAGCAACAAAAAATGGTAGAAAAATGTTAGTAGCCTCATTCCTGTTCCAAAATATTTTTGTCCATTGTAGGAATAACTACTTACAGTCTTCTCTCCACATTTGCAGGTTTGATCTTTGTGAATTTGATTATTCACAAGGTGTACACATGCCCTATTCCCATTCTTCCCATTCCCTTGCATTTTGCTGAACACAGAGAAGGAAGACAAGCGCCCGAACAAAAGGCAAGGAAATGGGGGAGCCACATGCATGCCTTCCTTCTCCCTTCCAGAGCTCCCTCCTCTCATTCCCTTGCCTCTGGCCCAGGTGCTGAGAACTTGCACTGAGGCAAAAGGGAAGGGGATGTTGTCGCCCTTCGTTCTCCCCTCTGGAGCTCCCCCTCGCATGCAAAATGCAAGGGAATGGGAGGATGGAGCCCTGGAAGGGAATGGGAGGGGACTGTGGGAGGGAGGACTTATTTGCAGTTTTTTCACTTTTGCCAGTGCAACCCTGCACCCCAAATCCTCACAAAAGTGGAGGGGCCACTGTATTTTAATGACACAGGCTCTTTCTTCTTAAAGAAAAAGAATAAAATAAAATAAAAGAATACAACTTTATTATTACAAATGAAGTTCTCTAACAGATTGCAGGCCATCAATGAAGCCGAGCTTGTTTTCAACAGGACTGTGAATAATAATGCAACAAGTGATGCTTTACTGATCTAATTCCATTTCTCAGTGGAAAGCTTCTAGCAACAGCTAATAACTTAAGTCAGGCCAATCAACTCCGTGACAAAATCTCTAAAGTATGCAATGCAGCATACTTTCAGATTCCCAGCTCGCCCCCTCAAAAAAAAGAATTCTTAATGGAATCTACATGCTGCAATCTCCTCACTTCATGGTTGTAAAATTTTATGACCTGCTGTGTCTATTGAGAATTTAGGTGTTTAACCATTGCATTTTGCTTCTGCTGAAATCTAGTACAAATGGCTAATGCTATCCATGTGCTAAAATACATGAATATTCCAATCAGGCTGGCAGTAACTTTTCGGAAATGCACATGCACAACACATTGCCCCTCCCAATGCTGTCAATAATGTCATGACTCAGTTTTAGCAACTGGGTTTCTTCACTTTGCCTCAGTACTTTAGGTCCATCTGGATGAATGGATAGGGATGGAGATATATATTGGAAACAAGGAGGGAAGGGCTCTGCCATTTCTGCTGAGTGTAAAAAATCAAAAGGGAGAAAAAAACAGTGTTAGTGAGGAAAAGCATACAAGCAATCTTGCAAGCTGACAGGGGCTGCTACAGTATACTATATTCATATGCCTTTTAAAGGGCTCTGGTGGTTTGATATCCTGCCTAGTAACTGAAGGACTGGGACATTTTATAGCATTTTACATATAAATTACTTTTCACTCCAACTGAAACACACCCACCCACACCCACCTACACCTCTGTGAAGGCACAGGCAGAATGGAAAAAATACGCATTTCAAGTATTCATTGCAGAACATATTTGTCCATGTTTTTTTTCTACAAAGAAGAACTGGAAATAGAAGGAAGAAGAAACTTAGTTCTTTGACAATCTGGTCCACACTACTGTTAAATGGTTTATTCATTTGTGTGAGGGTTCTGTAGCTTCAAGTCATTTCCAACTCATTGTGAACCTCAGGCAAATCTATCATGGGGTTTTCTTGGCAAGGTTTGTTTAGAGTGGGTTTGCCATTGCTTCCTGTGACGATGACAGAGTGTGACCTGCCCAAGTTCAGCCCAGTGGGTTTCAGTGACTGAGTGGGGATTTGAACCCCTGGTCTCCCAGAGTTCTAGACCAATACTTAAATCATTACACCACACTAGCTCTCAAAAAACAAAAACAAAACTCTGTTCATTTACCTTACCCAAATTTATCAGTATTTCAGTTTTCTCTTGAATGGGCATAGAAATCAATAGAGAAAAATAACTGGAACTAATTGGGGAGTAGTTTCTTTTGAACTACTCCCTAGTTGGAGAGTAGTTTCTTTTGAAGTGTAGTCCTTGTATAGTGTAGTACAAACCACCACATTCACCAGAAAGTACTGCACATACCTACTCAGATGGAGGCTTGCCTGTGTTTGATGGGTCTTCCAGCTTGCCTGGAACTGCAGCTTGAAGTGACAATGCAGACTTACAGATGTATTGACTGAGTAGCTAAATGAAGAGCAAATACACTTCTGAATTGATACTTTTCACCCTCTGCCTTCAAAAACATCTAACTCCTTTGTAGCTCCACATATTATATAACATTTTCAGAAACTTGTTTCAGAAAATGGAAGAGTCTGGGATCTGGAAAGCACACAGTCAGCTATCCCTCCTTCAGTTCCAGGAATTCCTGCTTCCTTGATTGGATTAGTCCAAGCTGCAAATCTGGAAAGTATGCATTTCATGAGCTTGCTAGTTTAAATAGAGGACCACATAAGCTTACTCCTAAACCTGGCCTGGCCTGGCCTGGCTCTGTTGTGATGGCTGAGGGTCATTGCAATTGTGATAAATCTCATTCTCCCTCCTGTAACTCAAGCTGTGTCTGCTCTGCAAGGCATCTTCCTGTTAATATATGTGTGCACAAGGTCACATTCCATTGACAAGCACAAACCTCCAACAGCTCAACCTGTTTATATGAACGGCCTGACAGATGTACAAAAGATATAAATAATCAGACTGTTTTGGTGAAGAGAGGTGGTATTTATATGAGTTCTGCTGTGATTTCTTGTTTTTTTCACAACAAGACCTAGTAACCATTTTTAACCTCCAAGAGTTCTACACCGTACCTCAAAAGGAAACACGAACTGTGAACTGGCTTGAAGACATGCACCACTTCATTTTGGTTGTAATAAACATGAGGTCCTGCCCTTCTGGTATGCACTGAAACACAGACTGAAGTTGGAGATTAAATCTTAAGCATCATGCCTTCCTGCATGAATGATCCCATAGAATGAAATTGGCACAAAGGATACCACTGGGTTGTATACCTCAGAAAGCAGGCATGCCTCATCAAAGTCACAGAAAAATAATTCAGATATAAGCACACAGTTAAACTTAAGTTCTAATGACTTCAATAAATTTCTTTCAATTGCTCATACTTAAAGTTTCTTTCAATTGCTTCCATGAAAAATCTGATCAACAAAGATTCAGATTGCTAGGAGCTGGTTCACATCTATACACTTTAGCCTAAATCCTATTGTTAGTCCTGACGAAAGTAAGTCAGCTAACTCAACAGGATTTACTCATGTGTTGACTCTGTGGGTCCACCCTAGCTGGTACTCACCAACAGGATTCCAGCCCTTTTCTTTATATTCTCTTTTTGCCTTCAGTTAATCTATCCTTGGTGACTCACACAGTGAAAGAAAGAAAGAAAGAAAGAAAGAAAGAAAGAAAGAAAGAAAGAAAGAAAGAAAGAAAGAAAGAAAGAAAGAAAGAAAGAAAGAAGTGTTGACCCCTTAGCAAATCTAGGGTGGGTGAATGCCTTTATGAGGACCAACCACAAAAAGCCAGCTGGTGGGATGAGGAGAGGTTGCAGGTTAGTAACTTTTGTGAGCTTATTTACAAGGTTGGGATAGTAGGAGTCGCACTTCTCTTCATATCTCACACACCACAAAGTTACTTATTGATCATTCCTCTTTCTACCTATTAAAACCACACGTTTCCAATGTAGAAAGGTTGGGGTGGTGGTGGTGGGGAACCCTTTTCCAGTTGCTTTACATGGTTGTTCCATTTAGCTCTCTGCGTTAAGTCTGGCAGCTTTGGGTTTCCTCTATGAATTTTGCAGCATGTGTCTTGCCCAGCCTGAGGTGGCGGAGGCATTGTGTATGCCTTAATGTGTCTCTCACCTCCTTTAAACAGTCCAGAAATAAAGCGATCAGTTATCAACTATATTAAAAAAGCAATATGAATTCATAGATGAACTAAATATTGTCAGACACACGAAGACAGGCATGTTTTATATCGGTTGCCACACTGCTTTAAAACATGATGAAATGAAACGAGGGGAGGGTGGGGTGCAGGGAGGAGAGGTGAAATAGACAGAGAACATTTGGCCTGTGTACTCAGAGCCAATAAGGATTTCTGCATAATAACTTACTTTGCCTTGTTCTTGTTGCCACATTCCGAATGAGCTGCGGTGGCCAGAAGGTGTGATTCAATTTGTTTTTAAATTCAGTTTTGCCACACTGTAAATGCTGTCATTGCTCTATGCTCCATAAAACCTAAGCAACGAGTAGGCAGACATATGGAGGGAATTTCCCCCGGGATCTCTAATTTTATGGGATTGGCTCCCCACACCCTACTCCAAAAAATTACATAAGAAGAGAGCTATTCCCTTCCGCCTCGCATTCTTCCTCATCAAGCTGTATGTAATATTTAAAAAGGGACAGCTGTGTGATATAGATGTATAAACCTGAAAAGTTACCGCTGAAATATTAAAATCCAAGAAAGCTCTCTTGGGCTGTGAGTGTTGGGAGACAGCCGGGATTGTGCCGTGTGATACAGATGTTTCCTTATGAGTGGTCAGCTGCTATGTGTTTAATTTTTTTTTAAAAAAATCTTATTTTTGCTGGAGCTTTTTGAAATAAACTTAAAAATGCTGGATTTGCTATTCATGTGCCTGCTGTGTGTCAGCAGTAGTTAAAAGAGATGCAGGTGGGCCAAGAGAAAAGCCTATTTGGTAATTCTAAATAATGCCATTTTGTTAGATAGCACAGGTTACTAGAACTCTACTTTACAGCACTTGAAGGGTTTACAGTCAAGCATTCTCCCAAAACTATCCAGGAAAAGAAAAATAAACTGGGTATTTTTTTTTAATTACATTAACTATTAAAACCTCCAAATATTTCTCCTGCCTGTCTCAGAGCGAGAGACAAGACAATGGTGCAGCCTGGCTGACATGGACCTCTAGGTCTCCAAACAGGACCACAGGCCATTAGGTTCTTTCTTCTCCTAGAACAGCCTTTAGCATCAGCAGCAATAGCAGAGGCACCTCCATCAACTCAGCTGGAACCTCTGGCCATTTTCCAGCTCAGACGCAACCCCTGCTATCTTAGAGTCCCTAAATATGCTTATTTTTCTTTTTCTTTCTGTTTCTCCTTCCACTTTTTCTCTTCCCTTTTCTTGCATTTATTAAGTTGTATGGCATTTGTTTAAAATAATGGATGGAATCTTCTCAGTGAATTACGATGGCATAAATCAGACTGAATGTCAGACTTACCACTGCAACTTACTTTCTTGGTCCTTGCAGAGGTCAAAATTCTGTTCTGACTGTGCAATGACCAAAATCCCTCCCAAATCCCATCTCCTCAGCACAGCCATTTCTATCTCATCAGAGAGCAGACGGATCAGCAGGGACGCACCCAACTTTCTTCTTGTAGGGACATCGCCAGGGCTTCCTGAGAACTCCTGGAGGTGTCTGTGGATCCCTTTTGCTGTGAGTCCATCTACAGGAAAAGAGCTGGACATGTCCCTGCTCATCTCCCTGTTTTCCAAGAACACAGGAGTGGTCACATTTGGGAACATAGGCTGCTTACAGGATGGGGAAGCATTAGGAGACAATGGTGATGATGATGACGATGATGACGATGGTGATTTGTATCCCACTTTTTATCCAATGATGGGCTTCAAAGCAGTTTACGCTTTAAAACAATACAATTTAAAAGCATATAAATAATGCATATTAAAATAGAATTAAATTGCTGAAGAATTAAGACAGCTCAAAAGAGACAAAAAGACAAAAAGCTAAAAATTAAAGTTAAAACCAAGATGAGATATAGCTATGGAAGTATAGCTATGCCATACATTATTATTTTATTTTATTTTATTTTATTTTATTTTATTTTATTTTATTTTATTTGTATGCCTCCTTTCTTCCAGACTTAGGCCATTGCCACACTACATTGTTATAGTGCTATTATTCCACTTTCAACATCCTGTGGAATTCTGGAGTTTGTAGTTTACTGAGGCCAAAGAGCTCTCTTGTTGAGAATTCTAAATGCCCCTCCCTAAACTTCAGATCCCAGGATTCCACAGGATGTTGAAAGTGGAATAATAGCACTATAACAGTGTAGGGCGGAAATGGCCTACACTGAGATCTAAGGTGGCTCACAAAAAGAATCCGTTAAAACTTAACAATAAGATTTTAAAGACAATAAAAAAAAACATTAAAACAGTAAAAAAAAATCATTTGAAAACAGATGGGAGTTAAATGTAAAGCACACATTCTCCCACAAGAAGCTTCACTGCAAGCAGTTGCACATTAAAAGCCTGCTTAAACAAAAAGGTCTTTGCCTGCTGGCAAAAGGAGAGCAGTGAGGGGGCCAACCTAGCCTCCTGTAGAAGGGAATTCCAGAGAGTGGGAGCAGCCAAAAGCCTCTCTCCTCTGTGCTCACTAAGCTAGCCTGTGATAGTGGCGAGACTGACAGAAAGCCCTCCCTTAGGGATCTTAAGACTCTGGCAGGGATATATCTGGACTTAAGCCATATCAGAGCTTTATCACTCATGGCTAGCATTTCCAATTGTACCAGAAACAAACTGGTAGCCATCTAATCATCTCCCAGCGCATACCATCCAACTGTCTTGATTTGGCAAGGACAGCCCTGATTAATCATCTGTCATCCCATATTTTCGACTGCCTTTAAATTGTCCCAGTTTCAATCTCCTATTCTCACTTCTCTCCTTTGTCCTCAACTTACTTTAGCAGCTGCCAACTTGCAAAAAGTTTGCACGCAGTTGATTTAGCATGGGGGAGAGGAGGGAGCAGAATCTTGCCCTTCCCAGTATGCTCAGGCAAAAGCAGACTGCTGCAGCCTCTCCTAGCTTGCCTGTTCTTCCACATTCATAACTTTTGCTATCTTGACCACACTCTGATATTGCTTGGCTGCATATATCCTGGTTTTCAGAAAAGCTGGAGGTATGCTGATGAAGGATTGCAGCCATTGTTAATAAATATTAATGTAGAGTGGTTGGGTGGAAATGTGATATATTAGAGCCCTATTCAGGTGTTCTAAGTACATTAAATAAACAAGCAAGGCGGGATTATTATCGTTGTAGTTATTGCTGTTATTAATGACCGGTATCCAGCACTGCAGATACATACGCATAACCTTGTGTTACAGATCTGTAACTGATCCATATTCATGAACACCATGTAGTCACAACTGTGGCACAACTGCCGCTGTTCTGAATGCCCTCCCAAACTTACTTACAGGCAGCTGCTGGATTGGGTGAAGGAGCTCCATTCAGCTGGCAATTAGGGCTCAGGAGGAGCCTGAGGAGGATGTTTCCGCACACTCCCACCAGTCTGTGAGGCTGTGAGAGTCAGAAGCAGGACCCCTATAGCAAGTTTTCCTTGCAGCTTTGCAAGGAGTGGAAATATCCTCCTGGTGCCCTGCCTGCCAGCTGAATGGGCCTCCTTTGCCCAGTGTGGCAGCTCCCTGGTAAAGCAGGGTTGGGGGACTTGGGCCTGGAGACATTACTAGGTCACCTACCTACAGCATATGTAACTAAGTAGTTGATATAGAATTCTGGCCACCATTTATACCTCACCTTTTCCTCAAAGCCAGAACTGAAATGACTTACAAATTAAAGCAAGTACAGTCCAGGTCAAACATACAAAAGATCAACATTAAAATGGAATTAAGGTATTAGCAACACTAATACACATACCCCTTCTGATACTGAGAAGAGGCATCTGAAGCATAGGCCCTGTTCTGCATGGACATTCTCCAATGCAATTCTAAACCCTCCACACTAGTGTTTCCAGATCCCAGGGCCCAGCCCCTCTTCTACAATTTTCAGTGTGAGGATGAGGAATCTCAGGGCAAGAATATTGCTTTGAAAAAGTTTCATGTCCTGATCATGCAACCCTGCTTCACACATATCTAGCGGTCCAGACTGATGCTCTCTCTATGAAGAAAACAGCATCAGACGAGAGTGAAGCTAAATAACTCCCTTTAATTGCCTGTTTACATAGCCTCGTTAGAATGCCTGAACTGAACTTCTATCTCCATCTAACTCTAGCTACACTACCTGTGGTAAACAAAATTGATTTACTGCTCATAGTATGACTAAAAGTCTAAGTACACACTACTTTTAAACAACACATAATGCATATCATAATGGCTGGAATTCACCAACACCATTACGGATACAAACCCTAGAAGTATGTATCCATAACCAATTCATATTCACGGTCCCTACATATTCACAAATGTAACGCTATTGACCCAGTCATAAAAATCCGCTCAATCATGTTTTACTGTGCAGCAGCTGATGTGAGCAATGGAGATCTGTTCTCTTATCGATTGGGTCACAGCATACTGATGTTTCCACCTCCTTCCTGCCAGTGATTTCCGGTGCAAGGAGGAATTCGGACAGGGAGCCTGCTTCTGATTATCACACTGGAGACCACTGGAGGAAGTGGGGGGAAATGTCAGTATGCTGTGGCCTGACAGGAGAACAGACCTGTTGCTCACAGTGACTAATGCCTGGTAAAGCAGGAGAGGGGACAAGAGATACTAATTAGTTCAGTATACTTAATTAAGTAGCTGAGCTACGATCTCAATCAATATTTTTCAATTCATCAGTGCATGTAGGGAGGGACAATCTAGATTGGTTCTGAAAAGCAGGAGTTTTAATTTTTCCCTCCCCAGCCTTTGGAATCAAAACTTCTCCTTCTCTGTTTTAGCACAAATGAGCTTTGTTTTCCTATCATACTCTGCTACCCTGTGCAAGAGGGAGTTTGGGAAAAGGGGTAGAAAGGAAAGCATTGAAGGTGCCCCTCCCCTGGGAATCCAGTCCAGATTGGCCTCCCCATTCTTAATGTGGGGAAAAGAGATAGAGGTACACTATGGCCTAAATCCTGTAGTCCCAACTAGACTAGAGCTGTTGGAGCAAGGAGTCAATGTAGCAGTAGATTCATCATACACGAATTGGTGCAATGGAGCAACTACAGTTGGAAATACTGATAAAATTTTGGCCCAAATAGTTTTATGTTTAGTTTGACTCTAGCACATTTTCAGCTAACATCTTTGTTTATTCACATCCCCTCCCCTCCCCTCCCTTGTCCCTGAGTGCTCAAAAAGTTGCTTTCTCAAGGGTTGGAGAACTGGTTTGGAATATAGTAGAGAAATCCCCTTCTATGAAAAGAAGATACGAGAAACAACCTTTCTTCCAGCCCAATACTTTCCTCACATGGCCAGATTCCAGTCAGGTGGAAATGGTGAAAGGAGGAACAACCCATACCAGCACATGGTTACTTCCAATTTCCATCTCCCTCAGTTTTTTCCTACTTCTTCTCTTTAGCCTTTCAAGTTTGGCTAAAATGTTCCTCTTTCCATGGTAACATACTAGTGGTTGTTGCCCTACACAGTTCTGTAGAGCCCAACCTGATCTTGGATGGTTAATGACTTTGCTTTTGAACTACAAGTCCTTCCAGGGAGGCATTATAAAGCTGTGAGAGTCCATGTGCATGCACACACGTGGCTGCTAAAGACAGGGAGCAGATGATGTGCAATTGTCACAAGGGTGGTCTAGTCTAGCTTGTATATAAACTGTCAGCCAGAAGCAGTCAAACACAGGTGGTTCTCTGCTCCTTCCTATGTCGGGCTCTAAGTCCCATCAGCCCCAATAACTATGCCTAGTTAGCAGGAATTGAGTGGTTTGTAGTTCACCAATATCTGGAAGTTTTTAAGTTAAGCTACTACATTTGTTCTTCTTCCTATTTCTCCTGTCATGTGATAATTCAAGGATGGGGAACACCAGGAAGGCTCAGAGACTCATCAGGAAACACTTTGTAGGAGGCAAGCAGGGTCTCTATACCTATGCATTTTTAGTACAGAAGGGAGACTTTGTTCATGAAGAACCTGGTGGGAGAACATAATTTGTGTGGCGGGAAGATATCCAAGAACAGTGAGTGTTACCATAGACTTGGATTTTGTGTTCTTATAATAACAAAACTGCTTTAAATAGAAAGAAAACATTAGCAATGTAGCAATGACTACATTTTTTTTTAAAGCTGGAACTGTATTGTCTAGATTGGCATCTTCTCCAAGTTGTTTACCACTGAAGAAAGGACTGATTCTTCTTGCACCTCTCCCTTCTCTGTTGGTCTGCCTTCTTCTGAGCCAAAGAAGGCTCCTATAACTTTAATAACTCCATGACAGGAATACCGTATATTCAGCAAGTGCAGTGTCTTTCCTTCCAGAGCACAGCCAAAATGAAACATGCCTCCAGGTCTTCCCACACAGCTATTAGAGGTACAGAGAGCCCTTTTAAGGCCAAATATTTGCAGAGCCCTTGCCTGGTTTATGTTCAAGATTACTGGACTCACTACAAACAGCAGAAAATCTTGTGATATCTGAAGAGTGTTCCACTACGCTATAGCCTCCCACTGAAAGAGTTAACACCTACCAGCCATGCAGCTGGAATATTAAGTCAAAATAAAGATAAAGCAATGTGCATGTTCCTTAAAAGAATAAATACAATAAATCTTTCATAAAATACAGCCTTCTGACAAACACTGAGGAGTCTGCTCCCTGAAATACGACAAGCCCGGTAGATTGCTATTCCAGATGAGATGCCTCCTCCACCCCACCTCCATTGTTTCTCAGGGGAATTTAATAACTGATTTCAGCAGGAAGGTTTAGCAAAAACTATTACAGTGAAAGAAGTGAGAACTATAGTGGATGATGTTCACACATCTTTAGGGGAAGTTAGAATAAAAACTGTACCATTAAAAAAAAAATACCAGAGACTATTTTTTTAAACCACACAGTGCTCTTCTTCAGGCTTGGATCTTTAAATCAAAACTTAAAAACTCAGTTTAGACTGTATAAATCAGTGCAAAGACTGCTTTTTTTTAAAGGTGGTTCAACTAGGTTACAGAAAGAATTGAGAGAATTTGACTAAAATACAGGACTTGTTTTGCCACAGAGAAATAAATGAAAGCTGGAAGAGGATCCCTGCCCAAACAAGACATTCCTTCAATGTCAGTATGTATATTAGATGAATTAGTGGGAGAAACAACCTTGCTTTCATTCACATGTGTTCTCCATCAGAAGAACCATGTAGAACTGCTTCAGTGAATTGTAACAGCCCAAACCAGCAGTGAATCTATGGCCATTTCTGCACTACCCTGTTATAGTGCTATTATTCCACTGTCAACCTCCTGTGGAATCCTGGGGTTTGCAGTTTAGGGAGAGGCCTTTAGAATTCTCAGTCGGAGAGCTCTTTGGCCTCAGTAAACTACAAACCCCAGAATTCCACAGGATGTTGAAAATGGAGGCCCTTTCCACACAGGGGGGAAACACGGGGTAACACGGGGTAGGAAGACCTCACCCGGAGGTCGTCCACACCGTGGAGCGCGCTAGGGCAGTTAGAAATGTGGAGGTTCCACACCTCAAACCACCCTTGCGCGGCCGCGGGGTGGCGCCGCGTGTTTTATAAAGACCACATTTCATGTGGTCTTTATGAAACACGCGCACGCTAGCCCGTCGCAGAGCCCCATGTGGAATTGCAGGGGCAGGCAAGTGCATCCCTGCAGAGCTGCCCGGGGGCGGGCTTCTGGCTGGCACGCTTCTCCAATTGGCAGAGAGCCGCCGGAAGCTGCCAGCCGCCATTTTGTGTGCCACCGGGTGCCGCCGCTGTGTAGAGTGGCAAACGCGCGCTGCTCTCCGCGGCGATGACACAACCCGCATCGAGGTAAGTTCCGTTTCTGCGTGCGCCGCCCCGTTTCCCCACGTTTCACGCCCCCCCCGTGTAGAAAGGGCCGGAATGATAGCACCGTAACTGTGTAGTGCAGAAATGGCCTCCGTTTATGAGATTATGGCTATCGCCTCCAGAAGAATTTTTCTTTCACAAAAGGCTAGGCCTGTTTGTGTGCCTTTTTCCAGAGGTTAGAGCCAATGCATTGATATTAATTATGCACACACATACTTCCTAACTCAGAATGTAAACTGCCTTTTCCTTTAATGAAATTTAATGTAATTTTGACATAATTTCCCAGGGAAGGATATGGCATCTGAAGATGAGCAAAAGAATCCTGGAGGCCATTCAATATGGAACAAAAGAGCATTGCAAAATGGATGTTCATCGGCATTATCAGTGGTTGGAGATTTTGTTTGGATTAGCATAAGTATAACAGTAAGCAAAAAAAGCACATTTCTGGGCAGGTTTGTCATTTTGAGTACACACATGTTATCTTAGGCCATTTCTGCACTACACTGTGATAGTGCTGTTATTCCACTTTCAACATCCTGTGGAATTCTGGGGTTTGTAGTTTACTGAGGCCAAAGAGCTCTCTGGCTGAGGATTCTAAAGGTCCCTCCCTAGACTGCAAGTACCAGGATTCCATAGTTAAGAAAATAAGAGGAAACCAGACAATTTGTTGTGGTGGTGTGATGTACAGTTTACTGGCCTTATAATTAACTTTTTTTGGTTCCTTCCACAACTGCAGTCCAAACAGCAGGGATGCAGTCCTATTATTCTTGATCGACACTGCTTGGAGACCTGTCCCTGCCAATAAATATTCTCTGCCCTCTCCCTATCATGGTTGCCACCCCCTTGCTGAAAGCAAAGACAACCCTCCACCTTCTTCCCAACCCTGCTTACAGGGCCCTAAAGGTACAGGTGGGTCTTGGGAGAAAGAAAAAGAGGGAGGAGTAAACTATGATGTGGCAAAAAACAACAACACATTATTGAGGACCACAGTATGTAAAACATTAGTGTCATGATCACACTCACTTTTGCTATTTCATTAGATCTACTTGTTGGGGGGGGATTTTTTAACTCACAGCCTCTCAATACAATCCAGATACACACATCCCCCACCATGTAGAAAAATGCCTTCTTTTCCTTCAATTTCCCCTCCAAATTCATGACTGGAAATGATGTTGTATCACTTCCTGATGCCGTTTTGGAAAGAAAACAGAAGGTATTGAAAAGAGTGGTGGTTCTGAGCAGATTTGGGTGGGTTCTGAAGGTTTTTTTTTTTTTCAGGTTTGCACGCAATTGAAGGGGCTTTGGGTATGGTTGTTTGGAAATTTTCACTCCAAAATCATGCCCTAATTTTAAAAAAAAATATTTTGGGGGGTTTGGTAGGTTTTGTGGCCAGTGTGGTATAGTGGTTTGAGCACTGGGCTACAGACCCTGAGGACAAGAGTTTGATTCCCCACTCGGTCATGCAAACCCACTGGGTGACCTTGGGTGCATCACACACTCTCAGCGCCAGAAAACCCCGTCATAGATTTGCCTTAGGACTGGAAGGCACACAACAACAACAGGTTTTATAGAAATAGAGATGAGATTGGAGTCTGCAAAAGCGAGGCCCAGGGTCAACATGCAGTCTGCAGCCTCCTTTTTTCCCACCTTGATCTACAGTTTTCCCAGTCATCCAATTAAACACCTGGGAGGTGGGCTCAAAGCAGTGCTGAGAGTGTTTTTGGGAAGAAGAGAGAGAGCCCATTACAGTAAACTTTAATCCTACTGCTACTACCTGGTGTTACTTTTAATTTTAATGGTTTAGGGCAGTCTTGTACTATTGTACACACTTACATCTATAGTACTGGGAGTCACAGATGTAGTGAACCATGTGGGCCACAACACAGTTACCCCACTAGATTAGGTTGTTCTTTGTAAGGCTGCTAGAAGCCATAATACTGGGCAGAGAAGAGAGGATTGAGAGGCTGCTAAAGGAGGCAGACACTTACAATTACCTTGTCACCACACATGAGATCAGACATACACACCCTTAGAGTGATAATTTGCAGCTGGAGGAAACATCAAAAAAATACTCTACCAGTTTATTTTGTCAAGTTAATCACAGCATGATTTGGGGAAAGAGGTTGAACCACTAGGACAAGGAATGAGAATCATTTTGATTTCCAGAAAGAAAGTGTGATGGTCCATGTATACAATCCCCTTCTGCATGATGGTATTCGTTCTTGTTTTCTGAAATACTGGGGAAAATAAAAACTCGCACCTGACTCCACCCTCTCTAAACTGAAATTTGTTTCAAAGCTACTTCCACAATGAATTAAATTCTCAAATAAAATGTGCATAAAATATATATGATACAGATGCAAACTTAGTGAAGAAAATATAGACAAAGAAACACTGGAATAGTTTTGGTGGCATCGAATTATGCGTTCATTTTATTTCCAAAGCTCTGCATGGTTGAAACTCCTCTTGCCAAAGAACTTTGAACAATAGTTTCATATTATACACACAAATGTACTGCTGAAACTTGGACTTTTGTGGTGTGTTTTTAATTTTAATTTGCGGTCAGCTGCTTTGAGTCCCAAACTGGGACAAAGGCAGGATAGAAATAAAAATAATAGTAGTAGTAGTAGTAATAATAATAATAATGACGATGATGATGATAGTAGTAAATAGCAGTAGTAGTAATGGTAGTGATAGTGTTTCTCTCTTTTCTTCTTCTGTGGAAGTGGGATCACAATTGTGCATTGCCTGTTCTAAAATAGCCAGTCTTATTACACCTGCAGAAAGGAGGGAAGCTGGTGAGTTTACATCATGGTTTATTCAAACAAGCCAGGATCAAAACATGTTTTATGATGTCACTATGTTTTTATGTTTAAACCACGCACTTGGCTTCTACAGATTGTACAAAATTTGTATAAAGGTCAAGGCACTGGGACTTCTCTTTGTGGCCGAGAAGTTTTTATTGCCACCAAGTCTGATGTACACTGAGAAAATTTCTGAGGTAAAAACCAAGGTGTACTGGGTGGAAATACATAGAATTTTGTTGGGTCTAATGTTACTGTCAAATTTTCAGAATCTCCAAGGTGTTGGCCATGTTGGCTCAGCAACTCTGAAAGCTATAGACCGTGGATAGGCATCTCTGAAATCTGAAATTCATTACCAGAAATTATTCCTTCTCTTGTTTCACGTAGTCTTGTGCATAAAAGAAAAAATAAGGGGACCTGTTATTAAAAAGAGAAAGAACACATTGCTTAACAGTGTATGTCTGTGTGTGTATATGTGTCGGCATGCAGTGGGCCAGATGAGAGGGGAGAAGCTCACAGGTTATATGAGACACTTTTAGCCCTCCTTTGACAAGCGAGAGCAAGCATGTGTCTGAAGTCAATATTGTGGTTCCTAAGTGGCGCACGGAGCATGTAAAGCAAGCACACTGTTTCCTGGGAAGCCTGGCAACATGCCCTTTTGGGATGTTTGAAAGTTTTAACATCAAGCCCTGTATTTTCCTATGACCTAAATAGCAGGTTTGTGCCTGCCAAGGGATTGGTGTGTTTCTGAAACCACTTTGGCAAGCTGTGACAGATACCATGCATTCACGACTTCTACTGAGTGTTTCTCAGAAAGTCTCCTGTGCAGCTCTGGTGATCTCATGGCATGTCTCCTCCCAGGGAGGACTAATCATGGTGGCAGAGGAAGCACCTTTGGCTCCACTAGTGCAGTCACCCACATAGCTGTCCTCTGTGCTTGCTGTCAATTGTCTGTGCCTAAAGCTTACACTTAAGGGAGTTCCCTTGGGTGGTCATGGAGACTCTGCTAGGGTGTAAGGTTTTGTGTGGTTTCCTTTACATTAAAAAGCAATACCTTTGAAAGTGTCTTCCACCAATACAAAACAAGACACAGGGCCCATCCTCTGGCTTAAAAACTGAAAAGGCAAGATACATAAAGGAAATGGCAGCTATGGGTGGAGGGAGAATACTTTGGAAATGCCAGAATAAATGGTTTGAATGTTGGACTAGGAATCTGGAGACCAGGGTTTGAATCCCTACTTGGCCATGGGTCACCTTCAGGAAGTCATGATCTCTCAGCCTCAGAGGAAAGCAAAGGCAAACCCCCTCTGTACAAATCTTCCCAAGAAAACCCCATGACAGGTTCACCTTAGGACTGCCATAAGTCAAAAACAACTTGAAGGAAAACAACAACAACTAGGCAATGATATTTAGCTGGGATCAAGCTGATTCTCCCTTGCTGACATACTTTCTTGGTTCAAGTACCTAGTGGCCCTTATTCCAGGCACTGACAATTACATTTTTACAATTACATTCCAGGCACTGACACTGACATTCCACTGTCTGGAACCAGGCTGGTCTTCCTCACCATGGTGCTCTTTGTGGGAAAGCACTGTAACACAGATATTCATAAAGTGTGTGATGGATCGTGGACGCTGCCTTCTTCCCTGCCTTTGCCTCTTCATCACCACCATCACCACATGCCTTTCTTCCCTCAGGCTTCATAGCTGTCTTGTAAGTTCTGCTGCACTTACAGCATAGAGACAGGGAGGAGAGGGTGGCATTCCTCTGACTATCCAGGTGCACACCATGGCCAGGCCAAGACAGACAGCAATAACTTCTTGTCAGTCTCTTCTCCCTTTTAACAACATGAGGAATTAGTACTGTTGTACAGTGTATCAATAAAAGAGGCTACCAGGATAAACTTAGAAGAGTCCATTGGAATAAACAGTATTGTTCTAGTTAACTATTTGCTTTTCTGGGGTCCCACTTGAAAGTGCAAGCAGCACAGGGCAACATGGCACAGTTTAGAGGGAACAGAGGTAGCTCCAACCAATCAGACTGTCTTTGTCCTAATTTAGGTCATTTCCGCACTAGACTGTTATAGTGCTATGATTCCACTTGCAACATCCTATGGAATCCTAGGGTTTGCAGTTTAGGGAGAGGCCGGCTGGATGTTGCAAGTGGAATCATAGAGCTATAACAGTCTAGTGCGGAAATGGCTTTAGAACAGATGACAACAGCAAAGAACCCCTGTTCCATGTAATTGGATGTCTGTGTGTTTAAAAGCTTTTTAATTTTGTAAGAAGTAATTTGTAATTCCTTCTCCAAAAGGCACAGAGCTTATAAATTAAGGCTCCTATCTTAATTTGCAGTGTGTACAGCGCATACAGGGAATTTTATACCTTCCAGCTTTTCACAGATGGAAGACTTGGGCCCTTTCCACACAGTGTAGTCACTGTGTAGCTGTGATGGCTTGAGGAGGTGTGCATCCGCAAAATGTCGTTGCTATTAAGTTGATGTTAAATTGCTGGCGCGCCTTTGCATGTTGCTAAAGTGTCATAATTGAGCAATGGAAAACATATGTTTTCACTCCCTGAGACCGCTTCTACTACGTTTCTACAACTACATGTGGAACCGTTGAAGTGCATTCTCGCAGGAATGGGCAGATTCGGGGCGGGCCCAGCTCGGCACACATGACGTTGTGTCTGCTTAGGGATGTCCTTCCCAAGATTTTTTTTAAAAAAGGGATCCAATGAAATGGGCTGGGACGGGCCATAGGCAGAGCAGGGGAGCGGTGACGAACACCATAGTGTGGAATGAGAAAGCGGTCTTCGCTGCCTCAAGCGGAAGACAGTGTGGAATGCCACGTTGCAGAAACACAGCCATAAACTCCACTCCTACAATGCCATGAGGCGTTTCTGCCATCTTGTGTGGAAAGGGCCTTGGACACAGGCATAGGAATGTGATCTTAAACATATTTACCTGAAAGTAGGTCCACTGAACTCACTGCATTGCTAATTTAAATGAAGGATTGCTTTTGTAGAGGCAGACTTTAATCTCCACCATCACAGATATATAGATCACTCCTAGAGACTGAGAAACAGACTCACTTTACCTCTTTTGACATGCAGTTTCCCATCTCTTTCACACAGATTGATATACAACCCTCATTCACTGCATACCCAATTTGGAAGGGACAATCCCAGTTAATCCTCTGTCATCCCACTTTTTCAGCTGCTTTAATATGTCCCAGTTTCTCTCCCCTCCACCCACTTTCCCTCCTTTGCCTTCAGCTTACTTCAGTTGTTGCATCTTGCCCTTCCCAGAAGCAACAAGCAAAAGTAAAGTGCTGCAGCCTCTCCTACCTTTTCTTCCTCATTACTAACTCTGCCATCTTGACCACATTCTGATGTTGCTTGGCTACATTGTCCCAGATTGCATCTGCGAAATGTTGGACGCTATGCTCATGCATGTAGGCAAACACACAGATACACCAAACTGCATGATACCCCATGTCTGTTTCCTATCCATCTTCTCCTGGCCTCTCATGGTTCCTGCAGTAAGTTACAGAGTCACTATTCTCAGTCCCTCAGACTAATGAAGCTCCCTCTCTGAAGTTAGCCCTTTTTTCCCCAACTAGCATGACCTTACAGCCTTTCTCCTCCTGAAAAGCCCTAATACCGCCACCTACTGATGAGCAGGGGCAAAACAAACAGCTCATGACTAGTTCTTGGCCTCTTACAGGACCCAACGTAAAATTTAAAAAAAGGGGGAAACAGTGTTTTGCTTGTTTAATCCATGATTGTTATGGGAAGTCAATTAGAACCACCAAAAGTCAGAACTTCTCTTATTTTCCTGGCCAAAATAGGACTCTTGAAAGTTATGCCACTTTACATGCTGTCTCATGAAATTTCCAGACTTTTCAGATATCTGAAGCTCTTCAATATTATCACTGACAATGAAAACCTAAACGTATGTAGAACTCTTCAGATATAAATTTGCAGATTTACAATTAATTTTGCCATTTTTAGTAAGATGGAAGGAGCTTTCTAGTCCTGAACCAAAGCATTTTGCATACCCCAGAGCATAGGGTATCATAAAAGCGATAAGGAAGTCACTACAAGAAGGGCTTCTTGCAAGAGATGAGTTGCACTTCACAGTGGTTCTAGTGTCCATTTTCCCCCTAATATCCATGTTGCTGGCTGTATTGCATCTGGTTCCAGAGTTTTCATGTCTAGTTACTACACTGGAACATCTGTTGCCCGGTGAAGAGAAACATGTAGTCCAGAGTTAGATCTACCTCAAATTGTGGCACATCCCATAGCTCCTCATTCCTGTTCACACACCAGACCTTGTGTTTACTGTGTACTCTGTAATGCGTGTACGCCTCCCTAATGTCTTTCAACAGCTGTGTTACCTTTTCATTCCTTAGCTTAGCTTATAATCATGTCATGTCAGTAATGGCAGATCCTGCTATTGCTGAAGTGTGAACAAACTGTTTTCTGAAGAATTAATGAGAAAACAAGGAGAAAAATGTAGGCCTGCTGTGAATATCTGCAGCCACACTAGCTATCCCCTGTGAGAGTCCTACTGCACTAAGAGTACAGTGTGTGTAAAAACACTGAGCACAAGTTCAGACTCTTTTAACTGAGTGTCTTGGTGACAATTACTCAAGGTTACGATTGAGCATTGTATCCAGGATTTGGCCACTGTATTGGTGTAGCTAGAGAACCAGCATGGTGTAGTGGTTTGAGCATTGGACTGTGACTCTGGAAACCAGGGCTTGATTCTCTATTCAGGAATGGAAATCCACTGAGTGACCTTGGGTGCATCACACACTCTCAGCCCCAGAAAACTTAGTGATAGGTTATTTTAGGGTCGCCATAAGTCACAACCAATTTGAAGGCACACAACAGTTGGGGTTGCTAAATGGCAATTTCTCCACCCTTTTATTCACAACAGGCTCCCTGTCTGCCTCCTTAAACTACACAGAGAGTCAAGGGATCCAGCTGAATGGGGCAGGCTGAGGTGCAATGGCTAATGGGGGACAGTTGGAGAAACCTGGAGATTGAAGTGATACATCCTTTGTGAGCAATTTCTCCCATATATTTCAATTTCTCAGGAGGGTCTTCCAATCCTCTCTCTAACATGTTTAGACATCTGAAGGAGTTGCCATGGGGAGGAAGGAGAAGCAAAGGCAGGTTCTACCAGGCTTGTTTTGAGTGGCGAAATTTAGATCCTCCCAGAGTGTTTGAGGAGAATGAAAACAAATTCACAAAATCAGTTCGGACTAGTTATCTCCTTTAAACAACCCACTCAACTAATCCCCTCTATTTATCCTTTCTTTCTTCCAACTGCCAACTGACAGAAATTCTCACCTACAAATCTCCTTTCCTGCTCCCTTCAGGCTTTGTTCTTACCCACACGTCTAAATGATCTTCTTCCTGCTCACACGCAGTCAAGGCACAAACCACAAACGTTGTTCATTTAGAAACATTGTTCATTTGTATGGCAAAACTGCCTGAAAAATCACATTTAAGCAACTCAAAAGATGGCACATACACTGTTCATGGAATAAATGTTTTGAAGAGCAGACCTGCAAGCCCCACTCAAATAAATCAGTGAAATCTGCGCCCCTCCAGATGTTGTTGAACTGCAGCTCCAAGCATTCCTTACCCTTGGCTATGTTGGCTAAGGCTGCTGGGACATGCAATCCAACATCTGGAATGGTGCATGATTTCCACTCCTAGACTTCACCAAAGCCAGGGGTAAGGATGCTCTAAGATCTTTTTGCTGCCTGCAACAGAGCATGAAATTATAATCCTCATCTTCTCATAGAAATACCTCAGGCCATAAAGCCAAAATGATAGCAAAGATCACAAAAGTAAACAATGAACATTTTGTTGCCTTTTCATGATATCTCCCATCTACTGCCTGATGAGGCTACCTCTCTCTGCCTAATGGTAGGACTGGCCCTGGTTAGAGAAAAGATTAAAGTCAGGGTAAGTCCCATGGGAGACCACCAACAAAATACCAGGTGCTGTAGGTGACATTTTAGAAGAAGGAACTGGCAAGACCACCCCTGAGTATTCCTTACCTAAGAAAACCCTATGAAATTCATGAGTTTGCCATAAGTCGACGGGTGACTTGAAGGCACACACACACACACACACACACACACAACCTAGAAAAGTTCAGTCAGACTGAACTGTTCACAAGAATCTGGATGCTTCCAGGCTACATCTCTTCAGTGCTACTGAGACATTGCACTTGTGGGATAATACAGAAGTGGATCTATGCACCATCAAACAACATTTTACTTTCACTGAAATTTTACAACAGTGTGGCTGGTATTCTATTGGTGACATAGGTGTGAGTCGTGCTACACATGTGGAATGAATTTGGGGAGCAATGTGCAACAGTCATATCCAGCTGATTAGTTCCACATTGGCCATTTATCCACATATGTTGTGTTCCATTTGTATTTGGTGTAGGGGTTGTGTAATACAAGCTTAACATAACTTTACCAGGAGACATTTGTAGGATCACAGCCTGCAGTCCCAAAGTAAGGCAAAAGTGAGTGAATATTACTAAGCTGGGACTGCAAGCACAGGTTCACCTTTATGGAGTATAAATGAGGGATGGACACTTTGCAGTCCTTCAGATGCTACTGAATTGTAACTCCCATCACCCCTCACCACTGACAGTTGCAGCTTAACAACATTTGAAGGGGCCCAAGACCTTCCCTTGGTGTAAATCCTCAACAACAAAACTATTTTTCCAAAAGGATGCTATAAAGATACTTTTTAAAAAAGCCAGCTCCAAACCACTCCTTGCACATTGCCCCAGTAGGGACATCCATACTGCACAGAAGAAAATGAACTCACTGGCATATTCCTCACTCTAGTATAAGTAGTAAATAAATTAAAATAAACTAGCAGACACTAATCTTCTTCATTCTTACCCAAACAACTCATCCATATGGCCTTTACTATAATGTTTCAGTTGAGTAGGCAGGTTGTGTTTAAAAAATGTCTTCTTTCTCCTGTCACACTTGCATCGACTTTTTCTAGTCTATTTCAGAGGTGTGCCATTCATAGCCAGGAATGCTCTACTCCCACTTTCAAGCTGATGTTCCTCACAGAGGTCTTCAGCCAGCATTTCCTTCTAACGCAAGAATGGGGTAAGTGTTCCTCTAAACCAGTGGTTCTCAACCTGTGGGTCCCCAGATGTTTTTGGACTTCAGCTCCCAGAAGCCCTGAGCATTGACCATAGTGGCTGGGGCTTCTGGGAGCTGAAGCCCACAAACATCCGGGGACCCACAGGTTGAGAACCACTGCTCTAGATGATGTTGAACTGCAGCTCTCATCAACTCTAGCTAGCATAGCTAATGACAATGAATGATGGGTGGTATGATCCAGGATCATCTGGAAAGCCATGGTTGCCTATCCCTGCTTTAAAGCCAATCTAAACAGTAGATACTGTGATTGCAACAGATACTTGAAGGTGCATCAAATAAGTATAACATGCTGAATAAAAAGCAGAATTTACATTTAAAAAATTATAGTCTTTTTGTGTAAACTGCACTGAGAATGTTTTTAAAGCTGAAAAGCTGTCTAAAAATGTTCCTATATAAACAAAGAAAAAAAAATTGTATTTTCTGCAAATGACTCAACAGGAAAGTCCAAATAATAAGAGAGTGGAATCCCATTAACTTTTCTTCACAAACACTTTGGCTTCTTTGTTCCTCTGAATTTATCCTGGAGCCTGTTTGCTTGGCTTAAGAAGGAAGATGAGCCCCTCACTCAGTACAGCTGGAAATGGCTCCTGCCATGTCTGCTACTGTGATACAATAGTCTGAAAGTTAACAGTACCCTTCTTATCTCTGTTTTCAAGAAATAGGGTAAAAAAGAAGGAAAATAAAAAAGAAGGAAAATGAAAAAGAATTACTGCTCCTGGAAAGGCTGGTGAAGGTGGAATACAGATCAAAATAGGCAGGCCTCCACATTTGGGATGCAAACTCTGCAACAGTTAAGAGAATCAACATGGATGGCTAAAGCTCTAGAGACACAGGAGACTGAATAAATGGAAAATCCAGCCTCAGTGAAAAGCTTTTGGAAAATCAGCAGCTGTTAGAAACTTGAGCTTTCACACAGCTTTCAGCCATCAACATCTTAAAACTTCTAAAACAACTTAACAGCCATGATTCTCCCACTGACAGAAACTATCCTTTACGGATTTCACAGGCAGAGTGATGGTGCTTTATTGTGAATTCAATGTTACTGGTTCAAAAAAGATACCAGGAGGCTCACCTGCTGCAACTTATCAACAATAGCATCTTTGTTTTTGCTTTAGTTTTTATATATAATTTTTCTGCAGGGCTAGCATCTTATAAAAAAATGCTGTTAATTGATTGTATGAGTTTAGCTGATGCAGGTAAATAAATCCACAATACATGCTGGGATGGGGAGGAAGAAAGTTCTAAAGACGAAAATCCATACTTGTTTGTAGACAATGCATTCCTTTGGCAAGATATGCATCAGCTTAGGTTGGTATCCTAAACTCCTTGGAAAGGCATGTCTACAGAGGTCTTTCCTGATTGATAGTGGAGATTTCCACCATCCCAGAGCACTGCTTCACCAGCAGTAATGACAAATGGGAGAGTTTGTGGGGGTACAGTATTAAGGTTTTTCTCCACTTGTTCCCTGGGCAGACACAGCTCTGATGCTGGCATATCTTGCTTCCACTGAAATACTAGACAAAGTTGCAGCCTAACAATATCTAAAGGGCCCCCTTTTCACTCTGTGCATGTGGATTACCATAACTGATATAATCCAGAGGAAGAACATTGGAAGAGGTCAGTCTCTAGCTTAACAACCTTTTATTAATTTTTTGAAATATGGTATCACTTAGGACAACTGGGTTAACAGAGTGTTGATCTTAATGACTTCTTTGATACCTTTTGAAGTTTGATATGTACACATTTTATTTCTCTAAAAGAGGTTGAACAACTGCTGATTTTTATGGAATCTAATAAATTGAAAGGCACAACCTTCTAGTAAAAGCTTAGGCAGAGCTTGGAAATATCACTCTGAAAGTAATGATATTACCTGCAATCTGTTACTTTTGGGAGGAATGAGGACAGAAAGTTATGTTTGCAAAATGATGGAATGATGCCCCTTTTTGCATAATGAGCAGTGTGTATCCATGACTTCCATTTGGTGGAGGGTCATTTGGGGGATTTTTGAAAAAAAAAAAGCAATGCATTACTAATAAGTTACTCCTAAAGTAACACAAGCAAAGGAACTACCAACATGTTACTTAAAAAAACGCCTGAGGAATGTGTTCACATTGTGTGTACATGCTTTTCAAGTCTATCAACTTCTGGCAATTTCATGGGCTTTTCTTGAGTAAGGAACACTCAAAGGTGGTCTTGCCAGTCCTTCCTCTGAAATATAGCCTACAGCATCTGGTGTTCACTGCCTGTCTCTCACCCAAGCACTAACCAGAGCTGGCTCTGCTTAGCCTCCATGATCAGATGGGATCAGGTGGCTTTAGGCACTACACTATACTGAAAATATCAGTAAGGATGACAATGATTTGAGTTGTTGGTCTTGTGCTACAACAGGGTTCCTAATGTAATAATGAATTCACTGTGATCACGCCATGTGATGTTCAATGTGTTTGGGTTTTGGAGGCAGATCTTACATCATGTATTTGAACCTCTACAGGTTGACCACATGGAAGCTTTCCCTTCTCCCTCTATATAGCCTACAGCACCAGGTATTCATTGGCAATCTCCTATCCAAGTACTAACCAGGCCCTACTCTGCTTAGCTTTCAAAATCAGATGGAGTTTTGTACCTTCAGTGTATTTGCACAGTAGCATCCTTTTTAAAAAGCACCCAAACTCTGGCTCCCTGTGTATCAAGCCTTGATTTAAAGTAAGTTACCTGCCAGGAGGTAATCCTCCTACACTGGATTGACTTCACAAGTATTCACGGGAAGCTACTATGAGATGGTGAAAGCATTTGCTATCAGGTGATGGAAATCACTGGGATCCAGAAAAAATGGTGCCGCAGTGTTGAATTTTACCCAGAAAATACTAGTTAGTTGTTGTTTTGTGGCCATGATGACTGAATGGTTATCAGGAATTATTTTAATAAAAAGCTACACATTTTATGTACTTCTAAATCAAATAAAATTCAAAATCTACACAAAAAAAGTTACACTTTTATTGACCAAACACATCATGCAAACTTCCAAAGCTCCACCAGCTTCTTCATCAGGCAAAAGATGTTAAAAACATTGTACAGGAGAATAAAAAGTGATGGTGTGGGAGTCACAGACCTACATTTTGTATCAGATGTTCTTTCAGTTGTAGTTCAGTTGTCTTGAAGTGATCACAATGTGAGCAGAGGCCACTCATCTTTTTAGGGGGCCATGTGGGGACCACGACAAAGTTCATTAGCTGCAGTAAAGTGCATAACTCCTTTTGGGATCCGGGGTATCTCTGTCTTTTGTGAAGCCATAGGCCTCTTTCTTAAGCAGAGAACACTGAATTTCTCAAGAAGTCTTTCTACGGCTACATTTGGAAAAAGTTTAGGTGCAGTATAGGTAAAACTCAGCCAATTATATTCCAAAAGAAAAAAAAATGCTGGAGGTAGAAACTTCAAAGAATTAAGTCCCAGTCCTTAGTTCCCCCTTGTTTAGGATTTCCCTGCTGTGACTAAATTTGGTGTCTTCAAAGTAAGGAAACATATTCATGAACAGGCATGTTGGCCATACAGCAAAATAAAATAAAATCCACAATCCACAAAAGAACAATTCTTTTACTGGCCTACCAAACTGCACAAAACACATCACGCAAGCTTTCGAAGCTCCACCGGAATATGCTTCCTGGATCTGTACTTCTAGTTACTGGTGTTTAACAGATCAAAGGTGGGAGGGATCACAGAAGAAAAATACCCTCAGTAAAAATAAATCTTTTCCAGATGTAGCAGGGATTTCAGTCTGTCTCTGAATCCAAAGCCAACTGCTTTGGGCTTTTTTTGCTTGCTTAAAGAAAGCATCTGGTTTTTTTTAAGTTATTATTCAAATCTTACAACACCCCCGTCTTTATAGGTACTTGCGTAAAATCACACTTCTAAGCCTTTCCATTTAAGGTACATTTAATGGCACTTCCTGAAAAAAAAATTATTTAAATGACTTCAGAAATCTACATTAAAATTTTATTCTGCTATACTAACCCATTTTTTTTAACATATTTGAAGGTCACTTCCACAGATACATTATTTAAAAAAAGTCTAGGGGGTTGTTTCCAGAGACATCATTCCTCTAGCTGTTTGTATAAGGTCTGTGGTACCCCTGAAACTCAGTATTTTAGTTGCTTCGCTATCCTTGAGAAAAATTTAGTGCCAGGGTGTGTAGGTGTGTGGTCACCAGTCAGCTCATGGCAACCCATGAATTTCCATTTGGTTTTCTTAAGCAAGGAATACTCCTAGGGGTTTTTGCCAGTTCTTTCTTCTGAAATACAGCCTACAGCACCTGGTATTCCAGGGCAGTCTCCCATCCAAGTACTAACTAGAGCTGACTCTGATTAGCTTCTAAAATCAGATGGGATCTGATGCCTTTAAGGTATTTAGGCCATACTAACTTTAAGGTACACAGCAGAATTTGAGCCTCTTGCCTAAATCTTTTTGTATAGTTTTTTTTTTAAAGCCCCACTCCCGAAGGAGGAAATGATACCAGGAACCATTCAGAATTGCATCTGATATACAAAAGAATTGCTGTGAAATCAAAGAACGTAAGAAGCCCTCGGCTACATCAGAACAATGGCTCAACTAATCTTGTATGTAAAATTTGGAAAACTATTTTATAGGACTACCACACCGAGAATGCCACTGCCATGGAAAACTAATGAACAGTCCATGAAGGGAAGGAGCCCTTTCCCAGGTTTGTCTTTCAGCAATGGGCATTCAGAGGTATAGACACATTTAATTTCCTTTTAATGTGCAGCATTGTAAGCTGCCTTGAGTCTCAATTTTGGGAGAAAGGCAAGAAACAAATAGACATTAACAATATTGGTTCTAGTAGGAAAACTTGCCAGGGGAGGCAATAGTATTCCTTCACAGGTTTCTAGCCTACTGTACAGCTAATGGCAAGGGATTGTGGGAGCTGCCATCTGCAAACATTCAGAGGACTACCTTCCCATCCTATTGTAGAATACAGAACCACTTAGCAGAGCTTTATCATGCTTTCTAGTTCTCCTTTCACTCTTAGATATTTCTAAAGGTATCTCAAATTTTTAGGGTTTTTTTTTAAATTTGAATTATAAAAAAACCTATCACTTAAACTGGCATATTTTGAATATCTCAACAAGATATTTAAAGAGGCTGAGGGCTGTTAATTTATCTCTAGACTAAAATGGATTGCTCCTCAGCAGTCAGGATTTCCTGCATCATCACTTTCCAAAGATCTTTACATCCCTAGTCCTCATTGTTGTTGCTTGTTGGGTAAAAGATGAAGGTCAGTTGCTGCATTTGGCCCATGTCATTCCCTCCTGCTTCCCCAGAGCTCCATCTATTCAGGGTTGATAAATTGCATTTCAATTGTCTTCTGTGTCACACGTCAAGCGTCTGTTTTACTTTGCCAATGGCTGTGTTTTCCTCCAAATAAATGGTTTTTCAGTATCTCTTCCCTGTATTTGGCACTGCCCCATGCAGTATTCTGTAAGGTTTAAACACACTGAGAATGCCGTCTATTTTATTTAGGTGCTTATACTCTCAGGAAATGCCACTGGAGGAGAATGGCACACATACTTGCTGGACTGAAACAGCCCACAACTTACCTAGCAGCTTTAGAAACACTACTGGGTAGCCAAATTCCCAAGGCAGAGACAAAGGCAACTTCTCTTTCCCCCACAGACTATTTTTCCTGCTCAGGCCCTGACTTGAGAACTATCTGAATGAGAGGGTGACTCAGGTCAGATACCTGTTTGCTTTAGCACATTTTAAGGAAATGGCTTTTGTCTAACCCCCTCCCCTTCAAAACCAGTGTAGCCCTTTGGGTTGCCACGGGAAAGACATCTAGCTAATCTAATCTATACACCTCAATCTGCAGTTGCCCCCTAAACCAATCAAGGTCTATCTATTGCTGTTATTTACAAAGATCCTGAAAGTGTGGCAAGGAGGCGGGAAACATGTCAAACTGAAGTCCTGATATCTGCATGAATGCTCAGTGTCTTTTTGCCAGCTGAACAGTTGGCTCTAAGCTTTGTCTTGGCTTTTATCGAATGCCAAAAATACATAGAACAGGAAGGAGTGTTGGTTGCACATACAGACAATACCTTCAGTATTGGGCTACCCAATCTCTCCCCTTTGCTCACCTAGCATAATGCTCATTATCACAACAAGGTGTTAATACATTGTCATGTGCCTTCAAGTTGTTTCTGACTTTTGGTGACCCTGAAATGCAGGTATGAAGTGGTTTTCTGGGGCTGAGTGTGACTCGTCCAGTGGTTTCCATGGCCAAGTGGGGAAAGTCAAAATATTAACATTCACACCTACATATCACCACCAGAATCCCTACAGGGTTTATCTATGTGCCTGGTACATAGAAAGAGTGCTCATTCTTCAGCAATCAGCGCATACTACGAAGTAGCCCAGGCATATTTCAAAATAATCAAGAAAGTGTCCAGTCACATTTTTTTTCTTCTTATTCTCAAGTTAAAACTGCATGTTCCATATAAGCTTCAAAAATTGAGTCCACAGCAGCCAAGGATATTATACTTAACACAAGAGGTGTGGTAGGGCTGAATTTTTTTTTTCCTTGTCACAATTCAGCTGAAAATTCTCTTGCTTCACTCACATACACAAACTGGTTAAGTAACTTACTACAGAAAGATGGAATCCCACGTATTTCCACTCATAGGCAGGAAAGCAGTATGCTAAAGACTAAATTAAAGTTAATCTGCCTCAGTTCAGACATCACTTGTCCAGACTGTTTGCTTTAGGTTTAGCAACAATTATTTTTAAAAGGGAGAAAATGACAAAAATCTCAGTAGGAATTAATTTGAACTTCAGAGGATTTATTTTCTAAGTATTCATACCTTCATCCCAAATTCTACATCCCTCTAATGATATTTAAATGTAAAAAGGGTGCTGAACATTTAGGAAACCAGTTTACAATATTTAGAAAAACTGAATTGACATATGCCACAACAAAAAGCAGCTAAGTGTAGCTTGGTTTTAGAAATGGACTAAGGTGGTTATCTACAGAACGATGCAAGACATGACAGAATTATATAAAGAATTTTCCTAACAGAATTTAATATTATATTGATTTACATTCTCAACTCTATTCCCCTAGAATGTACAAAACTTCAGTTGCTTTCAAACTATACTTCTATGCAGCAAAAACAATCCTTTTTGGGGAAAAAACTTATTTAATCAAGTTTAAGGAGAAAATGTAGGACCACTTTTATTAGTTAAGCATTTATAATCTCAACATTGCAACTAGAGTTGTACAAATCACTTTTCAGTATATGATAAAACATATTCTCAAGGAATCAGGAGGCATCTCAATTGCATTCTTTAGTATTTAGAATGGAAGAATAGTTTCATTTGGCCTGGAGCTAAAAATGATATGTAACATAATGTCTTTGAAAATGTGTTTGATTTTTTAAAAGGCAGTTGTGATAGCTCCAAATCAGACTGGGACTGTGCTGCTAACAGAAAGCGTGTCAGCCCGCCCCTCCAGTCTTTGTTGTAGTTCAGACTCAGATCACATACCCCACTGCTGCATTTTCAACACCAACACTGGAAGTGCAAAGACACATTTAACATAACATACTTCAACCCTTTGAAAAAGAGGCACCTTTAATGTAAAATGATTTCTAAGAAACCAACTTCTCCCTCTTTCCTAAACTATCAGTCACACAAAATGACAGATCTTTTTGGCTCACTGTTCCAAAGCTACATTCAAACATGGACAGAAGTACACAAATGCATATCCCTTTGCAAAATGAGATAAAAATAAAAGTATTTCTCATTTCTGACTTCCCTCTGAGAGGTCTACTGTAGGCACAAAGAGTTTGCACACAGCCAGTGAAACTGCTGATTTCATCCTTATCCTGCCACACTATAGAGTTCTTTTGGAACTCAATTTCAAAACGCAGACTGCTGCATGACAGACAGCTGCATTCTAGAATCTGGTTGTACTCAGTCCTCTGTGTGTGACCAGTTGTCCACTTTTTGGGTCCTGTCTCTTTACTGTGAAGCACAAGGAGATACAGCATTAAAATCTATTTTCATCTGCAAAGCTTCAGTTTTTAAACAGAAGCTAAAGAAATGCTAGGGTCAGGATCTTAAGAGCTGTTTTAAGTGTGCCAAATGGGATTTAAGTCCTTTAAAATGAAGAAACTTCAAAATTTGAACCTCCCTTAAAATTGCATCTATTTGCAGGAGTGCTTGCTAGGAGATCAGTTAAGCATTTTACAAGCACACTTGATTCTTCCTCTTTCAGCAGTCTCACACACCAATCCGATACTCAAGTGTGAAACCCAACTCTGATTTTCACTTGTTGTAATCTTTGTGTCATGCTCTGGAGGGGTTCCCTGACTTCTCCCAGAAGCCACTCCTGAAGGCTAGAGGAGGTCCAGCATGTAGATGGGTGTATATATACAAAACTTCAGAAGCACACAGAAAAATAAGTGGTGTTGAATATTGCCAACTTCAGTAAAAGAATATACAGGGCACTCTAATTCAGCATTAAAGGAAATTAAAAATGAATAGTCATCCATATACCTGAGTATTCTAGACTATTATTTTTCCCTGTCCGTATGCCATGAAAACACAGTCAATAGCTTTCCATTTGATAAATTTGTATCTTTTTTAATGAGCATCATACTCTTTTAAACTGGCATTCAGCATGTGCAAGTTTTACAGGTGCTCTTACTAATGCTCTGAGCAGCCTAACTGGTTTTTTTTAAAAAAAGAAAAGAACAAGGTTTAGCAAAATAGACATAAGTAAAGCAATTTACAATATGTTCACAGTATCTGCATTGTGTCTTTTTCCTCAAAACTGTCCACTTTTGTGATGCTTGCATACACTCCCAGTTACTCTGATAGGACAGTAATAACATGACACAAATTTATATTTCGTGATTTGAACACTCCTTGTCATCTAGTTATCAACAAATTTTTGAAAAATATCCCCAAACAGAATTTACCTGGGCAATTTCCAATAACAAAGGGCTAGGAAAACTCTTATCAGTAAAATAAACTAATTAAGCACTACAAATGAGCTTACACATTTTGGAGATAGCACAAACTTGATCTGAACAAGCAAAAACAACCAGAAAATTAAACTTTTGCTTTTATTCCCTCAAAGGGCAATTTTATTCCCTTAAACACACATTTCCACTAGTTTTGGTGCTCATTAGTCACATTCCACCTATACAAAACTACATACCCTTGTCTTTGAAAAACCAGAGGGATATTGATAACAGTACCTCACACGGCAAAATTCAAAATCAAAATAATATAAATGTTGTGTTCCATCAGTCTTAGAATCAAACTAGCTTTCCACCATGGAAGGCTTTTATCAGTAGAATAGAGATAGATCTGATTTTCAGTCATTCTCCTCTTTCCAGTAACTCCATCTGTTCCCCAAAATCTGCTCTGAGGACATGGGAGCTGATGGTTTATGTTGAAATTCACATCAGGTTCCACAGATAGAAACTTTCTACCAGCAAATGAAAGCTAATTAAGTTCTGACAAATAAACTTTACTTCATTAAACTCTGTTAAATACACTGTATTGTTCGCTTACTCTTGTGAATTCAATTTAAGAACGGCTATCTGGACTTCAATTGTGGTTCTGCTTCGGACCAGCAAAATCTGAGACATTATTACATGGTGCATTTGTCCATCTGAAGGTGCTTTTTAGGGTATGAAAGCAATGTTTTAAGATTTTATCATACAGTGTTTTGAAGTGTTGACTAGTAAAATATGGTGGGTTAAAATTAGGGAAACGATACGAGTTTGTTGCATAATACATTTAATGAAATTTTTAGAAATGTCCAAGTTCCACTATTTTAGGTACTTTTCTTGATTTAAAGTAATTTCAGAAACAGAATGTATCCAATCTCCACAGATGTCAGAACAGTGAGTTCCTAGGAGCATATTTTAAGGTGTTGAGTAATTTAGTTGCACCGAAACAGGTAATTTTTTAAAAAAGAAGGCCCAGCAGACTGGCTCTAGAATTTGCCTTCTGCAGATGGAACTGTGCCTTCTGCCTATAGAAGCGTTCTGATGCAGTGGAGCAACCCCACTGTCTGAATAGAAAGTAGGCTTTTTGATTTTTTCCTCCTATATAACCCTCATCCCAGCCCACAAATTTTCTCTGGAGTGTTGAGGACATTCTGGAACACTGGGGGAAGATGGTATTTGGGACTAGTGGGGCAGTGGGAAATTGGCAAAAATACCTTCCCTCCTTCATGTCCTGGGAACTTTGCCACTTATGGAAGGAAACAGTGGTCCAACCTATGGGGTAGAATTTAGTTAAAGGACAGATCTCTCTAAAATTCTACAGTTTACCTTTCATAAAAAGCCAAGTTTGGGGTTTTATTGGGAAATGACCTTTATATTGATAAGCAGTATTAAATATCTGTGTTTCAAGACACTTTGCATTCTAATGCTCACTGATTTTTTTTAAAAGAAGTTTTACATTTTATTTATGTGAAAAAAGTGATTACACTTATAACCAGCAATTAAGGTTTTAAAAAGACAACGTAAAAGTTGTTTCAAACTTGAAATGGTAGAAACATCAAATTACACTTCTGGAGTGTTGTCAGTAACAGAACCACGTTTCTGCTTGAGAAATACTGCCTTCCAAAATAACTGCAGGCAATTTGAAAACACAATATTATGAAAGCCCTACATTTTATGTTACAAAGATTTTCCAGTATCCAAAAAGAAACATTTGTTCTTCTGGGTCAGTAACATTTGTTTAGAATATTAAGTACCACTAAAATGAAATTAAGACCACACATTTGCTATGTTTTCAATAATAAGATATGGGAGATTGACCCATTCCCACACAAAATTGCTGGATATTGTTTTAAAAAAACAACAACTGTAGCATGGCATTCCTTCTTTGTTTTGTTAACCTTTCAAGAGAAAAGCCCATTTAAACTGAACATTACCCCATTTTTCATCTGCTTCCCAGAAGTGCTTTTCTATCAAGAGAGGCCCCTAGAACAATAATGCTAGTGTCACTCTTTGGGCAGTCTAGCACAGTAACAGAAAGCCATCCAAACAGGTTATCAATGGGATTTAACCTGAGTACACTTTGGACTGGTTGTTTGTGAAAGATTTAATAATAATCTGTAAAAGTCTACTCTGAATAACGGAACACTCATGTTTAACTGAAGAAATAAAAGATGCAAGGAAGGAAACAGCTCTGGAATTGGGTCCATGCTATTTTTGGATACTGGGATAGCCATGAGACTTGAACCATTTTTAATATTATTATTTAGTTTCAGTTTGGCCCATGAAGAGGCTTATAAAAGGTTCCCGTTTCCAAAGACGTTATTGGGGTCCACAAATTGTTTTATAGATTTCAGCATCCCAAAGCCAACGTCAGAGATACTCTCTTTCATCCACTGCTTCCGTAACTTGCCCACTGGAAAAAAAAAGGGGGGGGAGTCTTTTAATATTCACCATAATAGCAGCAGCCAATCAATCTTGTGACCATGAATGAACAAACACTGGGTGATAAATGCTTTTATTCAAAAATGAGAAATGTTTTGCTTTATTTGATTTATTGAGCCCACCAGACTATCAAGCTCATTAAGCTCAATATACTCCCAGAGGAAGCCTGTGTTCCACACTGCCTACTCTCTCTATAAAGTATGAAATTTAGATAAAGTTTAGATTAAGATGATGAGTCACATTAAAAATAATTAAACTGAAGTGGCATATATTTTAAATCTTCTCAACAAGATACTTTAACAGAAGCACCAAAACTGCAAGTAACTATTTTTGTTCTTTTAGAATTAGGATTTTAGATAACAAAGCTTGAAATCTTGAGTTTTAAATATGGAATATGCAAGTTGGATGCATTGGTACAAAGTCACAATAAAAAAAGAGACTTTTCACTAGCAAGCACTTCTAAGAGTGAAGTTTTTTAAACTCCTATTGCAATCCTATATGCACACACCTGGAAGGAAGTGTCATTGAACAAAGTGAGACTTCCTTCTCAGTAGAAACCAAGCTATATTGTCAACCTCATGTATAACTGACTACAGGGCACCCACTGTATATGTGAGGGTCCTATTCCAGGAACCCGTGTACAACAAAAACGCATCACAGTCTATTATAGTCAATGGACGCAACATGCACGTGCCTGTCGCAGAACCGGTGTGTGACCACCTTGTCCATTGATGATAATGGGATGTGACTCATTGTGTGACCTCACATTCATTAGCGTGGAGGCCGGGCGAGAGGAGGGCCCACTGTACATCTTAAATAACTGCAAATTTGAGTACAAAACTCAATTCTCCAGCTTCATTGACAATTTACAGTAGTCATGTATAAAAATACAACTTTTAAAACAAATTACCAGGTTTGTCATTTAGTGACTTAATTATTCAAGTAATTTAATTCTTGACTGAATAAATCAAGGCAGGCACCTATTGTCTCTGAAGTTTCAACCTAAGACAAGATTTCTTTGTATGAGGTGACAGGCCACAGCATCTGTCCCTCTAAGGCAGTGGTTCTCAACCTGTGGGTCCCCAGATGTTTTTGAACTTCAGCTCCCAGAAGCCCTGAGCATTGACCATAGTGCAGGGGTTCTCAACCTGTGGGTTCCCAGATGATTTTGGACTTCAGCTCCCAGAAGCCCCAGCCACTATGGTCAATGCTCAGGGCTTCTGGGAGCTGAAGTCCAAAAACATCTGGGGACCCACAGGTTGAGAACCACTGCCATAGTGGCTGGGGTTTCTGGGAGCTGAAGTCTAAAAACATCTGGGGACCCACAGGTTGAGAACCACTGCTCTAAGGTATCTGAAGATACTTTCAACCCATCTTCCATGGTCTGTTCTCAGGACAGCTAAACTCTCACTGGAATAATGAATGATGAGGACACTAGTGGAGAACAGATTGTTTTTGTTTCTTTCCTTGGAGGAATACAATCATGTCGCAGAGCAGTACTGAGTAATAAAAGCTGGAATCTCAGGAAAAGCCTAGTGCATTGTTCCAATATTTGTGCATTTAGGCATTAGCCAGCCTGGCTTATTATTTTATGTTTGCTGTTTCATTAAGATGAGATAAAAACATGTTTAACTAGAAAGAGTTATGCATTTTCCTGTAATTATATACCCATTCTCTAATCTAGTGACTTTAGAACTGATATGCCAAGGACAGCAGAGGTCTCTCCACTCCAGTCACCTACAAACCACCCAAACCTAAAAGGGCAATGAATAGTCTATGCTATTAGCCACCATTATCTGTAATATTGTTTCAGCGAAGGCATCCCGTGGTTATAGATGTAATTGCTTAAAAAAAAAAGAGTGAAAACAACTGGTCCAACAAGATGGAGCACATTAAAGCCACAGCAGGATGTCCAACAGCTAGCATGCCTGTCTTTTTCCCACCTCCAGTAATAATGTAATTCCATGAGGGACTGAACTGATGTCTGAGCAGCCACCAAACAGCCACTGCATATTTAATGAAGTCGCTCACCAAGTGCTTGGAAACAGAAGGTGCTTGGAGTGCATCATTAGTTCTGTCAGAGTGATAATTTACACATCTATCTTGTCACATTTTCTATGCTTTATACTTTTACAATAATAAATCTAACATACATTTGATTAGCGAACCGGAAAGTAAAAAAAGCTGTATAGCGGACACTAGTGGTCTTTTATAAACATATTTGATGAAAAAAAGTTAACCCATTTGTAGCAAGAGGTGGCAAGTTCCTGACTGCCAAAGAGAGAGAATGCACGTGTATTTGTTAGTTAAAGGAGCACAGCATTTCCTACACCCATGACTAATCAAGGTTCCAACTAAAAAGATGGCAACACAACTTGATATTCCTTGGGAAATACATAATCATTGTCCTCATCTAAGGTCATATGAAGCATCACTTGATAACATCAACTCATGACTTACTCAGCAAACATCCACTACTGACCATGCAAGCTGGTACAACCATTTTCTATGGCGTCTGATAGGTAATGGTTGTTTCGTGCAATTATCTGTTAATGCTGCTGCCACTGAATGAGTGGAAACATGTGTCAACTGGAGGAGAACTCACACAATAGACCTCTAATCCAGATTTTCCTCAGTCCCTCAGACAGAACTAGCATTTGGCCTAGAAATCAACCTATTACAGAGTCACACAGTGTTGGCAAAAGAATTAGTGAAAGGCTTATCATTATGACAATCTTCATCTATGTTCACTGGCAATCTTCTGGTCTCTTAGCTACTGTAATATTTCCTTTCACCTGCTTGTTTGACCTCTTAATATTATTAGCTTATCTACTCGGGTTGCACACTAGCATATTAAGCAGCTCTTGAGACTCTGCATCTCAAATGCAAACTGGATATCTACTTGGTAATTTTGTTAAACTAACCCACATGAATATTGCCTCTAATAAGACAAGGACTTTGGTCACTCCTTGGCAAGCACAGATCAGTTGAACAATCTTTGTTCAACAGAAAAGAAGTGAAAATGATAAAGGCCAAGACATTTTAGTTGCTAGAGAATTAACATCATTAAAAATACAGAATGTATGGTAAAAAAAAAAACTGAGAACGTTTTGATCATATATCATATATAATATATCTTTCTTCCTTGGTGTATGTACTACTAATAATCTAGGAAAACTGAAAGGGTGTTATAACCTGAAGATACTTATTCTACCACATTCTGCATATATTAGACTTGGATTTATAAAACTTAGATTAAAATGCTCAGCTCTGGTATGTGTTAACAACTGTACTATAACCTTCTATGCAGACTGGTAACAACCACTGTTGACATCAACCATACTAGGTTTATGGCAATGCAACTTGCCAATGCTAGCCCTGGATTTGGCATGGGCCCCAGGCCAGTTGCTGACCCTTGGGAGATAAATGAGATGGGCCTAAGGATCGTGGAAGAAAAGCCCAGACTGACTCTGGGAGGTACCTGCTTATCCAGCTCTCATGCATTTCTTTCTTTTTTTCCAAAAAAACTATGGAACCTATTGGAAGGGGTAGAGCACACAATTGTGTGGCTCACTGGGAAGGGAAAAATAAGACAAACCTTCCTTAATTGTTGTTTCAGACTTTAGCCAATGCTGCATGTTAATTCCCTCCCTACCATTAGGTCTTGTGCAACTCTGGCATTCAGATGAATTCAGATACAGCTTCAGGTTAAACAAGTTACCTAGGTTTAAACCAAAGAAATAATGATACAGAAGGACAACTTTATATTAATTTTATTTGTGATGTAGAGTTACTTCTCTTGAATTGAGATTTCTCAAGATTTGTTTTCACAGCAGGTGGCTGCTTCTAAGGAATGAATAATTATAATGAAGGTTCAATGTTTACACAAACTACAGCTATTTAGATCTCTAGCATAATCTCTGCTGGTAAAAACTGTCCAGTTCTTTCCTTAAAAACAATGAGAGCTATGAAGACTGAGTTAAACAGGCTTTATATTCCTTATAGCCTGGAGTCTCAGACTACATCTGTTTTGTTTGATACACAAAACCAGAGTTAAAATAGCTCCATTTATCACAACATGATTGTAGGCAGACAAACCAGGCTGTCTGTTTCCAGATAGTGAAAGCAACTGTTATTAATCACAATTATAGGGCAAACACTGAAGAGGAATTGCATCAATATTCTCTCTTCCCCACACAGGAAGTAAAAAAGGAGTGTTGGGAATGTCATGGCAAGGCCTGAACGTCAGTAAATAATAACAAAAAAGATACTACTAATTTATTTCCAAACAGTAAATTCTAGCACAGGAAGAACATTAAAAATGCAGGGTAGGAATTTAACACACAGCGTTAGGTAGGACTACCAGAGAAATGCCCCTGGGAAAGAGGGAGGGGGGAATTAAACACTGGCTTTGTAAACCATGACATTGCAACATTTGGCAACCTTGTAAATCTCAAAAAAGGTGGGGGGGGGTTGGAACCATCAATTTTATGATGTTGTTATAGGAGACTTTCACATGCTGAGCCCTTATAATACTATCACATACTATATTTGTTTATTCTATTTCTATCAAGCCCTAACCCAAGGCTCTGGGCAGGTAATCAGTATTTTTTCAGGTTGAAGAGACAGCACAAGTTTACATCACTAGGAATATCCCCATACCTATCTCCAGCTGCTGAAAGCCTGCTCAAAATAAGAAGTCTTACATATACCACGACTCAGCTAATGTGGTGCCTTGCAAATGTGTTGGACATCAACTCTCACCATGCTTGCCTGTCTTTTGCCTGTTGATTTCACTCTGTGTTACCTGTGTGGGGCTCTCAACTCTAGTGGGCACTCTTAAAGAAGCAGAAGCCAAAAGGGACAACAGAAGTAAGGTGTTTCCAAGTGTACTGTCATAGGTTTGGAACAGCTAATGGTGGCTCCGGTAGCTCAGGGAATCCCACTTTTCCCCTGCCACAAGCTAGTTTATATGCATGGTTAAATCTCTTCTGCACTCCTAGCCAAATATACTGAGACACACACAATACAGAATGCCAAAGATAGGAGATCAGTGCCAGTACCTCAAAATTTTTGCCCAGAAAGCCAGGGCAGACTCAGGAATACTGCTTTAAACATACTCCTGAAATATCTCCTGCAATTGAAGTGTTTTCAGTACAAGCCTCTTTCTATTTTGTAGCTCCAGTCCCTTCTTCTCTCTCATGTTAGTGTAATAATTTACAGTCTCACAAGTACTTTTTCTTTTTCCAAGACCAGGAGTGTTTCACTGCATGTTCACAGACTTAACATTTTGTGGTGAGACTTGGTTACTTGGTTTCATTTCTCCATATCTTTTGTACCAGTCTTTCCAGACGTGCTGGACTACCTGGCCCCTCATCCCCAGGTAGCATGGCTAGTGCTGGCTGAGATATGAGAAAGACTTGAATACATCCTCTCTCACTATTCTACCATGCTTGCCATAGCCCCAAGAATAAGAGGCTAAACTGGAGCTTGCATACAAAGGTAAGAGCAAGGGAGACGATGTTTAATGACTGGAATCACTGGGACAGAAAAATGAAAGCTTTCACTTTGTCCTGCAAAATGGAGGGCCAGTACTCAGACACACACAAAAAATTCACATTCCATGCTGCAACATAATAAAGCGACCATAAGTTTACTTTACGATACTTTATAAAAAAAAGCTGACAGACAGAACTAACTAGAAATGGTACTGGAAACAATACCTCCATGATGGTGTGACAGACTTCCTCCATTAGCAAGGATTTCTTCTCTAGCTGCCATCTAAAGGCCAAAAACAATTAAATAATTCACCAAATTAAAGCCAGCAAGACAACACACACCTTTTATTCACTTCAGTACTAACATAAAAGCAATGTAAAGCAAGGTTGTTTACATAATTTGTGGAAAAAGATACCACCTATAACTTCCAAAGTGTGACTGCATTCCATCCACTCTTCAGACAGGAATGGGTAATTGTGGCAGCATGTGCTGGACTGCAACTCCCATCATCCCTAGCCAGCACAGCCAATGGTGAGGGATCATGGGAACTGCAGACAAAAAGTCTGGAAAGTCACATTTGCTCATCCCTGTTTCAGAGAGGTTAAGTTTCCAAAACACATTTTATCATGAATATTAGTGAAAAAAGTTCAACTCTTTTCAAAGATTAAGGTAAGGCAACTTCCAGTATCTCAGTATGAGACAGCTACATATGCAATGTGTAATTTTTTTACAGTTACCTAAGTTATATCTGTCAAGTATTGCCTCATGAATTTCTCACATGCCCTGGTTCCTGACTCCCAAACCTGTTCATTTCCTACAAATATTCTTGTTTACTACAATCCGTGTCAGTCACATATACACACTGAGTAGAATGACAAGTTCTTAAGAGTAATTTAGGCTGACTAAAAGTTAAAAGAATTAATGAAGGCAACAGAGGACAAGACATCTTATATATTCAACGTGCTATATAGACAAGATGAGACAAGCTCTCTGGAGGCAAAATAGGGATGCTACATATTAAAAGTTTTGTCAGCAGAATTCCCCTGCCCCCTGAAGCTTCCTGTATGTTTCCCCTCAAAATTTGTTCCAGAGAGTTTGGGAGCCTTCAGAGCAAACTGGATGGGAGAGAAAAGTTCCATTCAGGGAGTTTAAGGCTGTATTTCACCCAAACGTTTAAAGCAGTGGTTCTCAACCTGTGGGTCCCCAGATGTTCATGGACTTCAGCTCCCAGAAGCCCCAGCCACTATAGTCAATGCTCAGGGCTTCTGGGAGCTGAAGTCCACGAACATCTGGGGACTCACAGGTTGAGAACCACTGGTTTAAAGTATACTTTATATGCAGCTAGTCTACAAAAGCAAGCAGTATAACAACATCAGTTCAAAACAGCCACCTTTAATCACAGATATTATAGCCAGAACAGAGTTCAAACAGAAAGGGTCTACTGTTCAAGTTTTAACACATAAGTGTGACTGCTTAAGACTTAATTCACATGGATGGTGTCATATCTTTAAACAATAAACCAATCATATTGTTTAGCCCCACTACATGAAATACTCTTTAAGAGGGCTAGGCAACCTGAAGCCCTCTAAACATTATGGACCACAACTGTCATAACCCCAACCTGTTTAGGCAATGGTCAGAGTTGGTGGGAGCAACAGCCCAAAACATCTGGACGGCACTAGGTTACCTAACCCTTTCTTTAGGAGCACCCCATACAATTGCACCAACCTACACGGTATGTCGATCATAACTGAGATGCTGGCTGCACGGAGCCCTACTTACATGAGTGTCTTTTGCAGCTACTAAATTGTCCACCTCACATTCAAATTGGGTGTGGGGCAGCAGCACAACTCATAACTAAGTATTATATACTTCATGTGTACAATGAAATCTCTATATGGGTACAATTACCTCTATTTCTTCATAAACACGCATAGGATCACTTAGTCCTCTGTAGTTAAAGCCCAGATAGAAATAGACACAAGCACCAGCATCATATGTCTGCGTCACCCTATTTTTTTTTAAAAAAAGATCAGTTAGATCAACTACCACACTATTCCAGAAGAAAACTCTCTCTCACACAGTTTTCTCTGATCACATGAAAATAAGGTAAAATTCTGCTACATAACAATTCACGATATTTTTAAAGTCTACTTGCACACTAACAGGTAAAACAAAAACAAAACAAACACTACTGGTATATATTAAGAAAACCAGAATGCCTAGGTGGGGAATTTTTTGATTGCACACGCATGTGTGTACATTCCTACATACATACAAACACATTCAGCCTCATCCACATCTAGCAAGCAACAATCATTCTCTCTCTGTGTCTGCTGAACCAACAGGGATTGCTAGGAAGAATGGTAAAGTAAAAGCTTTCCCCATCCCTTCGTGATTCACACCAAGATTGCTATTTCTCTGCCATTTTAGTGAAGAAAACAACAATCTCTGAAGAGGGTTACCAGGGTACATGGGAAGCCTAACCCACCCCCTGTGATCTCCACCAAGTATGCTGTTTGTCATTGCCAGCAAAAGAAAAACGGAAATCTCCCTAGCATGGTCAACTGTGTTGTCAAGGGCCCCTGAAACCTGGAATCAAGCTCTGTGGCCAAGTGTCTCCCACTGACAGCAAGCTAAGACAGCCGAGTCCCCAGTTCAGACAAATTAAAATCAATAACGTAGCTTCAGCCACAGGACTAAAACAAAATAGGTTTCAAGGGTCTACGGAATGCGATTTGAGTCAAGAAGCCTCACCGACAGGCTGCAAAAGGTGGAAATTGAACACCTTTCTCTTTGCATTCTCTTGCTATTCTTTCTTTTACATTTCTGCAGAGGTCCAGAACCCTGAAACAAAAGATAAGGTTTTTTAAAAAAACAAACAAACACCAAAACAAAACAGTTCTACAATTTTGTACTTCCATCAATTTGATTTTTCTGTGATTTATGCTCCATTTTAGAATAGGTTTATTTTATTTCTTTATAAATTATGCTACATTAAAACCTGCCAATGGTTCTAAGGACACTATATATTTCAATCTGTCAGAGTTGTAAATACACAAGTGTTAGAGAGCTAACATTCAGTTTTGCTTGTTTGCGTCACATCACTGCCTATTGCAAAACAACTAGGAGTGAAGAATTAAGAAGATTTGCGTCACATCACTGCCTATTGCAAAACAACTAGGAGCGAAGAATTAAGAAGATTTGAAATGGAATATAGTTTATATATACAAACTTTTTTTTATTCAGAAGAGAAATGGCTGTATTTATAGATGAAAAAAGAATGTACAACATTATTTTCTATATCTCAGCCAGCATGCCACCTACCTGGGGATGAAGGGGCCGGGGCCATCGGGAAAAGGGGCAAAAGTTTGGAGAAAAAAAACCAAAGGGAACCCAAGTCTCACCACAAAATGAAGTCTGGGGAACATGCAGTGAAACACCCCCGGGTCTTGGAAAAAGAAAAAATTGTGAGACTGTAAATTTTACATAAAACATGAGAAGAAGGGGACTAAAAAATAAAAAAGGGGTTTTAAAAAAACACCCCAATTGCAAAATATTTCAGGAGTATGTTTAAAGCAGTTTTCCCGGGAATTTGTGGTTTTTCGGGGAAAAATTTTGAGGTAGGGGCAAAATCTCCTTTTTTTTGGGCCTTTCCTGTATTGTGTGTGTCTCAGTATATTTGGCTAGGAGTGAAAGAGTTTTAACCATGCATATAAACTAGCTTGGGGGCGGGGGGAAAAGTGGGATTCCCTATTTAGCTGTTCCAAACCTATGAAAATACATTTGGGAAAAACCCCATTTTGGCCCCTTTTGGTTTGTTTTTAAAAAGGCCCCACTTCCAGGCCCCACACGGGGAAACACAGAGTGAAATCAACAGGCAAAAGACGGGCAAGATGGGGGAGAGTTGATGCCCCAAACTTTTGAAAGCCCCACATTAGCTGATTTGGGGGAATGTAATTTTTTCTTTTTTTGAGCAGGCTTTAGGGGCCGGAGATAGGTATGGGAATTCCTAGTGTTTGAAAACCTTGGCTGTCTTTTCCCAACCTAAAAAATACTGATTACCTCCCCCAAAGCCTTGGGTTAGGGCTTGAAGAAAGGAATAAAAAATAAACCCCAGGATTAAAGGGTCAGCAGGGTAAAAGTTCTCCTATAACAACATCAAAAAATTATGGTTTAACCCCCCCCCCCCCCTTTTTTTGAGATTTACAAGGTTGCCAAATGTTGCAATGTCATGGTTTACAAAGCCAGTTTTTAAATTTCCCCCCTTTTCCCTTTTCCCCCAGGGGCATTTTTTTGGGGTAGCTCCCCAAAAGCTGTGTGAAAAATTTACCTGCAAATGTTTTCCTGTGTAAAATTTACTGTTTGGAAATAAATTAGAGTTTTCTTTTTTGTTATTATTTACTAAACTTGGGGTTGCCATGACATTCCCAACACTCCTTTTTTACTTCCTGTGGGGGGAAAGAGAGAATATTGATGCAATTCCTCTTCAGTGTTTGCCCATAATTGTGATTAATAACAGTTGCTTTCACTATCGGGAAAGTACAGCCTGGTTTGTCTGCCTACAATCATGTTGTGATAAATGGAGCTATTTTAACCTGGTTTTGGTATCAAAAAAAAAACAGATGTAGTTGAGACTCCAGGCTAAAAGGGAAAATTAAAGCCTTTTTTAACTAGCTTCATAGCTCTCATTGTTTTTAAGGAAAGAACTGGACAGTTTTTACCAGCAGAGATTGTGAGAGATTTTTAAAGCTGTAGTTTGTGTAAACATTGAACCTTCATTATAATTATTCATTCCTTAAAGCAGCCCCCTTTGGGGAAAACAAATCTTGAGAAATCTCAATTAAGAGAAGTAACTCTACATCACAAAAAAAATTTTAATATAAAGTTGTCCTTCTGTATCATTATTTCTTTGGTTTAAACCTAGGTAACTTGTTTAACCTGAAGCTGTATCTGAATTCATCTGAATGCCAGAGTTGCACAAGACCTAATGGTAGGGAGGGAATTAACATGCAACCCTTGGTGCTGAAAAACAATTAAGGAAGGTTTGGCTTATTTTTTCCCTTTCCCCCCGGGGACCAAACACAATTTTTGGGGGCTTACCCCTTTTCCAAAACCATAGTTTTTTGGAAAAAAAAAAAAGCAGGAGCTGGAAAAAGGCATTTCCCCCAGAGGTTGGGTTTTTTTCCCCCCTTAGGGCCCCTTTATTTACTCCCAAAAGGGTACAATGGGGTGGGGCCCAGCCAAATCCAGGGCTAAACTTGGGGGGGGCACCCTAAAACCTATTTGGTTTGGATGGGGGCCCCCGGGTTGTTACCCTTGGGAAAAAAGGATGGGTAAGGTTGTTAAAAGGCCCCGACTGACTTTTCAAGGGTTTTTAAAACCAAACTTTTCAAAAGATTCTCTTTTTCTTTTCAAAAAATATAACCTTTTGGGGGAGACATAATTTGGAAAATGGGGGGGGGAAAAAAAGAAAACCTTTTCCCCCAAATTTTGTTTTAGGACTTTGGAAATTTATTTTTTTTTGGGGGGTTTAATTTTCCTTCCCCCTAACCCATTTTTGGGCCCTTTTTGCAACTCCCCTTTTGGCCCAAAAAATTCCAAGGGGTTGGGAATTCAAGATACCCCGCCCTTTTTTAGGTTTTAAAACAAATTAAAACCCCAAGGTTTAACGCCCAAGGGGGGAAATTTAAATTTTAATTACAAGAATTAGGATTAAAAAATTTTTTAAAAAAAAAATGTCCCAAAAATTTTTTTTGTGATGTAAGTTACTTCTCTTGAATTGAGATTTCTCAAGATTTGTTTTAAGCAGGTGGCTGCTTCTAAGGGTTTTAAATAATTATAATGAAGGTTCAATGTTTACACAAACTACAGCTATTTAGATCTCTAGCATAATCTCTGCTGGGGAAAAAATGTCCAGTTCTTTCCTTAAAAACAATGAGAGCTATGAAGACTGAGTTAAACAGGCTTTAATTTCCCCCTAGCCTAAATCCAGGCCCTCTGTTTTGTTTGATACACAAAACCAGAGTTAAAATAGCTCCATTTATCACAACATGATTGTAGGCAGACAAACCAGGCTGTCTGTTTCCAGATAGTGAAAGCAACTGTTATTAATCACAATTATGGGGAAACACTGAAGAGGAATTGCATCAAATTCCCCTTTTCCCCCCACACAGGAAGAAAAAAAGGAGTTTTGGGGGAATTATGGCAAGGCCTGAACGTCAGTAAATAATAAAAAAAAAGATCATAATTTATTTCCAAACAGTAAATTTAGCACAGGAAGAACATTAAAAATGCAGGGTAGGAATTTAACACACAGCGTTAGGTAGGACTCCCAAAGAAAAATGCCCCTGGGAAAGAGGGGGGGGGGAATTTTAAACACTGGCTTTGTAAACCATGACATTGCAACATTTGGCAACCTTGTAAATCTAAAAAAGGGGGGGGGGGGGTTGGGGCCATCAATTTTATGATGTTGTTATAGGAGACTTTCACATGCTGAGCCCTTATAATACTATCAATATATATTTGTTTATTCTATTTCTATCAAGCCCAAACCCCAAAAGGCTCGGGGAAAAGGTAATCAAAAATTTTTTCAGGTTGAAAACAATTTAAAAACATCACTAGGAATATCCCCATACCTATCTCCAGCTGCTAAAGCCTGCTCAAAATAAGAAGTCTTACATATACCACCACTAAACCCAATGGGTGCCTTGAAAATTGTTGGACATCAACTCTCACCATGCTTGCCTTTCCTTTTGCCTGTTGATTTCACTCTGTGTTACCTGTGGGGGGCCCCAACTTTTAGTGGGCACTCTTAAAGAAGCAGAAGCCAAAAGGGACAACAGAAGTAAGGTGTTTCCAAGTGTACTGTCATAGGTTTGGAACAGCTAATGGTGGCTCCGGTAGCTCGGGGAACCCCAATTTTTCCCCTGCCACAAGCTAGTTTATATGCATGGTTAAATCTCTTCTGCACTCCTAGCCAAATATACTGAACACACACAATACAGAATGCCAAAAAAAATAGGAGATCAGTGCCAGTACCTCAAAAAAATTTTTTCCCCGAAAGCCAGGCAGACTCAGGAATACTGCTTTAAACATACTCCTAAATATCTCCTGCAATTGAAGTGTTTTCAGTACAAGCCTCTTTTATTTTGTAGCTCCATCCCCTTTTTCTTTCTCATGTTAGTGTAATAATTTACAGTCTCACAAGTACTTTTTCTTTTTCCAAGACCGGGAGTGTTTCACTGCATGTTCAAACTTAACATTTTGTGGTGAGACTTGGTTACTTGGTTTCATTTCTCCATATCTTTTGTCCCAAAGTTTTTCCAAGAGTGCTGGACTACCTGGCCCTCATCCCCAGGTAGCATGGCTAGTGCTGGCTGAGATATGAGAAAGACTTGAATAACCCTCTACTTTTCTACCATGCTTGCCATACCCCCAAAAGAATAAGAGGTTTAAACTGGAGCTTGCATACAAAGGTAAGAGCAAGGGAGACGATGTTTAATGACTGGAATCACTGGACAGAAAAATCAAAGCTTTCACTTTGTCCTGAAAAATGGAGGGCCATAAAGGACACACACAAAAAATTCACATTCCATGCTGCAACATAATAAAGCGACCATAAGTTTACTTTACGATACTTTAAAAAAAAAAGCTGCAGACAGAACTAACTAGAAATGGTACGGGGAAAAAACCCTCCATGAGGGTGGGGACAATTTCCTCCATTAGCAAGGATTTCTTCTCTAGCTGCCATCAAAAGGGCCCAAAAAACAATTAAAAAATTAAAATTTAAAGCCAGCAAGACAACACACACCTTTTATTCATTTTAGTATAACATAAAAGCAATGTAAAGCAAGGTTGTTTACATAATTTGGGGAAAAAAGATACCACCTATAACTTCCAAAGTGTGACTGCATTCCATCCACTCTTCAGACAGGAATGGGTAATTGTGGCAGCATGTGCTGGACTGAAACCCCCCATTATCCCAGCCAGCACAGCCAATGGTAAAGGGTCATGGGAACTGCAGACAAAAAATTGGAAATAATTTTCCATCCCTGTTTCAGAGAGGTTAAGTTTCCAAAAAACATTTTATCATGAATATTAGTGAAAAAAGTTCAACTCTTTTAAAGTTTAAAAAGGTAAGGCAACTTCCAGTATCTCAGTATGAGACAGCTACATATGCAATGTGTAATTTTTTTACAGTTACCTAAGTTATATCTGTCAAGTATTGCCTCTAATTTTTTCAATCCCCCTGGCCCCCTACTCCCAAACCTTTTTATTTCCAAAAATTTCTTGTTTACTACAATCCGGGGGAAAGCCACATATACACACTGAGTAGAATGACAAGTTCTTAAGAGTAATTTAGGCTATAAAATTAAAAAATTAAGGGCAACAGAGGACAAAATTTATAATTAACGTGTTTATATAGACAAGATGAGACAAGCTCTCGGGAGGCAAAATAGGGATGCTACATATTAAAAGTTTTGTCAGCAGAATTCCCCTGCCCCCTGAAGCTTCCTGTATGTTTCCCCTCAAAATTTGTTCCAGAGAGTTTGGGAGCCTTCAGAGCAAACTGGATGGGAAAAGAAAAGTTCCATTAGGGATTTTAAAGGCTGTATTTCCCCCAAACTTTTTTTAAAAGAGGGTTTCTCAACCTGTGGGTCCCCAGATGTTCATGGACTTCAGCTCCCAGAAGCCCCAGCCACTATAGTCAATGCTCAGGGCTTCGGGGAGCTGAAGTCCACGAACATCTGGGGACTACAGGTTGAGAACCACTGGTTTAAAGTATACTTTATATGCAGCTAGTCTACAAAAGCAAGCAGTATAACAACATCATTTTCCAGCCACCTTTAACCCCAAATTTTATAGCCAGAACAGAGTTCAAACAGAAAGGGTCTACTGTTCAAGTTTTAACACATAAGTGTGACTGCTTAAGACTTAATTCACATGGTTTGGTGTCATATTTTTTAAACAATAAACCAATCATATTGTTTAGCCCCACTACATGAAAAAAATTCTTTAAAAGGGCTAGGCAACCTGAAGCCCTCTAAAATTTTTACCACAACTGTCATAACCCCAACCTGTTTTTGGAATGGGCGAAATTGGTGGAGCAACAGCCCAAAAAAAAAAAATCCCCGGAGGCATAGGTTTCCCCAACCCTTTTTTTTTTAGGAGCACCCCAAAAAATTGCACCAACCTACACGGTATGTCGATCATAACTGAGATGCTGGCGCACGGAGCCCTACTTTCATGAGTGTCTTTTGCAGCTACGGAAAATTCCCCCCCACATTCAAATTGGGTGTGGGGCAGCAGCACAAACCCTAACTAAAATATTATATACTTAGTTAACAATAAATCTCATATGGGTACAATTACCTCTATTTCTTCATAAACACGCATAGGATCACTTAGTCCTCTGTAGTTAAAGCCCAGATAGAAATAGACAAAACAAAACCCCCAATGTCTGCGTCCCCCTTTTTTTTTTAAAAAAAAAAGATCAGTTAGATCAACTACCACACTATTCCAGAAGAAAACTCTCTCTCACAAAAGTTTTTTTGATCACATGAAAATAAGGAAAAATTCTGCTACATAACAATTCCCCAAAATTTTTAAAAAGTCAACTTGCACATTTAACAGGAAAACAAAAAAAAAACAAACACTACTGGTATATATTAAGAAAACCAGAATGCCAAAAGGTGGGGAATTTTTTGATTGCACACGCATGTGTGTACATTCCTACATACATACAAACACTTTTCCACCCTACCACATCTAGCAAGCAACAATCATTCTCTCTCTGTGTCTGCTGAACCAACGGGGATTTGGGAAAAGAATGGAAAAGTAAAAGCTTTCCCCATCCCTTCTGATTCACCCAAATTGCTATTTCTCTGCCATTTTAGTGAAAAAACAAAATCCCCCAAGAGGGTTACCAGGGAACTAAGGGGAAACCCCCTGTGATCTCCACCAAGTATGCTGTTTGTCATTGCCAGCAAAAAAAAACGGAAATTCCCTAGCAGGGTAACTGTGTTTAAAGGGGCCCCAAACCTGGAATCAAGCTCTGTGGCCAAGTGTCCCCCCACTGACAGCAAGCTAAGACAGCCATTTCCCCAGTTCAGACAAATTAAAATCAATGTAGCTTCAGCCAAAAGGAAAAAACAAAATAGGTTTAAAAGGGTTTTACGGAAATGCGATTTGAGTCAAGGTAATTTCAGGCTGCAAAAGGGGAAAATTTGAACACCTTTCTCTTTGATTTTTTGCATTCTTTTTTTTACATTTCTGCAGAGGTCCAGAACCCTGAAACAAAAGATAAGGTTTTTTAAAAAAAAAACAAACACCAAAACAAAACAGTTCTACAATTTTGTACTTCCATCAATTTGATTTTTCTTATTTATGCTCCATTTTAGAATAGGTTTATTTTATTTCTTTATAAAAATTTTGCTACATTAAAACCTGCCAATGGTTCTAAGGACACTAAATATTTCAATCTGTCAATTGGAAAACAAAGGTTTAAAAGCTTAAAAATTTATTTTTTTCTTGTTTGCGTCACATCACTGCCTATTGCAAAACAACTAGGAGTGAAGAATTAAGAAGATTTGCGTCACATCACTGCCTATTGCAAAACAACTAGGAACGAAGAATTAAGAAGATTTGAAATGGAATATAGTTTTATATATAAAAAAACTTTTTTTTATTCAGAAGAGAAAAAGGCCGATTTATAGATGAAAAAAAAATGTACAACATTAGATGTAATTTTCCAGGGACCACCCAAACTGTTCTCTGGCACAAGAAAGGCACTAAGTCTTGCCATATTTTACCTTTTCCCTCCAAAATATTCTCTCTTTTGCCATGGGTGTGCCCTTGCTTGCAGGTTTTTAATCTAGTGCAGAGCAGTCTCAGAAAGTGCTTTTTTTTCAAATTTTTCCCAAACCCTCTAAAGGATAACTTTTTTGCAACAAAAACACTTGAAAGTCTTTTGTTTCCTTAAAGGCAAATATATTTATTACGGCAGGAGCTTTTATCAACTGTAGCCCACTTCACCAAACATAATGCAAAATTCCAAAGGGTTTTTACATGGTCAGAGGTGGGGTTTTAGCAGTAAATTCAGAGGGGAAAATTTAAAAGCAAAAAGTAATAACAATACATCATTAACACTAGCCATTCACAAAACTGTTGCACGAACACAAAAATATGGGACTTTAAATAAGCCAAATAACATATGCAGTATGGTATGAAACCATAATCCTAATCCAGTCCTTTGAAGATAGACAAACCAATAAATTATAGCTCTAAAGGCTCTTGCTCTAATCTGCCTTTGAAGTTGAGACAGAAGAAATGATGAGAATAAACTTGAAAATATGAGCCTCCCAGTATTACAGGACCAACAAACAGAGCCATCTGTCATAGTTTTTAGAAGCCAATGTGAACAAAGGCAACCAGTTGTTTGTTCACCATCTTAACGCATGAGAAGTAAGCTAAAATCTCCTATTCTTATAATTTGTTCTTAAATAAAATTGCTTAAATCCAGACTTGATCTTGCTGGCAAAAATATTTGCATCTCCAGCATGCAATTCAATAGAGCAAAAGCTTCTTCTAGTAGACAAAGGGAACGCAACTTTCCTCTTCACTTCCCACTGTGTGCAATGAAATTGGGGTCCAGTCCAATGGCTTGTTTTAATTCAAAAACAATTCTTGTTTCAGTTTTGAATGCCCAAATGAGCCTTCCATGCCTGGTCAAATGTACAACACTGCTTTCCTGTTCCTGGAAGACATTAGTGATCCTTTTCATATGCCACACAGTTTTTACAAAATTAGAACATCAAACCCTACACAAAACCCTACGCAAATCTTATATGTTAAGGTGATTGTGTATCATAAGAAAAAGAAGTTTTATGGATCAGAAAATGCAATGTTTTTTACCTATCCCAGGGAACAGATGTTTCAAATGATTCTCCTATTATATAATAGTCCAAGCCCATATCCTGTTAAAGAGACCGGAAAAGTTTCAGATTATTATCCCTAAGTTTACATTCCTGCAGACTTGATGGTTATCCTGCTATTATGCATAATTACAATGAAAACATTCTATCTTATCCATTTGCATTTCTGACAAGCTACATTTGCCAGGAGGACATAACACAGGCATGGCCACAGCTAAGTTTGTTAAATCCTAACTACTCTGAATGGTCATGGAAACTGTCACTCTTTAGGCATCAAGCACATGGTGGACTTGTACTGCCAGATCAGGTGACCTTTTACGATTAAGAAAAGTGGTTTGTTTATCACTTCGAGTCCTTAGTGGGCTGATGTGCCATATTTTTACTGAGGAATATCAAAGGAACCGTGCTACAAAAATAAATGGATAAGCAGGCTATTGGGCAAATACTGATCTTGTGATTTATTGTTCTTACATGTGCTTAACTTCCTCATACTTGTTTCAGAAAGTCCTAAAAATGAAACAGAAGTTCCTACTTTTCTTTGTGCAAAATGACAGCAAAAAAATTAATAGTCTGAGAAACCTTTAGTGATCCTTTTTCTGCTAATGAATCACCATGGCTGAGTTGTCCACATCTGGCTGTAATCTTGTAGGGGGTTATTCTGGTGAAGCTTCTGGGGAAACTAGTGTTAAGTACTTACTGCAAACTACTGGAGCAACCATACCTATCAATCAGCATTTAACTACCTAATCAGATAATCAGAGCTTGAACATGACTGTTCCGTAGATGGAGATGACGGATGTAAATGGACCTTGAGTCAGCCTTCTCCTACACAAACCCGATCTCACTACATCATTTGTCATGGATGGCGTGCAACACCCAGGTACAGATGTTTGTTACACAGCACTTAAGAAAAAAGCACAGCAACCCAATTTACGGGATAAAAAAACAAAACAAAAACTAAACGAAACAAGAGCTACCAAAAAACAAACAAACAAAAAACTACAAGAGCTCTGAACAGTTAAAACAGGGATATTTTCCCAAACAAAATAGAAGATTTTTTTTCTCACTTTCAGACTTATATTTACATATCACTCAAGGAGCAATACAACTCTGCATCTAAACCAACATTTTTTTTAAAAAAGGAAAAGCTTACCCGAATGTAAGCAATGACAAACGTCAGCATGTACCCTCTCTGTCCATTGTCTTCTCCAGCTGCAAGGCCACTGCAATTTGAAGACAACAAAGAATTATCACCCGAGCTACTACTGTATATAGAACGGCAAAAGGGCTTCAGATCTACTGTCTGGGTGAGTAGGTTAGCTTGAATTTGAAATTTAACAAGTTTAAAATTTTGGGGTTTTTTTTGAAAAGCTGATAGAGGGAAGAACTGGGTAGCAGTAAAATTCTCAATTCAGTAAAAGCATTTTAAATCTTACAACAACATTCATTGGTTCTGTGGAAATTCTCAAGTGCTGTTTTGTTCAGCCTCTAAAATAAATTATGTGAAACAACCCATTATCTTGAGAAACTGGATGTGCATGCTCCCTTTTTAATTCCCTGGCAAAGGGACAAACCATGCACCTTTGTGTGTATGTGTATGTGCCTTCAAGACACCTGTTGACTTATTACAAGCCCATGAATTTCATAGGAAATATTCAGAGGTGCTTTGCTGTTTCCTTCCTCTGAAATACAGCCTACAGTATCTGGTATTCATTGGTGGTGTCTTCCATCCAAGCGCTAACAGGGCTGACTCTGCTTAACTTTCAAGATCAGACAGGATCTTGTGCCTTTAGGGCAGAGCTTTCCAAATGGTGTGCTGCGACATGTTAGTGTGTCGCCTGAAGTGTATAGGTGTGTCGCCTACAATCTTGGAAATGTATGTTATTATTTGTAAATCATATTTTTAAAAATATATGAAAGGTTTTCATGAGGTATGTTGTGTCCCCATACATTTTGTTATGTGATCTCTTATAAGGGGTTAGTTTAACCTCCACTTTGCTAGTAAAATTGAATTACTGTGTTGCAAAATGCTCCATGACTAAAAAAGTGTGTCGGCAACATGAAAAGCTTAGGGTATTTAGGTAGCAAGTACCAAAAACAAAAAACAAAGCAAAACAAACACCCCCTCGCCCATTAGCTGAGACAGCTTGTAAGCCAGCTTTTTGAGTTCATCTGCTTCAGAGCCAGAAGCCCTAAGAACTAATAGTAATACTTTGTCCCAGCTCCTTGCTCAGCTTGCAGGAGAGAAAATGTGTATGTAGCTGGGACAGCTTCAAGGATCACAGTGGAATGGCCCTCTGACTTTTCAGGTAGAGGCTGGCTACAGAATTAGTTATTAATATTTTATACAATTTCTCTATTTCAGAAGGTGTTATACCACCTTTTTTTGTCCCTTAAATCTAGATTTGCCACCTTCTTCAGGTAAAATTTTACAGGTCAGCAGCATACCGGACTGGGAACCTGAATGTTCTAAGTATTAACTCAGATACAAGATTAGAGAACTGTGAGACAGAATTAACGTGTACAAGGAATCTATGTTTAATGGAAACCACAACAATAAGGATCTGACTAATAATTTGTTTACATGAGAAATAAAGTTGTGACCCAGATAAATATCTTCGCCATGGTTACACTGACCAGTCTTATAATCAATCAAACCAGACAGATGCAAACCACCCTACCATTACTCAGCTTGCAATGAAAACGAAGTATTTTCTGTTTTTCCTTACCAGCGCAGAGCAACTGGTGACAGGAGGTGGGTTACATATAATTAATCAAGTTCTGTTGATTAAAGACAATTTCCTTTTTAAAACAGGCTTCCATGATTCACAGCTCTGATTAATAAAACACAGCATTATACCTTAATCTCATAACATTGCCTCCCTTCACCATATTAGGGCTTGTTTGTTCAGTGTCACAAAAGCTACTTTCCTGACTTAGAGAGAAAAAGGAAAGCTTTTAAATAGCAATGATTTCAACTGGATAGTGGAGAAAGTTAAGTGTCTGCAAAAAGGTATGCTAAAGCAAGTTCAAGTTACTATGAATATCTTTTTGCTGCATTCTTACATCCAGGATAATTGAAATTCTTTCTGTGAATCTACTGTCACTTTCCCAAATGGCTGTGCCTTACTCAGAAATGTACGGCACACAATGATTTCCATAAAAGACCAGTTTTTTGTTAACTCTATCAAGGTGGTTTGATTTTTACATGCTGTTAAATATAAAAAATGCAGTTTCCAAAGTCATACCCAAATTTTGCAGCAATATCATAGACTTGCTTTTCATGCTGAAGAACCTTCTCTCTGTCACCCTCAAAAAGCAAGGTAGCAACACACAACAGATTGGGATCAAATCCTTTGAACTGTGGAAAGAGACATCTACATTACATTAAGTTATTGTGTATACATCCAGAAAGTATTTGTGAAGTTGTTCTAGTTCTGTAAATTATTTACAATCTACAGTAGCTTTCATAAACTACTTTTATTAAAGGCAGTATCAACTCCTCTTAAGAACAGATTTGCAAGCAGCTGCCTTAAACCTCCACATTTCTCTGATAGTAGTAGAGGAAGACATTTTGTTTCCTCTGTAGACTGCAGAACAATCAAACAGGCGAGTGATGCTGGGATAGAGCTATCTGTTCCTTCTTTCTCAGCTGATGGGGAAGGAAGTCCCGGCTGCCCACAGCTACCAGGAAACTCTTCTGAATAAAGTTATTTTAATCTTAACCTTTGAGTTCAAGTATGACAGTAACTTTGAACCTCAAACATCCAATCCATGCAATAAGTCAAGAGTTTGTGCTTTTCCCGTATTGTCCTTTTAAGACATTGTCACTGGCACCAAAGCAATATTAGCACACATTAACAACAGGCAACTTTGTCCTCTCTAGGTTTTTTGGACTACAATTCCCATAAGCCCCAGTTACCACGGCTAATGTTCAAGCATTGTGGGAACATACAGCGTGACAAAGACAGACCGTTCTCTGTTGATGAGGAACTACCCAAGATAAAACAGTGAACATGCTCCTAAATCTGTGGCACCCCACCTTACTCCAAAATGACAGCAGATGCAGCCATCAGGACTGAAAAGGCAACATAAACCTCTTGTAGAGAAAAGCACTTTCATTATGAGAAGTCAGCATGGTTGTGTTACAATTAACTAATGACAGACCAACCTGGGAACACTTGAGACACAATCTATTTTGATTTTAGCAAACCATTTGAGAAACTTTTCAACTACAATCTTACTTGCAAGATATTACAATGAGAGCTAGAGCACAATTACTGTTAGATGGGATCTACAGCTGGGTGAGCAACTCTCCAGCAAGTACTCAGCGTTAACGCGGTGGGAAATCTTGAGTCCAAAGGATGTTCCCCTAGGCCCTACTCTGTTCAAGATTCTAATAAATGGACATGGATGAAGTTGTTGAGGAGAAGATAATGAACTATGCAGATGATCTCAAGCTGGGGAGAGAGACAACAAACTGTTTCATACTATAACCAGTATGGCTAGAGTAAATAAGAAGTTATCAGTGGCCATGTGCCCTGTTTTCTCAATAACACTTTGCTGATACAAAAATCTCTTTTGTGTCTATTTAGGCATCTGATTAAAAAATGAAGAGTTGGTACTTATGTGAACGATCATTCTGGGATGACAGGAGGAGCAATCCACTACGCCTAGGTTGATCCTCGTGTCAGCATATACAGGAGCCATCCACGAGCTAACTTGAAAACCATTTAACCAGCTCCTGTCCCTCTCTAGCCAGTTTATTTCCCTAGCATAACTGATTCTGTTCTCTGGCCTCTCTTAGCCCTTACAACGTTCTCACTATAGTGGTGGGCGTGGATTGCTCCTCCTGTCATCCCAGAATGATCGTTCACGTAAGTACCAACTCTTCATTCTCAGGTTGATAGGAGGATCAATCCACTACGCCTGGGACCTTCCCAAGCTGACATATGGGTGAGATCCTATCCATATAACTGCCTGCAGGACCCAGCGACCAAATGCCGCCTGCGCAGACTTGTATTTATCCAGTTTGTCATGCTTAATGAAAATAGTTGCCTCTTTCCAACCCGCTGCACTGCAGACCTCTTCCAATGAGCAGGAGGAGTCATAGGCCACTGAAGTCGCCATTGATCTAGTACAGTGGTTCTCAACCTGTGGGTCCCCAGATGTTTGTGGACTTCAGCTCCCAGAAGCCCCAGCCACTATGGTCAACGCTCAGGGCTTTTGGGAGCTGAAGTCCAAAAACATCTGGGGACCCACAGGTTGAGAACCACTGATCTGTAGAATGTGGTCACACATTCACTGGACGCAGCTTCTTTGGATAATCATAGCAGAGGAAAATGCAAGCCTTAATCCATCCCGCAATGACGGATTTACTGGCCCGTTGTCCAAGAGTCTTTGCTTGAAAAGACAACAGCAAAGCATCTGAGTGTCAAAAGTCACTTGTTCTCTTTATGTATGCCTTCATCGCTCTCCTCACATCTAAAGTGTGCCACTTTTTCTCCAACGGATGTACTGGTTTCGGACAGAAAGTTGGCAAATGAATCACCTGCAGGCGAGACGATGAGTACATGCACTTTGGCAAGAATGAGGGATCGAATCCCAAAGTTAACTTGTCTTGTTCAAACCTGCAGAAATGTTCATTAACAGAAAGTGCCGCCAACTCTGAGACGCGTCTAGCTGAAGTGATAGCAAGGACAAAAGCATTCTTGAAAGATAACAGCCTCAGCGATGCCTCCCTTAGCGGCTCAAAAGGTGGTCCGGTTAAAGCATTTAGCACAAGGTTCAAATCCCATGATGGGAATCTATGCATGGTGGGGAAAGACGACAAGGTCGCACCTCTCAGAAACCTCCTGATATGAGGATGTTTAGCATAAGAGTCCCCATCCAAATTGAGGATTGCTGACAGTGACACAACTTGTCTTTTCAAGGTGTTAGGACGCAACCCTTCATCCAATCCCTCCTGCAGGAACTGTAACACGTGTGACACCTTTACTTCTGCCAGAGGGACCTTATTCACCTTACACCACTCCTGAAAGGTTTTCCAGGTCCTGTCATAAATTCTCTGCATGGTCTCCTTTCTGGAACCCAATACAGTTTTAACCACACTCTCCGCATATCTGTGCTGCGTTAACAACTGCCTTTCAATTTCCACACTGTCAGACTCAGCCATTTGGGGTCTGGATGGCTCACTGGACCCTGAGTGAGTAAATCCGGCCTCAAGGCAACCTCCATGGAGGCACTTGAGCTAACTGCAGCAGTAACGGAAACCACGGGCTTCTTGGCCAGTGTGGTGCTATTAATACCACTGACGCTTTTTCTAGGTGGATCTTTGTCAGCACTTTCTGTACAATTCATATCAGGGGGAATGTGTAGTGTGTCCCCGGAGGCCACTTTACCGACAGCGTGTCGTGTGCCTCCGCTCCTGTGTCTCCATCGATGGAAAAATACCTTCTTAATTTGGTATTTTCCCCAGAAGCAAACAAGTCCACTTGTAAGGGACCAAAAATACTTAGCAAGTCGTTGAAGACCTCTGTGTTGAGAGACCATTCCCCCGGATGCAGCCAATGTCTGCTTAGATAGTCTGCTTGTATATTCAGTCCCCCTTTTAAGTGTACTGCTGTGATTGATCTTACATGAGCCTCGGCCCACCGGAACGGATGCGCACACTCCGCCACCAGGGGCACAGAATGTAAACCGCCCTGTCTGCAAATGTATGCCTTGACTGTCATGTTGTCCGTGAACACCTTTATGTGATGGTCTCTTACTATATGCAAACACTTCTGCAGCGCCAGTCGAATGGCCTTTAACTCTAGGTAACTGATGTTGTATTGCCTGTCCGAGAATGTCCAACACCCCTGCACTGAATACCCTTCGCAGTGGGCTCCCCAACCTGTGAGGCATGCATCTGTCGTTACATAGACCATGTCTTGAATCTGTAATGGAACAACAACAGCCATATTCCTTCCTTTCAGCCACCGAGACATCTCCAACCAAATTTGCTGTGGCACTTCCACTTTGTAATGTTGTTTTGCCGCTATTGCAAATTGATGCTTCATCAGCAACCTCTGCAATGGTTTTGAGTGGAGGCTTCCCCACTGAACCAATTGTGTTGTGGAGATTAAGATTCCCAAAACTTTTGCCAAACGCATCAGGTCTACTGACTTGCTCTGTGCTAACCTGTGAGCCTCCTGGAGTACCTTCTCCAACCTTTCTTGGGAAAGGTACAATCTCCCTTCCGAAGTGTCTATTCTTGCACCTAAATGCATCAATACCCTTGTGGGTTTTACATGCTCTTCTCGTAATTGAGAAGAAACCTGTAATCTGTCAGAGTCTGGACTGTTAAACTTAAGTCCCTCCTCAACTTTGCCTCCGAGTGCGCCTTTAGTAAGATGTTGTCCACGTACGGATACAGTTGTACCCCCTGTACCCAGAGGAACGCTACACCAACGGAATCAGCACCTTCGTAAAAACCCTAGGGGCTGATGCCAGGCCAAAAGGCAGAGTCTTGAATTGGTAGTGGTAATCCTGGTAATTGAATCTCAGGTATCTCCTGTCATCTGAACACATGGGGACATGGAGGTATGCCTCCTTCAGATCTATGGATGCCATGTAGTCCCCACCTCTAAATTCTCCCTGATTGTCTGCAGAGTTTCCATTTTGAATTTCCAGTACTCTACGACATTGTAGAGATACCTCAAATTCAATACTGGCCTGTACTTGCCATTGGGCTTGGGAACCAGAAAAAACACTGAATACACTCCTGTAAATTCTTGATGTTCTGGGACTCTCTTTATAGCCCCTATCTCCAGCAAATGAGTAATTTCCTGAAGAACAATCCATTGTTTTAGTCTTTCGAAACTGGAGATGGAAGAAATCTGTCTTTCGGTCTCGTATGGAAACATATTTTGTAACCTTGTGTAACTACATTCAAGGCCCAGCGGTCCGATGTTATCCGAGACCATTTGTTTCTGAAAGACAGAAGTCTTCCCCCCACTTTCTGCTGTTGGTTGTCAATATTGCGTTTTCCCTCGCTTGGAATTGCTTCCAAGCTTTCCTTGGCCTTGCTTTGGATACTGGTGCTGCCTGTTGATCTGTGGTCTTTGCCTATTCCACTAGTACCTGCCACCTTTGTAGTCAGACCTTCTACTGGAGAAGTCATATGATCTTCCTCCGCAAAAGGAATAGTTAGAGCTCCGAAAATTTCTTCTATCCACTCTTTTCTTTTGTAGAGTGGGCATCACCTATTTTTTCTCCTTTGTTTCAACTAGGACCTTTTCCAACACCTTAGACCTGAACAGTAAGTCTCCCTGAAATGGGACAAAAGCTAAGTTATTACGTGATTTCTGATCTGCCTCCCAGTGTCTCAACCACAAAGAGCGTCTCGCAGTTGTCAGCAAGTTTATGTTTCTTGCTGCAAAAGCAGCAGAATCCAAACCGGCATCCACTACAAACTTTAACACTCTCTGAATCTGTTCTACCGCCTTCATCAACTCATGTACGCTCAGATCTTGGGTATCTAAAATGTCTTGAGACCAAAGGACCCCTGCTCTTGTGAACACTGCAGCTGAAACAGACACTTTTATCGCTGTAAATGCTGCTTCATGCGCCTTTCTAAGTGATGACTCAGCCCTTCGCTTATCTACGTCTTTTAACTGAGCATCCCCCTCCCTGGGGACAATCGCTCCTGAAATCAAACCTGCCATCGGGGCATCCACGGGAGGCGCTTTAAGGAAATCAACATCCTCCCTTACGAAAGTGTACAACTTCTGACTATATGTTAAACCCTTTCTAGAACTTCCCTGAGATGACCATTCACTCATAACAACATCCTTAAACAAATCTGGCAAAGGAATCTCCATTCCTCTTGCCTCTTTCTCCTAATTACAGATGCTAACTTACTATCCTTACTGCTTTTTCCCACTTCATTCTCCTTACAACTTTCCAAGCCTAAAGTTTGGAGCACCCTTCGCAAAGTACTTTTAAAGGTCTCTGTTTCAAACAACCTATCTGAATCTGATTTATCCTCCTCCTCCTGATCAGCGTCCTCAAACTCTCTTCCTTCCAGGTCAATAGCCTCTTCTGCTATATCTTCCTCACTATCCTCAACTTCGTGTTGTATTGACTTCCTTAAGTCCTTCTGTTCCTGAGACTTCTGTATGTCCACCACAGCTTTCCCTTTGTACATGGAAGACTTGTCCTTATTGATTATACCACTCAAGTTGCTACCACTTGGTCTTTCTTCTTGGTCAACTCGCCTTCTTTTTGATAATGGCATTTCATTTTGTATATCAGTGAAGGCCTCATCTCTTAAATCAGCTTATTGTTGCAAATTCATTTGATTATTAGATTGTAATTGATTTTGCAAATCTGGATTTTTAAATAAATTCATCATATTAAACATGGCTAGTTGATTGTGGAAATCACAGGGATTAAAATTCATTTGTAAGTGCTGACTGTTTAAAAGTGCTTGGAATTGCGTGCTCACCGCCTCCTTAATTAATTAACTTCTCCCCGAAACTATCCAAGGGATTTTGCCTTGGGCTCCAAAGGCTCCCAGCCATGTCTCACCCATCTCCTTCTCTGGGTCCTGTTTTTGTGAAGGGGCATTAGGTAACCAACCCTTGAGGAACTTCTTTAATTCTGGAGGTATATTTATCTGCTCCCCCAGGAACAGACCTTGCTCTGCCGGGCGCGCATCTGTTTGCGCAGCCTCGGCAACGTTCCCTGTGGCCACGTCACACACCGTGATCGGAACTGCGCCATGACTCACTGGCCTACTCACAGCCTCTTGCACTCCGTCTGATGCCTCCGTGGGCTTGCTTACAGTCCACGGTACCATCTTGGAATCCCTGTTCTCAAGATGGTGCCTGGAACTCTCGCCGGTAAGTTTTTCCGCAGCTACTGCCGATATAGGGGGCTTCTTGCTCTCGGACTTCTCAGCTTTCTTATTCTTTTTATCTAATTTACCTTTTTTTCAAGTGGCTTTTTGTTCTCCAGAGCAGTTTTACTGCCCACCATTCTAATATCATCTGCCTTACTCTCACTAGAGGTCAGGAAAATTTTTTCTTAAATCAGCAGAATACTCCTCCTCAGCAAGACGTTGCGGCTTGGGTCTGTGGCTGGCATCATCGTCTGTGACCCGCTTCACAGCGGTTTTCTGGATGGTATTATTTCTCTCCCTGTTCGAGTTCAACTGATCAGTGGTGCTACGGATGAAATTTTCCAAATTTGCCGCCTGAGCACTTCCATTCCTTTCGGTAGCCATTCCTTCTCAGCTTTTTAGTTTTTTGGGTTTTTTTCCTTGTTCAAATCTATTCGCCAATACTTATATTAGATCTTATAAACTGGAGAGGGACCTAAACATGTCTGGCTGTACGCAGGAGAAAATCTGAACTGGTTGGAGAGGGGCTGGAGAGGGACAGGAGCTGGTTAAACGGTTTTCAAATTAGCTCGTGGACGGCTCCTGCATGTGCTGGCACGAGGATCAACCTAGGCGTAGTGGATTGATCCTCCTGTCAGCCCGAGAATGTACTGTTACACTGCATGGAAGCCTTACTACGACTTGCAAGTTCTCAAGCATTCAACCTACATATGGTTAGGTTCTCACATATCATCTGACCTAAATCCTCTAATCAAGAAAACAAACCAGCACCTTTTTAATTGTGCATTTTATTTCTCTTAAAGGCCTGTTACTGTAATACTAAGACACATGGAAAAAAAGTCAATGGCACACAGTAAGAGCAATATATTCAGAAATGCTAAAGCTGTTGTCAAGAACTCAGTAAGCCTGAAAACTATTAAAAACTGTAAGAGAGAAAAAAATGAGTAACAAGCGCTGTTAACATCTCTTTAATTTTATACACTAGTGTCATATGGAGGTTGCTGATAAGAACTCAGTGGCTGCCCTCTGAACACTATCAAGTGAACTTGACTTTGAATTTCATGATTTTAGATATTTTGCTTTTCCCACTAAGAATATTTTTCTGAAACATCTGTGTAATTTCCCCACCCCTTTTTGTCTTTTTTCCCTCCTTTTCTGTGCTAGCATGATGTTCACATCTTAAAATTTTATTACATGCTTTTATTTCCACATAATCTAGTAGTTGTGGTTGAGATATGGAGGGCAAGAAAATATTATTTTTTCAGCGCCCTTGCACAAACAAATAAATAAAATTGTATGCCATATGTTCAGAATTTGCATCGGTCAAATGTTGCAACTAGAATACCTTTGTGATGTAGAATTTTTTCAATCCTTCCAAAAGTGATGTAAAAATGGAAGCAACCTGTGGTTTAAGAGCATGTCCTTGGCGGGGGTTGGGGAGAGAGAAAGAGAAACTTGTAAGATAACAGCAGTATTCAAAGTTTAAATTTTTAATCAGAGAATGTGAATAGGCTGAGCACCATCAGTATGCTTGTGTTTCCTAGAAATTACTATAATATTTGGCTAAATCCAGTGTTCTGTCCACACTCAACCCACCGAAATCAATGGGACTGGTGTATCTGGCAAATTGTATTGAAATCACTGAGTAATTCTTGTGGGGGGGCATACAAATAGCCTTAAAATAGGAACCTATATGATTCTTTCTTCTGCCAGGTGCGCCTGGCCCTCTCCCACTACTGCTGAAGGTGACAGACACATTACCATCCAATTTCAACAATAACTTAGTCTCCAATTTTGTTATTCTCACCTGACGTCCCCTCACATCCCCTCCAACAAGGATTGTTTATTATTGTAGATTTAAATGTCTGCTATATGCTGATGCATTCCAGCCATCTGATGTATCTTTTTTTTTTTAAAAAAAAGACCAAGCCCCAAGTCCTTTTAAAAGATGAAAAACTGCTAGAGGTGTTGTCATTGGGGAATGTTTAACATCAACAATTCAACAACCAGCAATGCGTACAGCTGGATGGTGTGGCAAGTTACCCAAACTAATTTCTTCTGTGTTTCATCACACACTGAAGCCTGCAAGTCTGGCTAAAGTGCTGCGTGCACTTCCACATTGGCCCTATTCCTGTTTTTCTGTTTGTTTCTTGGAAATTCTGTATACATCCTTTGTTAACATTGGATGTAAAGTTTAAGCAGCATTCTTTTGAACTTCAGCCAATAATGGACTGGTTTCTATACATTTTTGATTACTGAAATTTATAGCTAAAGCTAGAGTTTGATCACAACTTGTAACTCTTTTACAAACACTTAGAGAGGGAGAGAGTATACATATTAAGAATATTTGCTTATTTAAGTGTCGCTTTGAATATATTAGGATTTTTGCCCCAGGACTGTGCATAATCAAAACGTGGAACACCTTATTCTCTGCAAAAGTTTTCCTGCTATTTCACTTTAAACCCCATCATGCCTGCTTCTGTAGCAGTCCAGCTTAAAGCCACACAGAACAGAATTACTATTAGTTTTTCATCAAATAAAAGGTAACTTTTGGTCTGCAACATCTAGTTTTTACTGATGAGGCTACACTGGTAAAAGTGAGAGTTTCCTCCCTGTGTAATGCAACACCCCTTCCACGTTACTGGACACCAGGGATGGGAAATAAGAGGCCCTCCAGACAACACTGGACTGCAAGTTCTAACCAGCATTCCCCATGGTGAGGACTGTTGGGAATGACAGTCCAACAATACTGCTGCTCCACACTGTTCTGCCTAGAAGCACACAAGGAAGTGTTTTAAGTTCACTCTTTCCACCTCCTATTGTGAATGTGGCTCAAGAAGGGGCAAGCAATACACTTCAAACAATGGGCAAACAATACTCCTCCTCCTAAACATCAGCCAAAAATCTCTTTCTTCATTCTACTCTGTCCATAAGAATTCTGAATTTGTTAATTAAAGAGATTAAATTGACCTAGGAGGAACATAGGAGCACTAATGTTATAACATGTTTATTATCTGAGCAAATGTCTGAAGGAGCTGGCTATTACACCTATTGGTACAATGCTTTATTCTGATGTTTACTTTTCAACGAGTTTTTGTTTCTGTTTTTATATGGGGCTGGCATCCTGTTGAAGTAGTCTGATATATCATGATTTTTAAAGTGCTTAAGTCTACATAAATTTGTACATGAATAACAGTGTCAGATAACCAACCACACTGTGTTTTTATATGATGTACACATGTGAGCATTAGCTCGACAGGGGCATTTCCTCCTCTATGAGAAAAGGAAGGCATGATTTTAAGATAAAAACAGATGACATCTGCCAAGCTGAGCAATCCTCTGGGCAATGTTGGTGCACAAGGTAGGGAGATCTGCTGATGGACCTCAGGCAGCCTAATTCATTTTTGTCTGTGGCCAGGTTGGGAAAGTAGACAGTTTCTTTTTCTGGACAAGCTTTCCACTAACTATCATGGAGGCTACTATACCAGCCTCAGAGATGGCACTGAGTCTCAACAATGCCTGAGGCATCTTAGGAAACAAAAGCAGTGTATGTGAAACAGAGTGAAGTCTGTGGGTAGAGAAGCAGAGGGCAGCATCAAATATTTGCATTGTGTGGTATCTATACCTAAAGTTAGAAGGAATGGCGAAACATTTGGCATTAGTTTACAAAATTAAATCTGAATAAAATTAGTAGAAACTTACCCAGCTGAAACTGCTGATTGTCCATAAGGCGAATGGATGCAGGGGCACATCGCTACAACATAGAAATTGCTTATTAATACAGAATAATGCCAACACAAAATACAGCAGACCAATTTATGGAAATGTTACAAGAAAAATCTGGTACGGGGCTAATATTGTTGACCAGCCACTGATTAAACAATGAATCTTATTATGAGACTTTGAGGTCCTATCCTATGGTGGGAAAAAAAATCACAGTCAGTAGGAACTGTTAATCACAGTTAGAGTAGATCCATTAAAACAATGGGATTTACAAAACCGTTGACTTATCAATTTCCCTTGATTTGATGATTCACTCTTGTTAAGATTAACAACCACATTTAGCATACAGGTCTGTAGAATCTGTTATTACATCAAGTCAGCAGTTGCCCTTAATAATGTGCTTCAGTGTGTATTTTATCAAGTCTCAAAAGCTGCAGATAATTTAGATGTGTTTGAAGATCAATGTTACACAAGATTTCTAAAATGATGTGGAAACAGAGGATCAACAGCCAAATTTAATGAGCATCTTCTAGGACATATTTGGTAATGGCACATAACTGGAAGAGTTCAGTTTTTAAAATGATAATAAACTAGAAAAACCAATAAGCCATAACTGTTCTGGTAAAAAAAAATGCTTAAAGGATTTAAATTTGTTAAGTGAGACACTAGATTTTCAAAAAGGTACCTCAACCAGAAAGATATCCAGAGCAACAGAAAGGGCCTTAAATGTAACAAAAAACAATAAACATGTCTAGTGTGTACATACTTTTGTATTGCAACAGTGACTTCAGAACCATATATTTTACAAAAAGAGGGAAAGGAACAGATTCACTGTTCTTTGGAAAAGATACAAAAACAGATGGGTAAACAGAAACTGAGTGACCTGAGAATATAACATGAGTAGAAAACAAGGAAGAAATGGCATGGATGACAGCCTTTGTGAACAATTATTTTGTAGGTTCGTGAGAAATATGTCTATACAGCAGGGCTTTCCTGCCCCTTCATTTTTGCCTAACTCTCTACATCTCCTGAAAAGCCACCCCTGAAGGCTATCTTCTTTCCAAAAATATACAGCATATATACAAGCAGAAATTCTTTCTGCTTCTTTCTGCTTGTCTTCATGATCTAGATTTACTTCATCACTCTCTAACAACTCTATTTCAAGGTTACCTCAGGCTTCATGTAAGCCTATCAAAAATACCTGCATGTACCCTGCCTCACCAATGTACAGGCTTTGAAAAAAATGTTTTACATTTTTTTAAAAAGGAATTATTTAAATTAAAATTAAAATGTATTTAAATTTAATGGCAAAATTTAGTTTAGCACCCATTTATCCTCTCAGGATTTGCTGAATTGGTTCTCCCCTTGCACATCTCAACCCAGTAGACTTAAATGTATGTTGTGGTTTGAGCACTGGACTACAATCCTGGAGACCGGGGTTAAATTCTCTGCTTGGCCATGGAAACCCATTGGCTGACCTTGCGCCCATCACATACCTTGAACCTCAGAAAAACCCTTGATAAGTTGGCCTTAGGGTTGTCTTACGTCAGAAATGACTTGAAGGCAAACAACAACAACAACAGAGCATGTCTTCTTATATTTGGAATACTCTGTTCACTGAAATGCAGTTAAAAGAGAGAGCCACACTTGGCCATATAATTCTCTAGTAAGCAAGATATTACTGCACAGCCATGCATGCATAAAAAGTATTACTGAAATTCTATTGTTATCTTTTTCACAATGCTTTCAGAAACTGGTGCTGTTTTTCAGTCGCAACACTCAAGCTACCCTATGGGTGTAGTCTTCCAACATACTAGGAACCCTGTCTTCTTATGAACAATTGATATACTAATCCACACCGCTCAAGACAGAATTTCTCTCTGTGGCTGGTTTATAGTTGTTGGATAGCAAGCAGCTTCCCTTCTTTGCTTTGTTCCCTCTCAACAAGCCAGAAAAAGAATTCAGATTTTGCTCTTGGTTTATTCATGATAAGCCAGGATTCCTATGGAGCTCTGGCCCGTTGCATCATAACATACCTAGTATATCATTTCTTAAACTTAATGATTTCTCTATGTTGTCCAAAGTTTTCAAATACTCTATTATAGAATATTTTGCATTCATTTCATTTATGCAAGAACAGTGTTTTAAAGATAAAAATGCAAATACTGATGCTGCTATCTCACAAACTTATTCCTCCTTTAAGCCCCAAAGCATCAACGAAGAGCAACTGGGAATAAGAACATTTCATACTTTAAGTGCCACAAAGTAGTTCCTATGTGAGAAATACCATCCCCTAGTCTTTCTGTACTATATAGAACATGGGTTTGATCCTGGCTTAGTCAGAGAAGACCTAATCAAAGTGACTTATAAAGTTATGACTTAAGAGTGAAAAAGGCCAAGAGAAAAAAAATAGTTTTAAGGAGTGCCTGAATTTATTAAGAACCAACACATTTCAGAAAACTGGTTTCCTTCCTCAGGAGGCTTTTAAAGCATATAAAAATACATCAAATAGTAATACAAATATATAATTCAAAACTTAACCAGTTTATAAATCTGTACTATTTTATAAGAGCAACCAATGTAGGAATGTATCATTTTGAAGGAATGTTTATAATTAAGAAATAAACTTAAGGCAATTTTACAGGGAAGAACAAATACTTGTTTTGTGTTGGTCTAAGCCCAATGTCAAACTAGTGCTTAAACATTCTGATGGGTCATTTCTCCCTCTCCTGCAGCTCTTGATGCCACCCAAAAAATGACTTGAGAGGTCAAACTTTTTAAAAATCTCTATGGAATTAAACTTTAAAATGAGAAGAACCTTATGCAAGAGACAGCAGGTACCCCTAGAAAATGCCACTGTACTCAGAGAGGACCTACTAGTCCTTGGTATTGGAATCTACTCATGGGTAATCATCATTATTTAATCACAACTAGGCTTAATCCTTCCTAGAAGTGGATTTGAAAAGTGCATCCCAAAAAATTTATAGCAGTGGCAGATACCTCAAGGAACTAGTGTTATTCACAATTCAAATTATTTCACTACTGTTCATCATAATTTCATCTATCGTTTGTAATTTTTCTACTACTTGGAAAGATAATTCAAAAGCTATATGATCTGCTTAGGGAGCTTCTGACTTTTCATTGCAAATACTTTTCAAATTGCCACATACATGTTTCTTTAATAGTCTTTTGAGTTTGACAAATGTGATATGAGCACTCACAATATATACAGCTGTGCATGTAGGTTTTATTGTCAAATGGGTGTCACACTATCTGACTGTTTCGTATCTGGAATAAATAATGTCCAATCAGCTGATATCTCATGGAACCAGAGGTACCTTGTCAGGACTCCCCAATCTTCATAATTTTCCTTAGCATTTCTTGTTCTTTTAAAAGCTATCAGTTATGAGCATTCTGCATATAAGATGTCTGAAGATTATTAGTGACATAGATGGTTTCATTTCATTTTTGTATCTGAGCTCTCAGACAATCTTTTCTATTTCTTTTCTTAGTATGAATAAGTATGAATTCAAACTGGTGTAGTTATATACACTGAAGTATTAGATATTATCCAAGTATAACAGGAAAGAGGCTTTTTTTTAACAATATCAGGACAGAAACTAACACAAATGTAAGAACTTAATGTTCTATTTAACCATCTAGTTGCATCGGGTAAAACCCCATCGTGTGTATTTCCCACTTCAAAAAGAGATGAGTGGAGTATTAGTGTGCCATCTAGTGAAAGCATTCAGAGACTGCTTTTTTTTTTAAGTACAATTAAAATACGATTGAATATAAGATTACTTTACCTGCTTTGCTACTTCTCTTAAACAGGCCACCCCTTTCTCAAAATTTGGGAATACTACAGAGCCATACTTTTGGTATTCAGGGATTGGTCGAATTTTTATTGTAACTTCTGTTACCACTCCAAGGGTTCCTTTATAAAAAGAAGAAAATAATTTTGCTAATGCAGCTGAATGACTTATAAGATTTCATGATTTACAAGGCAAAGTCTAGACTCCTACTGCTCTCAATTCATTTTGGTTACAGTGAATTCTTTCAATGTTTCCTGATCAAGAACCTTCAAATGGGAATGTACAGTTAATGCAGTATTTCTCGAACTGTGAGAAACAAATTTCTAACTGCAAATACATTACAATTTGAATAATTATTTATTGCAACCATTTAAACTAACGTAATGGCAAAACATTTGTAACAGTAGAATACAATATTAAAACTGCTTTTAAATGCTCCTGAAGAGAAAGTTGTAACTAAAGTTCAATGTAAAATTCAATTTGTGAAAGTATTCAGCCCAGATGGGCTCTCCCAGCACCAATATGAAGAAAATTAATTTGCATTGTTTGTCATAAAATACACCATTTAATGAAGTTTTCTATTTTTCATTTTTTAAAATTTTATTTTGGGGGGCTTAATGATAGACTAAAGTGCACATCAGTCACTTAGATGAGAAGGACATCTGGCAGAAAAGGGCAATCGCTGAATGTCAAACTGAAGAAAGGTGAAAAAAGTATGATGGGAAATGACTAAGAAACAAAGGGAAGAATAGTATGCGGGTGGACAAAGGGTTGGGCCACAGAGAAGAGCTCACAGGAGTATAATTAACTATTTCCTGCTCTGTTTCAAAATAGTTGAGATGCTTAATTTACTCCACTTGTTCAAGCCACATATCAGAAACTATGGCTAAAAACCTGAGATTTAGTGTGATGCCTGAATTGGCATGTTGCATCTAGTGATCAAATGGCAATGAAGAGACACTGGATACATTCATAACAGGATCCATGATTCCAACAAGCACTGTGCTAGTGCTCCTATGTACAGAGGTAGCAGATAAACAGACCACAAAGGAAAGCCCTGGTTTCTTTCTCTGGTTGATTGAGAGGGAATACATCTGACCAGGAAGGCTGCTCACTGCCAGACAAGTTAAACCAAGTGCAGGGCAAAACTCTGTGGTATGTTCAGCTGCTCCTACTACAAGCAGGAGAAACTGACTGGAAAGCTCCAGCATGCCGTTCATTCCTAGCAAGTCAGGGCATTTCAGTTTGTGGCAACATACCTTTCAAGAGGTTCACAAGCCATCGTTTGTGTTAATTGCAACTACATATGATTTTTGACTTGGGGCATCAGAGCCATAACTGTTCCTTTCTCTCTGGTGGCCAATACACTCAGAAAGTTGGACATTAAGGAAATAGAAACATCCTCCTACTTTGTGCCCCAATTGGCAGCTGAAAGACCTGCTTTGCCTGATGCAGCTGCTGGATGTTAAGGTGGGCTTGGGGGGCATTTACATAGTCTTACACTAAGACTACATTGTCTTATTGAATATAAAGCAGTTATGGATACATAACTCTAGGTTACAACTCCATAACTGCAGTACAGAACGTCAGCCATAGATTCCAAAAGGCTCCAACAAAGCTATTCCCATTCTGCTTTAATTGTACCTTCAGATCCTAAAATGAAATGGTGGATGTCAGGTCCTGTTGACATGCGTGGTCCTTGACAGCTTTTTTGTATTACGCCTCTTGGAGTTACCATTTTTATATGAACCACCTGTACAAAACAAGACATTCACCTGAAATTACATTTAAATGAAAATACACAAGGAGAGCAAACATATCAAATGCCCAAAATATATTTTAGGCCAAAATTTTATGCCACTGTTAGAAACAGGCAATCCATTGTGGAAGCAGAAAAGGACATATCACCACTGTGGAACAGAGAGTTGCAGAAAAATATTATGTTTCCACTTTTCTTTTCTTCCCTCCAAGGCAGAGGAATGCAATAATATGTTACTTTTCTTAACTGTACAAGTTCAACTGTATCTTAAAAACTCAGGTTAAGCCCTCATTTAACACTCAAGTACAGGACTCTTAAAATTATATTTAAACACATGGCATCTCAGAATAGTCAATATTTTTCACAACTGTGAAAAAAGATAAGGGAGAATGCTCAAAGGGGAAACAATGTAGTGAGATCATTTGCTGGAAAACAAGAAAGAAGGCACAAACTATGAAGAATTTTACCAAATCTTCAATGTTTCCATAAATATTTTTCTTCATGCCTGATGCTCTTGTTGCTACCCATCCTCCAAGAGTACTGAATTCCATTGAATCTGGTTCATGGCCTGTACAATAACCACTTTCACCCAGCTAAATAAAGAAAAGAACGATTAATTATTGCAATTTTTGTAAGGGCACAAAACTTTCAGCAAAGAATTCCTTTTTCGTACATGCATATTTCTTTAGTGACAAGCAGGAAAAACTGCTACTTTGGATCAATATAAATACATCTGTTTGAGACCAGTTTTAACAAAGATTTATTCCTAATTGATGGCAGACAGTAATCTTTGCTACCCTGCTTTCCCCACATAATTATCTTCCAGTATGCAGATGCCTACTAGCACAAAGCAATACAGCACGATTCGCTTTTGCAACAATTTCCTCTATTACAGAAATAGTTTTGGCAACAATAATATTTAAGAATTCCAAACTGACACTGTAGTATGCTCATGACCAAATACATGGAGAAAATTAACATGAAGGAGAGTAGCCAAAGATGACATTTGAACCAGGCTTTGATCTCAGGCTTTATGCACCCATAAAACATAGTCTTATATATCTCCATACTTGCAAAAATCTAAATGTAACCTTATTAACTATAAAGAATATTCCAGAGAACACAGTAACATCTAGGCGCCCACAACTAAACAATGTCACTAACAAACCATAAAACAAGCACTTATTTGTGGGTTCTGTTAACATCGTTTGCAGCTGGTCTGTAGAAATCCTGAACAACTGATTATACTTGATTTTCTCAAGAAGAGCTCTCTTAATATACAACCATCTGGCTGGGAATTCTGCAGGCAATACGACAGCATATTTGCTATGCAGATCAGGAATCCCTATACATTTGTCACTAGTTTCATTCTTCTTTATTAGTTTGGCTTTGCCATCTGCACTGCCTCGGAGAGACTGAATGAAACGCCTTTACACGCTGGCCCCACAGCTACCCTAACCAAGTGACTTGACAAACAAAGCAGTCTCTCTTATGTCAAGTGGATCAACTAGCAGTCACATGTATGGTGCCTGAAACCACATTCTTGCTGAAAAGAGTTTGGAAAATGGATTATTTAATAATGCTAAGTAAGACTGCAACAGCTCTCAAGTGTCAGCAAATAACCTATTTCCTGAATTGCTCAAAGGCCCTAAATATCAGTGCTTATCTCTTTGGTTAAGTACTGCAATATGACTACTATTTGTACCATTGCGCTGGTGCAGGGGGTTACAGTGTGCCCAGAACTTAAAGATGGATCTGTCAGTGCAGCAAATCTCAGGCTGTTGAATGTAAAACACAAGGCTGCTATTAAGAGAAGCTTAACCAGAAAAAGGCTTCTGATTTGTGCACTCAGTCTTCTGCTTCCCATTTCAAAATTAGAAACTCCCTATGCTGATTTATGGTAAAAACCACAAATAGGCTCAGTAAAAATAAGATACAGTTTTGCTGAAAAACCAGAGTCAATCATAGCTGATCTCAGCAGTGAAGAAGGAGGAAGGAATGCACAAACTGGAGACTAACTCTCATAATGTCACACCATTCAGATTACATTAGAACAACCTCAGTGGCTGAGCAGATATCACATGAAACTATGATCTATGCTGAACTCTGTTTGAACACAAATTATACATTTTAGCAACCAAATATACAGGTAAGCCATCTTTTAGAATGTTTTGTTAGCTTTCTTTTCCATTTGCTCAACACTACTCTCTTAGTGCTGTAGCATGTGCAAGGGTGACGCACATACCACCCAGTGCAAACCATTGTTCATGGAGGATAATCATAAATCACAGTACATCAGTTCAGACAGAGCGCCAACTGGAAGTAAAGAATCCTTAGGTGATTACACATGTAGCAAAATGTAAATTGATACATAACTGGGGTTGATTTCAAAAGCTTGAAAAATACAATTAATACAGATTACCAATTACTTCAATAAACACTTAATCTTTTATATCACTTCTTAAAGGGTATGGATAACTGATGCCTAGTTCATTTTATTTATGTAGTGTAGCTATATTGTAAAAACTTGTTTTTGCATGGGTAGGACTACATATTGTACTGGCAATCCATGCATGTGGCATTTATGCAGGTTGCTCAAATCATACATTTATTTCCCAGGCAGCAAAACATTTTCTACTCTGGGCAGCCCCTGGTACCAAAATCAAAAGTAATCAGGAAATCTGGGTGACTCATTAGGCTGCTGCTTCATACATTGTGACAGCAATATTGCAGCAGTTGCTAAATAATTTGTATTATACATTTCAAGTGTTCCTGGAAGCCTCCTGAGCTTTCTTCACACATTTTAATAAACCATTTTGGCAATACTGTATAGCTCACTCACCAGAGTTCATGACTTAGTAGAAGAAAGATGCATATACCCCAGAATCATGCTTCACATGTTAAAACCTAAGTATAAATCCAACATGTACTGACATTGTAATGCTAGAACTTTGGTTCCCTTATCTTCAGTTCTGCACACCATCAGAGAACTAGTTCTGAAAAGTTTCTTGAATCTACAGAACCAGCTTTGGAGATGCACAGAAGACTAACACCCTCTATTTCTTCCATTGTATTCCACTGTTCTTCTAGTGAAAGACTTGGGCAGAACACTCGCTCTAATCTATGTTTATATCTAGTGAGGACCAAAGTGACGTGGATGTATACAAACTAAATAAAGCACGCCCTAAAATTCTGTTCCAAACTATTCTTCCATCTAGACGAGGTTCAGAAACTCCTGAAATGGCTGGAGTTTAGTGTCCTAGTGTTAAAGAAAGAAACTGCCAGAAAATAAGCTATTATGGTTTATTCTAGTGGGACAAAAGATTCTGTGGCATTTCAAGAATGGAGCAGTTGGTGAAACATCCGAAGTTACTAGCCTGGAAAAATGTCATTTAAATTAAGGGAATATGCTCTGTGCATTTTAATTCTAACCTTTAAAAAAAGTACAGCTCTGGAAAGGTTAAAATACTACATCAAATGATAAGAGGATATAAAAATAAAAAAAGTATGAAAGGCCATCTCATCAGAAAGTGCTGTGTTAGGGGTTCTAACAAAAATCAGATGTTGGAAAACTCTACTGAACCTTCTTTCCTTTATGTGAAGTCTGTGAGTATGTATCACAAATAGTTACTAATCTGAATATGTTTTCAAGGGACAATATAATAAAATGAGGTAATATTTTTAATAAATAAATAATACTGCTTTAGGTCTAGCCTTTCCTGAAATCATGATTAGATTGTGAACTCAGGATTAAAAAATTATCTAGCAGAGTGCAAGAACATATTTCTCACTTACTAAAACAGTGCAAAATCAGTTCCTTCAAGGGCTAAAATGATCCCGGGCTTTACAACAAGCAAAACAACTACGGGGGGAGGGAGGGGGAGACACATTTTTTCCCTGAATTTTCCTGTTTCCACTCTCAGGCCTTCATTTCTTAGTCAGGAGACTTGTGAAAGCTGTGGATCAGATCATTAAAACCATTTTGCACATATTTTTTCAGTAATGATTACAAAACTATAATTTACAATCATTATAGAAAAACTCTGTGTATGTAAATTACCAGTGAAATTCCTCTGCATTATGAGTATATCTCTCATAGAAGACATATATTAAGCATTTCCTGCATCAGGTTTTCAAACAAAAGCAGGAATATTTAACTACCCATATATCACTAGAGTTCTGTACTTTATTAGACTACTGTAATCTGTTCTATGTTAATCTAAAAAGCAGTTATCACCCTACACATGCCTACTTGAGTTTTATAATCTTGAGGGGAAGACTTTCTTTCAGTCCCACCACTCTCACGGCTGGTGAGGACCTAGGAGACAGCCTTCTCAGTGGCCACTCTCAGACTATGGAACTCTCTGCCAAGGGAGGGCTTGGCTGGCCCCCTGCCTGATCTCCTTTCACCTGCTGGCAAAAATGCTTTTATTTAAATAGATCCTCAGCTTTAAACTGGTTAGGATAGTACAATGAGTAAGCTTTAATGTGTCTAACTGTTTTTAGTATTTTCAAGTGGGTTATGTTTCATGCTTTCTGTTTCATACTCTTTTAGCTGTTCTAACGTATGGTGTAAGCTGCTGTGGGTCCCACATGGGAGGAAAGCAGGACAATCAATCAATCAATCAATAAATGAATGAATGAATGTGCGGAAGCTAATGCTATGAGCTTAACATGTTGGTTTTAACCTAAAAGGCCTAAATGGCTTAGAGCCAGCATATCTGAAAGGCTGCCCTTCCCCAGTATTTGACATCTTCAGCAGAGATCCTGCCATGAAGCATACCCAAAAGGCTAGAATGGTGAGTACAAACACCAGGGCTTTCTCTCCAGTAGCACCTCAGTTGTGGAACTCCTTCCCAAGAGAAATCAGGATGGCTCCATCATTAATGAGCTTCTGGTTTGCAGCCAAGACTACAATATTCCAGATGATCTTTCATTCTTAAAACCAGGGATGGCTTGGGGAACTATTTTAATTTTCTTGTTTTTCAAACTGTTTCTTAAACAGTGCTTTGATTTTTAAAAATCTGTTGTGTTTTACTTCAGGAGTCTTGATAGGCTGAGAGGTGATAAACAAATGTTCTCTAACAATAACAGAAAACTTGTATTGCAAGGTGGACAGATGGTAGCTTATGCTGTATCAGTGGAAGAACAGACATCAAGGGCTGTTTGTTTGGGGAAAATATTATGCAAGGTCACATAAGAAACATTACAAGAGCAGGAGAAACTGCAGTCACCAGGAAGTCCCAATTTTTGCAGTGAAGTATACTAATTTTTTTAAGCTGGTGGAGTGGAAATTGGATGGCTTAGCAATCGTGCTCCAAGCTTTGTTGTTGTGTGCCTTCAAGTTGTTTCTGACTTATGGTGAACATAAGGTGAACCAACCATGGGCTTTTCTGAGGCTGAGAGTATGTGACGCGCCCAAGGTCACTCACTGTGTTTCCATGGTCGAGCAGGAGACTGAACCCTGGTCTCCAGGGTTGTAGTCCAACGTTCAAATTACTACACCATGCTGGTGACTCTCTTGTTTGTTAATATAGAACTCTTCTGCAGAACAAGAAGAAATACACACAAGAACAACTACGCTAGTATCACGTGCTTCTCTGTAACTGTGTGTTCAGAGCATCAGCACAATCTCTTCTGACAGCTAGCAGTGCATAAAAACTTTAGATAAATGCAGATCTATCATGGGTGCCTGGCACTACCATATCTTCCCTAACAGAATAGATAAGACTAATACTGGTATTTAGGGCCTTTAAGCAATTCAGGAAATATGTTATTTGCTGACACTTGAGACTATTTCACCCTATTTAGAATTATTAAATAATCCATTTTCCAAACTGTTTTCACAACAGAATATGGTTTCAGGCTTCGCAGATGCACTTGACACAAGAGAGATTGCATATCACTGCAAATATTTAGATCAGGGGTGGGAATCATGTGGTCCTCCAGATGTTATTGAACTGCTATTCCCAGGTTCTTCAGCATTGGCTATGGCATCTAAGCTGCTAGACACTGCCATGTAACATCTGGCAGGCCATACAATTTCCACTTCTGATTAGGATCATATTTCTTACTGAAAAAACTTCCTAACTTTTTACATATACTTTCTTTGTCTAATGGTCTGAAAATTTTAACATACCCTGAGAACATTTAAACAGAAAAGACAAGCATGTAAGAAATTCCTGGAACCCCTGGAAGAGAAAAGAATATGAAGAACGTATATGGTAATTCAGAAATAGCTAATCAAAACCTGAGACAATATGTGCAGTACATTCAGCAAAAGTAAAATCAAAATCAATTATCAAAACAACAAGATGAAAATACCTGTCTTTCCAAGTCTTGTCCAGCAATGCCTGCTTCAACATGAGCAGTCAAGTTTTTCTCATCTATCCAGTGAATTCTATTCTATTGCAAACAAACAAACAGACTCATGAAACAATTTAATCTTTAACAAAAAAAGCAGTGTTTCACCAAGGCACTGAGCAGAGGCTTGAAGGTACATATCGGGGTGGACAACTTCACAGGGGCTAATCTCCTCACTCCTCTGCCCAGACTTTCTGTTACTAGTTGGAGAAGAACTCCAATTTGAAAAAAAAATATTTTTTTTTCTTTTAAAAACCAGGGGGTTGGTGGCTTGGGGTAACCTGTAGAAGACTTCAGAAGGCGCAAATACAGAGTCCAACAGTTGCACTGTACCTGCGCCTGGTATAAATGCATAATGCTAAAAAATTTTAACTTATTTTTCCTCCTTGTACTGCTATTACTACACACAAAAACTAAAACTGAAAATTAAAGCCCGATGTTTTGCATCCATGTTCCAGACCAACAGAACTGGAACTTTATTCCTCTCCCACTGCAGCCCTCCATGACACCCAGATCACACTTTAGAGGGTCTCCCTGTTCTCTACAGCGGGGTTTTAGGGTGTGTGAGAGATGGAAGTAGCTGCAGGAGACAGTGGGAATTGTTGATTTTGGTGGAAAGAATGAAATCCAGCCTTAAGTACCACTGCTGAGTCCTGGCCACAAACTAATGCAATAATGTCAGTTAGTTATTCAGGCACATACATTTGAATAAGAATGAAAGGAATCTATAAAAAAAAACAAGGTTGCTGGCCATTTAAAATAATTTTAATCATACATTAATTTTATTAGTGGTATCAAGTTGATTGCCAAGCGACAATAAACCAACACCAAATCTTCAGAACAGTGGTAGATACTAGTGTAGCAGAAAGCAGTTTCTTATTCACGGTCAGGGTTTTAAGATAATACTGTACAACTAATAACTAACGCAAATGCTGCACTATTAAGTGGGATCACTCAGATCTGACCCACAGTTCCCAAACTCACTTATATGGGACAACAAAACGGAATTTATGCAGAAATTTAACACAAAGGATACTGCACAGGTTGACTTGCAATAACATTATGGGCAAAATACATAAAATATTATCTTGTGCTATATAGGCAGCAATATTAACTTAAATCAGGATTGTATATTTTATTGTGTACAGAAATACAGTTATATGGTCATCTTAATGCCCTAAGATTGCTTTTTTGTAAAACATTTCCAATGAATTATCCATTCATGTGACAATATTAACAGAATCTACTCCCACTAGACCAGTGGTTCTCAACCTGTGGGTCCCCAGATGTTTTTGGACTTCAGCTCCCAGAAGCCCTGAGCATTGACCATAGTGGCTGGGGCTTCTGGGAGCTGAAGTCCACAAACATCTGGGGACCCACAGGTTGAGAACCACTGCACTAGACCAACCAAATGTGACAGAAAGAAAGCACTAGGCTTGGGACATGAGAAAGTCTGGGTCAGATCTATATTCAGGTACTCAGCACAGCAGCCCTATAACAATCTAAATATCTTTTTCCATAGTGAACAAAATATTCAATGAAATACTAGAGACACTTAACAGGGAGCTTCCCTCTGACTTTGGTTATCAGGTAAGGGATACCTGCCTACATTACACTCTGAAGTACTTCCAGTGAAATATTTTTATTTTGGTGGTAGGGTGTGTCTGTGCCTGAAAAGGTTTATTCACATACCATCTGTGAGGTATCCAGTGAAACAATGGGTCTTTTCTCCTCTGGAGGACACTCCAGAGCGCTGGAAACACTTGTCCCTCCTACCAACATAACGCAGAAATATATCACCATTTTAACACATTGTCTTAAACTTAATTATTTATACTTAAATGAGAGGGAGGTATAAAAGAATGTGTACATGCATGCACGCACACATGCATGTGCATGCATACACACACAATGTTAATAATTATATCTGAACCTCAAGGGACTTCCATAAGCAGAATGTGATACGGCAGGGGAGCCTGACATTCAAAGCAAACAACCCCATTAAGCATATTCAAGTAATTAGCTATGCCTCAAGTAGCTCTTGGACCCTGGCCATTAAAGACAAAGTAACAAATATTTTCTGAAGTTGCTAAATAGCTACATTACTTACCACCATATGGTATAACACAAACATTATGCTTGCAGGCTAGTTCCACAATTTTAACTACATCATCATGACATTCTATATAAAAAAACAAAAACAAAGAGCGAATTAAAAATGCATCTCAATATATCAAGTAGTTTTAACAATCCACTAATCCTAGACTGTTTAGAATTATTTTTATTTTCAAATATTTTGGCCTGCCTTTACAGTGAATTCACAGGTCACATTTCTATTCAGGAAGCAAAACAATGTTTGCCATGTTTTTGACAGGGTGGAAAGGAATTCCCAACCTGAGGCAAACATTGATAATACAGAGGAAATGAAATCACAGGTAGCACTTTCTCTCGCAAAACTGTGTGTGAGTCTAGAATATCAATTGATATCAACTGACTTTTTTTTAATTTATAGGCTGCTTTTAAAACAGCTTAAACCAAAACAACATACATAGAAAAGATCATAAAGGGTAAAACTAGAAGTTACAAAACCTGACATAACTCAGAACCAAGTTAAAATTCAACTGCAGTCACTCCTCCACATTTCTGGTGGTTAGGGGCTCATGACCCCTGTGAAATTGGAAAAACCATAAATATCTCTATGCCCTGCAAACCATATTTAACACACACAAAAAAGTACAATCTGCAGATTCAGTCCACCAGTACACAATACATTTGAATCTATGGTGAGGAGCATACCAGTTGCCTGATTCTGCCTTCAAGGCAGAGAGGTTCCTTCACTAAGCAGAAGCAGGTGGATGGCGAGGCTTACCGCTACCTCTGCTGCCGCCCTACACTATTTTAAATAAGTACTTACAAGCCTCACTTCGTATTCACAGTCTCTTTTCCAGTCTCACAAGCAGAGAGACTGCAGATGTGAGGCTGTCTTCTAAGTACCTATTAAAAATGGCGCAGGGCAGCAGCGGAGGCGACAGCAAATAATCTGCAAACAACAAATCCATGAAAGTTAAATATGTGAATGTGGTGGGATAACTGTAATATCAAACTACAGACTTCAGCAGAAGAACAGTAAAATGAGGTAGAATGATCAAAGGAAACAAAACAAAACAAAACAACCCCACAACGCATCAATTAGTCCCAAAACCCTTTCTGAAAAACAGATTTTCCCTTGCCGCCTGACCATCTAACATACTGGGGCTTGACTGCCTTCTTCAGCTTCAGCTTCACTAAAGCTAGCACCACAAAGGAATAGTCCAAGTTGTTTCTAGTAAACACCTAACGAATTTCAGTGAGGAACACAGAGCATGTCCTTAGATATAACCTGGAATACTTAGGGGCTATAGGCAAGGACCTACAACACGGCTGGTAATTTTTCTGAAGGAAGTGAGGACACACAAGAGGGTTTCATATCTTTGTGTATGTGTGTGAACAGATGGTCATTTGTTGATCTGAAAGGTACATAAGTGTACAGCCCCGATAGGTCCATCCTGGGCTTTGCATTATTGGGGAATACAAGGCACAGCAGTGTGCTGAGCAGAAATACACTCAAACTGGGTAACAGCCAGTTTAGCTCCAAATTCTGTAATTGAAATCAGCTCTTTAAAACCATTGCAAAACTATTTAAGCAGCAAACTTGAAAATACCAGCACAAGTACAGTTTTTATAAAAACCAGCTACAGAAAGATCTGATTCTGAAGTTACGAGATCAAAAGTCTGTCTTCCAAGTCAGGCAAATGAATATTAGCATATGGAGTCATGTATCAGTTGACTCGCGTTTCTTTTTCTTCACGTTGTGTTTATATAGGGGTACTTTTCTTTTTGTTTTGGAAGAAACCAAAGAAACTGACAAACAAGCAGAGATGGAAACACTGTTTTAGGAAGGCCCAGCCCCATGCTGCATTAACATTTGCAGATTCTCCACCTGCATTTCTGGGATAAATTCCAGGAGAGATTCTGCATTTTGCAACATCTGCCAAGTGCTTTCTCAGTATCTACAAAGAAACTGACCTGAATATCCAATTTTGCTATATTGGAGCTATACTGAAGAATGAGAATACCGAGAAGAGCTTACCTGGCCATACAACTACATCAGGAACTCGTTTAAACATTCCTTCCCTGAGCAAAAATATCTCATGTAGGCAGTGACCTGAAGCACAAAGAGGGAAAGTCTTACAAAAGTGACAATTTTATTATCTTAAATAAAAAGATAACATGTACTCTTTTGGCTTTTTAGCTTACCATGAGCTCTGAATACTCTAGATTCTGCTTCTTGGGAATACGATATCTTAGCTGCTTGAAGGTCTTGGAGAAATTCTTCACTTGCAATGGAAGGAGGTACATCACTAATATTTAAAGATGCCTTCAATGTAAAAAAAATAAATAAATGCAATGTACACAGTCAAATATAAAAGTTCCCTCAGAGACTCATAGTGCTTTTGAACACACCACAAGATAAGTAATCCTTTCAATTGTACCAACATTTCCAACTGCAAAAATGTCCAGTGGGGAAAGACAAGCACAGACTGCTATTCGACAAGTGTTTTTTCTCCACCTAAGGCTCCTGTTCTATCCACGAACTACTCAGAGAACTGGGCTGCTAAAATATTGCTCTCATTGGCATTAAACTAAAGAAGGCTATAGTTTGTGAATGGAAGATAAGGCCTCTAAGGAACTGAAGATGTTAATTAACACTTGTATTTATCCAAGCTGTTTCTCCTTAACTCTACCAGAATCCATTTACAAAGCCATTTGCGAGCCTGTTTTATGAGATCTTGAGCTTGTTCCCTTAGACTTCATAATGTTTCCTTCCTTGGAAAACAGTCCTGCTTCTCAGATGATGTCTGTCACCATTTTTATTCGTTAGTTTTATAGCAATAATTCTAAATATATTTAATGTAATAATCCACTCCAACACTTGGCAGTGGAATTCACTGTAATAAAACCTTACCTAAGAAAACAAGTGGTGGTTATGGCTGAACAGCAGCCAAGACTTTCTGTTAATTTCTGTTTCCCAAATTCAAGGTGCACTTTCCCTCCGGATTAAATACCTACTTCACTTTTAAATATGGAAAGTAAACCCATTAGTATCATAACTAAAGCATACAACCATTTTTAATCAGTAATAAAAATATTAAAGCTGTTTCTTAGAATTACAATGCATCCAAAATGTTATCCAAAAGCACTGAACATACAGCTTCATTCTGACCTCCACAGATTTCAGGGAAATTATGCTTTCAGAGATGTACAAATTCAGAATCTAATCTACATCCATCTACCATCTGAAAATATTAGAAATGTGCACTTTAAAATGAAATGAAAATGAAAAGTTATAAAAATCTCCTTGTCCAAGCAGGTTTCTTCACAGAAAAATATTTCAGGCATTTTCAAGAGATGTCAGCTCTTGCAAAGAACAATTCTAGTGTTACTATTCAGTTGCCAGATGTTGCTGACTCTTTTAAAAGAAACAGGACAAAGCAGAGCTAATGCTTTCTTCAGCACTTCAAAAGAAGTTATTCTGCAGCTTGCTTGACTCCATCCACCTCTTCTCAATTCACACTCAGGGATGTGTCAAGTGTAGAAGCAGATCTAGCAGAACTATAGAGCCTGAAAAGAGACTGGCTCCTGCATATTCAGATTATTTGCTGCTCTGGGGAATATACTGCTTGAATGGAAGGTGGCATGCTGAAACCAGCAGTGAATGAAGGCACTCAGAAAGCACTTTTCTCTAAGAGCCCACCATTCTTCCACTTCTGGACACTGGTTGTGATTAGAGACAAAATCATATCTGATGTAGACACTGTGGGAATGATTGTTCACCATACTCTTTTGCTGCGGGGACTTCTGAAGTAATCAAACACACAATCTTCTACGGCATATTAATACTACTCTCTAATCACAATAATGTTCTGTGGTTGTTTAGGAAATACCAGCTTGCATGAAGGTATGCATTTGGACACAATAAAGGCATCCAAGTAACTAATTAGTACAATTGGAATGCCAGAAAACTGACAATATTTCATGGTGCTGAAATATTCCACGAAGCTTGCAATACTATGTTAAATATGAAAGCTTTTTTCATTTATTGCATCATGCAACTAACAAAGATTGCAAAAGCCCTGTGCAGCCTGGATACATACGTGTTCTTTTGTTACTGTGGGCACCCTTCACTCAGTTTGAATTATAATCACAATTAACAAAGGATTTATTTTCAATGATTCTCTGAGATCTCCTTGGGGAAAGGCAAGGGAGAACACAATGTAAAAGTAGACTGGGTTTATTAGTTTTATTTTGAAGAAGATTTTCCACCAATGCCCAGATTACAAGACACAAACTGAGAAGAGTTGCTCCTGCACAAGCTTTGATACGCATTTATATTGAGGCACCACAGCTCCAACAACTGAGATGGCAATCAACTTAGATAGTAAGTGAAACTAAAACAAGGATGAGCAATGTGTGGCATGACTAGTACAGACTGCAAAGGTTCGTGCCACTAGTGGACAGAGGTGCCTATGGCACAGACAAGTGGGAACAACTGTGATTCTCCTCATGTTGTGGACTTCAAGTCCCATAACCCCTCTCTACTGGCTGTATAGGCTAGGACTGATGTGAGCTGCTATCCAACACCAGCTGGGTCTCCTGCCATAGCAGTAGGCATGCAGACATCTCTTTCTCTCCTACCCTGCCATCTCTCTTGGTCTTGGTAGCCTGAAGTCAAACAGGTTGCAGAGAATGCTTAATATGTCCTATGGAGTGTCCGAGCATGCACAGCCATACTTCATGATTCATTCCAACCAGAGAAAAGGTCTGCCACTGGTTTAGAACACAGACATAGGTTCAGAACAAAATATTACTGATTCATAGCAGTCAATTTAATTAGATTTGTCCAATTAGCCAGTATCTACTAGAATTTTATTAACATCTATATTTGACCACTCTGCTAACCAAGGAACTAATCTATTAGTGACTAAATGCCAACAGAAGTTATAGGACAGTACATTTGTTACTGAGTATTTATATCCCACTCTTTTGGTCACATAGCAGAGTGAGGATCCCTGGCAGGGATGGAGACCAAATTTTTAGTCCAGAATGCAACATGGGCCACAAAATCCCCAAGCATACTTTAAAATTTTAAAACATGGGAGGGGGGACAACCCCAGAAGTGACACACATCTACTTAAAGTTTTGATATTTATGTTTTGGGGAGAAGTTTTGGACTTCTAGGCCCTGGTGACCTGATTATGAATAAACCTGCTGCTCTAAGCAGCCTCCCAAAGTGGCAAAAAACTAATTTTGGCCCCCATGTTTTTTCTGGCATCAGGACGGGGGAGGGTGCAAGCCACTAAAGAAGACTCGGCGGGGAGAATCACATGTGACTCACCAGCCATCCTATGCCCAGCTCTCTCATAGAGCATTAATTTCACAAGAAAAACAACACAAGCATACAAATCTGGAAATGCTAAAACTAATTTTTTAAAAAAAATCAATTTAAAATCAAATTAACTCACAGCAGCCGAACTAAACATTAAGAGTGTGTGAAAATAAAAATGCTTTCAGTTGTTTAAAAGAAAGCAAAGTCATGCCATTAGGAAAGCCTGTAAGAAAGCAACACAGTCAAATTAGACTAAAGAAAGCACACCATTACCAAGAACAGAATACACCAAACAAATTTGACAGCAACTACAATACACTTTCAGCAGGGCTGTGATCCCAAAATCATGACAGCCAATGTCAGTGGAAGAACAAATTGACATTGTCTAAGTTGCTTTACAAATCAACTCAACCCTATGCAAAAAACTCTGCAGAATTCACATGTTAGTTAAAGCTACACACATCATTTTTTTTCATTTATTTACTTACTCTAGAGGTAATTTTATGCTCCAGACTTCCTCCACGTTTTTCTCTAACCATTCTCTCAAAAGAGGAAACACAACTCCACCTAGCCGATACCTGAATTCAAAAGCATTTTAATCAGTTCCTTCTAACATGTGTTTAACAAGTTCATAAATGACTTGCTGAAGCGAGACACAGCAAGTTTTCCAGCCAACAAATGACATAAGATAACAAAGTTTGAACCAGATAAAACTGCTCCAAAAAGAATGAGTAACAAAATGGCTTGCACTGAATTTCACACGCTAAGTGATCATTCAGCCCCAAAATGCCAAACCATTCACATTGTGATATATACACACACACACATGAAAAAAAAAACATATAGACATTGACAGGTTCTGAAACACGACTACCCAGAAAAGATCGTTGTGCCTCAGGAAGCCTACAGAAAACACTGAAATGGTCAGAGGTAAACCTCTGAGTCAGGAAAAGTGACAGAAATACATCAGTGTTACCAACAAATGAGGGCAGAAACAGAAAAATTAGGGCTTTCTAGATGTTGTTGGGACCATAACTGTCTTTGTTCCTCACATTTAGATATGCTGCCTAGGGCCCTGAATATCCTGAAGACACCAGCTTTTGACCAATTTTGAAGTTAAGGAGGGTCAGAACTTGTTAGTACTTGTATGGGAGACCACAAGGTAACACTATGGATTCTTCAGGCAGAGAAAAAGAATCCTGTCTGAGGACCTGGATAGTTGCTACTAGTCAAATTCTGCTAGCTGGGCTAGTTGGATCAATGGTCTGATTAATGATAAGGCAGCTTTCTATGTTCCTAGGCCTGATTGCAGCAGCAATCCAAAAACAGATGGTGAGCCATACATTCTGTACTCTCACTTTATGGCTAGCCCACAGTTAAAATGGTGTGTACTGTTTGGGATGCCCCACTCAAAGCATGTTATGACTGCTGACAGTGAAATCTGAAGTCAAAACACAAGACTGCAGTATCTTTCCAGCCTTGTGTTGAATTAAAAATTTTCAGAGACTGCAGCACTTTACTTTAAGCAAACAAAGATAAATAGGAGTCATGACAAAGTTTACAAAATTATGAGATAAAAAAAATCCTGTCCTTCCAGAAAATAAGAAAAGTGGCATGATAATGTATATATGCAACCACATTTGGAACACTGTAAATGTTCCAAAAGGAGATCCCAGAATCAGGAAAGGGTGATCAAAGTAATAGGGTATGAGGGTGGAACATTTTTCCTATGAGGAAATGGTAAAACATATGCAATGTTTCAGTTCAGAATAGAGGTTTATAAAAATTACACATGCAGAAAAGAAAACGATTGAGAATGGCTCCCCAAGAACTGCTGGCTCATCCAGTAACATTAACTAGCAATTGATTCAGAAATTCAGAAGACACAAAGAGAAATATTTCCTCATGCCATACATGATTAATTTGTGGAATTCACAGCCACCGAACAAATGGGGTAATACAGATGAAATCATTTCAGAATAAGGGTAGGCAACTACCTGAACTCCAAGGTGGCACCTACCCCTCATTGCACCCTGAAGGATCACATACCCTCTGCAGCCCCTCCCAATGCCTTCTGACCTTTTAAAAAAAAGAGAGGGGTATACTTTATCATCTCTGTTTTAAAACATCAGATGAATTCACAGAGAAGAAAAGACCTCAGTGCTACTACTTATTTGCTGCTAAGTTGACTTCAATTTATGCTAACCCTAAGAATGAGACATATCCAGGAGCCCTGGTTATCAACTGCTCTGCTCAGGTCTGTGGCATCCCTTGACTAAATCAATCCACTTGTTATGTGGTTTTGCTCTTCTCCTACTGCGTTTCCCTTTACCAAGCATTATTGTCTTTTCCAGTGAGTCATATCCTCTCATGACGTATTGGAAGTACAACCTGAGTTTAGTCATCTTCCCTTCTAGTGAGAGTTCAGGCTCAGTTTGCCCACTTATTTGTCTTTCTAGCAGTTCATGGTATCCACAGAATTCACCTTCAGCACTTTGAGTTTCAAATGAGTTGATTTTCTTTCTGTCAGCTTTTGTACACCTTGACTTGGTGCTTAATCAAAACAGAGACTGTAGTCAAGAAATCAGGAGAAGCCTAAGACTTGGAAGAATAGCTATGAAAGAACTAGATAAAAGCCTCAAAGGCAAAAATATATCATTAGATACCAAAGTCATAATCATCCATGCCATAGCATTTCCGACTTCTGTGTACGGGTAAGAAAGCTGGACAATGAATAAAGCTGACAGATCTTTTAATACTTAACCACCAACAAAACAAATAAAGTCAGGAAAGCAGCAGTATATAGTATGAAATAATATTTGTTTACCAATGGAGAATGAAAATAATGGAACATAAATAAAAATAATATAAATCCTAAATAAAAGGTCAAACTACAACCTTTTGTGGATTCACTCTACTATGGTTGAAACTTTAGATTCAGTCCCCAAGGGAGACCTCCCTCTTTTCAAAGACTAAGCAGTGGCTGAAATATTTATAAATCCATAAGTAGCAAGAGCTTAAAGTAAGTTTTTAAGGGGTGTGTGTGTGTGTATGTGTGTATGCATCTAGTTTACATGGTTCCATGGAGCTACAATTTTAAACCATACTTTGACACTTCGGCTGTTAATGGGAGAGGGAAGACATGGCATGCTAAAGGCCTCTTTATTCTGACACCAATGAAGGAGTAGTTTATTCTTATTTATCAAAGATATGAAGATGAAGACAGAATGTGTCAGAACATGTTTGGCTTGTACAAAACACCTGTATTTGTAGAAATCCAAAGCAAGCTGTTTTGGACTTATGAAATGTTTGCATGTGGCAATGTGGGTCAAGCAAACTTTGGATAAGTGATCTAGAGTAGTATGTACACAAGTTTAGCTGTTCCAATTTATGAAAATTTGGATTGATTTATGTTCTTCAAAAACAACTGTTATTTTATACTATATGTACTTCTTTCCTGATTCTCTTTGGTTATTATAACTGGAGTTAGATTATTTAACATCCACCCAGACTTTTTTTTAACTTTTTCAAAAAGAAAAGCAGACATCTATCATACAGTATCCATCTGCTACCTTTTTCCTGTGAATTCAGCTTGCCCCTTCTTATTGAATATGAATCTGGAGTCATTGTATCCCCATCCATTCCACTTTAAAACTTCTTGCCTAAAAGGGGAAGAAAGATTAAAATGAATATAATCTATTGTTTCACTATGACCAATTTGTTTGGTAAATAATAGTGTTGATATATTGTCTGGTCTAAGGAAGCATGGAATCAGTTTTAAAGTTTATCTAATAAATACAGAAAAACATATACAAGTGTTCATTCCTTTTACTACTACTAAAGGAGTACTAATATTGAAGATACTAAATGACTGGTTACCCAAAACACAATCAAATTGTGATCAAGCCACACAATTTTATCTTTTTCTGCTGTTCTGCTCTGACAACTTTTCTGTCACTATCATATTATTTTGAAACCAGAAATGCAGTGATATATATTCTTATTTCCACGAGATTTGTACAATCAGTTCTTCAATCATAGCCTATTTGCTCCAATCCTTGAGAGAGCAACATAGTGCTGAAGGGTTTGGAGCAGGATTTAGTGCTGACAGAACAAGTAAAGTAACTGATCAATGAATCATAATAAAATCTAAGAGTACAGACATAACAGGAAGTATGATTGCACACTTAATGGTAGAATGCTTATGTACAGGTCCAAATTCAACCTTTCCAATGCACCTTAAGCTACTTGCTACCAATCCCAGGAACTGGTTCGCTTTCAAGACTAGCAATAGGTGATGAGGGGAAAAGGGCCTAACTTTGCTTTACTGAGAGGCCAACCAGAATTTGCTACTCAGGAACAACACCAGGCCAGTCAGACAGAGGTCAAGAAACCAAACCTAAATTCCCTATCCAATATCATCCTTGCACACTAAATTTTCTCATACCATCTTCTAAGTCTTGAGTATCATCTTTGCACACTAAGTCTTCTCGAATCCAACCGTCTGAATCTAACTTTTAGAACTGGTGTCTATGTTTACTCTATTTCCTCTTTCCTCCTCATCCCTTACTGGTTTTTGCATCATATCTTTTAGATTTAAAGACTTCCAGAAAAATATTTTTTAAAATTCTTACATAAGCTGCTCTGAGAGGTTTTCCATCTAGAAGGTGGTGTAAAAATGCTTTAAATAAGGAAGAATTCACATTGTTGAAAGCTTTACTTGCATATCCAACAGTGATGTGTAATCAATTGATGGCAAGATAACTGGTATTACTGCTAAAATGAGACACTCTCTAAGAAATAAATTTAAATCAAATGTTAAGAGACTACATATAGAAACCATGGAAGAGGAATTTAATTTTCATCAACACTCCCCCTTTAGAGATACTATACAGTCATGTAAGAGTGTAGAAACACTATAAAGTTTATGTGCAACTAAGCATTGTTGCCAGCCAGAGCTTCCCATGGTATGTACCTGCATTAACCACACATGAAGCCTGGAGATCAACATGTCTCCTAGAGATAAAATTATATTTGTAACAGGGAACCAGGTATGCAAAAAGTGCTCCCAGACTTACTACAGCAAATACAAGCTGAGCTTCCCTTATCTGGAAATCCAAAATCTGAAACCCTCCAAAACCTGAAACTTTTTGCCACCAGACACCTGCTTCTGGCTTCAAGGAAGCATCTGTGGCGCTCCTGTTCAAGGTGGAAGCAGGCAGCTGGCAGGCTGCTAGAGAGACAGACATGACGATCTGTGAAACTGGAGGAGGTGTGGATTCCTGCCACTTCATAGATCCTCAGCCTCTCCTCAGCCTCATGTCCAGACATACACAGCACATACAGTATTTTTTTATTAAAAAAACCCCTACCTTCCATGTGTGCATGATAGCTGACTCAGGTACACACATTTAAAGGGGTTGTTGGAGAGTTTCTTTTTTGATTTGTGGTAATCTCTTTGTTCTACCTCTCACACACAACCATTTTTTTAAAAAAAAAAATCTCATGTATTCTCCTTGCTTGGTCACAACAACACAACTTTAGTGCAGACAGAAAAGCCAGGCCCCTTCTCTGTGCACCCACCAACCTTCTCTCCTTGCTGTTCCTGTCTGAGGGACTTGCTGCTATGGCCACATTCACCAATGAGGTCCCCTTCCAACTGAAGAGCTAAGAGGGAGGGAATACTGGAGCATATCTGAGGAAACCTTCAAGTCAAAAAATATTTTGCTTTTTACAACCATGCACTAAACCTCTCTCTCTCTCTCTCTCCCCCTCCCTCCAGCAGGGAGTCCCTCATGCAGGAGCAGCAACTGCGTGAGGGGAGGGGCTGGCAGATAAGGCTGGTAGGTTAAAAGAGAAGGGTTCTGGCTTTTTTTCTCAAATAAAGTTGTGGTTGTTGTGACCAGACAAGCAAAACTCTGGAGGTTTTTTGTTTAATTCCTGTATGTGTGTGAGTGAGTGAAGGGATCACCATAAACCAAAGAAGAAGCCCTGCAACAATCCCTTTAAATGCACGTGACTGAGACAGAGAGCGAGTGCTACAACGCCTGAGGGAGATTGTCCGGCTGGTTCCTGCTTTAACAGAAAACAAGGACTCGTCCAGGCACCTTGCCTGGCAGCCATATTCCTCTAAATTGACGCACTTTTCTTGAAGCATCAGGTGAAGCATCAGCATCAGGTGAGGGTGGGGGTGGGGCAAGTGCCATTCATGGCCTCCCCAACCCCTTTATCCCTATTTCCACAGAAAAGTTCTCAATGCATTTTGTCCAGGTCCTTGAAACTCAAAGCTTCCTTTCCTGAACTGCTAATCTGGTAAATGGACCCAGCATCAAAAGAATGGTACAGTATTAAAAATATTGTACAAAATTACCTTCAGGCTATAAGATGTGTATGAAACACAAATATATTTCATGTTTAGACTTGGGTCCATTTCCAAGATGCAGTCAGCCCTCCATATACATGGGTTCCTCATCTATGGATTCAACCAACTCAAGAATATTTGAAGAAGAAATTCCAAAAAGCAAACCTTGACTTTGCTGTGTGCCAAGCACTACACATACCCTGTTGCAGCCTGCCACAATTTCACAGATCCTTAGGCTCTCTTTGACACTCATTTGAGTTGTCTGCCATTTTATATAAGGGACATCATTTTACTATGCCACTGTATATAATGGGCCTTGAGTATCCACACATTTTGGTACCGACGGAGGGTCCTGGAACCAAACTTCAGCAGATATCAAGGGCCCACTGTATTTCATTATGCATGTGTATGCAAACACAAGCATTCCAAAATAAAAAAAAACAGTCTCAAGCATTTTGCATAAGGAATACTCATTCAGTATCCCATAAGGACAAATAAGCCTTACCTAATATAATAGTGTTAGATGCTTCTTGTTCCCCTAATCTTAGAAGAATAAAGGAAAACTGAAGGAATTTACATCTCCAGTGTGCTCATTTTAAAATAATAATTTGCCCTATTATGTAAAACAAGATGGAAAAAAACACTTTCCCACAGAGACATGATCAGAAGCTTAAAACCATGAAAAGGCCATATTAAAATAATTTTTCATAATGTTATCATTTGCGTAGCTTTAAATTTGTTTTGGCAATTTCACTCATTCAAAGCAAAAATAATTACGTTCCTTTCCAAAACAACACACATATCCCCTCATTTTCTCCAAAGAAATGAGTAAGAACCCAGTAATGGGTGCTATAATTGTGAAATGTTACCAAGAGAAAGTGATGAATCACAAAGCAGCATCCACAAGGTGGCAATATTTCCATGCAGTTGAATGAGAGAGCCGTGTCTTTTATTCAGAGTACTTAAGCTTTCCTTACTGAGCAGTTTGATGATAGAAATGAAGCCAAGTCTCTAGTGCTTCACTCACTCATTCATGCCCAAAGAGGTAGAAAGGTCAGATTTCAAAATGTGCATTTGTATTGCAAATGCTTTCTTTTATTCCAATTTTTCGTTGTGCTTAGCTCTCTCAGTTTAACATTTGAGATTTCCTTGATTTTATTTCTAGGTTTGCCCACACTGTTCTATGCAGATTGTTTGGCAATCAAGTGTCTATATACCTGCCTAGAGTACATTTCTTCCCAGGGGTCTGGAAAAACAGTGGGAAAATGAAATTCCTTAAATGCATTCAGATCCTGCGTTATTTCTGAAAAAATATAGAATGAAACCCAGGTCACCACAAATGGATCTCTCACACAGGTATTTCAGTCCCTTGTCACTTAACATTTCTTCAAAGAGCTGTCACATCCCAAAATATTCGCCCTTCCTTCTATATCCTCATAATAATATTTGAAATTTTCCCATGCCAAAAAGAATCTTATCATGGAAGCTCATCCTTCTAAACTAAAAACTCCAAAACATGCCTCAAAGTACAGTTATGGAGCCGAATGAGGATTAAAGAAACAAAAGGCCCTGACATCTCTACTTAGTCATGCAAGACAGAAAAACTGTCCCACCTAATTTTATTCAGCAAACTGATAAATGAATACCGTATAAGCCTAATAGGAAACAATAGCAGACAAATCTAAAATTAGGATTTTAAGCAACATTTTAAGTGACTATCCTTAGAATGCATACTATGTGCATAGCTAGAAGGCATGCTAGAAATAAGATGTTAATATCTCTTATTAGCATTTTGTGTATGTACATACAAACAGGGTTCTCCTCTCTCCATTCATCTGCATCCTACAAAAAACCTCTTCAGAAGTCTGGGGGGGGAGACTCCCAGATAAAGTGGACCTGATACATGGGAAAATTGCTCCAAATAGCGAGGATCTCCTACCATCTTCAGCATCTCTTCCTTTCAGGAGCTTTCTGAAATCAGTTCATCTGAAGATCCAAACTTTTGTGAAACATCCACGAGCCCAGTTTCATCACTACTAAGGACAGAGGATGGAGAGGGTTTCATTTACACCACCCGTCTCTCTGTAGCCTCCCACACCTCTTCTTGAAGATGTGCGTCAACAAGGGGAGGAAAAACACCTCTCCCAGTTTCTTCCAATGGAAGGCTCTGCTGGATTTCAGCCTCCTTCCACAACTGGAAGCGGTTTCCCCTTTATGTGGAAAGGAAAGCCTGAATCCAACTCATTATCTTCATTGCTATCAGATTAGTTTTCATTTAACATGCACATAATTTCATATTCTATCTACCAATCGCATCATCAGTACTTAATTCAACACTATCTTACTTACCCATGACATAATCGGCCCATCCAGTTTACTGTCTTATTATTTCTAAAAGTATATAGCCAATTAAGTGTCTGTTGAACTAATGGCACTTCTAACAATTTAAAATAGGTTTTTATGTTCAGATCATTACATAACCTATTCAAGTTGTACTTATCTTGACAAAAAGGTCGAGGAGAAGCTATAATGTGAAACGGCAGAGTAAATCAATAAATCAAGATGTTCAATTCTGTCACCTATACTTCGAATCAAGATAACAAGTTTTATTGTACTACATGTGTTCATTAACTGACAAACAGGGTAACAGTAACACAAGATGTCTGTGTTGCCACCAAGGGTCTTGAAATAGCCATTGTTAATACAGTTGTCATTCTCTGCTCTTTCTGCATGCCACATCTCCTGGCCTTCACTGTTTCCAGCCCACCCATCCCCTACATCCATATGTATATATCCAAATAGCTCAGAATAACATTTCATCTATGCGTTGAACTAGTTTGTTGTCCATGAAAATTTATGTAACAATAAGCTTGTTTATTCTTTAAGGTGTCACAAGATTGTTGTGTTTACTTTAAAGGGATAACAGCCAGAATCCTGCTACAAATGTGTAAGCAAGAGTTATGTGTTCATGACTGCTATGTATTCACAATCCAGATGTATCCCCTCATTTACAGAATACACAGGGACCATGAAATTCCCCCAATCCTCAGTTAGCAATCAGCAGCCACTGCGATCAATGGAGACCTGCTCCCCTGTCGCTCAGGAGTTGTTAACTGTTAAGTGTGGATATCAGGCAAGTGAGCAGGTGTTTTGAATTATAATCCCCATAATTCCTGAACACTGACCATATTGACAGGGATTTATAGAACGTGTCATTCAGAACATCCGAATGGCACCAAGTAAACTACCAGCTTCAAAATAACCATTTTAAATCATGCTTATTCCATGAAAGCTTTTTGATGCTTCTGGAACAAAGGGATCTGCCACCAAAAATATCTATTTATTCCTTTTCTGGCTGTCTCATAGTCTTTTCTACCACATCATCTGTATAATCTTAAATCTTTGCAGGGCAAATGGGGGGCTTACTGGCAGTCCTGAATTTCTTCAGTTTCAGAATGGTGACTGGGCTGTCCTTCTAGGAGTTGGGTCAGCAACTTTAACTGCAACACGCTCAGGAATCCAAACAAAATCCAACATCAAAGTACAGAAAATGAGAGTCTCCAACAAAGAAAGGATGGGAATAAATTAAATAAACAAAGATTAAACTGAATAAATCCAATGCCAGCTATATACTGTTGAAACCAGAAATTGGATCAGGATGTAAACCAAGCTGGTCAGATATTAAATATCTACATATGTTAGGAACCGGAATTCACACATACAAATGTAACAGTGCGAATACATTATTTATTAGGAGTGTGATACACAGTACAGTAGCTCAGTGAGCAAACTGGAGGCAATTAGCAAAATCCAAAACATTAAAAGCAAAGAGTTTCTTACCCCCCCCCCAAGAGACCTTGGAGTTCTGGTTTCAGCCTGGCAGCGCTTATCACTACATTCCTAGCTTTGTTTATCTAACGGTCTCTGGTTCTTGTACCTTGTTACAAGCAAGCTGCTAATTGACTCCTACTACATGTCCCACAACTGAAATATGGAGGGCTACCCGACAGCATGCGCTCCAGAAGTCTGCATAAAAACACATTAAGTTTAACCAGAAGATCTGTTATGTTCCTGGACATTATGAAGTTCCAAATGCTGCCATCAATGTAGGCATTTCAATAAAGTCATCTGGTGAGAAAGTTGTGATGTTATGGCTTTAATTTGGGCTTAGTAGTCACGGGTCAATGGGCCAAGTGAATCAATGACTGAATGGTAAGCCAACACTTATAAATCCTATGTATAATGGGTATCTTTTGGTCGGGACTAAAAATCTGACTGAAGCCAATATTCATAATCTCTACAACTTAATTTTTATCATGTGCTCTAAAGCAAGCAAGTCTTAGCAAATCCCAGCAGAGTTTAAACCAGCAGATACTGCAATTACCTGCTGTCAATGTCAAAACGGCTCATTTAATGCACAAGGGGTTGTACTAGGTCTAATGTACAAGAGCCCTGTCTAGGCACAATGCAACGTACTATTGTCCTATTCTCTGACTATTATCATTGACACTAGCACCAAGTAACCAGGACACGTATAAGGAAATCCTCTGTAGTTGGGTTCACAATTACGAAAACTCTCCTCTGGCAATTACCAAAGAGCCCTGAGCAGAACTGCTGTAACACTTTATTAGTTTGGTCCATGATGATCCCAACTGCGAGAACAGGGGATGTTCACAGAATGAAATTAAGGCCAACTGAAATAATGAAATAGCTTGAAATATTAATATTCTTCATTTAAATTTCACGGGTACTCTTAACTGGTTTTTCTATCAGTTTAGTATACCTTTCATCATATGGTTGTTTCACCTCATCAGAGATATATTAATAGCACCTTGCAAACCTGTTGCAGTAAGCCTTTAAAGAAGTGTCTACCACGTCCTCACCAGTGTCTAGATGTAACAATCCCCTTATCACTAAAAGCCCAGGTGGATGGCAATCTGAGAATGTAAGTGATATAGGTATGAATTAGAAATAATAAATTAGAAATAAAGTAGTAGCTAGTAACAGCATGTGGTATTTGTGACCCCGGAGGGGCGGACCGAGATATGCCTGTGATCTTTGCCTGTGATCTTTGTGTATGCTGTGAACTTTGTCTATAAAAGAGCTGTGAAACTTGAATTCGGGGCTTTTGGTCTTTTGGAAACATCCAGCCAAAAGCCCGTGTGTAATAAATTACTCTTTTTCTTGCTCTGTGGTTTCTGTGTTCTCTGGGCTCCTGCAACATAAAAACGATAGAAAACAAAGAACATTTTTCTGTTCCCACTGCCACAAAGGACATGAAACAATGTGCTCTTACTTTCATCTGGTTTTAAGAGATATAGGCATCCCATGCTTATTCTACAGGTAAGGGACCAGAGCAATGCCAAAAAATGAAAGTTGTTGAAAAGCAGAACCCACTCCTCTTCCTGCCCCACCTTTTCCTGCTTTTATGCCATAGTTGGGTTGCCTTCCTTTGTTTCTCTTCAGCAGCCAAGAGACAGGGACATGGGTGTGTGTGTGTGTGTGTGTGTGTGTGTGTGTGTGTGTGTGTAGAAGAGCCAAGTTTGTTGAAAGGAACGGTTAGGGACTCTCTTTCTCTTTTTCTCTCCTTCACACAACTTACCACAGGGACTAGTGTGCCTACACCTACACACACACACACACAGAACAACAACTCAGGCACAGGGAAGGGAGGAAGGTGGAAATTCATCAGGCATGACAGCATTTTGCTTGCTGTTCCTCCTTCTCTCTGCCCACCTGGGTGTCCCCTGTTCTGTCCTGCCTGGGAGGAGCTGCTGCTGGAATGGGGGATGCCACAAGAAAGAAGAATAAAGCAGCACATGGTCACTTGTGAACGATCAGCTCTTTCAACCTTTTTCAATTTGCATGCATGGTTGAAAGTGAACCACACATCAAATACATGGGTTCTCATTGTAATTGTAAAGGGTCAAGAGAGAACTGTTGAAAAGTAGACTGTCAAAAAGTGGGGGACACCTTCATCAAATATGATACATTTGTGTTCCTTCTGTTGTCTTGTTTCTTCACCAGCTCCAGCTCTCTGGTAAACTCTTAAGAGTTGTCTGGGCTGTAAAACACAGGACTAAGTATTTGGAAACTGTCATGGCAATATTCCTATCCATGTTATCATTCCATATAGTGAAACCAGGGCCAATAGGTACACAGGCTATGTTCATCAGAAAATCTTCTAGGATGGATCTTTTCAACAATCTGTCACCCTTGTGGAAGGAACAAGCCACTGCCAATCTAAATTTCATTAGGTCTGAGGGTGACTTTTAGCATGAATTCAACCTTATCCTCAATCCCCAGCCTCCAAATTCCTGCTCGGTCACAAAAAAGTACAATCCTAAAAATGTATTGGGCCTATGACATATTGAGATAGTTCCATGAGTGTCACAGCAACCATGAAGATCTGACCTTCTAAAACGGTCTCTGCGCAATGCTGACACCCACCATGCTACAGACCACTTTGTTCAGGGAGACTGAGTAAGCTAGTCAATACACAAGCAGAAGCCTTGATCTGTCTCTCTGGCCTAATAACTACCAGAAACACTTAAACCCAGTAGCTGAGTGAACTGCTTTCATCAAAAATACTTACACCACAGCAAAATTCTTTCTCTGACCTTCTAGACCAGTGGTTCTCAACCTGTGGGTCCCCAGATGTTTGTGGACTTCAGCTCCCAGAAGCCCCAGCCACTATGGTCAATGCTCAGGGCGTCTGGGAGCTGAAGTCCAAAAACATCTGGGGACCCACAGGTTGAGAACCACTGTTCTAGACTGTTTTGAGGCTACACTGGTGGGCAAAGATGGAACAGATTACCCCTTCCCAGTTAATCTATCCAGGTTTCTATCATAGTGCTAAATCACAGGATTATTTCACAATTAAAATTATATAGACACGGTACTGGAAAGCACTGCCACAAGATCAGAAGGCAGCTTGACAGGGCAATCCAATAATCCCATTAGTGAAGGGACAGAAAGACCAGAAGTGGGAGGCAGTTCTTTGATGTCTCATTAGATCCAGATCTTAAGGCTTACTCAACAAGAAAATAATCTAAAACAGCTATCATGTTAAAATACATGAAATACAGGTATATCTCAGTTAACAAAGTAGATATGCTCCTGTGCCTTATTTTTTTAACAAAGAGTTTGGTACCCGAGGCAGAAATAACACGGAAAAAACAGGGATAGGTTTTTATACCACAAAAAAAGAATGGTAGCAGTTCAGTACGTTATAGCAAACTTTTTACCCAGCACTAACAATGTGCGCATGTAAAATGAAACAACCAGCTCAAATAAGACTTGCATAAGTAAACAAGCATTTTCAGCCTTCTAGAGACCACTTAAGAGCTTCTTCCAAAAGGCGCACAGGAGCAATTCCTCCCTTCACCATCCTCCACCTGTCCTATGATTGCCATTTTGGTGGTAAAATTTATAAATCTATGTTCTCATTCTTTTTTTTAACATACTGAGAGGAGCTGGTAAGGCAGGCTTCTCCCTTGTTGCATTTCATATACACTCAGTAATGGATTCTGAAGGTAGCTGCTGTTTACCTTGCTTGTTGTAGGCAGGCACACACAGCTAAACTAGGATTGGCTAGAGTAAAACCTTGCTTTTCCCAACTTAAGCTTTATTGCATTGTTTACAGCAGACATCCTGCTAAAACCTGATACTGAAAATCTTTGTTTCTTGAGCCTTCTTTGACCATGCTCCCAATGACAATGCTGCTAAAAATCTTCCAGCTAGACAGCAGATGAAAAAGAGTGGGGATGGGTAGGCATAAAGGCTGTAAAAAGAAGCTTCTTTGTCAGAGGCTTTGCTTACTGTGGATTCAATAAGATGCAAAGTTCAGAATCTGCTGAAATGCAGAGACCAATAAAATATCAAATGAATGCTCCTTTATTTTCAAGGTCAATACTCGTGTGGCAGAACTCCAGCAGAAATACACAAGAACCTATTGTCAATCCTTCCAGCCTCTCTGACATAGGAAAAAAATTAAAGTGGTCTTCTTGTATTTGTGTAAAGAAACTGATACAGGACCATACTCATGCCAGGACCCACTCACACCAGGCCCCTCTAAATACACCAGCCCCAGAAATACAGCCTGAGGAATCTGTCTAAGCATAAAAAGACCAAACAGCCAGAGATATCACAGGCAATAAACCAGAGTCAGAAGTCAAGGCTCAGTCAGATGTTTCTAGTTCTGTTCCATGTTACTCTGTGCTGTGCATGACACAACGACAAATATTTAGGAAGCTGATGGGTGTATGCTGAGAGTGTTTTATCACTCCACTCCAATGTGTTCTACTTGCCGCTTTTCCCTGTTTGGCCTTGAGTGCATTGCTTTTAGTTTGGGGTTTTTAAGGTGGTGGTCAAACACTATGAACTCCTGGGGAACAATAAGGCAAAGCAAGCATGCACTTTGACTACCATTACATGTTTGGGAAAAGGGGAGCTTTCCACACTCTCCAAAATTCTCTGACAAAGATCATAAATATAGAGCCAGTCCTGGAAGCATGCAAAGAAATAGGTATAGTGAGATTTGGTATAGTTAAGAGCTTGAATGGCATGGGAACAGGCAAAGAGAATCTTTAAATATGTGGTAACATCAACATGCTAATACAAAATCCTAAATGCTCAGGACCCAAATAATTACAAGGCTGTCTTCCTCAGCACCAACTGGTCTCAAATTTAAGACTGGCCAGGAATTCACTGCTTGTGATGACTAGAGACGCAATGTAAATAAAACATACATAATCTCACATAAAAGTCTTCCTCTCATATACTTTTTACAAATAATTTTTTTGTGGCAGTAAATCTATGAATACAGCATCTTAAACACTTTTTATCCATCCTTCTAAAATAAAATACTCCACAACCCATTTTTTCAGGAAAAAGAAAGGTTCTGAGGGAAAACACATGAAAAACTGTCTGCTCCCCATTTTTGTGGGTATCTTCTGAGCCTTCACATCTCTTCACAACAGCATGACCCATGCAGCTACCATATGCGGCATGGCTGTCTTTATACAGCCATAGAAATTCCTTCTGTCAGGCATTCTTTTGTTCCTCTTGTTATTCAGATACCAGCTAAAAATTTACTCATACAATACATACTTTCAGGGCAAATTTATCCGCTTCTTTAGTGTCTATGATATAATGCCACCTGTAATGTTAGATATTTGCAATTGCAATGTTTAAATGTTTATCTTTATATAGGTGTTGGCTGTACTAGGCTCCTGTGAAGAAGGGTAAGATATGAAACAAATATATCATCATCACTATCAACTTTGTACCGTAGATATTCTACAAATAGTAATCCAAAAATTTAAATTCTGACAACTAGCAATGGAAGTTGTCATTATGCTACAGCATGGAAATAACTTTTTCAAAAACTGCCAGACACAGAAAAGCAGAACATGGCCTCTTTCAAATTGGTGCCAACCACCATCTTGCACTAGAATGCAGGATCACAGATTGAATGGAAAAGGCTGCTTTATTCCTCCTCTCCTATAAAACTTATTTAGCAGAGAGAATTCACAAAAAGATGTTTTGCTTTTTGCAAAACAGTAGAAAAAACTTTCACACTGGCAAAAAAAGTAGTTAACTATAAAAGTCAGACAAAGTGGAGCTCTACCACCAGCTAACCAGTACCGATACTTACCCCCGTCCTATGTTCAAGACCTGAAATACAACCTAAAATTTATATCTCAAATGAATGATCTAGGCCCAAGAGTCAACTGAGTTGGGTAATGGGCAGAATTTGCATATACTCACAAAACATTGTGAGGGATACATAAACCCAACATGTGTCTTACAAGCAGCTGGGGTGCCCCTATGATAATCTTGAGAGCTGATTAACTTGTTGGGGGTGTAGGTATTCTCTTGGTCTGACCAACTATAACAAGCAAATAACAAGCAAGTCAATGCAGCTATATATAAAAGGAAAAGAAATGATTTTTGTTACAGAATTGTATGTCATGCCCAGTACTGAAGTGATCTTTTGCCTTATACTTTTGTCAACAGTAAGCAGCAGGGATGTGAAGGGAAGAGAATAGAACATAACCAGTGGAATGCTAAAATGTAAGGTGGCAGAAAGCAATGCAGCAATGCCAAGGCTGCAAATAATTCCCACCACAGGAAAAGCTGCACCTACGCCAATGTGATTTTTCTTTTTCTTCTCCCAGCCGCTCCAGAGCTGTAGAAATGTTATCAATGTTCCCTTCTCCACAAGTGCTTTGAGCAACTTCACAGTGCCAAGGCACTTAATGATGACACAAATAACACAGTCAAAGTGTCAGAATCAATTTTCCTAACATTGCTCAAAGGCTTTAGTCAACTTTTGAGACTGAACAAATATCCAGAATTGCTAACAACTTCCTTGCCTGTAGGTAAAGCCCTGTTAGGCATCTGATTTCCTAAGGATGAGGACACAATTGGTAAAGCTTCAAACACTGGATCAACATTTTTTTCTAGGTGGAGAGGGGAGACAAAAGAATCAGGACATTTTCTGTGACTACCAGATCCAAGCAATTACAACAAACGGCTCAAGGAAGAACCTTCTCCCAGAATGACCAGGTAGTCTAATGTTTGCTCTCTCCACAACCCCTCTCAAAAAACAGACAATAAATCCACCAGTTACCTCACTACAGGCAGAATCCTTGGAAGTTCTTGGTCGTGATTTCAGACATGAGCATATATGTACACCCTCAGTTGCAGACTCTGAGGATGATTCTCCTATAGCTTTTCTGATCCTTCAACATCTGAGCATGAGCTCACAGAAACAACTGTGGGCTCTTTATGGATTATAACCATCACACAGAAAGGTGGAGCCGCTGAAAGTTCTGAATCTGCCAGCCTTCTTAAAGCTTCAGTTCCCTTTAGTCCTTTGGTAGGCTAACAGCTTTCCCTAACATCCCAGTCAGAATTCTCCACAAGATGCTGTCTTGGGTCCTGATAGTGCATTAATTTCTTGTGATTGTGGATCTGATGATGCTTTATCGAATGTAACACACAGCCATATGTAAGTGCTGTTGCAACAGGTCATTTCCTCTGGGCATCTTGTTTAGCCGGGTTCCAGCTCACAGTATTACAGCTGAAATACAATTGCAGCATTATATAAATATAATCAACTGTTGCTTCATTCTACAAATTATAGATTAACCCACTTGGGTGTTCTGTTACAAACACTCACACACAACGGCCTTTTAAAATTCCAAGATGGACTGCACAGCGCAGTAAGAAACGGCAACTTAGTGGGGGAGGAGAGGCAAAAAGGGCATGAAGCAGTGGTTGTGGAATACTAATAAGTGCAAAATACTAAAAGTGTCTAGCAAACTGTGTGCCATCAGCAGTTTTATAGCTTACAGCTAATTTTTCATCAGTGGAATGTTCTGCTTATGTTAGGTAGTAAGATACTGGCTAGAACCTTTCTACAGAAGACCTGAGTCAGATTATAGTGGCCCCTCCACTTTCATGAGGGTTTGGGGTACAGTACCCTCACAAAAGTGAAAAAACTCTCTCTTCCCCTGTGATTCTCTTCCCATCCCCTTCCAGGGCTCCCCCCTCCCATTCCTTTGTCTTTTATGTGCTGAGGCCAGACACAAGAGAACAGGAGGGAGGACTTCCAGAGGAGAGAAGGAAGGCTTACACGAGCCTTCCGCTCCCTGATTCCCTTGTCTTTTGCCTTGGTGCAAGTTCTCAGCATCAGGGTCAAAGGGAACTGAATGGGAGGTGGGAGCTTCAAAAGGGAAAAGGGAAGGCTGACACCAACTTTCCCTCATTCCCTTGCCTTCTGCCTCTGCGCAAGTTCTCAGTGCCAGGGCAAAAGGCAAGTGAATGGGAGGGGGAGCTCCACAGGGCAGAAGGAAGGTATGCACCTGCCTTCCCTCCCACCATTTCCTTGGCTTTTGTCCAGCTGCTTGCCTTCCTTCTCCACGCTCAGCAAAACACAAGGGAATGGGAGGAGGAGAAGTGGGGAGGGGTACATGCACACCTCGAGAATAATCCAAGAAGGTCAAACCTGCGAATGTGGAGGGAGGACAGTATATGCATTTTCTTCAGGAAGAGCTACATTAGCCAGTGGCTGAAAGCTACCAGAGACAGATTACAGATAATAATTCTTGCTGACAACTTCCCTTCTACTCAAAACTCTTCCAAGGCAAAATTGAATCTTGCTTGCCAGATTAAAGATATAGATATGTAATGTTTTCTATCTGCTACTTGTACTACTACTCCCCAGCTAATCCAAGCCTGTCATTTAATACTAATAAAGGCATAAACTATTCTGAAAATTGACCACCCCTAACACCATACACACAAACACACACACACATAAAATTTTGACTTAATGTTGTACCTTCTGTAATGTTGGATGGCCATTTCCAGGGAATTCCTTACCAAAAAAAAGTGTTTCTCCATGTAGAAATGGATTAGTAGAGCCTCTATCCCACGTATTTTTCTTTTGTAATTTTTACATAGATGAGAGATTAAGATTAATTATAGCCTTCTTAAATAAATTCCCTGGAAGACCCTCTGAATAGTACTTGATTTATCTGTTAATAACGTGGTTCCTAAACCTGGGGTACACATACTTCAGGGGTACAAAGACATCCAGGAATACGCATAAAAAAAATGGTGGGAAAATTATAAAATATAAGCCCTTTTCAGAGGATATCACAACTCAGTGCAGTTCTTGATTGTTCAGTGTCCGTGTCCGGCCCTGGAACCTTAAGGGAGAAGAAGAACTTCCAGCTGCCACTGGCTCACAAACTTAAAAATAAACAGTCATCCTCACATGCATATGCACATGCAGCTTTCTGTTTGAGTTGCTATGATCCTAGCCCCATCCACACTAGATGGCTTCTCAAGTCTTGCACGTACATGCACATGCTCTTCTCTCCCTCATCCATGAGAAGAGAGTACATCCAGTAGAGACATCTAGTTCCACCCCAAATCCATCCGAGGGAGAGATGTGCAGCACCAGCTGCTCCTCCCTGTGCCTCTGACCAGGAGCAAACTGGATCCTGAGACTGCAGAGAGTGTCCAGGTGGGTAAGAGGGCACAATGGAACGGAAAGGCCTGGGCAGGGTGGCTGGCCTGACACCCTGCTTTTCCTTCTGTGGGCATGGGAATCTCTTCTCAGAACTCACAGAAGCTTTCTGATGGCACTCTTCCCCCCTCCTCAAAGAAAGGGCATGGCTGTGGAAGGGGAAGACAATTTATGGAAATGGGCTGCCAAGCAGTGAGAAAAGGTTAGGAACCACTGTGTTAGCAGATACTGAAAATGTGTAACAAACATCATTGCAAAGTTCCTCTTCTCAATTGGTAAAATTCATAAAATTACGATTCAGACACATATGTAATACTCAGGATTTTTCTCCCCTTTTAAATTGTACTGAATGATACTTATGTTTTAATTTTTTAAAAATAATTCTTGAATTGATATTACCCCAATCTATTTTAGATTGTTTAGCTTTCCTACCATGTTTTGTCAGATGGTTATCTTGTACAGCCTGTGACTGTGTAATAAAGATTGACTGATCAGTAGTATATTTGGGATAGTATATGGATCCTTTTAATTCAAGGCAAGCAAAGTCAAAGAAGATGAGAAATAAGATCACCCAGTAATCAATGTTAGGAAAAATCTTCTGATTTTTCTCCATTCAATGTACAGCTTTCTTTTAATGGAAAAAAATACATTTGTTGCTGTCAAGATGTCAGAAAAATATAAATGTTTAAAAACAAGGAAATGCAAAGTGATGAAGTCTGCCTTCAGTGGCTAGTGAAACAGCCTTGCCCATGGCCACACAGTTTGCCAGTAAGTTGAACAGCTATACAGAATTAATCAAATAATGGCAAATTGTCTTCTTGTCACTGTTACTTTCAGATCCCTTCTTACAGACCACTATTAAGAGAATAGAGTGCTACAGAGGCTCACCTGGGTGTTGCCTCTTGTCACACATACAAAGTTTCAAAGTGGCAAAGAAGGTTTTTTAAAATGGAAAGATGGACAGCATGGTTTAATTAGAAATGGCATTTTGCAGAAAAGGAGCAAGAAGAGCACGCAGCAACAGTTACGTAATACATCTGGGGGAAAGATGGCACCACTGACCCCAGCCAATTGTTCCCTCAAAGTGGCCAATATATCTGAAACTGCTTACAGGAGTACCTGAATAATGCCACTCTCACATTCTCCTAACCCCAACTTTTTCATAAATTCCTGCTCTCCTACTGAAACAAAAGTATATGTCTCAGAATTAAAAGCATATATAGCAATCTTTCCCTATTTTACCCTACCAGCATTTCCTTCCCCTTCCTTTAATTTTAGACAGCATGTCCTCTGCAGTGGGAACCTATTTTTTTGATACTTGTAAAGCACAGTGGAGCTGTTTGTGAAAAAAACACACCCAAAAAACAAAAACAAAAAAACAAAACAAATAAAAGGAACTTGGACCTCTGTAACACACCCTATATACGCTCACTGAGATCTCCAATAAAGATTCCCAAGTGATTTATGTAATTGCTTTTAAATTTCCTTTACCACAAAGCACATACATTCCAAAAAACTTAAAATACGTTGACACTTCCATCTTTCTTGTGGTGGATGTATGTTCTAGTTCTGAAACAGGATGAATTCCTGTAATTATACATACATTGTATTATAATATGGGGCGGGCTTTCTTATTTGACAAGAAAGGCAAAACCAGCACTTCTTGCTGACAAATTGTGATTACGTTGTTTCACTTTTATAACTGAACAGACTATTTGTCCTGCTAAACCCCTGAAGTTCAAAGTTTTCAATATTATTGAAGTGAATACTAAGAAAACGCATAACATACTGGTAAGATAACAAAGAAACATTCTACATTGGAACTTACATGATTTTCTGGTCATTCTCTTCTCTACTTCATTATATACCTCCCATAATTGTTATTAGAAATTTATTCTTTGTATTTACATGCATATACACAGCAAGCAATGCACACAAGTAACAGACATCCCTCAGTCTTCATTCAATTAGTTTATCCTTCAGGATATTCATGTTAAGTGAAGAATCAGAGGAAAAATTAATTGGGGTTACTTTAATCATTACAGCCAAGCACCTTCTACAGTTTATTTGTGTGCTTCTGATTAAAATTCCCAAGGGAAGGGGAGAATCTATCCTTCAGTACGATGTATGAGCTATACTTGCACATGGTGCTCAGGCCTACTGGAAATGTCCTTTATTTGCTAGAAGCATGCCACCACATCTACTTCCCTAATGCTCTCAGAGGTAGGCTGAAACTTGTGATAACATATTTCATACTGAGCTGTACAAAAATAAGACCACCACCTCGACCACCACCAAAAGTTCCTAAGTGGAAGCCTGATTTTCAGAATGCTGACACATTATTGGAACCATAAGTTTATAGCAAGTTGTGTCAATGTAAACACAAACAGCCTGACCCAACAAAATCTACTGGATCAACTGAGGTCTGTTTCTAAATAGGTGGGCAGCACTGTATCCCTCGTATACAAGGCCAGAATGCTTTTGTTGTGTGTGCCTTTAAGACGCTTCCGACTCATGGCAACCCTAAGCCAAAACTATTACAGGGTCTTCTGGGATTGAAGTGTGTGACTCACCCATGGTCACCCAGTCAGTTTCCATGGCCAAGCAGAAAACTGAACCCTGGTCTGCAGACTCATAGTCCAACACCCAAACCACTACACTACCTGGCTCATGGTGACTTAAGAGAGGGTAAACAGGGGCAAAGAAGTATTCAGCAGCTTTACACAAGGCTGCACATTATCAACTGGAGAGCACTTGGGCACAGTTAAGACTCATGTGGCAATCTGCAGGTCTCAGGGGTGTGCCAGGACAGTTCCTTCGTGCCATCACCTGGATGGTAACATTGCCTTCCAGGCCCTCCAACAGATGTAAGGAACATTATATTCCACCACTGCCAAACAGTATATTGATCAAGACCTTACTTATGCAAACACTGAGTTAACTTTGCGGAACTCCAGGTATAAAGCTCAGACTGAAACTATGCTGTGCATCCACTTCTGTCCAATTGCACAGCAGGCTTGATGCTAACAGGCTTATATTCAAGGGGGGACTAGCAAGTGGATAACCAGACTTATTAAGGGCAGAGAGCAAAACAGCAGCTGAGTGATACAGAATAAGAAGGCTTCTCTGGGAGAAGGTCAACCCAAAGGAAGTTTTCAAATCAATGCCGAGATGCTACATTCTGGAAATTACTGCTTTTGCCTCCTATACACACTAGCCTTAAACCTGTTATTTCCTGGGGAAACCTCCACTAAATGTGGTGGGATCTGCTTCAGAGTACAGTACATGTAAAGGGCTTGATGAAACTTCACATGCCTAGCAGTCAAAGTGACTGTCACTCGCTGCCCTGGCTGGCCGCTTTTCCAAAACCGTTTTTCCCACCACCCCTCCCATTCGACAGACTTCTGCCGCCTTAAAGGTACCCAGAAGATGCAGACCAGTTCTCGTTTTAAACACTTCACGCTCATTTCAACGATTTCCACCTTTCTTTAAGTCTCCACAGGGTCCTCCAGGCGAACTGTGGCAACGGTCGAACTGCTAACGGGAAGATTAGCCGCCCTCATTTCAGGATGAAATAAAAGTTGCGAGCAGGCGGCACCTTTCAACAGCTCCCAGGGAGGTGAGGAGGGTCCACGCAGGGGAAGCGATGGCTTCTCTTCCCGCCCGCCCTCGTCCCTAACTCAGCTCCAGCCGGAAGGAGACGGGGCCTCGGTCTCTAACTCCTACGAGGGGCCTGGCGCCGCAGCCGAGGGTGCCTAAGGGAGGAAGCCGCCATCCACACCGTCGCCCGGGCTGCCCTTCGCTTACCGCCTCTTGGGAAAGACTCTCGCCTGAGACCCCGACGACGACGGCGCGGTGCCGACCCGCCCTCTGCATGGGTTAGCGGACAGGTGCGTGGCCGGAGGGCTCTGCAGGTGGCCCGAAAGAATCCGCAGCCTGCGGTGAGCCGCAGCGTGGAAACCGCCGCCCCTGTCGCCTCCCGCCGCCGCCATCGCACTTCCGTGTTGCGCCGTCAAGTGACGTCGGGTGAAAGGTTGCGCGCCGCGCCCGGCAGCGGTTATAAGCTCTCCCGTCGTGCACTGCGCAGCTCTGCCTTTGGCTGCCCCCGCGCCCCCGTTACGCGCTTGGACAAACAGTTGCTGAGAGGCCTCGGCCCACAGTTACAAAGCGGTGGTCGTCACGTCCTGTCTGCTTAGGCCCCGCCCACTCATTGTGGCCCCGCCCACCTGTCGTTTGAATCCTTGGCTTGCCGGTCCCTTGGCCGGCTCCGCGCTTGAGTTTTTGCTGGTAGTTTTCCTCGCGCGCGTTGTGGTGGCGCGTGATTTCGACCTTCCAAAGCAATGGAAAGTCTTATAGCCTGTTTATTTTATATACCTATAACACTTTGAATGTTATAGTAACACTATAATATGTGATTGTCTGGAACATAAAAATTAATTAAAGAAAAATAAAACTGCGATGTTGTTGTCGGTTTACTCGGGTGTAAGCCTCACTGAACCCAATGGCGTCTTTTCGGATAAGATTACACACTACTGTATAAAAGACTGTGGTATAAACTCGTTTATTATGAACTAGAGTCCACTTCACCAGTTGCCATCAGCTTTCTGGATTGCCTAAACTTGGGTTCATACGCTGTCTTAAGTTGATAGGCTATGCTAACAAATTGTAGTAGGGAAGTATTTTTTAAAAATTGAACAGAAACTTAAGTTTATAGCTGATTCGTCACAGTCAAGCAATAAATAACTTATTCAGGCAAAGGCAACTAACCTTACAGCAACAAAGCAATGCATAGTGATGTTTATATATTTTTTTATTTTTTGAAAGAATTTTAAAAGTATTTTATTGTACATATGGAGAGGGCAGCTAATCATTAATAAATAGTTTAAATAAATATAGCTTCAGTATCTGGTGGAAGCAGGCAACAGTACAAAGAACAAGGTTGAACGCAAATTAAATGTCTTTGCAGTCTTTTTAGCGCGCTGTCTCATCATTTTTTTGCTGTCAAGGCCAAGAATAGGAGGAGCCACTGTATTTTTTGTTGTGATATGCTCTGACTGACAGTGACTCTAACACAATTTATTCAGAGGAGGTTTGCCATCGCCTTGGTCTTATGCTGAGAGTGTGACATTCCCAGCATCGTCCAGTGGATTTCTACAGCTGAGTCAGAGTCTGAGCACTAATCTCCCAGAGTCGTAGCCAAGACTCCAATGGCTACACCATGCTGGGGCGCTTACACACTACACAATCATTAACTGGTATATAAGCAAGAAAAAAAAGAGTACTTACACTCCTCCTTAGCAACAAAGATGTCAAAAATATTTCTCTGGGATCCTCATGAAGAGAGACAACAATAAATGTAATTTTTAAATTACATCCCTCACCAGTGGTCAGATCTAGAATGTTGGGAAAATGACATCGGCTGTTGTTAAAGTCGGGACACATCTGTCCCCAAAATGGCTGCCCTGCTGATTGCGGATAGTCTATCCTCCAACATTTCACAGATAAGAATGGGGGTACACGTGGCCAAACAATATTTGAGTGTGGCCAAGATCACAAAAGTTATTAATGAAGAAAAAAAGACAAGTTAGGAAAAGGGTGAAGCAATTTGCTTTTGTCTGAGCTTACAGGAAAGGTGAGATTCTGCCTCCTGCTCTATTCTCCCAAGCTCAGTTGAGTGCAAATAGTTCTGTACTTTGAGCTCAATTTGCAGCAGTTGAAATAAGCTAAGGAGGAAGAGGGAAAGTGGGAGGAGGAGAGAAAAACTGGAACATATTAAGAATAGCCTCCAAAATGGGACAATAGAGAAGTAATGGAGATGGTTGCTGCCAAATCAGGACATTTGGAGGGTATGAGATTGTCCAAAACCACTGTTTTATAGACAGCAAATTGATGAAGCTAAAAGACAGTGTTCCCAAGAACCTAAGTAGAAGGCAGAGGTATGTTTGAACTCCAAATTGTTTCACCGGATCACAAACAAGAAATATGTATAGTACACAGCAAGCTTTTAGGAACTACACTTCCACAGTTCCCAGTATCTCCGGGGATACTGTGAATTATAATCCAAAGGGATAACTTCCAAGTCCTTTCAAAAATTTATTTTTCTTTTCATGATCTCCATCTGTTACCCTGCTTGCTGGGGGTCCCTTAGATGAATTCCCAAAGCTTGTCAAAATTATCACTTGTGGGGAAAATTAGCTATGAACACTGCTGTAGCAATGCAAAGAGGGCAGGGTAATTAAGGATCTTGAGCCCAGCGTGACGGAATTAGTTCACAGAGAATCAGGCTAACTGTTCACATTTAAGTATTTTACGGAAAAAGATGTCAAAATCCATACAATCACTTGGTTGCACTCACTCCCTGAAGCATACAAGGCTATAGAAATTTAGAAAGAGGTGAAAATTAAGAGAGAGACATAGGGGTTTTGGATAATACTGTACCAATCCAGAAGTCTTCAACTGGGAAAAGACAAGCGGAGAGCCCAACTCAGCCTAGGGGAGAGGCTGAGGGGAGCTTCCACTGGCAGAGTGACTGCCTGCCGGTCAAGTCTGGGAGAGCTCCGAAATGGAGGAGAAAAAGGGGTTCTAGTTATAGGGCTGAACATGTCCTGGGGACCAGATGGCTAAATTTTTATGAAGATGGATCTCAGCTTTGTAGTTCAAAGAAAATACAGCCAGGCATCCTTGTAGTTCCCTGCAAGATGGCTATCTCATCTGGGGATGCATGCCTCCAAGGTGTAACATTCCTGGCTGTTTGAAGTGTTAATTTGATCCGAGAGATCTCTTGTCTCTGTTAGCACTATTATTGCTGAAAATCCATTCAAATGTTCTGTGGGAACCATTTCTGGGATTCACCCAGGATGCATGACAGAAAACAGTGCTACCCTTTGATCTGCATCCATAGCTCTACTGCCTATGTGTCCTTCCAGTAGATCTCTATGGCTCACTATGTTTGATACAAAATAATTATGCTCCTCAGGACATAGGCTAGGTATGGTAATACCTCTACCATAAATTCTTTTTCAGGATTTCTCTCCCCCTACTCCACATCGCAAAGTTTCTCTCTTACATATGTGGGCACACAAGCAACCACATTCCTTATTGAGCACACATATGTCATGCCCTTTTCCTCTGCCTTCAACAGTGCTGATACTCTCCGCTGCTTCAAGGTCTCTCTCGGCCTTCTCACATCTCTCTCCAACTCTTTTGGATCTGATTTCAATAGATTCAGTAGTTCAGCTTTCAGCTTCCTTCAACAACTCCTCCTGCCTCTGACACACCCCCTTTTGTAGTTACCAGGCATGTAACAGCAGGGGTCCTCTTCTTGTGACAAATTTGAACAGGTACCCCATTCTGTCACACTGCAAATCCTAGCCTATAGCTTTTTGCCTGCTTCACACTCTAAGAATGCCACAGGGAGAGAAAAACAACAACAAAGATGATGTGCAACTGCTAACCAGGTGTGTTCCTTTGTCACCCAAGGCAAGTAGGTAAGTGCCTGTGAAAGTGACAGAGAATACAATGATGCCCATAGGCACTGTGTTGCCTGCCCTAGTTGCTCAAACCTTTGCTTAATTAGTACTTAATTATAATGCCTCTCTTGAATTGCAGTTGACTTGGCTAATTATCAGACAGTGTATATTAAGCTTCCTATGTTCTTTCCATTTGGCTGGGTGAAAGACTTTCTGTTCTTTCAAGTGCACATGATGTTGTGCAGCTGGGAACTAAATGTTCCGCTGCAGCTTCTGTGAGTCTATGGTCCCGTGTGTAGCTACCCCAACCGGCTCTAGGCAGTCACTGCTGTCTTCAAGCATTTTCTGTTGCAAGTATGCAGGGCTGGTTTCTTCACAGCCTGGTGACAGAGCAGGTAAAATGCATGTGAATTAGCTGCCATAAATCTGATTCTGAGCTGCCCATTTCATGGATGTCAATGTCTTTTATCTCTAGTCTTCCTTGGCTGCAGCTTTAGATATTTTCATTTAGAACGTACTCTTGAGTTTTATGCACCTTTGCTGTGTGCCTCCCTCCCAAGTAAACGCGCATAAGATCAAAGTCATGGAGTTGTGTCTATGGTCATTTTGGCTCATAAGGTTGCAACAAGGTTTTCTTTGCCATTATACATCATTCCTAGCAGTATGTAAGATGATTTGAGACATTTGTGACTAATGTCACAATGTCAGACAGACCTCAGTGCCACTGCAAAGCATCTCTGTCCTCCATTGCTTGTCATATCAAATATTCTTTAAATGTATGTCTTTGTTACATTTTTATATGGCATTCTTCCTTTCCCTATTAATTTCACTTTGTTTCAAAGCCTGAAAGCATTATAATAATCGGGACGTGATGGGTCTTTATTCAGTGGAGATGGGAATTTCACAGTCTTCCAGTTGTTGAATACTGTAATTCTCCACTATGCTGGCTATTGCTCTGGGGAAGTGCAGTTCAACGATATCTGGAGAGCCACAGATTTCCTGTCTTGTTCGACTGTCTCAAACTACTGTTTCTGAAGAACCGGGGTGGCTTTATTTTGTATGCCTGTCACTATTTCATGCTGTCTTTTGAACTGTTAGTTGATTAAGTAAGGTAAGCAACCACAAAGCCTGCCTGAGCTGGCTTTGGCCAGATTGTGAAGTAACAAACCATAAGAATCAGTTAGTAAATGCTAGGTTTTATTATGCAAGTTTTGGACATGCTTAGTAGATGATTATGGAACGTTCTAGATTCTTGTTTATGAAAGTTATATAATGCTTGTGTCAAACTAATAAATTTGTCTCTCCCTCAGACTTAGTAGCATAGGAGGGTGTTGACCCATTTGAGCAAAGGTTGTTTGTGTGCATTTCTTGGCATAGATAGGTAGGACAAAGAGATAGCTTACAGCATTTCTTTAAGATCACTTAAGAAAGGCATATGACACTTGAAATGTAGCGTGGTTTACACAGTTTTCTCAGGTGGATAAGATGAACATAAAACCAACAGTTCCAAGAACATTTGCCAGTACAAGTGCCTCTCAGTTGCTTGAACGATAATGAAAGGTGGAGTTTCTTCAGGTGAAAAGGGACTAGTTCTTAAAATCATAATAGACAAAAAAAAAATGGAATCTTGTCTTCTCAGCATTTCTGCTCAAGAGAGCACTGTAACTGCATTCAGTTGAATATGGTTACAAGATTGAAATCTTCAGCTGGAATAAAAAAAATACACAGCTAATCATTTAGGGGAAGTATAATCCCCTTCAAAACATGGCATACATCCTTCACCTAAACACAGAAACCATCCACAGATAGTATCTCAGTCTTGCCTGGACTGAGGCCGTTTCTGCGTGAGACTGTTATAGTGCTATGATTCCACTTTCGACATCCTATGGAATCCTGGGATTTGCAGTTTTGGGAGGGGCTGGCCAGTCTCTGCTTGTTACCCTCATCCGTTCCATCACCTCAGCCAAGTACTGATTCAGAATGCCCACTGCCACGCCCTGGATTTGATAAAAATGTGATGCATTGCTGGGTGTCATCTGCCTATTGGTGTGGCTCCTGTCTTCATATCTCCTGATAACTTTTCCCACTGGTTTTATATGGATGTGATTGTCTGGGGATAAAATGGAGCCAAAAGACAGAGAAATGTCATCTGCTAGAATATGACTCTGGAGCGGGAGCAAAACTACCACAACGCCGTAGCTGTAAGTACTTAACTGAGAAAGCCTGTCCAAGATATGCTGTAGCTGATGGTGCTGAAAGCCACTAAGAGGTTCAAGAGAATCAACAAGATTTCATTCCTGCTCCATTCATATCAAAAGTCACCCCAAGACAGTTGCATTCCAAAATCAAAATCAGTTGTACTAGTTGTAGATGAAGGTGGGCAACTTTAGTGGTCCATGGGGCTCTTTCCTTTTTTATTTCTTTGGCCCAGGCACCAAGATTGGGCCACACCAAATGAGGGCAATGCTGTGGGAGGAATTACAGTTCTGACCAGAAGTGGCTGACGGTCCACTTCCAGCTTATTTTTTATTGGTGGGATTAGGAATCTGGAATCTTCTGCTCCAGTTTAGAACAAAAGTGCTGCTCTGGGAAACCTCAAAGTGTGGAAAAATCAATTTCTTAGCAAGATTTTTTATTTTTTAAGCCATGGAAGGCTATGGGGGAAATTTGTGTGTGTGGATAGGCTTATTGGCAACAAAATGTTCCTGATGTGCAGCCCATGGGTTCTACCTGGCACATCTCTGATTCAGATAATAATTCAAGCTGTCTGGAGTTATCCACACTTGTGAAAGGAATTTCCCATGGTAGGTCTGAAAAAGAAAGGAACAACCTATACGAGATTTTAGCACAGTGTGCTTCTGTGTTCTTGCTTTGGGGGATGGAAGTGTGCTGGGCACTCAAAGGGTTTGCCAGCCCATAGAGGAAGGCCCTGGATCACCCTGGGAACTGGTGCAACTGGTAGCAGTGACGAATCTGGCTTCTGTCACTAAAGGACATGTATGCATTTTCTTTTGCATTTATCTTCCATGTTCTGCATCCATATCTCAACCATGCATAACCAATAAATCATATAATACCTTCTTACCCAAGTGACTTTGCTTCATTATGGTAATCACAGAATGTAGTCCGAGTGAACAAGGCCAGGGCCCTCAGGTTATTATACTTTTCTTCCTCTTTATCTTATGCCACAGAAGCTTGTCTTTGTTGAGGTACAGCACTTAAACATCTGGGAGAGGAGGGAAGGGAAGGTAAACAGCCCTATTTGTGTGCCTCTGATGAAATGTGGCTTATAGAAATTCCACAAGGCTTTTTTCGTACTTTGGGAAGAAAACTGGGCAGTCTGTTACTCACCAGACCGGCGCGCTCCCTCCGACGATCCACACTGATCTGGAGCAGTGCGTGCCCGCGCTACACACTGCTCCGGGGATGAAAATGGAGGCTTCCGGTTGGTGGAGGCTCTCCACTAACCAGAGAAGCTCGCCAGCCAGAAGCCCGCCCCCGGAAGATCTGCAGCCTCACGCTGGTGCGAGCCTGCAGTTCTACACAGGAGCCCAGCAACGGACTGGGGCGCACCGGGCTATTGAAAGACCTGTTTTAAGCGGTCTTTCAATAGCACGGAGAACCACCAGTCTGGTCGTTACGGAACGGGCTGAAGTCCAAAACTACAGAAAGTAGTCCGGACCCAGTTCGCCCCCAAATGCAAACGTCTTCGCTGGAGGACACGCTGCCCTGTTTTAAAAACAAAGTGCGGAAAAGGCCATAGATTCAGTTCCATACCTATGGCTGGTCTCTCTCTTAGACTAAGCTGCTTTGGTTTTCATAGAAACCTAGCAGACTTCAGTAAAAGAGACCTGTCTTTCTGTATAAGCATGAAAGTCTGAACATCCTGTGAGTTCAGGCTTAGATTTAATAAATATAAGTGGTGGCTATGAATGTGATTGATTAAACAAATGTTGTCTTGCAGCCTTCCTTACCTTCCAGGCTTGCAAGTGCACATTACCATTTGACATAGCTCTTCTAGTGCCCCCCCCCGAAACCCTGAAAAAAAAACCACCCTGCAATTATGCAAAAAAAAATGCAACCAACACAAAACTTCCACACAACTCCTGGATATTATTTTACAGTGTCAAAGATAAGATGTGGGGCCTTATGTGATCCTTGGGTTACCCAGTACAGCTTATAGAACCTATCTTGCCTTCAATGAATTTAATCTCTTTTGGACCTGAAAATGAATAAATTGCTGGATTTATTGATAAATATATCTACTGCTGAAATACCCCCATAATGGCTTTTGACAGCTCATCCTCTTTCAAAGCCTTTCGTCATTTTGCTAGTGTTCTCCCCAACCTGGAGTCTATTCAAGGAAGCAGAGCACTTGTATTGGGTGAGCATGGGCTTCAGGAAAAGGAGTTTGGAGAACTAAAGTTCATCATATAGAAGCCATCTGACAAATGTGTTGACAAATTGGTGAGAGCCAAAGTAGTGTGGTGCTGGGAGTGTCAGAGCAGGACTGAGGAGGCCCAGGCACAAATACAGAATCCTTTTTTATATATCTTGCCGATATTTTTGAACATCTGATGGTACTTTGTTTCAGAAATTTATGTGGGTTTCCTTAGCACTTCAGATTTGTGGAAAGAGAATGCCTCTTCCATTTACACAAGGTGGATTTAACCTTCCTGATATTAGTTTGTATCATCAAGCCCATTTGTTGACTTGTTCTAACTGCAGAGAGTTTTCTTTTCCATCCTGAACTTCATATTCTCCATCCTGGAATCTTCCTATCTGATGACAACTTTCTAAGTGGATGGCATTAGGGTCTACATGGTTTACTATCCCAATGTTTTTGCAGTTAAAGAATGCTGGTGTTTATTATCACAAAAAATTCCATTGGATACATTTTCTTATCCTCAATTAATCACAATGAGGAATCCAGATCTGAAAAAAAATGGATAGAAGATTTATTTATGGAAGAAAGGTGATTTTCACTTGAGGTCATATGGTTCACTATGATGATGACATCTTCTCATTTCTGAGAAGAGGAGAGATACAATTTGCCAGCTTCTGCTGAATGGGAATATGTACTGGAGCTTTTGCTAGCAATTAAATATGGCCCTGCAGTCTTAAGTGCTGAAAGTTTTCCTTTGCTTTTCTGAATCAGCACAGAAAAGGAAACCAGTTTAACTATATCTGTTTATAAAAACTTTTTTGTCACAGGGACATCTGGTGGCTTCCATGTCACTGAGACATTGAATCCATTCTGAGCTTTAAAAGAAACTTAAAAGGAGCTATCCAAGTTGTTTGATCTTCTTGCTGGGGTCCCTTAGGGGGACTCCCAATACTTGTCAAAATTATCACTTGTGGGGAAAATTAGCTATGAAAAGCTAATGCAATGCAATGCAATGCAAAGAGGGCAGGGTAATTAGGGATCTTGAGCCCAGCTTTATGGAGCTGGATCACAGAGTCAGGCTATCTGTTCAAATTTAAGTATTTTATTGAAATAGATGTTAAAATCCATACAATCATTCAGCTGCACGCACTCCTACAAGCATACAGGAGGCTATAGAAATTAGAAAGAGGTGAAAATTAAGAGAGAGAGAGACATAAGGGTTTTGGGATAATACCGTACCAATCCAAAAGTCTTCAGCTGGGAAAATACAAGCGAAAAGCCCAACTCAGCCTCAGGGGGACTGAGGGGAGTATTCCACTGGCAGCAGCATTGTTTGCAAATCTGGGAGAACTCCTCCAGAAAAGGAGGAGAAAAAGGGGCTCTAGTTATAGTGGTGAACAGAGCTAAAAAGAAAACGTCCTGGGGACCAGATGGCTATATTTTTATGAAGATGGATCTCAGCTTTGTAGTTCAAAGAAAATACAGCCAGGCATCCTTGTACTTCCCTGCAAGATGAGTTTCTCATCCAGGGATGCATGCCTCCAAAGTGTAACATTCCTGGCTGTTTGAAATGTTAATTTGATCCAAGAGACCTCTTGTCTCCTGTTGGTTGCTATTATTGCTGAAAATCCATTCAAATGGTCTGTGGGAACCATTTGCAAGATTCACCTAGGATGCATGACAGAAAACAGTGCTACTCTTTGATCTGTCCATAGCTCTACTACCTACGTGTCCTTCCAGTAGATCTCTATGGCTCACTATGTTTGATATAAAATAATTATGATCCTCAGGACATAGCATGTAGATGGGGTAACACTGTGGTACAGGCTGCTGCACCTTGAACAGTTCTTTTAAAGTTCAGATTGGAACAGGTTCACCATCTGCACTGATAACAGAAGCCACCACCTGGCACTGTGCTGCTGGTTAATAAATAGGGCATGCAGGGATTTGGGAATCAATGGAACTGGACTGTCCTATGCTGTCTAGGAGAGCCAGCGTGGTTTGAGTTTTGGGCTCCAGGAGATGAGAGTTTGAATTCCCATTTAGCCATGAGAATTCACTGGGTGTCCTTTGGCCAGTCACATTCTCTCAGCCTAATAGCAAATCTGAATAAATATTGCCAAGAAAACCCTATGATAGGATTGCCATAAGTTAGAGCTGACTTGAAGGCCCAGAAGGCCCACAACAACAACAATAACAACAACAACAACATGCTGTCAAATAAAATGGACTATGGTCTTAGCTTCCGTTCCTGCAGTTTTCAATGGACCTTGTTGCAATTTATACAACAAAACTACATGTTCTGCATATACCAAACTCCGTTCTAACATGAGGTCAGGGAAGACCTTAAGGCATAGCCAAGTCATAAAGGAAATCACCAGGAAACCCCACCAACAATGAGCTTACCGTTAGCCTTCAATAACAGAGCCTATAAGAGAAAATAGTGTCCACAGGATGGCTGGTTATCTTAGCTCCTCTCCCTCTGACCAGCAAATTTCCCTTTTGTCCCCACAGCTGTCTGACAATTAAAGAACTATAAGGACTACCATTAGCCCTTTGTCACCTAATGCTAAGACCATTAGTCCATTCCGGACCATATTGTCTGCTCTCCAGACTCCATTGTTTACTCTGTTAGAGGACTGTTAAAACGGGGGGGGGGACCACCGCCGCCTGTCAGTTCCAAGTGCGAAAGGTGCACTCAAGCCTCCCACTCAAGGGCTGCCCAGCCTGACACCTCTTTGTGTTCAGGTCTGAACAGCCAGAGAGATCTCTGAATCAAGGGCCAGGGCAAATGGGTCTGCCTCAGTTCTCCTTCTCTGAGAACGCAGTCCCTTCCTCATTCTTGTCCCCCCTTGGCTTCTTCCTTTCAGGACTGCCCCCCCTTTCTGCCTTCCCTAAATCTGCCCTTCTCCCAGATGTAAGGATCAGCAGTGATTTATATTTTCCAAGACTGTGGTACTGTTGGCACTAAGGTCGAGATGATATTATTGGCAGCGTGTATATTCCAGGATACAGAATAAGACTCTGAGAGACTGTTATATGGAACACAGAGCTTCAAACATTTATTGTAATATTGTTGCTTAAATTTGTTTTGTATCTCAATGTTTACAAACAGCATACCATTTTTCTCTCTCTCTCTCTCTCTCTCTTTCAATTCATTCACTATTTTTTGGACACTCAATTTCTTAGTTCTCTCTCCACGGAGCTCTTCAAATCTCCAACCTCTCCCAAACACACCACAAATCATACTCCCCTTCAAAACACACCCCAGACAGTTAAAATCCGTTATTTTCCTCTTTCCACCAGCCCCTCCCCTGGGCTAGCCAATGTTCCATTTCACCAGCTAATAAGTTTGAACACTCTCAGTTGCCAAGGAGGCTCTGTTGTCAAGACCCCCTCCCATCAGGTTCGTTACAAGGACCATTAAAACCTTAGCCCTCCAGGCAGAAAAAGTGTATTTAAGTCCCCATTTTTGACTAACCAACTCACAGTACACTGGTTGCTGGTTGTTACTCTGCCACTCTGATTCCCTTTGGTGTACTGTCCTTGGATTCCTAGTCTAAGCCACATCATTCTCTGCTGCTCTACTGGATTGGTAAATATCATCCACTTCACCCTGAAAATCTTGCTATCCAAAACTTTCCTCCTTTTTCCTTCAGATAGCCTTGTGTGATTGCATGACTGCTTGACCTTATGTGTGTGATTGCAATTCCCCCAATAAAACAAATAAGCTTACTTTTGGATCTCCAGCTGGTTCTTCACCACATTAATATCAGTAGACATCATGAGATAACATAACTTAGAAAAGACAATCATGCTTGGCAAGGTGGAAGGTAGCAGGAAAAGAGGGAGCCTGCATGACAGGGAAACCATGGCCCTGAATTTACAAGACCTGAGCAGGGCTGTTAAAAATAGGGTATCTTGGAGATCTCCCATTTATAGGGTCACCATCAGTCAAAGTTCATCTGACTGCAATTAACAACAACAAGCTCCTGTGCCAGTGGCACCTTCTCTGCAAATGTGAACAACAGTGCTAGACAGCACTGTGGTGTAAGAAGTTAATCCCTCCCTCCATGATCCTGATCATCACCTGTCTTCCCCTGCTTATTATTTAAAGTAAACATACAGTGCAATGTATGCATTTAACATAATGTGTAGTTTGGCCCAAATACTTGAAAACATTAGAATTCACTGACTCACAAATATGTAAGAATGTATAAATAATACTTACCTACAGACTTAACCAACTTTAATAATCATTATATCTCAAAGCTGTGCAGAAAAGTATTAAGCAAGGGAGTCTATTTTGAAGTGTACATTTAATGCCAACAGAGCAATTTCATAGTCAAAGTGTGATGTGTCATTAATTTTTATATTTATCCTTAATTAAATTGATGTCATGATTCAGGCAGCTGTTGGCAAAGGCTTAAAGATCCCTCACAGAAAAGGAAGACCCACATCTTAACTTCTTACTGCACATTTAGTCATCTTTAAAAATGATGAAAACTAGAAATATTTTCTATGTGATGGAATCTCTAGCAGGTTCAATAGAGAACAAGCATGTTGCAGTGGTTAGCGTGTCGGACTATTTTGGGGATCCGGATTTAAAGCCCTATGCAACTATGAAGCTCAGCAAATGATCTTGGCACAGTCTTTTAACTCAATTTACTTCACAGATCAGCCATGAGTTAAAATGGAAGGGCTACAAGAACAATCTGTGTCACCTTGAGCTCTGTAGAAAAGGAAAGATGAGCAGGGATAAGAGTTACATATGTGCACATCTGCTTCCAGGCAGTGAAAAATTCCTTTGAAATAAGGTCACAGAAAGCCTATGGCATTTCAGTAATTTGCCTGATGAAGAAGCCAGTGAAGCTTCAAGAGCTTGCATAATTTTATGCTTTGACGTTGGCCTAAAAAGGGTATTGCTACTTGTAGATTTTGGATTTTGTTGTATTTTACTGCACAGCCAACTTGGCTACCTCAAATGTATTTTTTCCTGGATTTCAAGATAAAAAATTTAGCCACAATAGGGGAATCCTAAACAAGAGGAACCTCTTTGAGATTTTCTGCCCCTAACAAAGATAAAACTCTTTCATTGAACTACAGTTTGGGACTACAACTTGGCAAATTTTACCTATACAGCACCTAAAAGTATCACTGCTTGTGGATCAGTGATATAAAGTTGATTTACACATACATACATAGCATGAACCTGTGATTCACTGTCTGAATGCTCCCAGCAGATTTCTGTTCCTCATTAGGCTTCTAAGAGAAGCCAGAGTGGTTTGAATTTCCCCCAAAGAACAAGCTTTCTGTTTCCCTTTGAGACCCTATTACAACCCTGTCTAGTTAGAAGAGCAGCTTAAACTAGCCCTGCTTCAATTGGTCTTAAGGGACAAATTGATAAGCTATCTTTCTTTCAGCTAACTCCAAACATGCTTGGGTGTGATCCAGCCAAACAACATTCCATTGAGGGAAGTAGGGAAAAGTTTCCAAGTAAAATATTGTGCTGATCTATGACCATAATAAAGATTCGATTCAAGTAAAATATCAAATTGTTTTACAATCAAAACCACTGGCTGTGAGGGGTTCATTTAATCTAACCACAATTCTACTTTAACTATTTATTTATTTATTTAGTATCATGCCTTTATTCCACTGTAGGACTAAAGGTGGCATCTATTATATACATATTCAGCAAGTATGGCAGTTCTTAAAGAGAAATCACTGGAGAATTACAATGATGTGACCATGAAAGTGGTAATATGCTTCATACTGTAGATTGTTACCTGTTATGAGATTAGAGTAATTGTATGATTGGATTACCATTATCTTCCATATCTGTCTTCCATGTTATCTTGCCAGAGAAAAAGACCTTTACAGACAAGATTACAGGGCAATGAGGTGGGAGCTATAAAGAAAACAGAGAATTCTTCAACGCATCTTCAGCAGCATACCCTCCGACCTTTCTCAGAGGAAAACTGGGATGCATATGGCTAAGTACCTTCAGAGAGTGATCAAGGTGACAAAAGTTATTAATGATGAAAGCAGGAGAGTTTCACAGAAATGACGAAGGGGTGCAGCAGTTTGTTTTGCTTGAGTCTAGAGGGAAGGGCAAGAATCTGCCCCCTCTTGAATTAATCGAGTGCAGACTTAAAGAGTTCAGATTGAGTTTGCTGCAACTGAAGTACACTCAAGACAAAGGAGTAAATTGGGAGGAGAAAAAATAAACTGGTACATTTTAAAAGCAGTTGAAAAAGTGGGATGACAGAGGATTAATCAGGACTGTCTCAGCCAAATTGACTCCTCCCCACAAAACACACATTTTTGCTTAGCGCTGACTATTTCTGTCTGCTTTCTCACATCACTTCCTTAGCTTTCATCCTTCCTTCTCATCTGCAGCCCCCCACTCCCCATTAGGGAAGAAAAGAAATGGTGCAGCAAAATTGAAATTATGAAATGTGGCATTTTTAAAGATAGTTTAATTTAACTTTATGTTTGTTAAACAAGATAACATTATTTGTATGAATGAAGACATATTCAGAAATAAGAAAATCATACAATAAAGGTACAATAATACAGCTTTACAAACATGTCTTAGAATCCTACTCACTCTCTTCATCTACCTATATTACCCTGATGCATATATTACCCTATATTACCCTGATACCTAAACCAGGTCCATTTCTGCACTAGATAGTTATAGTGCTATTATTCCACTTTCAACATCCTATGGATCCTGGGGTTTGCAGTTTTGAGAGGGGCTGACTGGCCCCTCCCAAAACTGCAAACCCCAGGATTCCATAGGATGTTGAAAGTGGAATAATAGCACTATAACCATTTAGTGCAGAAATGGCTCTGGTAAGGATCATACTTGCTTCGCTAACTACCTCCTTACTTAAAATATGGATCTCAAAATATTGACCAGCTACTTTATTAGATTACAAACAGTCATCTCATCATTGGTAAGTCCTGACCAGGTGGAATTTATCAAAAATAGGCAGCGAGCCAATAATATTGGATTGGATGTGGACTTTATTGCTTTAAATTGAGATAGAACTGGTCAGCCAGCTGTTATTTCTTTAGATGCTGAGAAAGTTTTTGATAAAACATACTGCACATTTACTTTTTTAGTATTGGCTCATTGGGAGTTTCCTATAATTTTTTTGAACTGGATAACATTTTATATTCAGCACCAAGAGCACAGATTATAATCAAAGAAGGGATGTTGTTACCCCCTTGATAAGCCCTGTCCCGGGGTCTACAACTTTGATATAAATTAATCTAACCCACCAGAGAGGTCACCCAGATGCGCACGCAGGCAATAATGGTTGTACGATTGAACGCACCAGGTCAGACCAGTAAACTCCCCAGTCACGTAACCACAGGAGACCTCATGTTGTGATAACCCATGGTGGACAAAAGGTCATCAACCTTTAAGGAGTCCACTTGAAGGGAGTAAAAGTGTTCCTGGAAAGTTGGGCACTGGAAGCAATAAAATCTTATCATATTGATCTCCTGAAACTCACACCGCAGCCTCAAAGCGGAGGAAGATCGTGTTATTTAGATGACACTTTGTTATCTTCCGATATCAAAGAAAATGCCAGGTGTGGAGTTGTTTTTCTTTTCTGTCCCTGTTTGTTTTCCCCAGGAGAGGATTTGCCTTCAAAGTAAATTTTTCCTACAAATAGTCCCCATATTTGGGCTAGTTAGGCGAGAGAAAGGCGGAAAGGGAAGAAGAGGAGGAAGAAGTATGATGCCTCCCAGTCTTACCAACTGACCAGTCCCCCCTCCTGATAGCTGTGGGATCTCCTCAACGTCTCTTCGCTGAGCTGCTGTTCGATTGCTGCTTCCCGGACCAAGGACTTCAGGAAGAGATGCAGTATCACCCAGACTACGAACCTGTCAACAATCCCTCTATTTTATTTCCATTCTTTATTTCGTTTAGCCCTTGGATGCGTGTGTGTGCGTTTGCGTTAGTGCAAGCTATTACTGTGTTACCACCGTGTACTGGCCTGGTCTTTGGTGAACCAAAGATATCATTTTGATATCGCAATTCGGCCCTACTCTGCCACCAGCCAAGTGTTTGAGAGGCCCGCCGAACAGGCGTGAAGCTAGGCATGGCTACTACTTGCTGCTCCCACCAAACTAAGCCAGATATTGCCAGATCTGCTTTAGGGAGCCTCCCGAAACAAACACCTTCATTACAAATGCACGCTACCACAAAGGGACCCTCTGCCCTGAGAGGACACCCTGGCGAGCTAGGTACTCAACTGCTGAGCTAGCCGCATCTACATACTGGCCATACCATTGTCAATTTGGACTTTAACTCAATCATGCAAATTCTGACCTTTCAGAGGCTTTGTCTCCAACCCAAAACTTATTGTTTTCATCCGAGACCAGACTAGCCTGCGGTTGCTCTTTCCCCAATAAATATCCCCGTTCTGAGAGCTCTTCGGAACTCTCGCCGGATCACTTGGACTTCATTCTGCCTTGCTGCCGCTCGGTTCAGCAGATTCCCCTCAGCCACCACGCCGAGTTTCCTCTTCTTCAATCAGGCTTCCCCAGGACTACAGGACAGGTGGCGTATCACCCATTCCTCCTTGAACTCTATTTTCCTTTTCTAGTTAGGAGTGTGTTTGTGCTTTTCTTTAATAACTGATTAATAAATCTAATTGTTATTTGAACTATTTGCCTGCTTACTGACCTGACGCTGTAGACATAGGGTAAAAGATCCTGCTGCGTTACCCTGCCTCTCGTTAGCCAAGAGAGTGCTCCAGCTAATTTCCCCATCTTGTTTGTGTTGGTTTGTGTTGTGTTGTGTTGGTTATTTGGGCACCCCTCCTGGGACCCCCAATTCACAGGGTAACAACTGCTCAATAAAGTCATTCCTTGGACTTTTTTGTGTGATTTCTGGCTGAGCCTGACCCCATAAAAATTGGGTAAAAGATCTCGCTAGGTTACCCTGCCTCTCGCATTGCTTTTGTTTTTGCTCCATTGAGCTTATTTTCCCCATCACCTGGAGCATATTGAGGTGTCCCCCTGGGACTCCCAGATTTTCAGGGTAACAATATCCATTGTATCCTGTAATATTCAATTTGTGCTTGGAACCCTTAGCATGTTTTATTAGACAAAATTCCAGGATCAATGGATTTGTGCATGCCAGTTTAGAATTTGAAAATGAATGTTTTTCCAGATGATCATTTGTTGTTCATTTCAAAGCTCCAGCAGTCTATCCCTGTTTTGATGCAATTGATTAATAATTTGGGTAAAATATCTAGGTATTCAGTTAATCAGTCCAAGTCAGAAATACTGTCAGTGGAAAACAAGGCAGACTCTAGCATACTTAAAGCATGGCAGTTTTGCTATGAGAGCCACCATGGTGTAGTGGTTTGAGTGCAGGATTACAGCCCTCAAGACCAGGATTTTGATTCTCTGCTCGGACATGGAAACCTACTGCCACCTGGGCCCATCACACACTCTCAGCCTCAGGAAACCCTGTGATAGGTTCTCCTTAGGGTTTCCATAAATTTGAAATACTTGAAGGGACACAACAACAACAGCAAGTTTCACTATTGCCCAAATTCTATTACTCATTTGGGTATAATTAACCCTAGGGACTTACCTCAGATGATTAATCTTAATATAAGTGAGATGATAAAAGATATTGCACAAGACGGGTAGCTTAAAGATGAGCCAGGGGGATATGATAAACATGATTAAAGTACCATATGTAGAATTGTTTATGTTATTCATAGAATTCCTCTACTTATATCTTGCAAGTATTTTCAAAAACTAAAGGCATTGTTTAGTAGTATAAAGTTGGTCTGGATGGAGAAGTTATAATCATGACAATAGTGTCAGAGATGTGAAAAAGTAGCTATCATAAATATAGAACAATCAAGCGTGAGTAAATCTAGGTAACTGTTCTGTATTTATTATCATTGTTTAGTCATGACTGTGACACTACTGCCACAATCATAACTTTCCTCAACCTACCTTACCAGGCATCAGCTGCATGGGGTGAAGGAGGTCTATTCTGCTGGGGATTGGAGTGCAGATGAATGATGGTTCTGCCATGTTTGGGAGGGGGTCAGGCCAGGAGAAGTTACCTACTTTAAATATACTTAACTAAGTAGTTGATACAGAATACTGTCCAATGTTTATGAATCCACTTAACATTGCCCTATATGTTATAGATACTTCAAAATCAACTTCACAAATTGGAACAGACGGAAAAATGGGAGTCTGTGCATTTGGTACTGTCCCAGCATCCATGTATATGTCTTTGCATGTTCGAGAGCTAGAGATGGATTTTAAGAGCCCTTTTTAGTACTTTTGCACCTTTGTACTTTTATGCAGCTGCTCCTTTCAGATTTGTTTTTATACGTTGATATTTCTTATTCTCTGCTGCTGTTTTTATCTTGGTTTTATACTCTGTGGACAAACTCCCTTGCACTCAATCAAAGCTACAAGAACAAGCTTTCTGGCAGCAACTCTACACTTGATCCATCCAGCTCGGTATTGTCAACTTTGGCTGGCAGTTAGGGTTGCCTGACCAAGACTGTCGCAGGCCGTGAGATTTCAGCACTCAAACCTTGGGACAATCCCTCACCACAGGAGGTGGGCTCTGCTGATGTTACAAGGGGTAACCCCAGTAATGTCATTAAGCATGATTTATTAGGCATCTGTCCTGTACTGGCAGCCAGCCAAGGTTTACAGCTGTCTAATTAGAGCCTGTTATCAGTAGCCATCAAGCAAAGTTTATTTTAGCTATTTCTGCATGAGAGGGGAAGAGTGGTTCACTGCGTGTCAAGAGCCGTGTTTTTATACTCCAGTTCAGAAACTGAATTCAGAAATTCAGAAACTGAAACAGGGAGCCCTGGTGGCGCAGTGGTTAAATGCTGGTACTGCAGCCACAAGGTTGTGAGTTCGATCCTGCTGGGCTCCAGGTTGACTCAGCCTTCCATCCTTCCGCAGGTTGGTGAAATGAATACCCAGTTTGTTGGAGGCAGTTAGCTAACACATTGTAAACTGCTTAAAGAGCACTTAGCTGATAAGCAGTATAGAAATACACATGCTATTGCTATTGCTATTGCTAAACTGTGCTGCCCTCCCATTTACATTGTGTTACTGCGGAGAACAGAGGTTGCTGCATCAACAACAGCGAGTCTCTGGCCACTCCCATTCCCCTCCCTCACCCTGCCCCGCCATTACTGATTGGTCTGTTTTTTAAAACACACACACACACATTTTTAACACATTTCTGTGTTGCTCATTTGTGGGTAGGAATGTATGTTCGTTGATAAGTGGAAAAAACACGTTTTAACAGTCCTTACGAAATCCACTGTCTTTTTTGCTATCCATTAACACATGAAGACAATAATGACGGCAGCCTGTCCTTTGATGGGCGGAGGAGTAGGGATGGAAATGACGGAAGAGAAATCCTGGGAGCCCCCACCACCGGCCACTTCTGCAATTTTTGGAATAAATTTCCTACGCTTCTGCATGTAGGCGAAAACCAAAGCAGAACCATTTTTGGGAGATTTACACCCATCAGATTTTTTTTTTTTTATTATAATCTTTATTCCTTTTTCACAATATAATACAAATCGTTCATAAACATCCATAAAACCCCTTTACACCCTTTCGTTCTCTCCTTTTAAAAAATTTCCTTTTTCAACCCTCTCCTCCCCCCCCCCAACATTCACCCACCATCCCTTACATCCACGATTCCTCCTTCCTCCTATTTCATCTGTGTTCCAACTCCAAAAAAAGAAACTCATTATTTGTTTTTTCCCCTTTCCCTTTCCCCCATTCTGGGACATGACCTCTTTATCCATATTTTATGTTTTATTAACAATTTCCACTTTCTTTTTTCTTGATATTTTTACGTTTTTTTACATTTTTTTTCTTTTTCCCCCTTTTTTCTCCAGGGACCCCCTTTTTTTTTTTTTTTTTCCCCCCCCCTTTTTCTTCCTCCCTACTTTTCCCATTTTTTTTTGGGGGTTTCCATTATTAAATCTTATATATTTACTATATATTTATTCACCATTTCCCAACTCTCCTCCTGTTGCCTTTGCTTTCTTCCCTGAACCATACCAGTTAATCTATCCATCTCTTGCGTTTCTGTCACTTTCACCAGCCATTCTTCCATTTGTGGTGTAATCTTATTTTTCCATTTCTGTGCATATAATATTCTTGCAGCTGTCACTAAATATAAAATTATTCTCCAATACTTCTTTTTTACTGTAGTCTCTATCTTCTGCATCATATTCAGCAAGAATAACTCCCCTTTAACGGTATTTTTATTTGTAACATTACCATCATCCTTTCATGAATTTCCCTCCAATAATTCTTTGCTACATCACACGTCCACCACATATGGAAGAATGTACCATTTTCCTTACCACACTTCCAGCATCTATTCTCTATTGTTTTCTGTATCTTATTCAATTTTGCCGGATCTAAATGCCATCTGTAAAACATTTTCAAATAATTCTCCTTTAAGTTTTGTGCTGCCGTAAATTTATTTGTATCCCTCCAACTACTCTCCCATTGTTCAAAATCTTTTTCCCGTCCAATTTTTTTTACTCCATTTTAACATTGTCTCCTTTATAGTTTCCGTTTCCAATTCCCGTTCCAACAATAATTTATATATCTTAGATATCCGGGTCCCAATGGCTCCGTGAACGGCAGTGCGGTGTGGAAACTCGCACCAAAGTTGTCACCTTAGGCGAATTTTACTGAAAGTATTATCGCAGCAGAGTCCCCCCCCGGGGAAAAAGGGGGCCCAGTGGGGCTCAAACGGGGACCGTATGTCTCTTCTTTAGACTAGAGAAAAAGGGTTCTCTTGTTGAAGAAGAGTCGGTCGCAGAGCTACCACGTTCGCCTAAGAAGTCACTGCAATGGCGGCCAGCGGAGTCCGGGATTTTTTAATCGATGGGGAAATAAAACAATTTAAAAGATAAGATTTCATCTGGGTTCCAATCGTGATGGAAAGTTTTCCCCGATTTTGAAAAGGTGAGCTACTTGAAGAAAAAAAAAAAAAGGGGTTGGGGGGAAAAGGGGGAAGGGGGATATCCAGAAAAAAAAAAGGAAAAATTTGGGAGAGGGGGGGGAGGGGGTCTGAACACGAAAGACATAAAAGCCGGAAATTAAAGGAATAAAGATTGAAGTTAACAGTTTAAAGTTAACAGTTCAAAGTTTATAAAAGGGGGAAAAGGGCTTTATGTGAATTTAAACTAATTGGGGAAAAAAAAATCTGGTGTGGCTGGAGCTCGCAGGAGGCTTGAGTCGCCGGTAACTTATTGGATTGGATACAGATACGGGTTGATTTCGTGGAAAGTTTAAACTTGCTGTTGTTGGTGAATGTATGGACTGATTCGTTGGTTTGGGCTAAGAAGTAAACTTTGCGACAGGACTGGGTGAAGGTGACTCCCGGGGCGAAATGTGAGTCTACTCCCTAGTTTAAAAACAAATTTGGGATAAAAGGAGAAGGGGGGGAAAACCCCGAGGAGGTTGGAGTTTACAGCGAAATTGGAATGTCCGGAGTGAAGAACTGAAAACAAAAGAACTAGTGAAGAACTGAAAACAAAATTTAAATACGAGGGTGATTGAAACATGTCGTTTGTCTGAAGTTGGAGAACGAGATAAAAAAAATACGGGATACAGTTGATATTGATAAGTGGTTTAAATTTATGGACAGTTTGGGGGTGTATGAGTTGGAAATAAGTGGAGGGGATTGGCTACAGTAGGAGATCGTAGGTGGTATAAATTTGTAGCCTGTTTAATGTGTGTGAAATAACTGATAGAGAGAAATGAACGTTTAAAAAAGGACAAAATTAAATACATAGGAGTGGAAAAGAAAGGCAGAGGCTTAGAAGCAAACAGTCTTGGGGTGGGCTGCACTGTTAACTTTAAAAAAAAAAATTTATTGTTAATTGCAAAAGGGGGAAATTTCGATTGAATATTATATATACTGTGTAATTGTGTGACTGAAGTATTTTGTAAGTTCATTGCATATAGGTTTGCAGATATTTACCAGAACATCTGGTTTAGTTATATAGCTTTGGGATAGTTACATTGAAAAGAAATATTGATAAAGAAAGAGTATTAAGGGACAGTAAAAAAATAGGAGATAGGATTATATAAAAATTTTTGAGATACAGGTGTTGGAGACCAGAGAAAATCAGACTAAAAAAAATAAAAGAAGTGACCTTGAGATAGAGTCTAGAATACAAACATTGGAGAGACTGGCTGAGATAAGAGACACTTTGAGATAAATAAGGAAAAAAAAAAAAAAAACATTGTAATTAACTCTTGAACAGAAGGCGAATAAGAGGACAGGATAACAGCACCATCTAGTGTTAGGAAAGGAAAGACATAGGAAATTTAAATAAATAAATAAATAAATAAATAAATAAATAAATAAATAAATTTAGAATGGCATCAGGAACAAGAAAGGGCACAAGAACTCAAACGCAAACACAATTACAGTTGATAGATACCTCGAGAAGGGGATCAATGGAAACGGGAAGTCATATAGCAGAATTAGTGAATGAAATTAGAAGTTTAAGGATGGAAATGAGAAAAGAATTAAAAGATACAAGAATGGAAATAAAAGCAGATATAAGAAAGGAGCTTGATGACTTTTAAAAAGAGTATGGAGAACATGAACAAGGACATTACTGTGATGAAAAGAGATTTACATGAGGTACAAGAAAAAACAAATCTATTGGAAAAAGGAAGGAATCAATGAAAGGATGCAGAAGCAGGAAGAAATGAGACTAATGCAACATGAAATGAGGTATAAAACAAATGTATAAAAATGAGAGAGATTCCAGAGGCCCCAGGAGAATTATTAGAAGAGAAGATTATTACAATAATTGCAAATTATTTAAGGGGTTAAAAAAGAAAATTTGGGAAAGAGACATAGACAAAAATCTTCAGAGCAAATTCACGTGTTGCAAAGGAAAGAGATTGGGGCCCCGGGATGTAGTGGTTTGTTTCAGTAGGACAAAAATTAAGGAGAAAATATTGCAAGTAAATTAGGAAGCAACTGGGGTTTAGGGAAAACTGATCAAGATATTCAAAGAGATATTTGAAGAGAAGGCATGAATATAAATTCCTAACACAACTGTTACAGAGGTATGGAATTGTGTACAAGTGGGAGAGACTGGAAGGGCTATCATACTCATACAAAAGGAAAAAATAAAATTAAGGGTATGGGCCCCAGCGAGGGGAAGCATATACAAAAATGAAAAAAGAATTAGAAAGTTCAAATAAGACGGAGCACGAGAAAAGACAAGAGAAAGGGCATAGCAGTCAAGAAGAGTCAGAGGAAAAAAAGATGGAACAAGGAGATGATTATCAGAGAAGAGAAGAGCAAGTTGAAAAAGACAGCTATTTAGAATCGGAATTGGAACAAGAAGAAGGTGAAGATTTACAAAAGCAAGATCTGGAAATAGACGATTTATACGCAGAAGAAGAAGATATCTAGGGGAGAATAGGGGAAGGAAAAAAAATAATAATAAGAGAGAGTGAGAAGGGAGAAATAAAAGAAGGAAGAGAAAATTATGAAAATTATATCTTGGAATGTAAAAGGACTAAACTCAAATTACAAAAGACGACAGGTATTTCATAATTTGGAAAAGATGAAAGTAGATGTGATCTGCCTACAAGAAACTAGAATAAGAGAGAAAGATAATAAGTATCTTAGGAATCCTAAATTAGGGAAAAGTCATATAGCTGCCTCAGAAAAAAAGAAAAAAGGAGTAGTACTATATATAAATCAAAAATATACTTCAGAAATAAAATTTAAAGATAAAAAAGGTAATTATTTGGGGGTGGAACTACAACTTTTGGAATATAAGATATTGTTGATCGCAATATATTCGCCATTAGAAGAAAAGGGTAAATTTTATGAGAAAGTAAAAGAAGAGATTTTGAAATATTCTGAAGAAAATGATCATGGGAGTTTCTTAATGTTGGGAGATATGAATGGCGTGATAGATCCAAAATTAGATAGATCGTTACATTTGAAAAAAAGATAAACAACATGGAAAGCTTCCAGGTTCATTCTTTAAATTATGCGAGTTACTAGATTTACATGATGTTTGGAGAGTTACAAATAAAGAGGCTGGAGGATACACATTTTATTCGGATGTGTATAACTCCATGTCAAGGATTGATATGTTTTTGATTTCAAGAAATTTGTTAAAACTAGTAAAAGACATGGAAATAATACCTAAAACAACTTCAGAACATCATCAGAGTTTTTCTGGTTTTCACATACAGCAGTTTTGCTTCGCAGTGAACCGCAGTGAACCATTCCAGGAGTTGAAAATGTGCAGAACCACTGCTGCGATGTATCAACCTTGTGCGGAAATGGTCTTAGTTTGCTAGCAAACTACTAGTCATCATTTTGTAGTCTGAGTTCACAGTAAATCTAGAGTGGCAGTCCAATGGCAAAATCCATAGACGAGGTGAAGGTCAAGGGTTCCAGGAGCACAGGCAGGGAATCCGAATGTAAGCTGGGCTGCTTCCACTGGTAGGAAGAGTTGACTGCTGTAAATATTGTCCCTTTAATGCAGTGGTTCTCAACCTGTGGGTCCCCAGATGTTTGTGGACTTCAGCTCCCAGAAGCCCTGAGCATTGACCATAGTGGCTGGGGCTTCTGGGAGTTGAAGTCCACGAACATCTGGGGACCCACAGGTTGAGAACCACTGCTCTAATGTGTTTGTGTTGTGGCATTGGGAAAGATCCTATCTGGGCCCTGGGACAGGGGCATGACAGCATCAAGCACAGTTGGACAGATTGTGCTAATCCAATAAAAAAAGTGACCCAGCAAGTCTAACAAATGTGGAAAATATATGTGCATATGCTTTTTAATATAGCACTTTTGCCCTGAGACGACCCTGAGATGTGGGATCTCTACAAACAGTGGCTTGCCAGGGTCTCACAGGCAGGATTCTTTCCTAAGCCTCTCTGAAGCTCCCTGGTGTTCCCAAGCAACCTCCATCAAAATACTAACAATGTCAGCCCCGCTTAACTTCCAAAGTGAGATTGGGCGTCTTTGTGTCAGGATGGTGGGCTTCTGCTACATCTTCAGCCATTGTTTTATTACATTATCATTATATATTGAAATAACAGGTTGTACACCACACAAAGAACTTTGGTTAGTAGAAGATTTTAAAGTAAAAAAAAAAAAAAAGATAAACATCACAATAACATTTCAATTCTGTTGTTGTTTCGTGCCTTCAAGTTGTTTCCAACTCATGGTGAACCCTTATAATTTGAAGATGCTCCAAGGGAGAAAAGAAACAGGAGACAGCAGGAGAAGCAAATGAGTGTGCCCTTTATATATATGCCCTTCTGTGGCATATATATAAATCTCCAAGACTTTGTTGTTGTTGTTGTTGTTGTTGTTGTTGTGTGCTTTCAAGTTGTTTCCAACTTACAGTGACCTTAAGGCAAACCTATTAAGGGGTTTTCTGGGAGCTGACAGTGTCACCTCATGGGTTTCCAAGGCTGAGTGGGGATTTGGATCCTGGTTTCCAGAGTCCTAGTCCAACACTCAAACCACTACACAACATTTAAAAGATTTCAATAATGTTCCTTGTGTCCTGGGGACAGAAAGGCTATAATATTATATATCAAAGAGGAAGCTAGAGCTTATTTCTCTTGGAACCCATCCCAGGTCGAACATTTTGCACAATATGCAGATTGCTGTTTTGGATAATTCGATGGTTGTGTACACAGCTAATCAAAGTGTATAACACCTAATTACATATTTCACAAACAAGTCCGGAACTAGGTTTGGATAGGTTTTTGATAAGGTGCCATCTGGGCTCCCTAAAGCATGACCCTTGAACTGAAGAAGTTAATCTAGCTTGGAGTTAGGCCTCCTAATGGGCCTCAGTTACCCCAAAGTTGGGACCCAGAAAGAATTTGGAAGTGCTGGAGACAGCAGCAGCTGTTGCCTACATTGTCACTTCTCACTGCTGGGCCATGATTTTTTTTTAAGTTTGGAAGGTTGATGGTATAAGCTGTCGTAGACCCTCCAGGGTTCTAGAATTTGCCCAGCTACTCTGTGTGCTGGTATGAGGCCTGATTAGAAAAGGGAGCTGAACTGAAAAGTCTGCATCTGGAGGGCACGCCTTTTCCTCCCAGACACCCAATTTCCTGTGGTCCCAATCAGATCTTTTCTTAAAACTGCAAAATAGCTACTGAAAGGTCGTGTTGAACCTGTACCACATGTTACTCCAAGCTATCCTTAGGGACAAAGTCAAGGTTTGTGGAAGACATGATGGTCCAAACTCAGCTACCATGTTGGATCCAGCTTTAGACAGGTGCATCTGGGTTGTCAAAAGTGGACTTTTTTACCCCACTACTAAGTTCCATGAAAGTAGTGGTTGGGAGGCTCAGAGACCCTGCTGAAGGGGTTGAACCATTGTGCTGGGGAGGCAGAGAACAGTTTCCCCTCTCCCCCAAAATCAGGTAGGGGCACTATCTGTGAGTAGAGCTCTTCTGTCCAAGGAGAGCAGATCCTGAACTCAGCCCACTGTATGATCTCATATGAGTCATATGTTTATTTTAGCAATTGAAATAGGTGGGGCATATTGTGTGATCAGAGTTACAAAGATTACACTGTGCTCATATGAGTCATATGTTTATTTTAGCAATTGAAATAGGTGGGGCATATTGTGTGATCAGAGTTACAAAGATTACACAAATAAATTAATAAAACGTACCTGTTCATACATTTTTTAGAGGCCACATGTCCATCTTACTTATTTGTGTCCAACTGTTGAGCAGGAACAGGGAGAGAGAAAAGAAAAAATGAATTATTAATTCAGTTTAATAAAGTTTCCTTCGGTCCCTTGGACACTTGAGTTGCTAGAATGAGCTACCCAACCTAGATTTAAAACAACGGCAACAGCAGAAGGTTTTGGGGAAATCCGCTCTTCAAGATCAATTCCAGAATGACCAGGGTTGCTGCTCTCTTTTAAAGGAGTCTACATTGTTCCTCTGGGCAGTGCTTTTACAGCTCAGAACAGCAAAGCCCTGTTCTTCAGTTGTCCTAGTTTTAAGAAAACAGCTATGGGATCATAGCATTGGAAGGTAATCCAGAGACCAGTGGTTCTCAACATTTGGTGACTTAAGATTGGAAACAACTGATTTAGAGCAACTCCTTTCCAAAGGCTCCCTTATAGGTGGTCACCAGTCCCTATTTTAAAACTTCAAAGGGAGGAGAATTTTGCCATATCCGAAGCAGTCTGTTCTGCTGTCCAACAGCTTGCACTATAGAGAAGCTCTTCCCAATATTTAATCTTTTTCTTATAATTTAACCCATCAGTTTGGATTTGTCACCTAGAACAACAGAAAATTCATTTAACTATCCATGACAGCAATCGAGAGCTATTAATGTGTTTTAAAAGTATTAGAGCCATTTATGGAAATAATAAAGAACAAGAGGAAAAGGAAGGGGGAGCAGCAGATTCCACCTCTGTGATTTTCATGTAAATTGCACACTGGTTGTAGCAGATGGTCTGCTATTATAATAATAATAATAAGAAGAAGAAAATTTATTTTTATCCCGCCTCTCCCAAATGGATCGAGGCGGCATCACAGAACATATAAATATTAAAACATCAAAATGTAGCCCACCCTCCCCACCCACCAACCCTACGATCCCCCTAACACACTATTAAACAGATTAAAAATAAATTGAAAACTAAAATTAAAACAAAAACAATTAAAAACAATTAAAAACAAAGGGACAATTGATGAGAGGCAGTGGAACACTAGTCTGGGAAGGCCTGTCGGAAGAGAACAGTCTTGACTGCTTTTTTATTATCTTTCCCACTGTAATAGTATTTAGCTATGATTCCATTCTAGAACTAGTAAAGACCTTAGCGTGTATGTTTGTGTGTGCACTTGTGCCTTCAGGTCAACAGTCGACTTATGGTGACTCTATTATCATAGAATCATAGAATTGGAAGAGACCACAGGGGCCATCCAGTCCAACCCCCTGCCATGCAGGAACACACATCAAAGCACTCCCAACGGATAGTCATCCAGCCTCTGCTTAAAAACCACCAAAGAAAGAGACTCCACCACACTCCGAGGCAGCATATTCCACTGCCAGACAGCTCTGATCATCAGGAAGTTCTTCCTGAGTTTCAATTGGAATTTCCTTTCCTGCAGTTTGAATCCATTGCTCCTTGTCCTAGTTTCTGGAGTAGCAGAAAACAAGCCCACTCCCTCCTCGACATGACATCCCTTCAAATATTTAAACATGGCTATCACGTCCCTTCATAATCTTCACTTCTGCAGACTAAACATACTCAGCTCCCTCATAGGGCATGGCTTCCAGACCCTTCACCATTTTGGTCACCCTCCTCTGGACACATTCTAGCTTGTCAATATCCTTCTTGAATTAGACTGGACACAGTATTCCAAATGAGGCCTAATCAATGCAAAATAGAGTGGTACCATTACCTCCATTGATCTAGACACTATACTCTTATTAATGCAACCAAGAATCGCGTTGGCTTTCTTGGCTGCTGTATCATACTGCTGACTCATGTTCAGCTTGTGGTCACCAAGACTGCTAGATCCTTTTCACACGTACTGTTGTCCAGCCACGTGTCCCCCATCATATATTTGTGCATTCCATTTTTTCTGCCTAAGTGTAGGACCTTACATTTCTCTCTGTTGAAATTCATTTTGTTAGCTTTGGCCCAGCTCTCCAATCTGTCAAGGTCATTTTGAAATTAATTAATTTAATTAATTAAATTAATTTCATAGGGTTTTCTTAGGACTACTCAAAGGTGGTTTTGCTAGTTCCTTCACCTGAAATACAGCCTACAGCAGCTGGTATTCATTGGCAGTCTCCCATCTAAGTGCTAACAAGGGCTGATCCTGCTTAACTTCCAAGATCAGACAGGATTTTGTTGCCTGGAAGGTATTCAGGCCAAAGACTTTAGTACCACTTGTGAAAGCAGGAAGGAAGTAGAAACAGTCACAAGCTATACATACACTTCAAAAAAGTGTTGCTCTTTAAGGAACACATCACCTCATCTTGGGAGGAAGAGAAGGCTTATGTCTTCCACTTATAGCCAACACTCCTCACTTTCACAATGCCAGAAGTATTAACTTGGGATCCAAATTTGCAGGAGATTGTTTGCATTCATTTGATTGCTTCAGACTTTGCCCAACCCAGTCTACTTGAAAACCACAAGAAAGTAATCAAACAACCCTTACACAAAAGGCTGCATTGTGACTTGCTAACCACCCCAAACTCACCTCAGGTAGAGTTTTTATGCTCCATTTTTCATATCTTTAAACCTTTATTTACAAAAAAAAAAGTAAGTGCAAACTGATGATGCTGATGATGCTGATGATGAAGATGACAGATACATAGAATGAGCTACACAACTTCTACTTGTGTACAATGAAACAATAGGGCAATGTTTGATTTTGATTTATGTGCAGGGAGGAGTCTGCTGGTAGAAATTCAAATGGTTGGTTATCCACTTTTTTTCTGGGTTTTGATTCCTGCCTGCCAGCTGCTTGCCTTTATCAAATTTTGTTGCATAGTGTTGTTGAACTGCAAATCCCAGCATTCTTCACTCCTCATCACTGGCTGTCCTCACTGAGGGGTGGGTCAGAGTTGCACTGCAGCAACACTTTGCACTTTGCCCACCCTGGTACAGTGTCAGTGTCCATGTCGGTGGGGTAGTGAATCCATTCCAACTTTTAGGTTGAACTCTCAAGGAGGTACACAAGGTGCCAAAACCTATCAACAAAATAAGTTCAGCACCTTTAAAGTTCAAACTAAAGCCAAGAGTGCCCTATCAACATGGAATTTATCAGTTGCCATTTTCTCTGCATGGAAGAGCAAGAGAGTTCTCAAAGCGTAAAACAGGGATGGGCAAAGATGGCCCCCTGGAAGTTACAGGACTGTATCAGCTCTAGGATTGGATCAGTTGTGGGACTTGATCAGCATAGTTGATTGTGAGGAATGCTGGGATGTGCAGTTCAAAAATATATGGAGGTTCAGCTGTCCCCGCATGCTGCAAAATGCTACTGCATTTTCACAAAACACATTGTTGGGTTGCCACAGTTGCCTGATATTCTAGTGCAAATGTTTTAATTTGAGATACTATGCCTGGTTTGTTATATTGGCAGCGCAGACTGATACCTGTATTGGCTTTATTAGAAATTGTAAACACAATGCAGGACTCCCTTTGGGAAATGTAATCCCTGGCCATGTGACAAATTTTCAAGCTCCGGCTTTTTACTTTAAACATTCTGTCATGTCTTGTACTTGAAAAGTGTTTACCCTATGGTCATTGGCCCATAATTACTCAGGTCCATCCTCCTAGCAAAATTTCTTTTGTGTGCTACAATTGAAAGCAGTAAACAAGATCCTTCCTAAGGAAGTCCTTTGAGAACTCTTGAGTGTAAAGTATTGACTGAAAAAGTTTTTAGTGAGCATTGCTCAGTATCCTCTTTAATTATGGTTGGATCACAAAGAAATTAAACATCACTACCACAGCATTACCAATCCGCTATTCGCCTTTTCAAATGAAAAGGCAAATATTTATCAAACACTCTTTCTTCTAATACATCACTATTTAAATATTCACAACCAACAACTCTATACATTAGAATCTCATGTCACCTGAATACACTGTGAAAAATTCCACAGTCCGTTTTTATCTATTTTTTTAAAAAAAGACTACTTATTAGAATTTTTTTAAAAAAATAAGGGTTTGTTAAAAACAACCAGCCAATACAGCTCTTTGGCCCCAGAAGCATAATTGTATACTATATACCACATAGTCCGTATGGCCAACAAAATTAATAGTACAGCATCATCTGCTGGCCAAAGAAGATAATGACTTTATCCACTCATCAAGTGAGAAAACAGAGCTGGCCTTGCCATTAGGTAAAGTGAGTTTACTGTTTTAGTCAGCAGATTCCAAATGTTATAAAAGAGCCAGAAATGGTTGGTTTAGTTATTGAAGTTATATTTTTTACTGCTAGTGATGGGGAGAAGAGCTTATGGGATTTTCTAAAGCTTGATAAAGTTACTTTTTTTGGAGGATTTCTCCCAGACATGGTGACTGTTTCCCAAGTTCATGTGTTTTTTTTCCTCCTGCGACAAAATAGGTTGCCTGGCTTTGGGCATCAGCACCCAAACTTGAGTAGTTTGTGAGGAAGAATATCATTTGCTGCTCCACTTCAGGCAGCAGATTTATCAGGCTGACCCTAAAAGGATACCTTAAAAGTAATTGGAGAACATAGGAAGAGGAAACTGCCTTATACTTTACAAGACTGATCTGTAGACTCTTTGCACATTGGAGTAATCTCTACTCTGACTGGTAGGAAATCTCCAGGATGCCAGGCTGGGATTTGGAGATGTTGGGATTCACACCTTACACAGCAAAACTCCCTGCTCTGAGACTGATGGCCAGCCAGTCTAGAGACACTGGGGATCTGTGACTGAAATCTCCCATCTGTTTAAATTTAAGATCACGTTCATGAATGGCAGAGCTAGCGGAGAAGGGGTTGTTAGTGTTGTAGAACTAGTTGCTGTTGTGTTCCTCCAAGTCATTTCCGACTTACGGTGATCCTAAGGTGAACCTATCACAGGGTTTTCTGGGCTGTGTGTGTGTGAGGTGCCCAAGGCCACCCAGTGGGTTTCCATGGCTAAGCAGGGAGTCAAACCCTCGTCTCCAGGGTCATTGTCTGATGCTCAAGCCACTGCACCATGATGGCTCTTGTTGTGGAACTAGAGAGGGTTTTTAAAGACATCCTAGCTGCAATATTTTCCTTTATGCTGCAATATTTTCCTTTATGGAAATCTCCCTTCCCTCCCCACTGCTGTTTGTTCTTAGGTAAAAAACATATTTCAAGGGAGTGCTGTGATATTCTGGATTTTATCTTTAAAATGTTGTGCATTTACTACAGACACTAAGGGTTAACCGGAATGCTTGAGTTCAGGCACACAGTGTTTGAGATGGCAGTGTGGTAGTGTCCATTGGGGAGAACGGATAAATAAAGCCTTGCACAGGAACCATGAAGGCATCTAGAAGGTCTCCAGATTTGATGCCATAGCAGTGAGGAAGAGCTACTCACATTTGGTGTCAGTGGAGAGGTAGATGGAAGCCCTGACATTTGGTACAAGCAGTGGGATGGGGAACAATCCCATAGGTACCCCTGTGGCAACAAAGAACAATTGAAATCCATTTGCTACCCTCAACTCCAGCAGGTTCATTACATTGATTAGATGTATGTTAAAAGTTTTGAGTTATCAAAAGACTTACTCCACTTGGGAGTAGCAGTTGGATGTAGAGTCCTGTGGCATCATCAAAACCAAACAAATTAATGATGGCATGGGCTTTTATGGACTGTTACCTACCTTCTCAGATGCAAGGAAGTTCCATTAATCCCAGATCCCTGGTGTGTTGTGTTTCTTGTGCATTCAGCTTACATATATCAGGATTAAAAATGTGGTGAGCTGGTGGGTGCACATGAAAACCCTGCCTCCCAACTTACCATTCCCATGTGCCCAAGAGCTCTGAAGGTCTTCAAGTGCTGAGCAAGCACAAAAGTCTTTGACCCTTTCCGCAACTCACCTGTTTTTGGCGCTGGGGTGCAGTGCTCACGCGAGCAGCCTCCGGAGAGAGGCTCTCGTGTCTGGGGTCCTTCGGCTCCACACAAGCTTCCTGCTTGCACAAGAGCCCCACCTCTTCCTTTCGCAGTGCAGTCTGGGACCTTCCCAGGCTGCACTGAGACAGGAAGCGTGACCAGCCCGGCTCCTGAGGCTCCACATGGAAGGTAAGTGTGCACAGGGCCCTGGAGCGATGCTCGACTGCGCAGCATTTTCGGCTTCAAGCCGAAAATGAAAAAATGTGTGCTCTATCCGTGTCAGGCCATGAAGCATCACACAAATGTGAGTGCATCGTGTGGACCGCTCCTCACATGTGCGCGACGCTCAAGGGGCCCTTTCGCCTTGGAAATGCCATGCGAAAAGGTTGAAAGTTGACTGAAGACGCCTCCAGCTGAATGGCCTTATCAACTTCCCCGCAGTCAGGAATCGGAAGAAGGCAGTCTTTTTATCCTCACTTATTTTCAGATATCTGCTGGACACATTTACACAATTCAGTTTTAAGCAAGAGTCTGGTGACAGCTTAAAGACTGGCACATTCTGCTTCATCAAATGTACGTGTAAATGCACACAAACAAGCATGCTGAGGATATGGCTTCAGTCATTTGAGAAAATAGGCTTAAGTCTACCACAGGTCTGCAGCAGCATGTGTTTAGTAATCTTTAAAGTACCCTCAGTTGTATTTTGCTGCAAAAATTGAATCTGGCTGCTTCTCTGACAGTCACTTTTATTAACTGCCAATTCAAAAAATCTCAGGTGTGTTTTCCTCTTAACGTAACACACGATGGGCACTGTCTGAACATCTTCCCTGAAGGTGGCGCTTTTGTTGCAAGGATAGGGCATTTTCTGGAAGCTTAAAGCATAATATTGAGTGTGTGGAACAATTCAGTGTCTCCCTATGCCCCATGATAGTATCTTCATTGCTATTGTAATTGTACTGAGCAACAGGATTGCACAAATGTCACAGATATAATTAATGATGAGCAGTACAAGCTTCTCCTTTGTGCCACTGCAGTTGGATGAATCTTTTGTTTTAGATTAATTATTTCCAAGCTTTTAAGAAAAACTTCAGGGGATGTGCATGGAACCATATCAGGTAGGTATTGATGTTGGTGATGAATATACCTACGGAAAAATGATCCCTCACATGACTGTTACATGCAGGCAGACTGTTATGTGTAACTTAGAAGTGCCACTGTGCACTATTATACTACAGCTAAATGGGCTTCTGATATCTGGAGTGATTATGAAGAGTGGTGTATGTGTATGTCCCTTCAAGTCACCTTTTGACTTATGGTGACCTCATGAATTTCGTAGGGTTTTCTCAGGCAAGGAATACTCAGAGCTAGTTTTGCCAGTTCCTTCCCTGAAATAAAGCCTACAGCACCTGGGACTCATTGGCAGTGTTACCCTGTGAATTGGGGTCCCGGGAGGGGCACCCAAACAACCAAACCAAACTAAACAAAGATGGGGAAATTAGCTGGAGCACTCTCTTGGTTAATGAGAGGCAGGGTAACTTAGCGGGGATCTTTTACCCTATGTATACAGCGTCGGGTCAGTGAGCAGACAAAATAGTTCAAACTAGTAACAAGATTTATTAAGCAATTATTAAGAAAAGCACAAACACGCTTGCTAACTAGAAATAGGAAATAGAGCTTTGGGGGAATGGGTGATACGTCACCAATCTCGCAGTCCTGAAGAAAGCCAATTGGAGAGAAGGAAACCCGGCGTGTCGGCCGAGGGGGGCTCGCAGAAGAAGCAGCAGCAAGGCGGGGTGGAAGTTCAATGAAGTCCGAGTGTTCCAGCGAGAGATCCGAAGAGCTCTCAGAACTGGGGATTTTTATAGGGGGAAGGAATGACTGTGGGCTAGTCTGGTCTTGGGTGAAAACAATGAGTTTTGGACTGGAGACGATGTCTCCGAAAGGTCGGAATTTACATGATTGATTTATGGACCAAATTGACAATAGTATGGCCAGTATGTAGATGCAGCTAGCTTGGCAGTTAAGCACTTAGCTTGCCAGGGTGCCCTCTCGGGGCAGAGGTCTCTTTGTTTGAATACGCATCTGTAATGAAGGTATTTGTTTTGGGAGGTCCCCTAAAGCAGATCTGGCAGTTTCTGGTTTGCCTTGGTGTAAACAAAATATGACTTAGCAAATAATAGCCATACCTAGCTTCGCGCTTGTTCGGTGGCCTTACAAACACTTGGCTGGTGGCAGAGCAGGGCCGAATTGTGATATCAAAATGATATCTAAAGGTTACCCAAAGGCCAGGCCAGTTCACTGTGATAACAGGCAGTACCCCCATCCAAGTTCTAACTAAGGCTGACGCTGCTTAGCTTCCAAGGTCAGATGGGATCTGGTGCCTTCAGGTATTTAGTCCCCTATACAGAGTAATATTAATAGTCATAGAGCAATTCAGCTTTCTTATTGTCCTGTTTAGGAGTAAGTCTTCATCACATTTTTCAACAGAGAGATTCCCAGTTCTGAAACACTATTTGCTCCTTCTTAAAGAATGTAGCAAGTTTTATGGTGACTTGGAAGCAGGTGCAATCTTATACCATGAATGTGTACTCAGGAGTAACTTATCCCGTCTTCCTGGGACTTAACGCCAAGGAAAGCATGTACTTGGGTTGTGGTATCCAATAATAGTTTTACTTTGGCAAAGCCTTTTCCAACCATGTTGGATGACAACTCCCACCTTTCCCAGACAATACAGCTGCCCACGGGAGCACAACAGGATACAGCTGACGTCTGCAGTAAGTTGGATTGTAATGAATGTAAGTAGTGGTAAGCCACATGCGTGTGCGAGTGTTGCCGTGGGTTACCATGGCAATGCTCTGCATGGCTCGCAAGAGTTGGACAGAGGAGCAGTCAGAAGTAGAAGTAAATTGCGAGGACTGGCTGCTGGGCCCCTCTTCAGAATACCAGCAGCCAGAGGCCTGTTATGTAGGAGTAGGGCTTGCCAGGTACATGGAGGGACAGGAGGGCAGAAAGAGCCACAGGGGAGGGGGAAGCAGAAAGAGGCACAGAGAGGCTCTAAGGGGGCTGAAAGAGGCACAGAGAGGGGCTGGGGAGCAGAAACTGCACACTTTGGATATACTGACCAATTCTAAGTCACTTGACAGAGGGATAGGAGCCATAAACTACAATCAAGTAGCCCCCAAATGCCCAAGAAAAGAAAAGTTAATGCAGAGGGAAGGTAATTTAAAAACCAGTAATAATTGAATGCAGAGGCAATTAACTCATATGATAAAAGAGTAGATATATTTAAGCCAAAGCCACTACTAAAACTCCTAAAAACATGCTGGCTAAAACAGGATGAAAAGATGGAAACAGGACAAGAGGAAGGAAACTTGGCTTTTTAATACTGAGGCATGAAACTTAATTGTCTCTTCCTTTTATTGGGAAACTCATTTACTAATCCATGTTGTACAATGATCTGACACCCTTATGGTGGGTGGAAGGATTAAAACAGAAGCCCTTGTTTTGTTGGGCAGTGGCAACATAGTCTTTGTAGTTTGCAAATAAGTTCCTTTTGTCTGCTCACAGCTTCCTAGCTCTGTGGTATTGGAGTGCAAGGAAGGAACAGTTGGGAGCAGGGGGTGGGGAGAATAGAGGGAGGCTGTACCAGGCTCCAGATTACAGCTAACTAAAGGGAACTTAAGAAAGCTGCACTGGGCTCTTGTATATTAAACTGCATCATTGCATTTCCAGGCTATAGGCTGGCATCCTATTAGGGCCATACCCATATATAAGTTTTCCTTATGCACCTATATATCCTTTTTTGTGTGCTGCAGGGGTTAGTATTCCCTGCCTCTCTCCACAGCTCTCAGAGCCGCTCTCTGACTTATGGAACAGCCTCTGAAGACCTGCAGATGGCCCTTCCCTGCTTTGTGGGGACGGGATAGGATTGTAGAAATATCTCCCTGTAGCCAGTAATGACATTTGTGCTGAGATCCTGCAGATGCTTCTGTAATCATTTCATGTATGGCTATGTGGATGTAGCTAGACATTTCTGTGGTCCTGCCCACTCCCCATGAAGCACAAAATTGCTGTGTGGGAGAGGGAGACTTTGGAGGCTATTCCGTAAGGGGAGGTATATGGCTCAGCCTAGTGTAGGCCCACATACAGACCTACTGCCTTATGCTAAGCTATGCCGGATGGCTGCCACAGAGTGTTTTCCAAATAAAGAACCAAATTTGTCTCCTCAGTACTGATATAATGGGAGACCACTGGGAAATACCAGGTGCCCCAGTGCTGCAGGCTACATTTCACAGGAAGGCAATGAGTAAACCACGTTTGCTTATTCCTTGCCTAAGAAAACCCTGTGAAATTCATGGGGTTGCCATAAGTTGACAGAAACCATGAAAGCACATATACACATACATAGTGTTGGTATAAGCTGTGATTTACGCATGTCTGTTCCCATATGTCTGATTTACAGATTTTGTTCCTATACGTCTGAAGGGGTTTTGAAACATCTTACAATATTACTATCATGGGAGATGAAAGCTGTGGATGACATCACACATGGCAAGAAAAGAAGCCATAAGAATTTAGGAAGCAAAAATAAAATTACAAAAGCATGTGGAAGGAATATAGGGTGCATAAACCAGACACCTTGCCCAGCAGAAATTTTCCAAGGGGTAGCTGTGATAAGCTGCTCCAGCAAGACAGCAAAGAGCTTTGTGGTTCCTTTGAGGTTTATTTTAGCATGAATTTTTGTGGGCTATCATTTGTGGAAGCTCATGGGAAAATAAACAAAAGTAAGAGCTACAAAACTTTGTTATTCTGTCATCTTGCCCAATAGGTTTAGATACATGTGCCTTCTTAGTTCTTAATTCGTGCCTATGAAGTCATTTGGTGTTCTTCTATAAAAACAAAAACAACGCACCATCCATAGTAGGTGCTGTGTTTGATATAAAAAATATAGAGGTGCCTGAATCAGAGCTAGTATGTAAGAGTGAACCTCTTCTCATAAACTCTTGTAATCCCTGGGTGTACCCACAGTCAAAGTGACTGTCAACACATCTCTGAGAATGTGTAAAGTGCACTTATGTTGCCAGTGAACATTCACTGTGAACTTTTAAATTCCAGGCAAGGAGGCTGGGAACTCAGCTAGATGTTCCTTCTCTCAAAAGGATCAACAGCATCTAGCTTTCCATTACATGGTCCAAATCACAAAGCAGAACTCACCATGTGAGGTAGAGGCATGGGGATGGTATGCAGTACCCCCTCCCTCCTTATTTCTTGTGGTAGAGGTACCTTTTATTTGAAACACCATGAAAGTAAAGCCAAAGGCCTAAATCCAATGTTAACTTCCATTACACTGGACCCATTGAATCAATGGAACTTCACACTCAAAGTTCTCATTGATTCACTGGGTCCACTCTGGTGGGTACTAATAATTTGTTTTAGGTAAGAAGTGGGAATCATGATGCCCTCCAGACTTTATTGAACTACATCTCCCAGAAATCCTCATCATTGACGATGCTGGCTAGGACAGCTGAAAGTTGCAGTCCAATAGCCTTTGGAGGGTCACAGAATTTCCATTCCTGATTTAGGCTCAAAAAACAGAGTAGGTATTTCAGCACTGGGATTTATTTGGATCATTATGTAACACCAAAAATGAGATGATGGGATCAGTCCACTGTCATGTTTGAAGACTGAGGCCCTTTTCGCACCTTAACTTTTTCTGGCGCTGGGGTGCGGGGATCGCATGAGCAGCCTTCGGCGAGAGGTTCTCGCTTCCCTGCTGCTTCAGTTCCGCACGAGCTGCCTGCTTGTGCTAGAGCTCCACCTCTTCCTTCCACAGTGCAGCTTGGGAGTTTCCCAGACTGCACTGGGGCAGGAAGCGCAACCGGCACAGCTGTGGAGGCTCCGCACGCCAGGTAAGTGCACGTGGGGCCTGGGAGCAATGCGCGATCGCACACCATTTTTGGCTTCCAGCTGAAAATGAAAAGGTGTGTGATTGGCACCTGCCAGCCCCTGGAGCATCGCGTGATTGTGAGTGTGTCGTGCAGTTCGCTCCTCACAATCGTGCGACACTCCAGGTGCTCTTTCGCATGGAAAATGCCGTGCGAAAAGAGCCTGAATGTGCCAGGTATGATGTTTCTTGTTCTTAAAATATTCTGAGTGTTGCCTTCTAGCAAATTTATTTGATTTATTTATACTCTCCTATCCTGTGTTTCTCCCAATAATGGGACCTCAAGGTGACTAACAACATATTCAAAAACAAAAGGGTGATGGTATTCTTATTCTTTTGACCTGCATCATATATCTGTGTAGATCTAGTAAAGTTTATTTTAATGTGCAAGACAGCAAGATGGTTTTGGTGTGCAGTGTGTAGTGTCTTTTCATTCCAGAAATCCAGGTTTTTACAAGGCCTTAAAATATTCATACTTGCTTAAGAAGAGCCAACCTGCAAACATAAGTAAAATCTGAGCCCTGAGAATGCTACTTCCTTGATAATTTTTTTTTTAAATAGCCAGGGATCTGGCTTTTAGAAGTCTCCATGAAGGTATGTTTGATCAGAACAAAGACAAAAACAAGAGGTCAGATTTTTAAGCACAAAAGCAGAAGATCAATATTTTGCTCAGACAAGTGCCTTTTCCTCTATGGGAGAGTTGGTTATGCCTACGAGGACTTCTCAGCTACCTGCAGCTTTTCCAGTGCAGGGGGAAATCACGGTGCTTTTTTATTCACCAGAAGGCCAACTGCTGCTGATAACAAGGCATAAAATATAAACAGAAGCATGCTAGCTAGCCATTTATTGGAGTGCAGATGGGAATATTGATAGGAAAGACAGCTTTGTTTACAAAACTGCACCAGTTTGAATTCTACACAACTAATTTGTTTGGTACTTTCAGATAGTTTTCTCCTCCCCAAGGGAATTTTTTCATTGCCTTTATTTTTGTTGTAGTGCTCATTTCGAAAGAATGCATTGCAGACTGTGTTGCACAAAAATTTACTATGGTATATCTCTCCTGTTTTCTACTTCTGAATTTTATATTTAGATTTGTTGTCAAGGTTCAGGAATGACAAACATCAGAGGCTCCCTAGTGATGTGTGTGTGATTATAGTGCAGCATGAAATAGTCAGTTAATTAGTTTTACAAAGCCAATGACAAGGATGAAGCTGAAACAAATGCCATAACACACACACAAAGATATACTTAAATATTTCATCTGCATTTCACAAAATTTTGTGCGAAAGCTGATGAAATGAAAACTATACCTGGAATCCTGTCAGTGAAGTATGCTGGTGGTTGCATTTTTCCAAGGGACCTGCAGTAATAGGGAGGGAAGGCAGGCTGGTTCTGAACAGCCTGTTTCTCCAGTGCTTACTTCCTTTGAGGCTGTTGCACCCAAGGGTTTTTCCATCCTTCTCCCACTGCCTATGCAGTTGCATGAGTGCAGTGCACCAGCAGGATTCTGGCTTGAATTTTCCTCACTTCTTTGCCAACCACTGCACTTAGAATCTCTGAATATTCACTGAGGGCACTAACACAGAGACATATGTGTAGTTGATGTGCGCATTCCAGTTGTTTCCAACTTAACTTGTTGTTAATTTGTCTCTTTCTTCAGGTTCATTTCCTTCTGCATTTAGACATGCCACTGTTTCCCTAATTCTTAAGAAGCCTACGCTTGATCCTTCTTCTCTTACCAACTAATGCCTTATTTCTCTCCTGCCTTTCCTCTCTAAATTGCTGGAATGTTTTTGTCTCAGGCTGCTATACTTGATCCTTTTCAGTCTCCATATTGTCCTTTACGCTCCATGGAGACAGGTCTTACTAAAATAACCAATGATCTTCCTGTAGCCAAGTCCCAGGACCTATATTCTATCCTTATTCTTCTCGATCTTTCGGCTGCCTTTGATATGGTTGATCATGTTCTCTTGTTAGACTCACTTCATGCTTTAGGGTTTACCAGGTCTGTTCTTAGTTGGTTTTCATCCTATCTTTCTCATTTAACGTGGTAGTGGTATTCATAAATCCTCTTCCTTTCCTCTCTCGGTGGGGGTCCCTCAAGATTCTGTTTTGGGCCCTCTCTCATTTTCTCTTTACACTCTCTCTCTAGGTAACCTTATTAGTTCTTTCAGGTTTCTATATCACCTCTATGCTGATGATATTCAACTGTACTTTTCCTTCCCTGAATTTTCAACAGATATTGAAGACTGTATTACAGATTGTCTTTCTGGTATTTCTTCATGGATGCTTCACCACCGTCTTAAACTTAATATGGCGAAAAGTGAATAACTCATTTCCCCCACAAACCTTTATTGTCCAGTTTTTCTATCACCTCCAACAACACACCGATCCATTTGATGAAAGAAGCTTGTAGTCTTGGATTCATTTTTGATTCCTCTTTGTCTTTTGCTTCCTATATTGAGACTGTTGCTAGGTCATATCGCTTCTTTCTGTATAACATCTCTAAAATCCGACCCTTCCTATCTCCGGCCCTTTTCACACACAGTTTCTTAAATGGGAGCGGCGGTCGCATTTTTTTATTTTCAGCTTCAAGCCGAAAATGCTGCACGGTTGCGCAAGGCTCCCGGGGCCCTTGCGCACTTACCTGCCTGTGGTGCATCAGGAGCCAGGCCAGTCGCGCTTCCCGCCTCAGTGCTAGCCTGCAATTTCCAGGTTGCGCTGTGGTAGGAAGGGGCGAGGCGTTCGCACGATGCTCGCGCGTCCGGCAAGCCAGCTGCGGTAAGGAAGGAGAAACGAAGTGAGCACCTTGCACAAGAGGCTGCTCACGCGAACGCCACCCCCCACCTCCATGAAAAAGTAAGATGCAGAAAGGGCCTCCTTCGTCTGCTAAGACTTTAATCCATGCTCTTGTTATTTCTTGTCTCCAATACTGTAATCTTTTACTTATTGGTCTTCCCCGATCTCATCTTTCCCCTCTGGTCTTTGTTTTTCACTCTGCTGCTAAAATTATTTTCTTAGCCTGCCATTTCGATCACATTACCCCGCCCCTGATCTCCCTTCATGGGCTACCTATTCCTTGTAGGATCCTTTATAAACTCCTTGTTTTGACTTTTAAGGTCTTACATAACTTAGCTCCTCCTTACCTTGTTGCTCTTATTTTTCCTTACCAGCTCTCTGGAAACCTACATTCTGCGAATACCTGTCTTCTTACTCAGCCCAGAGTCTCTTCCTCTTTAGCTCAGTTATGCCCTTTTTCTTTCACTGCCCCCTATGCATGGAATCGCCTTCCGGTGACCTTGCGCACTGCCCCTTCTCTTACTGTTTTTAAATTGAATTTAAATTGAAAACTTTCTTTTTTTCTGAAATTTTTGGAAAGTTTGACTAGTTTTTATTGTTAATTAGATATTGTATTTTATTAGCATTATAGTAACTTTATGTTGTACTGGTTGTAATTGCATATACCTTTGACCCTTTTTTGTTTTCTGTATCTTCATTTTATTATATATTTATCTATGTCAACTGTTGCATTTTAATTTTGTAAAGCACAATGTACATGGCGCTATATAAATAAAGGATGATGATGATGGTGATGATAATAATAATAACGATAATGATAATAATAATAAGGCAAACATAGCATGCAGTTTTCTTGGTAAAATTTGTTCAGAGAGGGTTTGCTGCTGCCTTCCTCTAAAATTGAGAGTGTGACTTGCCTAAGGCTAGCCAGTGGGTTTCCTTGGGTGAGTGAGGATTCAGACTTCAGTATCCTGCAGTCCTAGTCCCAAACTCAACCTCTGCATAATGCTGGCCTTCCTATATGTATATGCATTGGTTTGTGTGTATGTGTTTTAAAATAAACAGAGGCATTTCTAAAGCTATGTTTCTTCCGCACACTGCCACTATATTAATATATGGGCCACATCCCTATCTCAATATCCCTCATGGCTTAGATGAAAAACTGCAGTATTTCTTCTCTGTTTCTTTGCTGCAAGTACTGCAAGTTTGATCTGCAACAAAATGTTGCCAGGTGGAAGACTCCTTTTCAGGGTGCCAGCCAGCCCGCCATGCCCTTTCCCAGAAAACTATTAAATTCTCATTCCCCTTTGTTTTCCTTCTAATAGTCAGTCTGCATTCTGTGTCCATGAACATTTTTGTGCAATCCCCCCTCCAGGGTTATTTTTCTATGTCATTTTACTTCTGTAAATCTTGGGGTCCCTCAACGGCTTGCTGATACCTCTGTCTATGTCCAGTCCCTTTTTGGCTACACACGTATCTGTTCTTAGATAATGAACTTGCTGTTTTTTGGATCCTTCACTTCTTCCCCAAAATATGCCAGTTTTTTTCTCCAGATTTCTTTTTCCCTTTTAAATATGCTCAAAAGAAATGAAATTTGGCATTAATTCAAGACAATTAACTCAAACATCAAGATTTATTGTGAGTGTTCAATATGTAAACTCTGGATGTCAGCCCTGGATTTATGACAGATATATATCTAGGGATGTTAGTCTTCATAAATTTTCTTCTTGAAGGAAGCAATGAGTAATTTTAGCAATTTTCTTCCCTCTGTGAAAAAGAACTCAAGAACTGTAACATTTTTGAAGACTGCTTGCCATTCAGAACGTACTCTGTGCAAAATTCACACACACACGTTTTGCACAGAAGACAGCCATTTCTGTGTCAAACTACCATGTGCAAATTTTGTGTGGACTAAGTTCCCAAGTACACCATCTTCTGCATGGGAAATATTATTTATGAATCCAAAATATTATCTTATGCAGATAAAAAGCTGTTTCTTGCTTTCTATGCAAAATAAATGAATAAATAAATAAATAAATATTGCACAGCATAAATCCCAAATTGTGAAGATTCTTGACAGTCCAGAATTCTTCCCATCAGGATTTTTCAGTATTTCAGAAACATGTTTTTCAACCCTTTTTTCAAATATTTTTGAATATTCTTTTCATCTCTCCCTGTATCATCTTATAATTCAATGCTAGTTGCTTTGTGTGTTTTCTGCACAGCATAGTACACAAAATGCAACCTTTATGTAAAGTAAGACCCACGGGTTCTCTACTATCTGCTATGTTCTATCAGCAGCTAAAGGTAAGTTACTTCTAGTTTTAGCTGCATCAGAAGAAGGAGAATAAGAGATAGGTAGGTCAATCTTTAACATCAGGTTCATTTCCATTCAGATTGACATCCTGTTGGTGATATATGCAGGCAGAATGGCAAACTGCCTGCAATTGGACCTTTCAGATCTTGAAGAAGGAGGTATCCAACATCTCCCTCTGCAAGGCCCTACCTCAGTGTGCAACAATCCCACCCCTAGAGGGGAAGCTTCCAGACATCTCCTGACAACTGATTGGTTGTGGACATGCTCCTGGGCTTGTTATGGTTCCTTATGAGCTTAGGTGCACTTCCATAGTTGATTGCTACCCAGGAAAATAGAACTATTCCTCACAGCCCTCTGCTGTTGTTGGGCACTGAAAGAAGAAGCTGGGCAGAGGAAGCCGTCTCCACCATCTCACATAAGTATTCTGGCAGAAATACTCTGCTAGCATGATGTAGGATCTCTGCCTAGGACAGTCAATCAGGGGAGACAGAGAACCTGCCTTGAGGGCAGAGTGAGACAGCTGCCTCAGGCAGCAGTTGCTGAGAGGCATGGAATGGACAGAAGTAAATGTGCTCTCCTTTGCCTCTTAACCCCCACTCTGGCTACCCAGCTGACCTCAGTGGAAGAAACTATCTTGTCATCAACACTGAAATAAGATACAGTTGTCAACCATGGAGCATTCAAAGAGGAAGCGTCTGTTGTTGCAAGTTGAGAAGTATGTCACTTTGGTCAGGCAGGGGGTTGGTGGTTGGTGGTGCAAAGTGGAGAGGGTGAGCAATTACTAGAAATGATAATTCTCCTTCTCTAAATCTTCTGAGGTAAACTCTAGAAACGCTGCAAGAAAAAATAGCATAAAACCAGTTTTTAAAAAATGTGAGCCTGCCAAAGAGCTGTTCTGCACTTTCTGCAATCTTTTGTTAATAAAATGGTAAACTTTCCACTTCAGAGCATAAAGGCATTTTTAAAAGCACTCCATATGAAAACCTTCTTGCATGAAGCATAATAAGCACATCAGACAGAGAAAGGAAGAGGTATATCTCGCTCCCTGAGGTGCTTGTTTACTGCACATGGAGAGTTTTGTTTTCTTTAATTTGGAAGATCATTCAAGACTATGACATCTCCACCTTTAGTTAGAAGTCAGAAGGCTACTGTAGCTTACCTGTTCTTGGCTCATGGGTAAAAAAGACTCTGGGGTCATGATGAGGCCCACAGCTTGTAATTAACGCATTTACAATTATGTGGCACTCTGTAAAATCATAATGGAAGTGAGTTGTCATAAATTACAAGCCAACCCCTATGTGTGGGTATGAAGAACACCTTGCTTAATAGAAAAATGTGAATAGACTTTGCTTGTATAGTTTAATCCATCATCACTTTTTCTTCCGCCTCCGCAGCAGCATATAGTACACACCTGTTTCTGATCCTGGGGCTTCTAGTGCATTTTTAAAAATGTCATTCAGGGCTTTGTTCTCTCTTTAAGCCTTTGCTTTCTCCACCAGAGCATTCTGAATCCCCGGGAGCAAGGTGAACTTGAGTTCAGTTTACTTTCTCTCTCCTCCTCGCCCCACCCTTTCTGATTACATCGTAAACTCACCTGAACTTGACAGAGTTTACAGTTCAAAGGTTTCCAAGGAAATACAAACAACATTCCAGGAAAAAGATTTGTAGTTAACTACATTTTCAGAGCAATCTTGAAAAAGAGAGAGTGGTGGAGGGAAAGCGTGAGGCTGTTGTTGGCTTCTACTTCCCTCATGGAAAAATCCTCTGATGGCTAATGAATGGTTACTACTTAAAACAGGGGTGGGCAAAGCACAGCTCTTCAAATAATATGTGTGTGTGTGTGTGTGTGTGTGTATGTGTATCTGCATGCTTCCAGGTCACCTATCAACTTATGGTGAGCCCCTACATTTTGTAGGGTGTTCTTAGGCAAGGAATACTCACAGGTGGTTTGGAATATAGGTTGTTTTCGCACTGGCCTGTTATAGTGCTGTTATTCCACTTTCAACATCCTATGGAATCCTGAGGTTCAGGCCCCTCCCTAAACTGCAAAACCCAGGATTCCATAGGATGTTGAAAGTGGAATAATAGCACTATAACAGTCTAGTGTGGAAATGGCCATAGTCTATAGCACCTGGTATTCCTTGGTGGTTCTCCATGTAAGTACCAGCCAGGGGTGAAGCTGTTAGGCTTTCAAGATCAGGTAAGATCTAGTACCTGGTTGACTGCAGTCCCCCCTATTCCTCCTCATACACTGTGCTGATGGGAGTTGCTGTTCAACCACAATCTGAACAGCCGCACTTTGCCTGCCTCCACTTCAATGTTGCAAGCTGCACCAATAATTCTTCACAACAGAACATAAACTGGGCCATATTAGATATCTGACTTCCTGCACATTTTCTTTTGTACAGCGCCCCCTCCAAACATCTGGGAAGTTCACATAAGGAGGTTCTGATGATCCCAAGCTGTTTGCCCTTAACATCTGGTAATCAGCTGTATGTTCCCTATGACCAAAGAGGTTCTTTAACTTTCCTGTAACCAAAGCCACTGATAGACCTGTCCTTAATGCATTGATTTAATACACTTGGAAGTAATGTCTAGTACATGATGGTCCTACTGCGATGCAGGGATGGCAATCAAGTGACTCTCCAGATGCCATTGGACTGCAGCTCCCAGCAGCCCTAGTCAGTATAGGAAGTGATGAGGAATGCTGAGAGCCGCAGCCCAACAATATCTGCAGAGTGTGTTGACTCCCTCCTCTGGTGTACACGCCATGGTAGTGAAGCATTAATGGTGCTCCTTTTCTGAAGTAATCTGTTGACTACCAAAGTTACTCTGTCTGGGGGCTTATGAGTAACACCACAATTTACACTCTGGCAGGACTGGTATTACAACTTCACTATATGAGGTACCTGGGGAACTTTTTCTCTACTTTTTGCTTTAAAACAGTGCTTCTGCCTCACAACTCTCAGAAACAGGGCAGGACCATCTCTGTTATTTCCTGCATTGCAGTTCAGGCTCAAATACAGGTATCCTGAGTAGACTAGAGGAAGCCCATGCCATACCTTCCAACACTGCACAGATGAAAATCAGGACTTCTGTGGCCAGGCAACATCTAAGTCTGGTCAAGGTAGAAAAAGTTATTAGGAAGGAAAACACACAAGCTAGGGAAGGGCTGTGGCAGTATGAGTCTACTGGAAGGGCAAGATTCTGACCCCCTCCTGTTCAACCCCCCTTACCACTCCTGATGAGTTAATTGAATGCAAACTGCATTTGCAGTTTGCACTAATTGAAGTGAGGTTAGGAAAAAGGGAGACAATGGGAAAAGGAGAAAAACCTGGGACATTGTAAAAGTTGCTGGAAAAAAAAAAGGAGAACAGAAGATTGATTGGACCAGTCCATGTGAAACTGAGATAGTCGGAGGGTAATGGTATACCATACTCTCTAGCCACTCCAGGAAGAGCGGTCACAACTAGAGCCCTCTTCTCTTGGTACAAAGTTATGAATGCCTTCAGAATGTCTTTGTTTTCATACTTTTATGAATTAGTTTTACAAGTTCTGCAGACAAATGTTTTATAGCTATTTCAAGCAAACTTAGTAGACAGTGGAATGTACATCCAAAGGGCCTTGCTCACAGACTATCCACTGTTAAACCTTCTTATATTCCCCAACAAAACAAGAATTAGGATTCTAGTCAGCTCAGAACTGCAGACCAGATCATATATTACCTGCAGACACTGGGATATTAAAATAGTCAAGCTATTTTTCGCCAAGCACTGAATGAAGTAATTCCTTAATACAATTACCTTAGTATAATTGAAAGTTAAATCAAGGATGACTGTATGATTTGAATATTAATTTAAATAATTTCATCTTTATTACACTATTTCGTTAGTACATTGTACTGCCAGGTGGTTTATTCATTTTCTAGTTGATTTTGATTTGCATGTGCATAGTTAAACAAAGGAACATGTACAAAGCCTTTTCAAATTTTCTAGGAGGCAGATGGGAATTCATTTGATTACCTGGGCTACAGTTCACAAACCACTTATTTATACTCCTCCCTTGGCATCACTAAATAAGTAGCTTGTGCAATAAGTAAAATGCGCAGCTTGTGAACTGTGGCCTTATTCCAAATAGATGTGAAGAGGGGAAAAAAGTTTGCAATGTACACCACATGTCTGGATGCCATATGGAAAAAAAATAAGTGCATGGAATAAAGCTACTGTATTATACACTTTAGCAGAGGGCCATTGGAGGATGTTCACTGGGGCTTCCATAATTGTCTCTCAGGTTTGTTTAAAGGGTCTAGGAGCCCCAACTGCTATCGTATTGCTGAAAAAATGGGTGTGGGGACTCCTAGTCCTTCAAGCCACTGGGTGCCATCTTCTAACCAGTGTGAGGTGTCGCTTATGGCTCTCTTTCTGACCCCATTCCTGAAATCAGCACATTTGGGGCAGGAGGGGGAAAAAGCAAGAGCAGACCTGGCCCTGCTATTAGGCAGCGAATGAGGCAATTGCTGCAGAAAGCAGAGTTTGTGAGTCATAGCAAAACATTCTTCATTACCTATGTTTTTGCTCCTGTGGTTTTACTGCCAGGGACAGGGAGAGGTGATTGTGTTTCTTTTCTGTCTTACATGCCAGAAGAACTTGAAACTTGAGTCAAGGAGTAGGTGCTATTTTCCTCAGGCAGCAAAAAAGCAGCTCATGTTTCTTCTTACTATCTCAGAATATGTATTCCTAGAGAGAATTCCATTTAGAATGGCTACTTGTCCCACTTCACAGGGCGCTTACCTTTATTTGAAGGCAACTTCGATTTACAGGCCCCCTCCAGTCTAGTTCTGGGTTAGGAAGTTGCGCTATACTAAGAGGTCCATTTGGGTCAGTACTTTGAACTCTGGCAGTAGCCTCCCTTGGTTTCAGGCAGGGTTCTTTTCTACCCCTACCTGGAGATCCCTGGTATTTCCTGTTGGATTCCCATTCATATACTAGCCAGCCCCAACCCTGGCTAGCTTCCAAAATCAGGATGTGATTGGGTATATTCAAGGGCCTAAGAAAGGAGAGCTGGAGTCCCGAATTGCCCATCAACAGCAGTTGGAAAGTTGGACTGGGCAGGCACACAGGTCACCTGGTCACAGTCTTCCTAACTAAGGGAAATCCTTGCTGGCCAAAAATGAGGTGCAGATGCACAGATTTAGTCAAATGTGTTTTTGAACTCACTACAGCTACAGTGATCTTTTATGGTCACCTTTATGTGATGGTACACTTAAGCAGGGTGGAAATTGTGCAACCTTCCAGATGTTGTTGAACTGTAATTCCCAGCAGTTTTAGCTGGCACAGCCAATGTTGAGGAATGCTGGGAGCTGTAGTGGTACAGCGGGCCACAGATGCCCACACCTGCCTTAAAGCTTCCTTGAAAGTTAGAGAATATGGTTAAGAGACTGCTGTTTCTCAAGACTTCTGGGGCTATAAATATTCTTAATCTCTTTTTCTAGCAGTCCACCAAAATTCTGCTCTTCTCTGCCCCACCAAGTGTAAAATAAAGCAAAGGAATTAGGCATAAGTAATTTGTTTAACAACTCAGAATTCAGAGGCAAAATTGTACTAATTAATAACTGAATTAGTAACCATCAAGGGGGAAGCAAAGTGCCTCGGGTGGGAGGATGTAACATTTCACAGGATGCCTGAAGAATGCTTGTGCAGAACCCTGGTGGAATTTTTAAAGCTCTATCAAAAAACGGTGAAGCAACACTGTACCAGCCCTAGCTCACCAATCTGCCCTGAAGTCTTGTCTGCCTGAGGAGCTATGAAGCACAGCTCTTGTTTACCACTAGGTGGCAATATCCAGCAGAAATCTGACAGTGGCAGTAAAACTTCATCAAGGCCATTTCTGCACTAGACTGTTGTAGTGCTATTATTCCACTTGCAACCTCCTATGGAATCCTGGGGTTTGCAGTTTCGGGAGGGGCCACGTGGCCCCTCCCGAAACTGCAAACCCCAGGATTCCATAGGAGGTTGCAAGTGGAATAATAGTGCTATAGTAGCCTAGTGCGGAAAAGGACCAAGGTCCGATCTTGCTTTCAAAGTGCCCCTGTGACAGAAGCTAAAGCTCTGTGCTACCACATTAAGAAATCTTCTGCAGATATTTGAGTGAACTATATAGTAAAAGGGCAAACTAAGGAGAATGAACCTTAGTTTGATCTTTTCCCCATCTCAACGCTCTTAGAAACAGTCCTGGTTAGGATTGCCAATCTGAGGGCTTGGCACTGATTCTCCAGTTTTTATGGGTCATCTCCAGGCAAGAGGAAAAGGCTGTGTACAAATCTCCACTTCAGCTAGTAGAGCACCAGCTTGCTCCAGTTTGCAAGGACTAACTCATTTATTGTTGTAACTTGCATAGATTCTCCGTATGTGTGTGTCTATGTACTAGCTTCCTCCTTCCCCTCCTTGTCATTGTGATACCGGGGCTCACCTTCGATTCTGCTGTACATCCATCTTATGGCTAGAAACAAGTAGGCTAGATTAAATGTTCCTTATTCTATCTCCATAATTCGGTGAGGAGAAATAATCCTCTCATTTCACTTTGATCTGGGAGCAGCCCCTTCAGCTAAGATGTCTGTCTTAATATCCAAAAGGAAAAGATATTCTCTTTGTGTACGTATCTGTGTGCATGCTCGCGTGTGCACATATGCACAAGTATGTGCTTTTGAATGACAAACTGTGAGCAACTCTAGTTGGCACTGACTTGCATAACACTTAATGATATCACCAGGGGCCATCCCCAGGTCTCAGGGTCTGGGACAATCCTGAACTGGCAGTCCTGGTCATGGTTGCAATCTGAAACCATTACAGTGTCAAGTAGGGCCTAACTGGAACATTCACAATGTCCTCCTGCCTTTCATCTTAAATAAGACTCTGACCTTGCAGACTTCATCAACTAGTCATTTGTTTTAAAATTTCCCCTTCCCCTGCTGTCAAGCTGCATTTGTGAGATCTTACAATGAAGAGATATGAGATTCTCAACATCTGACACATTTTTTTTTGTAATGGTTGACGTGGCCTGCTAAAGGAATTACTGGTGCCATGGAGTCTGAAATAATTATTCTAGTTTTTAGTTTCCACTACAAAAACTGTGTGTACTTGTGTGGGTGGGTTAAGTTCAGCCTGACTGATGTTCACACACTTCCTTGTTTCCCAAGACTTAACATCCTCTCAGTTTTGCAGGAGTTTCAGTTCCTGTTGCTCAAGTTCCTTAGTGTTCATGTTTATATTTTCTTAACCTGATGCCTTATTATATTAGCTTTCTTCATTTAACATGGAGTAGAGGAATTAATTGCTTTATATTTTTATACTGTAGTATCATAGGCATACAAATTCAAGTATTACTTGTTATATCTCACACAATTATGAGAAACCAGGGCTAACCCAAGGTATTTTTAAAGCCTGAGGCAAACAACAAGATCGCCTTTCTTCCCATTTTCTGTACAGAAGCTGACTACATAGCAACTGAATCTTATGTAACACTGTTGATAAGACACCATCTTCTACACCATCTTCTTTGGAAAGTTGCAGGCTAGCTTAGTGGATGCAGGACAAGTCATGATTTCCACCAAGAACTGCTCTTTGTTGTTGTTGCTGTGTGCCTTCAAGTCATTTCTGACTTATGGAGACCCTAAGGTAAACCTATCACAGGGTTTTCTGGGGGCTGAGTGTGTGTAACCTGTCCAAGGTTACCCAGTGGGTTTGTATGCTTCCCTTTTTAAGAATACTCCTGAAAATAGGCAGTCCCTGTGACACATTACCAGGTGGGCATTGTGTGGTCTTTCAAATGTTGGACTGCATCTCTCACCAGCCTACACCAGCATACCCAGTGGTGAAGAATGCTGGACATTGTCATCAAACAATCTTCACACTGTCACATGATTGCCATTTCCACCCTCACAAACACATTCCTAGCTGACAGCTTCACAACTCCCTGCATAACCTCCACTTGGACTGCCTTACCCATTAATCCTCTATCCTCCCATTTTTTCGGTTGCTTTTAAAATGTCCCAGTTTCTCTCTCCTCCTCCCACTTTCTTCCCTTGTCCTCAGTTCACTTCAACTGTTGCAAAATAGTACAAAGTGCAAAACTAATTTGCACTCAGTTAACTCACCAGTGGAGAGAGGAAGAGGCAGAACCTTGCTTTGCCTAACAGACTTTGGCAGAAGTAAACTGCTGCAGCCTTTTCTAGCTTGTCTCTTCCTCATTAATAACTTTTGCCATTTTGACTATGCTCTGATGTTGCTTGGCCACATGTGTCCCGGTTTTCAGGTATGAAATGTTGGAAGGTATACCCTTGGCATATTTTTCTTGTGGCTCACGGTCTGCCTTCTCTGTCTTCGCATAATCCACTTCCACTTTAAACAAAACTTTGACCACTTCAAAAATTTGCTCAGGAATGAACTTAGCTGTGTTTTATGGCTGCAATAATTCAGCAGGCATTTCCACATTATAAACCATGTCAGTCAGTTTGTTTATTCTACACCTGAGATTACCGTACTCAACTGAACCTGCCCTTGGGGGCAAGGAGCAACACATTACATGGGATTTTTCCATCCAAAGTTTTTCTCTTATTGTGAAAAGGAGATGCAGGTGGCTTCAGGTTGAGAATAGGACTGGCAGGGCCTGTTTACGCTGTTCCTTCCCAGCTGCAGCTTCTTTTCTCCCTGAGAGATAAAACATATGTAGAGTGAAACAGTTTAAGATTACAGTGAACAATCAGCTCTGCTATAACTAACAAAGGATATCTGTATGGCTTGGTTAGATCCTCATCAGGCTGCTTTTACCATTATCTGGAGTATGAAGTTTGAAAGCAGGGATGGACAACTGCAACAGGTGCCATTTTCTGCCCACATACTCCCACAGCAGACGCACCATTATCCTGTTTTGGATAACAGGATAATGTTGTATAATGTTGTATTATATAACCTGGAAAAGATTGGAAATCATGCCTGCTTTGCACTTCCAGGATTTTTCAGCAGGTTTTAGGCATTTTTCTACGTTGGGGATTGTGATCTGATGCATAACTCTGTCCCAGACAGCATTTGGGGCCATTTCATGGGTAATCTTTTATGCTCCCTCCTTAAATGTAGTGGCTGAGGGCTGAGGATCACAAAAGGGGACTGAGGGGCATATACAGCATATGTACTAAAATCATAGAATCATACGAGTTAGAAGAGGCCACAAGGGCCATTGAGTCCAACCCCCAGCCATGCAGGAATACACCATCAAAGCATTCCCGACAGATGGCCACCCAGCTTCTGTTTAAAAACCTCCAAAGAAGAAGACTCCAGCACACTCTGAGGCAGCACATTCTGCTGTTCAACTGCTCTTATCGCCAGGAAGTTCTTCCTAAGGTTTAAGTGGAATCTCTTTTCCTGAAGTTTGAAGCCATTGTACCATGTCCTAGTCTCTGAAGCAGCAGAAAACAAGCTTGCTCCATCCTCTATATGACATCTCTTCAAAGATTTACACATAGCTATCATGTTAACGTTCTCTTCTCTAGGCTAATATACCCACCTCCCTAAGTCTCTCCTTATACAGCATGGTTTCCAGGCCTTCTACCATCTTGGTTGCCCTCCTGTGGACATGTTCCACCTTGTCAATATCCTTCCTGAACTGTGGTGCCAAATACTGGACACAGTATTCCAGGTGGAGTCTGACCAAAGCAGAACGAAGGGGAACCAAAGCAGAACAGAGTACACATTCCCATTCTGGAGGGATATCCGTGTTAGTCAGTTAGCAGCAAAACCAGTCCAGAATATAAGGGTCTGATTCAGTTAGAAGCCTGAGTAACATAAGACCAGCAGGGTTCTTCTTCCTGAAGCTGCTTAACGAACCTGGTTGGCAAACTGCAGTTTCTCTGCTTACCACTATCACAGTGCTGCTGCGAGAAGATTTCTTACTCCTCCCCCTGCAATGTTTCTTTTCCCAGGAAAATTGAAAAAAATGGACCATAGGGTTTTTTTTAAAAAAAAGAATGATGAATAAAATGTTTAAGTTCCTATATTTACTCCCCCCAGCACATTATTTCTGATGACTGATTAGCAGGTTGGTTTTTATATAAGACTATGGCTGGGCATCCTGTTAAAAATGTATGGGATTATAAATCTGATTTAACAATCTCTTAACTTTTGGGATTCATATATATAGTCATTAATGACCAAACCTGATCCCAAAAACCTATTTCTTAAGTTAGGCGGTGTCCTGGACGTGGGGGGTGAGGAGGTTGATTCGCCCCAGGCAGCAATGTTCTGGCCCATAGCTCCACCCCCGCGCACCCTGGTCACGCCCCCACGCACCGCGGCCACGCCCCTGTGCACAGTGGCCACGCCCCTCATGCCGTAGCCCCGCCCCTCTTGCCCCTTCTCCACACACTCCAAGCTCTGCCACTGGCTGCTATCGATTGGGGCACTGGGAAGTGATGACTGCAGCAAATCTCCTGGTCATGGGGTGTGTTGAGAAAATCAGCTGTGGCAAGACCTCAAGGGGTTTCTCAAGCTGTCATTTCCCAGCACTTGAATCTGTAAGTGCCTCAGAAACCCCTTGGTTGGGGTGCTGCTTGGCTTAAGAGATAGGTTTTTGGGGGAGAGGTAGCACTGGCAGAAGTACCTATGACAACAGAAGTCAGTCGTAACTAGCCACATTTCCGCACTAGACTGTTATAGTGCTATTATTCCACTATCAATATCCTATGGAATCCTCAAAGGCCCCTCCCTAAACTGCAAACTCCAGGATTCCATAGGATGTTGAAAGTGGAATAATGGCACTGTAACAGTATAGTGCGGAAATGCTCTAGGTCTGCTTTTGCTGGCTCCCAACCCACATATTGTCTCTCATATTGTAATTCATGGTCTTGGTTTCTTTTTACTGGAATGCGTATTTATGTCTGCTTGACGCTACAGGGGACCAGAGGAGAAAAATAATTTGCTTTGTTTGTTGGTGTTGATGATTTTTTTTCTGTTTGGGTCTCCCCCATTCTTCATAAACTGACAAAACTAAAGATGTTCTTTATAGTGCAGTTGTTCTCACAGTTCAGGACTCTGCAGCTCCAAATGTACCAAAAAACAGAATTCAAAAAAGTAAATTCAAGTTGTAATTGTTTTCTGAATAAATTCTGCTTTTGGTAGTATGCATAATGCATGTTATGTTGCTAAAGTAGCAAAGCAATTTTCAATCTGTAAAGGGTCCTAATATTTAATGCCTTCTTTTTTTCTCAAAAATTTCCATTTTCCTCTAATCCTTGGTGAGGGGGAATGATTTTTTCCCCCTATGGTTTTAAAATTTCCACAAATTTTACGTCTCTAAGATTCTAGCCCTTTCTTCCAACCATAAGACCCCGTGAGTGATGCAGAACAAGGAACCCTATGCTGTCCTTCAGTTATCTAACAGCAACAACAACAACATCTCATCTTCCCTTTCTAGTGCCCAAGGCTAATTCATACTACATTAGTAAGATGCAAATGTAATGTGAGTGTATCTGTGCTTTGTTTTGATATGTGTTGATCCTGTCTTCTGGCTGCTCCAGCAATTGACAACTTGGTCTTCATTTACCACATTGCTGTTCCACCCTCTTCTGTGAGCTTTGCAGTGAAAGCAGGCTGAGAGATAACGTGATCACGTGATCACCTCACCATTTGTGGAGCTCTTTATCTATTTTACCTTGAGATAGGAAAGGCACTTGTGCCTACCGCTGTTATGATATTGTGTAGATATCATGGCACAAAGTTAATATACAACTGGACTGGCCCAGGATGTTAATGCAGACTTGCCTTTAATCATTTCTTCAGTCAGTCTCCCCACCCCAAACACTGTCGTAGTGTATTGCAGCATAAAAAGCAGGGTGGGGGAAGAAGAAAGAAATCTAGGAGCACCTTTAAGACTGTTTTTAACTGCATGGGTTTTTGGGGATATCAGTCCACTTTTTCAGACGCAACAAAGAATAATATTAAAGTTTTTAAACAATGGAGTAAGTGTGACCACACCCGACACCCTCCTAGAGGCTGGATGACCATTTGCTGGGGGTGCTTTGATTGTGTGTTCCTACATGCCAGGGGGTTGGACTTGATGGCCTTTGTAGTCTCTTCAAACTCTATGATTCTACATGTCTTTTGTTTTCATACTTGGACATGTTTATGGCTGGAAATATATGATCAAAGCCACACTGACTGGAAGAGTGTGTTGCTAGACACAGTCAGGCCATAAGTTCAAAGAGGAATAGGCGGAAAACCCTGGCATCAAGGGGTTCATGCTAATCTCTTCCTTGATCTTAGATCTCTGCATTTCCAAATAAGCCCAGATAAGACCGGCAGAGACCATCCCTTTTGATCTCACCCTACAGAGATCTTTCCTACATCCCCTACCGGTCCAAACTTGAAGAGGTTATTGGGATTCCCATAAATTTTGTCATTCTGATGTCAAAGCAATCCTAGAAGCCTTTTGTTAGTCCCATGAGAAAGTTTTAGGCTTTGCCAGAATGCCACTCCAGGATAGGAAAAAGGATATATAAACCCTGATTTTGGTCCCAGCAAATTGTAGCATTTCAGATGTAATATGTGATGCCTAGATTGCTATTAGTTTGTCCTACCCTCAGGCGCCGTCTGAACCTCTCTGTTTTGGCCCTTTTCTTCAGAACCAATAACTATCACCCTTCTTTCATCCATAATCTCTCTCTATCCAACCTTCTGTGCCTTGTTTTCGGATAGCCTCGTACAGTTCTTCAGAGTGGACCTGTCCTTGTGTGGTTGTAATTTCCAATAAAACATATTGTTTCTCTTTAAAGTGGAGCTTCTATGCAGTTAGTACTGGTATACATAGGTAAAAAGGTCCTGCCATTACCTTCCTCTCACAGGCCTCTTCTGAGCCATAATTCTCCCAAATTCTAAAGAGATGCTGGCATTGTGGGTGGACCCTAAAGCCTCCACCTTTTAGGGCAACATGGGTTAGAATGCAACAGGATAAAGATGCAAACTGTGAACCTCACTCTAAATCGTCAAAGAGCTGTGTGAAGTGATACAGGTCTTTTGGACCTTTACAGAGGTCAGTATTAGTATTGATACAGGAAAGCAGTAAATCTTATTTACCAAAAGTCAGTCCCCTTGAGGTCAAAACCCCGGAGAAGTTTCCTTTTATTATATTTGCAGTAGTGAGGATTCATGCATTAATATATGCAGTGCACTGTGAAACAATTATCTTTGTTCAGACCTCTGCTACAGATTGGAATATGTGAATATAATTCAGTTCAGATGTTTCTGTTTCTAGTTCTCCTCTCTAACATCCTTGTTCAAGAACTACAACCTGTGAACCCTGTATTGTATGTCTAGGAAAGCTGAAATGCTCTGCAACTGGTTTTGGAGTATTGCCATTTCTTGTGTAGAGACTGTCCTGTTTGTCTGATGTACGCCGCAGTGGAGCCCCGCTGAGCGAGGATGGCATATCACCTGACATTGCAGATGATGTCATTGGCTCTCGTAATATCGCTCCTGGAGTAGATGTGAGGATAGCATTGATATCTAGGTTTGTGGCAGGGTATTGCTATCCATGTCATGTATCTTGTTATAAGTCAGTAACTGTACGGCACTGCTTTTTTGTCAAACGCCCATCCTAAGCAAAAACATTTACGGACATGTTTCATCATTAATTATTAATATTTAATTAATGTTAATCATTAATGTTCCTTCATTTATTAAATTATGATTCACTCCTTGACTCTGATCCCAAGTTTCCAGCCAAGTAGCAGAGGTACTAAATTCTTTTAGTGTCTAAAAACTTCTTAGTTTGGCTAAAATGTTAGCAAAAATGCTAAAGCTTCTGAGCTAATCAAAACAACTAGAGGGGCAAGTGAAAGCCTATGGCCTGTAGACAGATCAATGGAGAAACTGATCTATTTGTGTGTTTTTTTGTAACTTTTATTAAGATATAACTTTTATTAAGATATAAAAATAGGTTTTACACAAATCAGTCATGCCCTACCCAGTAAAAATAACAATGATAACCAATGATCTCCAATGATAAAAAGCATTTCAACAAATATGTGAAAAATAAAAGATAACAGCAACAACAAAAATAAAGGATTTTAAAGTTTTACTTTTTTTTTTTAGTATAGTGCATAGAAGACTTTATATGAACACAGAGCATAATATAATCACCAGCCTATTTATTTCATAAGTCTGTTACAAGTCAAGGCAGACATCAGTACATTACTTCACAGGTTACGATGTGTTGGAGAGTATATATTACTATTGCTGTTACAGTACATAATAAAAGCCACCATATTGAACAGAATGTGTCAGCTGTCTGATTGTTTCTTTGATTTTCAATATGAGGTATTCATAAGGGCCATTTGCCATAATCCTTTTAGCCAATCAGATAAACTCAGAACTCCCATTGCTTTCCAGGCCATAGCTATTTCCAGTCTCATTGCTAAGCAAAGACATCTAATAAATTTTTATGTGGGGAATCTTTGTTGTTTTTGATAAAAAGATGGCGTAGATCCAGGCTGGAATGAGGTGACAGTATCTGATAGATCATCTCAAGAAGTCTTCTAGAGACTATATTCCAAAACTGAAAGGTAGCTGGGCAGTGCCGCCACATTTGTAGATATGTGCCTATCTCAGAGTGGCATCTCCAACATAAGGAAGAGATTTCCCAGTAATGCCACTGAGCTGGACTAGTGTGTAGTATCAACTGTGGATTAATGTATGTGCATGCTCCTTGATGCAGGCTGAAAGTGCAGATCCTTTTGCCCATCTTTGGTTCCAGTTCTGTCCATCAATAATTAGATATGGGTCTTTCTTCCAAATAGATTTGTTTTCTTCCAAGCATGGGAAACCAGGCCTAAGTGGAATGTCATAAATTTTGGAAGTCATACCTTTTAACCTGATTTGGATTTCTAACAATTACTGTAATTTGTGGCGTATAAGACTCACTCCCCCCGCCCGAAAAATACTGTTTGAAAATAGGATGCGCCTTATATGCTGGTGTGTCTTATATGCCAGCAAATAGTATTTGCCAGTATATGAATGGGGTGCGTCTTATACACGGATGCATCTTATACGCCAGCAAATACGATACGTTCTCAGCAAGGTTTCCTTTGAGAAAGGATCTATTCTTACCACAGAGGAGATTAGGTCTAGCACTGATATAGGTATGAATTCTGGGCTCCTGCAACAGCACTACAGCCTAAGTGGGCAAGCAGGTGTTGGTGTTGGGCATGCAGACAGGCAGTACTAGTAAGGAACAGAACTGTCATCTTGGTTTCCATCTCCCCAAGAAGGTGTGGCATGGAAACTTTTCTATCACTGGTCACGCACAAGGAATGGGCGCCTCAAAAGTTCAATCACCAATTTGGGCACAACACCCAAGGAGGTGGCTGAAAGGCAGAGCCCCCATCTTCCTTGCCTTGGAAGTGGGGTATGAGAAAGCTTGGAAGAAAGAAAGAGCTTTTCGTGCCCCCTCCACGGCTCCCTCATACTCTTTTCTTCTGGGCGATAGGGCTGGCACAATCAGGTCTGGAAGCCATGCCCTACAAGGAGCATCTTAGGGTGCTTCTCAGAAGAGAAGCTTAAGAGGGGACGTGATAGTTTAAGTATTTGAAAGGATGTCATACTGAAGAGGGAACAGGCTTGCTTTCCACTGCTCCAGAGACTAGGATAAGGAGCAATGGATTCACATTACAGGAAAAGAGATTCCACCGGAACCCCAAGAAGAACTTCCTGACGGTCAGAGCTGTTGGGCAGCGAAATATGCTGCCTCGGGGTGTGACAGAGGCCGAATGGCCATCTGTCAGGAGTGCTTTGATGAGGATTCCTGCATAGCAGGGGGTTGGACTGGATGGCCCGGGGGGGGGTCTCTTCCAATTCTATGGTTCTGTGGGTCTCCCGGCCTCAAAACCAGCGACCACACCTGCTCTTCCTATCGAGCCAACTCCGCGGCTCGCTCGCCCAAACGCTGTAGCGTGCGCGAGGACCAGCCTGCGCTGCACCCGCCCGGGGAACCTTTCTCCCAACTGGCGCGGCGGCGGAGGGAAGGGCGGCACTCTGTCGACCCCCCCCGCAGCTCTGGAACCGGCGCCTCTCTTCGGGGAGTTCCTGCCCGGTTGCTGACTCCCTGCGGCGCCGGGGCAGCCGCGTCCTCCCCGAAGCCTCCCGCCGCGCCGGGCGGGCTGTGCCCCGCTCCGCTCCGCTCCGCCGGAGAGAAGGGGCTGGCTCTCCGCCTTCCACCTCCTCCTCCTCCTCCTCCGGAGGCCAGCGAGTCGCTCGGGAGGGAGGGAGGGCGGGCGGGGCGGGGCGCGGCAGGGGAGGCGGCCGGTGGTTTCCCGGCAGGGGAGGACGTCGGGCAGGCAGAGCGGGCCGGGGACAGCGGAGAGCTCGGAGGAGGGAGCGGCGGCGCGTCCCAGCCAGAGAAGTTCGGTGGCGGTGCCTCGGCCTCAGTCGGCCCATTTCGTCAGGCGGCGGGCTCCGTCCCCACCACAGCCACCTCCGAGAAGCGCGCCCGCCCGCCCAGCGCTGCCTCGCCGCTGTCATCGTCCCTACCCCTGCCGTCACCATGGAGGTCGAGGTACCACAGGTGAGACTCGGGAGATCCCCTCCCCGGTGCCAGCGGAGGAGGGGGCCGGGAGGAGGGGTCTGCAGCGGGCCCCTTCCCCACGAGAATTGCCGGAGGGTCGCAGGCAGGAGGGGCGGGGCGGGGCAGGGCAGACCGAGGCCTCCGAGCGGGCGGCGGCGGCGCTCAGCCCTCTTTCGGACGAGGAAGGGGGAGGAGCTAAGCGCGTGCCCCGCCCCATCGCCCACGGCGAGGACGACTGTTGAGGCTGTCGGCCTCTGGGGTTTTTTGGTCTAGCCCCGCCCACCCCACTGTGACGTCACAGTCCTAGCCGAGCGCGCTGACTCACCGGCGCTGCCGTCGGCCTTGGCGATGAGCAGGGGAAGGGCTGAGGCAGCCCGGAAGGATCTTGGGGTGCGGGAGAGAGGGAGGGGCTGACTCGAGGTCTGTTACCCCTAAGGGCTCCGTTTCTCCTTCAAGGCCAGGATCTTCCGCAGCCTTTCCCCGCCGCTACTGCAGTGCTGAGCTGTTGGTGAACTGGAAATACAGAGAGTGCCTCTGATCATGTGCAGAACGCTGTTTCTTTCAGTAGTCAGTGTCAGAGGCCATTTCCGCCCTACACTGTGAATAGTGCTATTATTCCACTTTCAACCTCCTATGGAATCCTGGGGTTTGCAGTTTAGGGAGGGCCACTGAGAATTCTCAGCCAGAGAGCTCTTTGGCGTCAGTAAACTACAAACCCCAGAATTCCACAGGATGTTGAAAGTGGAATAATAGCACTATGACAGTGTAGTGTGGAAATGGCCAGAGATGTGAGAGTAGGAGACAGCACTCTTTATATGTCTTCCAAAATCATTTGAGACCTGTTTTTTTTTTTTGTCCCTTCAGTTTTTGTTTAAACAAAACTTTGGGGGTTTTCTGTCAAAAGAACGGTGGAAAAAGTGCTGGAATGAATGTCTCGCTTCCCTTGTCCTCTATGGTGTATATAAGCTCCATGTCTTTCTTAGTCCTGTCTGACTAGCTGGCAAAAGTCTGTTTTAATATAAAAGCTGATGATGTAACGGTCCAGTTACAACACTGTGTATTTAGATGACTTAATGTCGATCCTTTGAGGCTACAAGAAGCCCCAAGGTCGCTTGCATACATGATTTATTTCAGTGTGGAGGAAAAAAGTATACACTGTAATTTCGGAACAGTAGTATAATCGGCCTGTTGGATCAAGAAACGGGTATGTGTTGTGGAGTCTGTATGTGCTTGTTGCTAAAGGCTTCACACCTTTGTTTTCTCACATCAGGATCTAGCTCTTACATAAGTCTGGTGCAGCACTAATGTACACAAGTGTCCAAAGCATGCATTTCTAACTTAGACTTAATATATTACTGAAAAGGGGGTTGGCTGTAAGCTGATTTTCAGTGGAGCTGTTGCTGCTTTTTAAATAAATTTATATGAGCAGCAAATTCTTTGCATATGTGGTTGGAAGTAAGCCCCACTGCATTCACTAGGAATTCTAGGTAACAGGGCTGCGCCTTTAATGTGCTTACCAGTGATCATGCTAGAAATAACCATAGGTATACACTTTGGTTGTGCATTTAAAATATTTAAAGTATCCAAAACAGCTTAAGACATATATTTATGGTGTAAGGAAAAATAGTGGAAAAGCAAGCGAGCCTTAATCCAAAATGGCTGGATCTAAAGTCATCCTTCTTCAAATAGAAGGACCTCTTTCTTTTGCATACGGAACAAGGGACTGTTATAACCGGAGAAAGTTTTTTTTTGGTGGGAGAGAGGAATTGCTATATCAGATTTTCCATTTTTTAGTGGCTTCCCCAATCTGCTTAAGCAGCTTTTGCAGGGAAGGAGGAACTGGCAAATATGACCCCCCATCTTTGCCCAGCAGGAGTGCCACATATGCACAATTCTGCTCATGTCTGAATACAGCACCATACAAACAGCAATTGTTGTTGTGTGCCTTCAAGTCATTTCCAAGTTATGGCGACGATAGGTGAACCTGGAGCTAGGTGTGTGTGACATGCCCAAGGTCACCCAGTGAGTTTCCATAACCGAGCAGGGAATCAAACCTGGTCTCCAGGGTTGTAATCCGTGCTCAAATCACCACACTGGCTCTCTACAAACCGCAGTAAAACATTGTTAACCTTGGATAATACAACAATGTTAATCTGTCGCTAAATTGATAAAAGTGTTGGTTGACTTACATATCTGGGGAGGGCTCCATAAATGTGGTGCCACCACTACAGAAGCCTTTTCGGCATCTAACCTCTGCCGGTGTAGGTAGCTCGAGGAGGACTCAGAGCACTTCATGCACCAGGCACCGTATGTACAATAAAGTGGACTCTCATGGGATAATCCTATTTCAAAGCTGCTCTAATAAAACTTATTTTTAAAAAGTTATCTCTATTTTGGAGAATCTTTTCATGAAACTATGTGCAAGGAAAGCTGTATGGATGTTTCCTCCCAGTTTCCATATACAGACATTCTTTACAATCCTGGAGTGAAACTCTAGCTGATTTGACTTGAGAAATCTCTCTAGAGCAGAGCTTGGAAACTTCTAGGCTATAGTGCCCAAAGTCTGTTAGCCTTGCTGGCTGGGGGATTCTGGGAGTTGTAGTCTAAAAAAAGTAATATTTCTTACCTTTGCTTTAGAACCTTAGTCTAATAAGATTCTGTGTCTGTTTCCTAAAACAGACAAATTCTGACTGCTGAGATCCATGGGAGCTGGGAAAATACCTTGTATTCTCTGTTTTTCCAAAGTGGGACCAAATGGTGCCATAATACGAAAGAAAGGTTTTACTGCAAAAATTTTGCATCTGTGCGGAATACAAGGAATGTCACCCTTGTAGTCAGGAAAAGATCTCTTGCGGTACCACAGAGCTACACTGAAGAGTGTGAAATTCAGAACAATAAAAATCTCTTGGCATCTCCTGATGCCTCTTGCATAATCGTGTTCTTTCTTCTGCTGCCTCAGTTGTGGTTCCTCAGGGCTTCTGCCTATGTACTACAGTCCTATTTGTTACTCGAACTAGAGTAGGCCCATTGTATCTGTTGCTGAATGGTGTGGTAACACAGGTAAATCCAGTTGATTAAATGGAGATAATCTAGTCAAGACTCACAATAGGATATAGACCAAAATCTTATAGTAGATAATTGTGTATGTAACATGTGCTTTCCAAAAGCCAGAGTGATATAATGGTTTGAGTGTTGGACTATGATTCTGGAAACCAGAGTTCGAATCACCACTCAGCCATGGAAACCCAGTGGGTGGCCTTGGGAAAGTCACATTCTCTCAGCCTCAGAAGAAGGCAAAGGGAAACTATCTCTGAACAAATTTTGCCAAGAAAACTCCCTTAGGTTCACCGTAAGTCAAAAATGACTTGAAGACACACAGCAACAACAATGTGCCTTTGACTTGCATGTCAACTTGTGGTGACCCCTTGAATTTCATAGATTTTCTTAAGCAAGGAACTCTCAGAGGTGGTTTTGCCAGTTCCTTTCTCTGAAATATAGCCTACAACATCCCATCTGATTCTTGAAGCTAAGCAGAGACAGTTTGGGTTAGTACTTGGATGGGAGGGCACCAAGAAACCAGGGTTTTTATGATTGAGCAGGGGTTTGTATTCTGGTCTCCAGAGTCGTAATCCAGTGCTCAAACCATTACACTACGCTGGCTCTGTGAAATCACATATACACATGCAATTGTCTATTTACTACAAGTGCAAAGGATGCCATCTTTTTTTTGCTATGCAGAAAATCAAATAGAGAATACAAAAGGGGACCTGAGGCTTATGAAATGTGGCTGCTTAGACAGAAATGAATAGCACCGTTTACTGTTTCTCTGCAGACTGAAGTGCTGTATGCAGGGGGAAGAAATAAAGTATCTGTAGCTGCATGTAGATAATCCCTGTGCAGCAGGCATGTAGTACTAGAAAATGTTTATTTTTGCAGTATTGGAATGTTGTGGAGGAGACCTGTGGCAAACGTGTGCCTGCCTTTCTGTGGGCATTTCAAATCTTTAGGCTTTCATTCAGTTAAACTTAAAATGTCAGTGCTAGTGTGCACGCACCTTCTGTAAAAAGAGTAAAGGTGAGTACACACAATTTTCTGGTGCTGGTTACAGCCTCTAAGATTATATTTATTGTGTCTGCTCTTGGCGAAAGCCTATGTGTGTATATGCCTTCAAGTCACCTGTTGACTTATGGTGACCTCGTGTACTTCACAGGATTTTCTTCAAAATTCCTCCACAGGCTTTTCTTCAAATGTGGTGTGCCATTGCCTTCTGCCTACAATACCGGGTACCTCTTGACAGTCTCACATCCAAGTACTAGCCAGGCTTGACCCTGCTTAGCATCCAAGATCAGACAGAATCTGGTGCCTTCAGGGTATTTGAGGTATCTGCTGTGGTTGCAAAAGGTAGAGCTCTTTTTCTGGAGTAGTTCTGTAGAGAACTTTGGGAGGAACGGCTTACCTTTCAGAGGCAGGAAGTTCTTCCTCCTGAAAGTACCACTCCTGCACCATGGTTTAATTGTACAAGAGCCACGTTCACCTCTACATTTGGTCATCCTCAATTCTGTTCATCGTAAACACATCAGATGGCCAGGGAACAGCTGCTTCCCCTGAGATACATAATTTCACAAAATCCATTAGGCTGGTATCACTATGTTGTTAGTTTGGTCTCACAGAAAGAATGATAATATATATTTTATGACTGGTGTGACTGATTTAAACAAAAGCATGCCTCTATTTGTAAAGGAGTGAATTCAGCAGCAGCCATAATAACAAGTGTTCTAACATCAGTGCAGATAGAGAATTGATTAGCTAAATTAAATCAGTTATTTAGTTAAAACCAATCCAACAATCAATTAAGTTGGAATTTTCTAACTTAAAGGGGCATCTTAATTAAACTTATATTTGAGCAAAAGTGGTTGGCTTAAGTTGGAATTAAGTTATTTCATTTAATTATTAATTAATTATATAAGAGACAGTGCTAAACACCTAAAAAAAATTACGTTATCCACCTAGTCCTTCAGGCAAATACTTGTTCTTTTAGATATTTCAAAAACTACTTCCTGTAATTCCCGCAGGGCTAGGGAATTACATTGTTGAGGTCACAAGATCCAAACCGCTTGTTTCAGTTCTCGATTACAGTACGACAGATTAGACAATTCGACGGTTCAAAGGTTTATACCAACAAGTAGTAAGAACAAGTTTGAAGGGGTTGTTTTCTTTGCATCCAGAGGATTTTCCAGTGTTCTGTACTGGACACCACATAAAGGCTCTTCATTAGCCCCACCAACCCTGGGACGTCCTGGGATGCACGTGCAAATCAGTAAACTAAAGGAAGGGTGGGGTAAAGTGGTGAGATTATAAGAGAGAGTGAATGGGAAAGCAAGTAAAAGTGGTTTGGTCAGGTAGGAGGATGAGAACTGCGGTTTTCAAAAATTCATGCAACTGTTTCCTTATCTCTAAGGCTCAAAAAGGGACAAGACGGGTGGGTGGGGAATCATGGAAGGTATTTTTCAACTTCTTTGTGGTAAGGATTTTACTGCAGGCATTTAACCTGAATGGCAAATTAACATAAACATAACTTAGTTGATGAAAAGTTCTCAATGAATAAATCAAATTAATTAATAGTTAAATCTTGCCACCAGACTTATTTCACAAGAGACATGAGACAGGAGATAGGTTTCTTGCAGAGTAATAAACCACATTTACTTTCCATATTTCCTTTTCTTCCTACTCCCGGGCATCAGAATAATGATGATAATTGAGAAAAATAACTGACTATTTTTCCCTCTAAACTGACAATAAAATGCAGGTAGCTGTATTTGTTAGTTTGGGAAAATCAAACTTTAACACCATACATCCATAGCAGCATACTATTGCCAGTTGACATGAAGTGAACAAAGTTCATCAAATCTCTTTATCAGGTTGGATATTAAGCCAAAAAAAAAAAAAGTCATTGGCAAGAGAGAAACATCTTGCTGGACATGATTTATTATTACTTGCTCCTGAGTTATTTAATAATTTAAAATGGAATGGAGCAGATGTTATTCAGACTAAATACGATTAGGCAGTGCTTGGTGCAAAAAGATCTCATTGTGTTTAATTCTACTTCCACCCAGGTTCCAAAATGCACTCAGACACAATTGCGGTATTGCAGTATTGTGGAGATCTTGGCTCAGTGAAAGAAATGCTTGGATGTTTTCAGAAAACAATTGTGTGTAGATTCCTTAGGACTTGAGAACACTTATCAAAATGCAAATATGAACAATGACAGAGCAGGGGAGATTGAGCGCAACTTCAGTTTTAGACCCAAAGGTGTCAGCTGTCAGAGTTTCCCTAAAATGGCCCTATAGCGTGCAAACTTCTGCTCTCTCAAAACCAGAAAGAAGTTGAGAGTTGTGCAATAATTTCTTTTCCCGCAGGGCAGCTTAGTTTTTTGTGGAATGAGTCTTGCCAGAGCGCAGTTCTAGAAGTCAGCATATGCTGGTTACTGAGAGCAAAAGAATGGATGGTATGAACTGTAATAATTTAAAAGTGACGTCGGTATTTAAAAATTGAACTTTACTATTAATTCTTGTCTCTTCCAACAGTAGCCAAACATCATTGTTTTTATAAATCTTACCAGGGATTTCTCTGTATGACATTACTTTTCTGGAGAGAGAAGTTTAAAGCCATTTTGGTTTCCTGTGCTACGAAAATAAAATAGAAGAAATGAAAATATTTTTTCTGTTTTTTTTTTTAAGACTGCATATCTTTCTAAATTGCTGCGGGTTTCCTTTCTTTTTCTTTTTTTACTGAAAACTTATTTCAAGCAATAGCATGTAACTATTTTTTACTTGGGACTTCTTTCCATGTGGTAAAGCTCCTGTGTAGTAAAGGATTTCACCCCGTAATCAACAATCACCTAGATCAGGAGTGGAAATTTTGCTGTCCTGAGATATTGTTGAACTGTAGCTCACAATAGTCCTAAATGGTAACATCAAAGGTGAGGGATAATGGGATCTGCAGTCCAAAATCCAGAGGGCTGCACAATTCCCATGTCTGGCCCAGATAACCTTAGAATTAGAGTGGCCATGGGTGAGGTTCAGAAAGAGAGAAAATCCTTTGGCAGGTAGGCTGAGAAGCATTTTCACAACAAGCAGAGATATTTTCACCTTTGCTGCCACCTAGGCTGTTCCATCAGCCCAGGAAGCTTCAGGAACTTTTGAGCTTGACTAGATTAACTCATTTGAATACAGGCCTTTTCCAAGATTTAAACACAGATACAAGATTGATATGTCACAAATCCAGAAAATGAATCTCTTTTTCTTCCTCACTCCTCTTCTCTTATCTGTTCATCTAATGAGAGGTGGGCAGTTACACAGGAAGCTGGCGTGATTTTTCTTCCTTGTGCCCGTCTGAATTTCAGCACTCCTGAAGTGATGTGATGTCACTTCTGCCCACCATTTTGGCTAATTTTGGGTTGTTTCCCCCCTTTTTTGTTGTTTAGGGGAGATTTGTGGGGGCTTTGTAAAGTTAGGGGAAGAAAAATGCTTTATTTTGCCCCAATATTGCCCCCATTAAAAAAAAAAAGAAATCCATGGGGCTGGAGGCTGGAGATGTCTTCTGAGGAGACCTAAGGGCTGCACTTAGGGGTCACAAAGGCCGCATGTAGCCTGTGGGCTGCACTTTGCAGCCCACCTCTGATATATATCTATGGCCACTTCCGCACTATCCTGTTATAGTGCTATTATTCCATTTTCAACATCCTATGGAATCCTGGGGTTTGCAGTTTAGGGAGGGGCGTTTGGAATCCTCAGCCAGAGAGCTCTTGGGCCTCAGCAAACTACACACTCCAGAATTCCACGGGATGTTTAAGGAGGAATAACAGCACTCTAACCGTGTAGGGCGGAAATGTCCTATGTGTACCTAGCGTGGGTGGGAACGATTTGGAATGGAACAGCAACAAAGGGAAAGTGTCATATTCAGGGATACCCGTGTTGGCCATGCAGCAAAATACAACAAAATCCAAAATCCACAAATACCTTTATTGGTCCAACCAAAAAGCCATAAAATATATTATGCAAGCTTTCAAAGTTTCACTGGCATTCTCATCAGTCAAAGATGTTGGAAATTGTACAAGAGAGGAAAAGTGACAAAGTTAGGGTCACAGGTCTACATTTTGCTTCAGATGTTACTTCTGTTGTTAGCCTGGAGGGATCTGGGTGCTGGTAGAGGCCACTCCCCTTCTTAGACATGTGGGGACTAGGGACACAAGCAATAAAAGACATGTAATAACATTTCAGCTCCAAGAACAACAAAATAACTTCCCTTGAGATCCAGGGAAGGTGTGTAACTCTTTTCTCTCTGTGTTTCTTTACCCTACATTGCTTACCTAACTGTTGGTTCTGTACAGTTTTCTTTGGAAGCCCAGCAGCAGAGAGAAAATTTTGGCAGCTTTCCCCCACCCAAAGAACACCCCCGTCATTTCTTTGTTTGGAAATCTTTCTTCTTCTTTGCCTTCAAAAGTTCATCAGGGCATTCTGTACATTAAATTGGTAGGCCCTTGGTGGGAGCACAGGTCTGAGCAGATATTGGTTGGGGCAAATTAAACATTAATTTGTTGTAGGTGTGTTCTGAATTCCAGCCAGAATGAAAAAGTAGACCACAGATTAACAGGCTAGTTAAACTTTGTTTTGGCCCCAGTTACTACATTCCATTCCAAAGCAACCTATTTCTTTGGTTTAGAACACACTTTGAAAGCTTGGAAAAACTACATTCTAATAATTTTTCATTTTTGTAACTAAAGCCTGCTCTGGGGGAAAAAGTTGGACCCTGCACAGAAAAGTATATTGAGAAGTGTAAACGTTAACTTGAAGTACTAAAAGCACAGCAAGTTTAACAGTCTCTGGAAACATTTTGTCTACTGGTTATGCAATCAACCAATTTGACAACAGAGAACAGTCAAGCAAAGTTTGCCTATGTGCCTCAAAAAGCCATCACAACCTGATAGTTGTGGTTCCAGGCTCCTGTTGTGATAGCTGACAAATCAGAATTGCTCAACATAAAAGGTTTATTACATGCTTGTTTGAATAAGATAAAACATGAATTTGGCTCGTAAAATACATAGAAAGGGATGCAAATATAGAGAAATATGCATCATTATATTTCTTTCCAACATAACCCAGAGTTTCAAGATCTGTCCCTAGAAACATTTGAAAGCCAGATTGCAACATTTTAGTATTTAAAACTAAAGAAGTCTGAAAGTATAAAAAGTGGGCCAGACAGCTGGAAGAAGGTTGGCTTTTTGAGTTACTATATTATAATCTGCCTTCTTCCAAATCTATTCCTAAATTGGCCACAGGTTCTTTCTGACTTACAGTGACCCTAAGGTGAAGCTACCACAGGATTTTCTGGGGGCTGGGAGTGTGTTACCTGCCCAAGGTCACCCAGTGATTTTCAATGGGTGAGCAGGGAATCAAACTCTGGTTTCAAAGATTGTAGACCAATGCTCTAACCACTACACCACACTGACCCTCTAAAAAGTAAAAGTATGCTTCCTGTTGCTGTGTGCCTACAAGTTGTTTCTGACTTATTGCAACCATGTCACAGGATTCTGGGGACTGAGAGTGTGTTATATATCGGAGGTCACCCACTGGTTTTCCGTGGCTGAGTAGGGAGTCGAACTCTGGTTTCCAAGGCTGTAATCCAGTGCTTAGACCACTATACTACACTGACTCTCTAAAAAGTAACATTTGCTTGCTGTTGTTGTTGTATGCCTTCAAATTGTTTCTGACTTATTGTGACACTGTCACGGGGTCTTCTGGGGCTGAGAGTGTGTGATGACCCAAGGTCACACAGTGGGTTTATATCATTATAAATTTGTCTTTTAAGGTGGCACAAGATTCTTAGTTGGTTTTTGTTTCTTTGTGCTGAAACACACCAACATGGCATCCTTCTGGAGACTGTATGCATGCTATAATTCCTAAGGAGTAAGTTTTATTGAACTCAGTGGGATGTGTTTCTGATGCAAGGTGCACAGAGTAGCGTTTTTGGCTGTTTTTGACATGTTCCTGCATTTACCCATAGGGAATGTGGATGAGCAAATCTATACCAGATACTTTTAACAGAACGGTAAAGCATTGTGTTCCACTCAGTGCTTTACTCAGTATGACTCCATAGATTAATGGCATTATCTTATGGGAGGCTTGGTATACCTTAATCCATTGATTTGAGAATCTACATAGCTGACCTAACTCTATAGAAGTAGGATAGTTAAATGGGATACTCTTGAGACTGCACAGATAGTTTGCCTTTATTGCAAGTTTGCTTCTTTTCTTCTAGCCATTTTGATTTCTGCAAACTGACCAGATATTCTCATGGGTATTATATTGCCTAGACTGACCACCCAACATACTGAATGTTTGCCTCATGTCATTATTTTTACAACTATCAGTAACAGAAACATGAAGTCTGGTAGGAAAATAGCATTTCTCAACCTTTAAAAAAAGAGTCCCCTTTTAATAAACATAATCATTTAAATTGTTTCCTTCAAAACCTGCCTTCTCCATTTGGTATTTGCTGTATCATGATTGTAAAATGAATCAAAGCCCCTGTAAATTTAGAAAATATTTGGAGAGAAGTTGGCTTTTGGCACCAAGGGAACCACATGGTAGTGGGAACTTTATGAGGGATACACAGTGGCCCCATTTGATTCAGAAACAACCCCCCCCCAAAAGACTGCAGTTGGGGAGCCCTTTCACATTACATTGCACAATTATAGCACTATAATTTAACTGCTATGGCTGCATCCTATGGAATCCTGGGGCTTGTAGTTTAATCAGAGGCACCAGAGGAGCTCCCTGTATGAGGATTCTAAAGGCCCCTTTCCCGAAACTGCTGATCCCAGGATTCCACGGGATGCAGCTGTGGCAGTTAAAATGAAATCACGGTGCTACAATTTTGTAATGTGAAGTGGCAATAAAGAAAGACAAAGCAAAAGTGATGAACTAGTACATCAGTGTTTCTTAAGCTATCTGATGCAGGGGACTGGCAAGTTTTTTTTTTTGGCCAATGTGCCAAGAACTGGAACCATATTGATATCTCTGGCTATAACTGTTCCATTTGTTGTTTTTTTCTGGAAATTCTCCAGGGACCAGAAACTGATGGCTTGTATGCTGACACCACTAGTCCATGGACCACTATTTTGAGTAGCTCTGTACTGCATACAATAAAGTGTATACTAAGAAGGCAGTACATATGCTGTAACTGTTTCCCTGTTTTCCAAATAGAAGAAATTACACTATTGAATCCATTATTTTGAATATTGAATATTATATATACCTCCTCTGAAATTCTGATACATCCTGTATTGCAAAGGGTATACTTCATTGGTAGAGAACTATTACGACAGTATCAAAAAAGCAGCTTTTTAGTTACAAATGGTTTAAAATAGACTTTTCTTTATCTTTTTTTTTTAAATATAGCATCATCCTGCTGTAGGTGACAAAATCCACTTGTTGCCCTGCATCTTCTATCCACAACACCTCTAATGGCCATGTGTTTCCCCCAGTTAAATGAGCCCTCTCCATTAATGATATTTGTCTTTTCTCACTGTTGGTTAGGCTTGGGTGATTTTAATACATTTGCTTTTTTAAAAGAAGTGATCCTTAAGGGAGAAATTGCTTATCTGCAAAGCCTAATCTGTGTAACAAGTGCTGAAAGAAAAAATATTAGGACTTTGCCAAGTCCTTCCTTGATCTGGTATTCAAGCACATGACTGTGTTAGTCTGTTACAATATAAAAAGAAGGGCAGGAACCGATGATAAAGCAATCTCGTCACACCTTTAAAATTAACTGATTAATTTAGCCATGGCCTTTTCTGGTTTTCAATCTACATCTTCAGATGCAGTGATGGATTTGGTGCTCTTGAGTTAGATACTAAGCTAAGTAGCTCTTACACAGAACAAGTGAATCAAAGTGTCAGTAGTAAATAATTTACAGAGGTTGAAACCAGGGATTTAAATTATCTTGTGAGAGCTGAACTATTATCTACAATATGTTTGAGACTGTGTGAGAAGTTGTGGTTAAGTAAAAGTAGAAGCTTCTGAATTCCTTGCAGTTCATGATATGCTAAGTGATGGTTTAGTGTGATGTCAGAACACAGCTACAAAGAAACCAGAGTTACATTATACAAATTATGATTTGATGTTGCATTCAAATACAATCAATGTAAATAAAGACACACCTTTTTTGAGTTTTCAAAAGGTAAATTGTACAGGCACAAATAAATCTTTCTATAAGTTTTTCCCCTCCTTTCTCTAATTTTTCTAAACATTTGCTTTGACACTTGGAAGTGTTTCTTCAAGGCCTGTAAATAGGCTTTCTGCATGTTTTTATAATGTTATGGTAGTGCGATATTGTGGATAATACCAAGATAAATGCCTTTTATCAGGCCAAAATATCTTCTAAATTTCTATATAACCTAATCATTGCCAGTGGAATAGCCCAAGAAAAGAACTTTTTTAATTGGGTGAAGTTTCTTCTAATTGTCTGAGTTATAACCTAATAAAAGTGACTCCTCAAAGATAGTAGTAATCTAATGGATGAATGTGGATCATGAAGTTTTCCCAGTATGGGGTAAAACAGTTAGAGCTAAGCCAGTCTTACTACTAATGCTTAGCAATTATAGATAACTTCCAAAGTTGTTCAAGTTTGTTCAGACACACTGTCTTCTTGTAATTCTGGCCACACCTCTATAAAGCGCACCAGTGTTGTTATCTCTACATTGCACGTGAAATGTTGACAGGCAGTAAGGCTTGCTTAAGGCACATTGCAATTTCTTGACAGAAGTACAGTGTGAACTAGGCGTATCTTGATTTCTTTTTTTAGTGTGGTTGCTTTGGAAATGTATTTACATTTTTCATAATTTGTGTGACGCTATATTAGATATCATATTTTTTAATAGTTTGAATTGGAAACAGCCTATTTCTTGTCCATGCCAGTTTCGTATGTTCACCCATATGTCCTTTTTCTATATCAGCCTGAAAATATTTACAATCATATTTCATATTTCATTTGTACTTAAGAAATACTTTCCCTATCACATTTTGATATACATTTTCTTCTAAAATATATATTTTAGATGTGTCATGGTACCCTTTTTGAATTGAGAATTGTATTGCAGAATTCAAAGAAGTGTGAAATCCATGGAAATCCAAAGAACTCTATTTTATTCTGCAGATTAGACTGGGAGATGTGGATTAGATTGGTTCACAGATCCAGAAACATCCCTTGGTTGAACTGTTCGAGTCCAGACCTTCTTAATTTAACGTCCTTTGTGGCTTCAGTTTGAGGTGGTAGGAGAAGGACCTAATAAGTTACACAGATGTAATTGACATGCTATATTCAGATTAGATACATAGGGCTTTGTCATATATTGGCAATAACATGAACAGCAGTAAATGGGGGTGAAGATAAGGTTTCAGCTCTGGGTTGGTGGAAGAGCAGAGAATCAGAGCAACTTCTCTCTTGAATCTGTTGAAATTTCCACTTAAAGTTTCAGAAACACCTTTGACTTTTTAAAAGATTGAATACTATGCTCAATTAAGCCATTTAGATCCCTTCTGAGTTAGTATCTTTAGTCCTCTGTTTTTGAACTTCACTCCATGCGAGAACTAGCAATGTGCTTTTTTCCCTTGTGTCAGTGCAAAATTGTAATCCCTGGGAGCCAAATTCTTTATAAAATTTTATGTCGCATGGTGTTTTCAAGGAAACACATAAGTTGTACAATTCCACAAGTAAGCACTAAGTACTAATTATCCAGGTAGATAGCTCATTTTCCCAAACAGTATGTGTTCAAATTAGCAATATTGTTTCATTGTACAATATGCTAATTTTTTTTCTGTAAAGTTCCTTTCACAATTATTTGCAGTTCTGATCTTCTGTTATGTTCACCATAGTGTTCGTTGTTACATGTCAAATCAAATCTGAATTAAGGTGACCCTATCCTAGTTTTTTTTTCTTTTTTTGGGCAAGATTGGTTCAGAGGGGATTTGCCATTGCCTTCCTCTTGGGCTGAGAGGGTGACTTGCCTGAGGCCACCCAGTGGATTTTATGGTTGAGTGGAGATTCAAACCCTATACTGTAGGGAGTGTGAAGGACTTATGGAGGCTCATTTGGAGCTGACAGCACACACGCACCTTGCAAAATCTCTTAGCTGGCTTGGCTCCTTCCCCCCCCTTCTCAGCTTTCTTTGCAAGCAGTGTGCATATGGATGGTCCCAAGCAAGCCTCCATAGGCAAGAAGAACTGATGACAGAACAGAACCCTCGTTGAATTAATGGAACTTGTCCTTAATTTGAACGTGTTAAAGAGTGAGTTTTCAGATAACTGAGATTCAAAAGGCAGGGTCTTTCTGTGAATGCTAGATGATGCATAGATTTCTAGAAGAGGAGGAAGTAGACTTCTTACTCTGTAGGAACTTCTTTTCTCTCTCTCTCTCTCTCTCTCTCTCTCTTTCTTTCTTTCTTTCTTTCTTTCTTTCTTTCTCTTTTTCTTTATTTCTTACTGGAAACCTGACATGAGTCAACTGGAGACCGGTGTGACAAGTTATGCACTTAGAACTAAAAATTCTGAGCCAAGGAATTAATTTGAGCAGCAGATCTGGATGGAGTTCGCAGTTCTTCTATGTAGAAATCCTGATTAGAAGCTCAGGGAAGCATTCGTGTGCTGTTTGCTGTTGTCAAACTGTTGGCAGTGAAAAACCTGACTAAAAATCACATGGAGATTTATCAGTAAATCTGAATCTGCATTTCACCTGTCTAGTTTCACCTCAGCCCACAATTGAACAAGTATGACTACAGCTGCAAAAAAATCTAGATGCCCAGTATGCATGTGTTTTGCATTCGTTTATACAGTCACCCCTCCATATTCACTAGGGTTAGGGGCACAGGACCTCCGTGAAAGTGAAAAAAAGTGGATAACTCTAGGCCCTCTCAAACCATATTTAACACTCAAAAAAGTATGATTGCCATACTCAACCCACCGTGGATTCCTTTGAGGCATCAGAGTTCCTTCACAAGGCAGAAGTGGCTGGCTGGTGGGGCTTACTGCCCCCTCCACTGCTACTTCACACCATTTTTTAAGAGGGACTTACATGCCTCATTTGCAGTTTCTCTGTCTCACGAGGCTTGTAGTCTCTATTAAAAATGGCATAGGGAGGCAGCAGAGGTGACAGGAAATAATCCATGTAGAATCAAATCTGCAAAAGTGAAACCCTCAAATGTGGAGGACTGATTCTATATTTTCTGTCGGTATATAGTGGGCCTTCCATATATGTGAGGTTTCCATTCCAGGAACCACTACATTTAAAAACACCCCCACAAATGCTTACATTCCGTAACACATAATGGTGGTGATGTATGCATGCACGCCACTGTTTTACATATAGAGATGCAACACTTTGAATGGACGCAAATTTGCATGTCTGGAGGGGCCACTGCATATGTCTTCAGGTCACTTGTTGGCTTATGGTGACTCTATGAATTTCACAGTTTTTTTGTTTTTTTTTGGCAAAGCATACTCAGAGGTGGTTTTGCCAGTTCCTTCCCCTGAAATATAGACTACAGCGCCTGATATTCCTTGGCACTCTCCGATCCAAGTATTAACTAGGGCTGACCCTGCTTAACTTCCAGGATCAGACAGGATCTGGTGACTTTACAGTATGAAAATTATCAGTTCATTCGATAGTTTTGACAACCCCTCCCTTGGCTAATGTTACTGAGCAAAGTTTCTGTGGGAGAAACATCAGTGGAAAAAGGTGAATAGTTGATCTTCTCTAGAAACAATAAGTAATTATTGGTAATGACGATGATTCCTGTGAACCATTGCAGCCTATGGCATTTCACTTTGCTGCTGCCACTAACTGGATTCAAGTGCTTTAATGAAATTTTGCAAGTTGTATCAGTTCTCTTTGTAGAAGTTCAAAAGGGTTCTTTGTTGCTTGCACTTTTGTTATATAAACATCTAGCAGCTTGAAAAGATCCCAGTCATTGGGTGCAAAAAATGACTGTCTTTTGATAAAATATTTCAGTTTTCAGACTTTCTTTTTGTGGTGATCAGTAACTGTTCATGGATGACTTACTCCAAATCAACTAAAAGCTGATGCTTTAGAAAATTGGCTACTTTTACAGTTGTTTTATGGAAGAATTCCAAGCAGATGAAAATTATCCTTGCTACTGAATTATCATATCTTCCCATCCCTGAATTCTGAGAATAGATTTGAGATAAAATTCTTGGGGCATGCGTTTGTGTCTTTTTTTTCTAATTGAAACACTCAGGACTATTGGGTAAGCCATATGTGGTGGTGATACATAACTTTGTGTAGAAGACATACAGAAATAATCTGTGATGAGGCCTGTTGAGCATTAGGAGATAAAATGTGATAGCTGAAGCCAAGTAAACCCTTGTAAAATTATATTTTGGCTAATAAAATGCAAGATCAAGATGGCTTTTACTGAGATGCAATTCTGCTTTGATATTGTCTTGGTAGTGCTAGTAATACCAGATGTAGTCATGGCCCTAGTTTCTACCTTGGATCTCCCTCTCCTTTTTAGATTCATATTTAAATCACAAGAGCACTTCTTTCTCCCCCCCTTTCCTTTCTTCCTTGCACATGGACAAACACAAAGTCAGCATATGGGACAGAGATAACCTGGAGGAGGCACATGGGTTATATAGCTTCCAAGATAAATTCTTAGGAGAAAGAGGAATGAAAATATCATACTCACAATTCTGTTGTCAAGAATTTTGCCTGACTAGCAACCCAGGTCCAATCACTTTGCTCTTATCAAATGAGAGGATTACATGCTCTGGTAGCAGCTGCCTTGCACCTTCTTGTTTTAATCACAGGGTTTGCACAAGGAAATTGCAAGAACAGTGTGCTATTGATAGGATGATTATTTATGGACTGTACACTATTAGTACCCAGTGCCAGTATCTTCCAGAAAAATAGACAAAGCACTGTTCGACTGATTGTGGACAAACCCTGGCAAGCTCAGTGATTGAGGAGGGGGATTTCCACATATTTCAGTCACATGAATACTGTCATACTTCACTTTCATTTTGACAATTCAGTAAGGCATTACATATTTGATATCTAAGATGTTTTGAAGTACACACATTTAAGACCCAAGTGTGGGAATATATTCAATGGGATGAGGCTCCAACATGATAGAGCATACTTTGTAGCTCTCTGTTATATTCTTTGCATTGTGAATTCAGAACTTGAATCATGTAGAGAAAAACATTGGAGATTTTTCACATTTGGTGTATTTTGCAAAGGCTTTATTTTTACAAAATTTTACTGTTCACTTTCTTCCAACTTATATTTTTATGAAAAAATATGTCTAGTTTCTACAAATAGCAGTAGCATTGCTTTATAGTTTAAGAAGGAATAAAAATTGTGCTTTTTTTTTTACTGTAAAGAAGATTTCCAATCACAGCAAAATAGCTGTTATCATCTTCACACAGCAATGCAGATGCCTCCCTCATACGCAGGTATGAAAGATGCTGCATGTGAAGTGTTGTAATTGCACATAGGAAAGTGAAATTTTTAGAACAAGAATAGTTCAGTTGGAAATATTTTCTTTTATTGCTTGAGAAAGGCTGGGTGTTAAAAAGGTTGTGTTGTTTGTGTGTGTGTGTGTGTTTTAAGGAAAATAAACCAGCTTTCAGGGCTTGCCCTCTCCAACAATTCCCCAGTTAATACTACTAATAATTTTAAAAATAATAAAAATGTAGTAATTATTGCCACAATCCCAGCTTCTAGACTTCACAGTGGCTTAGTTTCTGCTGTAAAATCTAAAATGCCCTTTTCACAGTAGATGAAGCAAAATGGAATGTTTAATTGAAGAGGCTGAAATCCATAGAGAATTATTAAAAGGTGGTTTATTTGGAAAGCAGATCATATGGATTCGTAATGTTCAAGAAAGAAGTGTACTTCTAGCTGAAAGCAACCTTTTTTAATCCAATGGTACCAAGCACAGAAATGCATTACAGCGTGGTCTTATATGTATGTATTCAGAACTCCCACTGTGCTGAGTAAATCCTTGGGGGCAGAAAGATGGAAGGGAGAGTAAAGTTGTGGATGGGACTGCAGCTTTCCGTATCTAGTTTCCAGCAATCTTTTGTCCTGGCTGTATGTATCTAGACTCTGTTAGCTCCAGGGCAGCAACAGAAGGTAGAAAGAAAACTGAAAGAGAAGAATCCATCAGCCTGAGAAAAATGAAAGAAAATAAAGCCGCCAGTTTCATTCTTAAAAGTTGAGGTGTAACAACAATCTAGGGCCAATTTCCACACTATACTGTTCTAGTGCTATTATTCCACTTTCAACATCCTATAGAATCCTGGGGTTTGCAATTTAGGGAGGGGCCTTTACAATTCTCAGCCAGAGAGCTCTTTGGCCTCAGGAAACTACAAACCCCAGAATAGTAGCACTTTAGCAGTGTAGCGTGGAAATGGCCTGCGTCAAGGGATGGAAGAAGAAGATAGAACTATATAGGCTATCCAACACCAGTGATCTGCAATCACTTTTAAAAAGAAATCATGAGGAAGTCTAGTAATGTACTGCTGACCTTTGTTTGTTTACCTTGAGGGTAAACATCCTGATTTGTCTTTCTGTTACTTTTAAAATAAAAATTCTGAGAGTTTCCCACTCAGCTGAAGACTGACAATGCCTTCCTCTGAGAATCAGACAAATAGACTTATAAGAATTTTTATTGCCATTTTAAATTTGATATAACATCTTTCCTGATTGGGCCAGTTTACCTTTACTTGGGGTCACAATCTGGATAGTTTTATCTTTTTTATTTTTAAATAAGCAATGTGAGTGGAGGTTGGTGGGCAGTCCAGTCTGTTCTCCTTCCATCCCCAAATTTCATTATATACTTTCCTATAAAGATCTTCTACTCTATAATTAATTTATTTTTTAAAGCCTCTTGGCAGGGATTTAAAACATTTGGACCACAGAAAGCTTTTGTTATACACCTAATATAAAATTCCAAATATGAGGTCGTTGCCTTACTCCTTTGTTTATCCTGATGCAAATATGTTTGCTAAAAGAGCAATAAGAGTTAATAGTCAAACTTTACAATGCACGCCGAGAGTTTCACATAAAATGTATAACTGACTACCCAGATGGCAAATGCTGATATGTAAATCTAAAACATGAAATTTTCCGTTGGGGTCCAGATGGCGGCTTAATGTGAATTGTTTAACATTTATGTTTATCTTATTAAAACTGCCTTTTATAAGTCCAGACAAAGCTAGCAATGTGGCTTGGAACAGATTCTGGAAAAGCATATCAGTAAATGAGTAAAAACACCAAATGCCAGTCAGCATTTAATTTCTAAAAAAGAGAGGTCTTCACACCCAAGCCTGCTGAGAAACCAAATCCATTTGCCCGGGAAGCCCTCTTCTTTTCATTGCTGAGTGTGTGGGGGCAGGTTGTGATTGCTGAATGCTGAAGGAAAGGCACTCTGTTTACTATGGGGAATTTTTATGTGGGGTTGATCCGGACTTAAACAGAGCAGAGTTCTGCTCATGTGACCAGAGGAAGAGAAGAAGCTGGTGTTTGTTGATTCCTGTTCCTCCCTGCAGCCCATGTCCTCTTCAAGCTGTTCCCCATTTTGGGTGATCCCTGGAACAGCATGGGAGGTGTCAGAGGCAGAAGAAAGAATTGGCCAAAATTACCTCCTCCTCCCCTACCATTAAGGCAGATTGCTTTGGGCAGGAGATTTGTGGTGACATGAAAGGACAATGATGCTTAGATATTTAATTTGGTGGGTGTCTGTGTTTTTACTTACTTACCTACTTATTGCCAGGCAGTGAGGAAATGCACTTGTGGGTTTTTCTGTCTTGCCAGTCAAGTGATATTGGCATGTTTTGGCTTCTGTGAAGTAAATCTTGGTGGGGAAGGGGTGGCATTTCCTTCTGTGTCTCAGATAGCAAAATATCTTGGGGTGATCTTCACTAGAAGGAATGTACTGGACCTGAATCCCTTCAAAGAGGGAAAGAGCCCTCTCATTTATGGAAGAGGAAGTCTGGAGCCAACAGATTCCTATTTCAAAGATTCTGAGACTCAAACTGGTGGCGTTGAAAAGATTTAAGGCTTAGGGTCTAGTAAGTTCTGATGCTAATGTAAAAGGCCTACATTTTCTTCTGTTTATGCAAGAAAAGAACTTTGTCCTGAAAACGTAACGTTCCATGCTTTGCTGAAAAAAATTAATCTGAGCACACCCAGTTCCTAGTAGTATGTTTAAAATCGTAGAAAGCGGAAGAAAGAGAGGGACACCGCAATGCAGGTGGATTGATTCAATCAAAGGACCCATACATAGCCCTGAGTTTGGAAGACCTGATTGGTTGGGTGATGACTGTGCTTCTGGAGTTTTTCATTCATTGGGTTGCCATCAACTGAACTTGACTGCAAATAATAGTTTTCAGCGAGGTTCAGTTTCAAACCTCTGCTTAATCATGAAGTTCACTGAATAAGTTTAGGCCTGAGGCCACATTACAGTGCTAAGTATAATATGTAAGTATAGATTGGGGGAAGAGTTCGTGGGCATCACACCTTGAAGTATTATGGGAGGAAAAAATATATATACACATATATAAAAAGATAATAAATCCAGCCCACAGAGAATATAGTTGTAGTACTTAATGATCATATTATTATTCAACGTAAGTATTACGAGTTTCATTCAGGAATTAAATCAGTGTATACTTTCACATGTAGAACTGGTTGGACATGACTGAATGAGGCCTGTTCATATGTTATAGAAACATGTGTTAGTTCAAAAGCTCTCTTGGCCTAAATACTGATTTTCACAGGTGTTGAAAGCCCATAGGCTTTTTCTTGGGCATTCCCCTTTCTTGGATTTGTTCAAACAGCTATTTCCTCTGACCTAATGTGGGAAATTGCAAATCTAAAAGAGAACAAAACACTTCTTGTAGAGCAGCAAGTCACGTGAGAGACCATTATGCATTTTTTTTATCAGGAGTTGTTGTCAAGGCCCTGGTAAAAATAAGATATCTACATGTGTTGTATACTATTTGTTATCAATATTGTGAACCTCATTTCAAGATTAATATGGGTTTGCCATTGACAGGAACATTTATGGAACCTTTAAACAAATATAGTGAAAATATATTTGTGGAAAATAATGTGAAAAAATGTAGAAAACACTTTTTAAGAACCAAATGTTCAAAATTAATGAAATCGGATGTGTGTAGACTACAAAATTATACGTATTCTATGCGATCATATGTATTCTGTATGATTATAAAAGCTGTGAGATTATAATTTTGAGAAGTTTAAGTGTTTCAAAAGAAGTTGCTCCCATCTCCTTTTGTACAGAAACTGAACTTCTGTTTTTAACCACTACTTTGGACAATTGTGTAATAACTGTCATGCCAACAAATACTCTTAAATTTGAAAATTTCTACATCTAATTTAAAAAAATTCTGCTGCTGCAGTTTTTATGAATTTTCAGCCATGCTACTACTTCCATGGCACTTTATATTCCAGTTTTCATTTTCTATATGCATTCTTCTTCTTTTTTAATTCAGAATTGACCTTTGGAAGGTGTAGTATATTGATGACCAGAGAAAGACAGTAAATTCATTAGACTCTTGTTACGTAGAAGTAGCAGCAACATCAGTTGTAATGGCACCCTGGAAATGAATAATATAGACATGGAATCTAAAATCCAGATCCTGCAGTTTTATCCAGAACATATTGCAAATTTTCAGGCATGAAGAAGTCAGTTTATATCGGCTGAAGAGGGTGAGCAGCTGGTAAACTACTGGCCTTTAATGAAGCCCTGCCATATTGTACCATCTTCAATTACTGCCAGACTTAATTAGTTCATTTTACCATGCCAATCTGGAGAGAGACCATACCCTTGTTGTGGGCAGCCATAATAACTTGTTCAGTTTTTTCACTTTTGCCAATTATAGTGAAAATTTGGCATCTTTGTCTAAGAGATTTTGAAATGAATTGTAATTAGAAAAGTATATGTTATCACAAAATTTGGTGAACATAGATATGAACGTGTAAGAACATTACTACTGTCATGTTGGATTAGATCCAATGTTAATCTGTCCTTGCGTTGTTGTTCCCAGCAGTGACCATTCAAATGCCTCTACAGAGTTACCAAGAGAACAGAAAAAGCCTTCCCTCTCATTTTGGCCCTCTGAATGACTTATTCATGGATATTACCACTGACAGAACCAGAGCCTGGAAATTTTATTTTTTGGGATGAGAATTACTAGAATTCCCAAACCAGCAAAAAGTACATTTCCCAAGCATAGAACGTCCCTATGTCAATGTGTTTAGTATTTCCCCCCCAAAACCATCTAAATCAGTTATTTACCATCATAGCTTGGATCCATCATTTCCTCTCACCAGCAGGAGCATTCGCTGAGTGGAAGTACGTACACACGATATGCTCTGGCCAGTCAGATGGGGATGTGTAGTCTTTGCCCTCTCCATTCTCCTTCAGTTGCTCATGCTATCTCCTGCAATTTTGTAGAGAGTTGGGAGACACCACAGAATAGCTTGGGGGGTAATGGGATTTAACATGAAGGAGGAAATCGGCAAAGATAGTCTCCTCCCCATTTCTGTCAAGAGAAATGTTCTGCCAGATCAGAAGCCTTATGTACCCAGAAAATGCTCTTCCATCTGCAAAAAACAAATCCTGGATCCAACCCATCATCTCTATGACAGTGAATTTCATAAGTTAATTATGCATTATACTCTTTTACAACTCCAGTTCCTGTTGGCAGTTGGTTTCAGTGGGTAACCCTGCATTTTAATGTGACACAGTTGAATTTTTTCCCCTTCACCCAGTCTCTTAGTGTGAATACTAATAAATAATCCTGACTCATATGTATTCAGTGAACGTCAAGAAATGCTGATACACTGGTGAATGCCAAGGTTATGTTAAGGCGATTCTCACCATTCATTCATGAATATCTGAAAAGTTAAGAAATGCATTCTGATTTGGAGCCATTCACAACATGAACTCGGAACAACATGTCAGGACTTTTGTGTGAATGTCAAGACTCACCAAAGTGGGGTTGTTCAATATAATTTTTACATAATTGTAAAGTAATTTTAAAGAACAATAACCAAGTACTGTTCACCTTTTTTTGGATTTGGTTGCTGAATACAGTTTTGAGCTGCAACGCCAGAGCCTACATCCAATTGTTAGTTCCTGTTAAAACTGAATGAATTGCTCAATGGTAAGTCAACAAGTGCTAGTGATTCACTAGGTCTACTCTAGTTAGGACTAGCAATTGGATTTAGGCCAGAAACAGAATTATAAACATCACTTTCAATTCTGACACAAGAAGCAATAAATAAATATTTAATGACTTGGCCTTTTTAAGTAACAGAATCTGATTAATTGATTTGAGAAAATAAATTTATCATTTATTCTGGCCTTCAAGGTTTGGTGCTTTTACTTTGGAATCTGCTGTTTACAGAACGTTAGGGTGTCTTACTCCTGCTAGTCTTATGCATGGTAAAAAAAATGTGCGCGCCATTTTTATGGTAATTTATTCTAGAAAGCCAGCATAGTGTACTGATTTGAGCGCTGAAATACGACTCTGGAGACCAGGTTTTGAATCCCGGCTCAGTCATGGAAACCCACTTGGTGACCTTGGGTAAATCGCACTCTCTCAGCCACAGAGGACAAAGGGAAACCTGCTCTGAAGAAATCTTGCCAAGAAAATCCCATCATAGTATCACCTTAGGGTCCCTATACATTGGAAATGACTTGAAGGCACACAACATTTTGTTCTAGCCTTGCAAAAACTGTTCACATTAAAAAAAAAAAGGCTTTCAGTAAAATATTTCAAATTCCATTGTTGGCCAGTATGTTTTTATTAGTAATAAAGTCTCAAAGAATAGTGAGCAAACTTTCCAGTTTTGCTTGGGTGCTTCCAGAGATGACACTGTTTTCATAGTCACTTTGTCCTATTCACAGAGTTCTACAGGTGTGGGGATTATACTTTCTGACATTTTCCAATTACCTGTTCAATCTTTTTTCTTGCCGTATAAAGAATTCTTTTGACAGAATACTTGCACAGTGATTTTTGACTGATGGCACAATGAGTGGTATGTATGGAAGCACCCCAAAACTCTTCATCAGGTGGAATATTAAGTTATCAGTGATTCAAAAAAACAAATTCACTCCACTAAATAAAAAAGCAATCAGGTTATCAGAAGTCAATTGGAAGATTCTTTGTGGAAAAGGGATAATACATTTTTGTAAATGAATAGTTGCTCAAAATTTTTGAATTCAAAGGTAGTTGTAATGCTGAACAGAACTATAACCGAAAATAAGTTAGAAAAATGAAGCTTGTTTTTTTTTAAAAAAACAATCACTTTATTTATATCCTGCCCTTTTCCCCAATAGTGGGACTCAAAGAAGTACAGAATATCTATTATCTTAATAGAATTATATAATTGTGTTTAGAAATTTGTTAGTGTGAAGTAGTACATGCCACTGGGATCAGTAATGGATCTTTACAGTACAGTAGGTCTCCCACGTCTGTGAGGGATATGTTCCCACGCTTTACATGGATGATGAAAAATGTGGATGGGGTGGGCTTTTGTATGCCTCTTTCCAAGGAAGGAGCATCCATCTGTTCCTCAGCAGAGAGCAGCATGGGGTGGGGGATCCATGCTGGGCTTCTTGTGCTTCTCTTCACCCAGGAAGGAGCACCTGTCTCTTGGGCCTTTCCAACCTACACCGTTATAGCGCTATTATTCCACTATGGAATCCTAGGGTTTGTAGTTTACGGAGGGGCCTTTAGAATTCTCAGCCACAGAGCTCTTTGGCCCCAGTAAACTATAGACCCCAGAATTCCACAGGAGGCTAAAAGTGGAATAATAGCATTATAATAGCATAGTGTGGAAAGGCCCTTCCTTGGCTGAAAGAGGTGTGGGACACCCACCTGTGCCTCACCAAACACCTCTATCAGCTGTCTGCACAAAGCAAGGATCCCAGCTGCCAGTGGCAGCCATGGCCCTAGAGTGGATCATGGGTAAGTGACACCATGGATATTGGTAACACAGTTATGGAGGATCTACCGTACAGGCAATTTGGTCCTAAACATGTTTATACCTGATCTGTTGTTGTTTTTTTGCCTTCAAGTACTTTCCAACTTACAGCAACCGTAAGATGAACCTGTCATAGGGCTTTCTTGGCAAGATTTGTTCAGTGAGAGTTTAGTTTTGCCTTTCTTTGAGAGTGAGAGAGTGTGATTTCCCCAAGATCTTCCAGTGGGTTTCCATATCTGAGTGGTGATTTGAATCCTGTTTCCAGAGTTGTAATCCAATGCTCAAGCCACTATTACTCCTAAGCAATTCCTGTTGATTTCAGTTGGACTTGCTCCCTTGTGCATGTATTTAGAATTACAGCCCTGCAACCCTTTCCAAATCCCACTGATGTCAGGTAAATGTTCATAAGATTGCTGTATGAATTCCAAGCAAGTTAATCACTAGCTGCTCAAAGTCTTATTTTCAGGTCAATTATTTTATGAATTTTAAGCTACTATGCTACAAAGAACATGCAGAGGGCCATTTTGACATTAACATTAGATCATAAAATGTCTCAGGCTGGCCAACATGTGCAGATGTCTTGGGATTTAATTCTGTGTAAATTAGCTTACACATGAAAAGTTTGACGATCTATAATACTTCTTTTGTGTGTGTGTTTCTCACATAGGATATGAATCTGATTGACATTCTCTGGAGGCAAGATATTGATCTTGGAGCAAGGCGTGAAGTTTTTGATTTTAGCCAAAGAAAGAAAGCCTATGAGCTTGAGAAACAGAAGAAGCTTGAAAGAGAGAGACAAGAGCAGCTTCAGAAGGAGCAAGAGAAAGCCTTCCTTGCCCAGTTGCAGCTGGATGAGGAAACAGGGGAGTTTGTTCCTATCCAGCCTCCTGCGATTGAATCAGGAAACACAGGCATATCCAATGATTATTCCCAGGTAAAAAGCACATTCTCTTTTCTTCATGCTGATTAACATGTTGTATCTTTTTCTCTTGTCATTCTCCTTCAGGGAAGAAACAAAAGCTGTTTGTCTGAATTGAATCTGCATTTAGCAGATTTTTATATTCATTAATATTTCCTGTCTTTTATCTTTCTCATACAGAGTGTACACATTTCCAAGCAAGATGCAGGCGATCTGTTTAGCGACGTGTTTGATGACTTACTGGCAGAAACTTTTTTGTTTGTAGAGGACTCAAAGGTACACTCTAGTTATGCTACAAATCCTCTGTTTTTATTATAGTCCCTCTGAGCTGGTAAAAAAAGTGAAGCCGCCTCCTCTCTCATTTGTAATTGTGCTAGTCTTAATGCTTCATACTCTAAGCATACATTTGACTACCGTATATTTAAATATTTTTTGAAAGATTGTCTTTTAGTGCTACTCATTCTTTAAGAACCAAGAGGTTTCAAGAGTAACTGATGAGATTTGCTTCACGGTATTCCAGGTTTCTTCTGTTGAATTTCAGCAAGTGGCACCTTCTGACATTGAGAGCAACCAAGCGTTTGTTGACTCCAATCAGATGCAGCCCCTTGATTCATCCGTCCTTCAGCCTGCCATTCCAGAGTTTACAGCCACTCATGCTGAGAATCCACAGGACATAGAACAAGTGTGGGAAGAATTGTTGTCTATTCCAGAGCTCCAGGTAATACTTGCAATCAGCACTTGAACATGTTTTCAGGTATTTTGGATGACGATATAAGGGGCTGAAGATCTAGAGTTCGCCATTTTATCTTTATACAGGTAATACTCCGATCCAAATTCACCCAATACTTATACAAAATTCCACTTGGTTCAGTGGGAATTCTTTCCAAATGTGCCTCACAATACAAGTTCAAATCATGAGCATTCAGAAGCAAGTCCTGCTGACATCACTGGGACTTACTCTCTAGTAAGGATTGCATGGCTGCTGTTATTTTTACTGGTTTTCCTGAGTATAATAGATCAGTCCCTATACAGTATGCCTGCCATATATGCGAGGGTTCTGTTCCAGAAACCCACATGTAAAACCAAAAATGTGTGTTGCATCCCATTGTAGTCAATGGATGCAACATGTGGATGCCTGTGGCAGTGCAGGCAAGCCCGTGTCACATCCACTGTCTATAACGGGGTGCAGCGCTTTGTGTGACTTCACATGTATGCATGAGAAGGTTGCACCACAAGAGGGCACACTATAAATCAAGAGGAAGTTGCACTGCTTTAGTTTAAAATGTGGACTACAAATTCCTATGAGGTTGAGCAGAAACCCAGATTTACAGTAAAATTCTGTACTTGTCTGTTGAGAAGTCCTACTATGGACAACTGGGTTTGCTCCTAGTAAGTAGTTGTGTGTGTAAAACTTCAGTTTTACAACTTAGCATTATTCTTGTAGCCTTATTACCCCAAATGCCGTAGATCCTGATGATTAGTGCTCAGAAAGGAAACTGCCAAGGAATAGCAAGTGCTATTGGCTGTGTTCAAAAGGCCGTGGCAAACATCCTTTGAGCAAATCTTGCAAAGGAAGTTCTGATAGGGTTCTTATAAGTCAGTTGATTTCAAGAGACATAAAAACTTTGTTGTATCAAACAGAACAGAAAAAGGGGCAACATGTGACTGTCCTGATAATGTTGAACTACATCTCCCATCATGACTCACCACCAGTTGTGCTGCTAGGACTGATATGAGTTGCAGTTGAACAACATCTGGATGGCAAAATGTTCCCCACGCCAACAATATGCAAAATCCCATTCCCAGGTAATTGATGGCTTGGACAGCATTTCTGCCACGGTGTAGTTTTACTGTAATTTCCATATAAAGAGTGTGAGAGACAGCCTTCTTGAGAAATCTTTTCATTGTACTTACTTTTCTTTGAAATGGGGAAAAAAACACTCGTATTGATTGGTTACTCCTGAGTGACGATGACTTGCACACCCACTACAGAAATGGTATTGTTTGGTTTCATTGACATGAAAAATGTTTGTCGATAACTCTCCCACTTTTGTGTGTTTAAAAAACTCCAAGGGTTTAAAAAGCTATTTCTAACTCATCACAAAAATGGCACAGAAGTGGGAGAGCAAGACAGTCTTTGGTGTCTGTGGCACATGAACAATTGTACCATAGGTCCCCAGCGGCAATAAGCACTGCAGCTCTGTATGCTTTCTTTCTAAACCTTTTTATTCAGGCAGGCTTTGGGCTGTTAACTGATTGTGGCAGAAGGGTCTTTTAATGTGTGTGCTGTACTTACTGCTTTTTACTATGCTATAAATGTGTTTTAAACTGTTTTAAATTAGTGTTTTTAATAAGATTGCTTAAGTTTTTAAAACTTTTTCCTAATAGGTTTTAGCTGTACTTTGTTGTTATCTAGACTGTAAGCTGCCTTGGGTCTTATGTCAGCAAAAAAAAGATGAGACATAAATTTAATAAATAATGGGGAGAGAATAGAATTTTCCCAAAGGCAAAAAATATTTTAGCCTGAGTGCAGGGACAATGCACATTCCTAGACCATGTGCGTCCTTGAAGATATTTGGATTCCCTGCCAGCAGCTTACTTTGTAGCGTTTGAAGATATTACCTATACAGCATCTACAACTACAAAAGCCTGAACAGTGTTTTCATTGTATTAAAACTGACATGAATTTCATCCAGCATTGTAAACTTTCAAAATGCATTGTTAACTGAATTGTGGGTTGGTGATAGGCAACTTGTTTAGAAACACATTTTTTAAAAAGCAAAAGACTGCCAGTTACAGTGTCTGAGAATCCAGATACGTTGCTTCCTTCCATCCTTTTCATGTTTTCAGAAGCTAAAGAGGGACTAGTAGTTGCCTGCTTCTTTCTCCTTTTGCTCTTTCTTTTCTCTGGCCACGTTTTCTAACCCAGTAGAGCAGGGCTTTCCGAACGGTGTGCCATGGCACACTAGTACGTCACCCGAAGTGCGTAGGTGTGTTGTCTACAATCTTGGAAATGTATATTATTTATAAATCATATTTAAAAAATGTATGAAAAGGTTTCATGAGATATGTTGTGTCCCCATACAGATTGTTATTACAATTTATGTATGTGTCTATATCTATTATAAGGGGTTAGTTTAACCTCCGCTTTGCTAGTAAAACTGAATTATTGTGTCGCGAAATGATACATGTCTAAAAAGTGCGTCGGCAACATGAAAAGTTTGGAAAGCTCTGTGCTAGAGCATAAGGAAGCAATAAAGAAAGGGGGAGGGCAACAGCCAAATCTCTGGCAGCAAAGCAACAGTGTCTGACACAGGTGTTACCTCCAAAGCAGAATGCTCAGGTATACCATATAAACTTTATGCTGTCAATGTATAGTAATGCTGAACATCTTTGCACCTTTTTTTTAATAGTGCCTTAACATTCAAAATGACAACCTGACAGAAGTAACCCCAAACACATGCACCTCAAACACAGCATCAGAGGCTGTTATCGACTATACTTTCTACCATTCATTACCCACTATGGAGAGTGAAGTTGCTAACTGCAGTCCAGAGTTTCTAAAGCCTTTGGAGACATCCTATTCCGGCATTGTACTGCCAGAAGATCTTAACCAAAATAACACATCATCCACAAGCACTGATTTTTGTGAAGATTTCTATCCTGATTTTATTGACGTCAAGATGAACAGTAGCGTATCCAGCCCACCACCCCATTTTGTGGACCAGGCACTTGCTGGCTTTTTAACTGAACCTATTGATCTTTCTGATTTTGCTCAGTGCAGTGCTTTTAACTGTGACCTTGCAGGAAACACCCAAGAATGTAATGATTCCGACTCTGGCATTTCACTGAACAGAAGTCCTAGTACAACTTCTCCAGCTCATTCTCTTGACTCGTCTTCTATCTGCAGAGATACAAGCTTTGGATGCAGTGATTCTGAAATAGAAGAGATGGATAGTGCCCCTGGCAGTGTGCAGCAGAGCAATGCTAAAATGCATTCATTTCAGCTGCATGCTCCTCTCTCCCCATCTGTAGGGCAAAGTACCCCCAAATCTCCTTCACCGCTTAAAGGTGCATTCAAAAAAGAGTTGCCTGCCAACCCTGGTCATTCCGAAGCTCCATTTATGAAAGACAAATCCTACAGCCAAGTTGAAGCTCATCTCACCCGAGATGAGCTTAGAGCAAAAGCTCTGCATATTCCTTTTCCTGTTGAAAAAATCATCAATCTCCCTGTGGAAGATTTCAATGAAATGATGTCCAAGGAGCAATTCACTGAGGCCCAGATTACTCTTATTCGTGATATACGAAGGCGAGGCAAGAACAAAGTGGCTGCCCAAAACTGCCGTAAAAGGAAACTGGAAAACATAACAGAGCTGGAGCATGATTTAGGTTACCTTAAAGATGAGAGGGAGAAGCTCCTGAAGGAGAAAGCAGAAAATGATAAAAGCCTGCGTCTCCTGAAAAAGCAGTTAAGCACATTATACCTTGAGGTCTTCAGTATGCTCCGTGATGAAGATGGCAAGCCTTATTCACTTAATGATTACTCACTACAGCAAACAAGAGATGGCAGTATCTTCCTTGTTCCAAAGACCAAGAAACCAGGGACTAAAGTGTGAAGTGCAAGGAAACAAATGTTCACTGAACTAATATTTTTTACATTTATATTTTCTATTAGTGGGGCTTCCTATGATGCAGAACTTGTCCTGTTTTTAAGTGACTTTATATAGCTCTTTCCCTTTAGAGTTAAATATATGAATACACTTTAAATCATTAGCCTTACAACAGATATATGCACAATGGATACTTCTGTAAGACACTAGTTCCTACTTTTGTAATGGCAGCAGTGACTCGTTCCTTTTCTACTGTAAATATTTCCTATTTTTTATTTATATTCTCTTCCTAGTTTATTTTACTCAAATGTGTATCAAGCATGATTTAAGACTGGTGATCCTACTTACTACCAAGACCAATCTTATGCTTTCAGATACATTATCTTATAAACTGAATGACTCAATGTCTGCAGTTTCTTACCAATTTTTAATCTCACTTTATTATTAAGAGCTTGAATGTAGTGTAAACACACATAAAGAAACGTCATTAAGGTACAATCTAGTCAAAGTCAAGCATCTTGAAGGCTTATGGCTTTCAGTGGCAGCATTAAGCACACACTTAACTCTCACAGAAATGAATGGGACTTCAAGATGTTTAAATTTGGGCTGCATTGTGTCCTTAAAGCTGAAAGCCTGTTCTGCATACCAATGTGTGCACTAAGGAGTGCTGATCTTTAATTTTGTACTTTTGAAATAAAGTGTGTACGCTCTTAACCAAGAGTTTCACTAGAATGTCTTACACTGGTTACAACAATACAAGTACACAGTAGCAGGGGAAGATAGATACTGGGCACAAGTTTCCTGAAAAACCTAAGCTTTCATTAATAAAGCAAATTTCTAATCCCTGGGCAGAGGCAAAAGCTTCTCCTCCTTCAAATGTACATGGGTAGCCACAGCACTGTGCACTTCTACAGCCAATTAGTGGCCAATGACCATCCTGTTGTACCCCCTGGGACAAAGGCATTGTGTAAGAAGGTACTGAATGCCATTTTGTGTAACATCCAACAAAATACATATGCTACTGTTACACATCATTAGCACAAATCTGTCCACAAATAGCTTTAGGAAGACATCCCAGGAAAATTTGAAACTGAGGTGTAGGGTGTCCAAAGGCAAGACTGCAAAGGAAAGATGTTGAGAAAATACTGGATCAAAAAAAAAGGAATCTAAGACAATGGAAAGCAGGGGAGTTTTCAAAAAAGAGCTTCACCACTAAAGGTTTTCTGGCCAGAGAGGAGAAGGTATTTCTGTGTGGTGAGATGAGAGGTAAGACAGCTGGTGGCCAAGACATCAACAGCTCAAAAGACACATACCAAAGAAACAACTGATAAGCATGCTTATTAGTTTATTTAAAGCCTGTCGGTTTCCAGGCATCCTCAGGAAATACACATGATCTTTCCACAAAGATTTTAAACTTGAATTCTCTCTGGAAAATGATTGTATATTCACCTGGCATTTTTCTCCAAACCTGGATATGAAATCTGTGTTCCAGATTTGTTGGAACACATGGGGATTTGTGTTCTACTCTGGCCACATTCTCAGTATGTGAAATCCTTTGCCATTTTCAAAAATAAAGGGAAACCATTATATTTGTAATACTGACAAGCATATTTTTGAAACACTTGGGCCCAATCCCTTATACTTCCTTGTTAATTTTGGTTTTTCCAAAAAAGACCCTTAGAACTGCTAGCATTTACTGCTGCTGTCTGGATTTTACGGCATCCTAAGCTTGCATGCTAGGCCTTTTACCTCTTACATGGAACACAGAGCAACTTCCTTCCATTATAAGAATGCAAAAACTCTGGCCTGTCAACTCCACATTCCAGCTTGTTCTGCATAACAGCTGACATCTAGTAACACCTTAAAAGTCATGGGTACTTCATTCCTGTCACAAAGGAACAGGTGAGTTCTTTGGAGGGAGCAGAAGGCTCTTAACAGGTGCTTGAGAGAAATTCAGTGGGCACATCTCTATAGCATACAAGAATGAAGTTGCATCTGCAGAAGTTTCCACTGTATGCCAGCCAGAATGCTAACAGTGCAGTTTTCCATATCCAGGTCAATAGGCTTTAAGAGAAGGCTCCCATTTTGTTTCTGCTCCCTGACTAGTGCTAAAATACCTACAGGGTATCAGCTTGGAGAGGTCTGGCCTAAAGTACCAGGGCTGATCAATCTGTGAGACAGACGTGCTGACAAATATTGATTGACCCAACGTCACCTGCTGGGCTTCATAACCAAGAGGATCTAAATCTTTCGTGGCCCAATATTGTATACCACACTATTCTAGATGGAAACAGAACTAAGCTCAAACTAGGTAGGACAGGCTCATACTAGGCCTAGGATCAAGAGAGGCTACAGTCTGTTTGAAGAGGTTTGGAAAGCTGTGAATGATAAAGCGAGTGGGTGTAATGTCTAAACTTGATTAAAAGTGCTGTATGGAGGTTGTTGCTGATGTGTGCCTTTAAGTCACTTCTGACTTATGGCAACCCTAAGGCAAATCTATCGCAGGGCTTTCTTGGTGACATTTATTCAAGATGGAGTTTGCCTCTGGCTTCCTCTGAGGCTGAAAGTGTGTGACTTGGTCAAGGTCATACAATGGATTTCTACAGCCAAGCAAGAATACAAACCCTGGCCTCCAGAGTTGTAATCCCAGTGCTCAAATCACTGATCCAGTCTGGCTCTGTGTATGGAGGCTACATAAAAACAATTCCTCCTGCTATAGACTTCTTGTAGTGTAAAGACCACAACAAATGGCTAAGAGGAATATTTCAGTACAGACTAAGAATAAAAGTATTAATAGATTCCTCATACTCTTCTTTTCAGGTTGTTTTTCATTATATGGTCTAATCCTCCTTTGGCATCAGTCTCTACCAAGTCTGTCTTTCACAGACTTCTCCACTTTACAGTTTTTAAAACAAGTGGTGGAAAAAAGAAAACACAGCAGTTACCTTGGTAGTCATACATTGCACATTTCTATTTCCTGCTAAATTAAAACTATCAGTATATGTATTGGGAATTACTTGAAATGCTTAGACCATACTCATGTCTACACACATTAAGCCAGCAGTTTTAACAGGTGGGCAAAATGCAGCCCTTCAGAAGTTGCTGGACTGCAACACCCAGCATTTCTCACCATTCCCTTATGAGAGTTACCGGCCACTATCTGGAAGGCCATGCTTTGGCAAGTGTGCTGAGTGAGATATTGCTCTTTTAGATGGTATGTCAAAGACTCTTGCTTACACAAGTTATGTACCTTGAATATAAACCAGCACAGCAGTGTACAACATAAAATCCACAATAAGAGAAACAAAAGAAAAATAGCAGGAAAAAAACCCCTGAAAAACAAACAGTGCAATGATACCCTGTAATTTAGCAGTGGATACAAGTTCAGATACAGGATACATTAGCTCTAGTTTAATACCATATTAGAGTAAAAATATGTGCCTAAGGTTTTAAAGGAACAGAAAATATTCATGGGGTTTTATGAACATTCAAATCTAGGTGAGCAGCTACTCAACATTTAACATTTTTTTCAAGAATGACAATGTGTGCATACACTTTTTTCATAGTTTTGACTCGCTTCTTAAAAATTTAAATGAAAAGTTGCCAAGAAGAACCCCGTAATTTGTTTTTGGGGATCTTTTATAAAGTGGAAAACACTGAGCTTAATCCAAGGTTAGCCTTGTCTGGAACAGATGCAATGAAATGATATGCGCTTGCAACTAACTGAAGTACCATCAATTCCTGTTAAGTTTTCTTAATTAGAACTAACATACTGAGCCTGTGTGTAATAAATGTTATTTACAAAGGGTGCTCACAATATTACCCACTTTCCCCAAAGCATGGCCTTTCAGGTTGCTTATCACATTTTCAAGGGCAGAGGCATAACTTGCAAAAGTAAGTGCCATAGCTTATAATATGCATGTGGCTTTTAAAGAATATCAGAACCCTTTAAACTAATATAATATATAAAAATAGCTCTGAAAACACCACAGCAATCCTCTACTTAAGCTATTCACAAGGCACCAACTGTACAGACCTCTGCAACTTTCCAGTGTTTGAACTACATATCATACAAAGACTTAGGTTTAGTTAGGTATTCTTAATTCTTTCAAAGCCTGAAGTTGGATTTACACTTTGGAGGCTACAATGAAAATAAAATCTGCTACAGTGTAACAAAGGACTGTTTTGTACAATAAGGGAATAGTGCCAACCCAACATCTCCTCAAACTTTTCAAATTTAGCGTGTTATGGAAGCTGAATTCAAGCAGACTGCTCAATGATGCAAAAATGACATCCACATATGATCATTAACTTGCCAACTGTTACAGTAAATGATACTTTATTCTAGATAGTTATCAAAACAGTTTGAGATTACAGTCTCAATCATCTTCTGCAGTTAATAGGCTATCAGTTCTCTGTATATGACAGTGCCGATTTTGCATTCCATTTTAACTTGCAGAAAAGAGATGTTTGTGCTTCTGTAGTCAGGATGAGTCACCCTGTATAGCTGAAGAAAAATTAAAATATTAGTACATTAAGTATGGTAGATAAGGAATATCCCAGACTTGTCAATTGTTTCCTTAGGGACACATTTACTGTTCTGATACTGACCATTCTTCTTTCCCCTCCCATTCCTCTTCTATCCCCCCGCACCACAAATACGCAAGCAGCTAAAGCCCTGCCTTGTCTTAGGACAGTGCCTAGGAAAACTCACATAGTAGAAGCATTCCTTTTCTATCTGTAAGGTGCCAGCAGACTTCTGAAACTTGGTATGGAGGAAGAAATAGATGTTTACGCACTCACCCCTTTACTATCATCTTGCAGGATGCCAAGATGTCCTTGTCCTATTTGAAAGAGGGAACATGAGCACAGGGACTCTCATATACATGCCTTGAATAAATAGTAAACTGCAATACATATAGTCTAATACAATGGTCTTAACTAAACTACTGATTTTGATTTTGCCACAAAGTTTAAACATTTGTACTACAACTGATGACACTAAAAACTAAGTCTGTTAGACAGGGAAAGTCTACAATACTGTTTCCACTAGCCAAGTTAATGACTAAATTAAGAGGGGGAATGTGATGATGACATGGACTACATGGCCACCCCCTCCGTACAAAAGATTTGGAATCATAATCCTACCTTTGTTGGCACAAGCACAGACATAAGCTGAAAAAAAAATCTAAATACTCACCAGGTTATATAATCTTCAAGACTAAAAGAACAATTGAAGGGAAAATACCCAAACAGAACATCGTTTTATGTATTTGTTACCTGTAAAAGAGCCAATGATTTGGAGGGGGCACAATGTGCACAAATTCCAGATGAGCAAACGGTTGATTTCCTTGCCTAGATTTTGGTAATTAAGAGAATGTCCCCACAGGAAAATCTGTATTGGTCAACTGACCTCTAATACCCGAACCTCCTGCCTATTTATCTGAAAATCAATTTCTTCCAATTTCAGTTTAACTTCCAGATGAACTTTGGAATAATGGTCAATGTATGCTGAACGCCTGGCCAAGTCACACAAACTACCAGCCATAGCATGTCCACTGAAATTCTATTTAAAACTGTTAATTTCTAGTTTTTGTTAATGAACATGAGCATTTTTTTCTTAGAAAAGCTGTTTGTTACTAACGTATGAAAAATTTATCAGTTTTCTTACATTTCTGAGAAGTATGTCTGAATTAACAAAGACAACAAAAATCTGATCACATCAGAGAACCTATCAGTCAAGTCACTACGCAGTCACTTATCTGCAGTGTATCAATCACATCTACCTTCTAAAGCTCTTGTAATGGTTACCAGAATAAGTGGAACTACTCCAGAGCTATAAATATACTAAGGCCCTTTCCACATGGGCATATTGCCCGCGCTAGGGCGACCTCCCCAGGAGGTCTTCTACACCGCGAGGCGCGCGAGGGCAGTTCGCAAATGGGAGGTTCTACACCTCAAACCGCCCTCGCGTGGCTGCGGGGGTGGCGCTGCGAGTCTTATAAAAACCACTTAAGTGGTTTTTATGTGACTTGCGTGCGTTGCCCTGTCGCCGCGCCCCGTTTAGAACTGCAGGGATGCGTTAGCGCATCTCTGCAGAGCTGCCCGGGGGCGGGCTTCCGGCTGGCGCACTGCCGATTGGCGGAGCGCTGCTGGAAGCCGCCGGCCGCCATTTTGGGCACCGCCAAAATTCGCCACCGTTTGGCGCGGTGAACATGCGCTCCCCGCGGGGACGGAGCAACCCGTTTAGCGGTAAGCTCCGTCCCTGCGTGCGCCCCCCTCGTTTACCCGCCCCGCATGTGGAAAGGGCCTAAGTATCACTCTTTGTACAAACCAACCAGTTGCAAATACTGGTTAACTCAGAATTCATAGCTTTAAAATACAAAAGTAAATGCTGGCACTCACCTTAAAGTTGCATAGTTTGGTCTTTATCACAGAAGCTGGATTTTCAAAGCCCAGAATATTATCATAGGACATCAACGTTTTTATACTGTATTACTGAGTCTTACCAAGCCAAGAGCTTTCCAATAAGTAGAAATCTGCATCTGATCAAGCAGAGATTTCTTCTATAATCTGCAAATAAAATAAATTTTTTCTTACCTTGTTCAGAAAAGAGTTATTCTTTAATTCATGAAAAGTGTTAGAGACAAACCTTACCTATTCTTATTCCCCTTCCTTTCAGGTCTAAACGCTAGACCTATGACTTTGGTCAACTCAAGTAGCTATGCCTCAAGGAGGTTCCACATGGTGAAGAACTCTTGCTAGACTTTCTTCGATATTTCAGCAGTGATAGGCAGATTTAACTAGCTTTTGGAAAGTTGCTCACTATCAGCATAGTATTTTATGCTTTCACTTTTCTGGAAGTTGAAGCTCTGGTGCTGTTGCTGCCTTGTCTTTCTTTAATTATGCTGACTGGTCCACATACACAATAGGCTGCTGAAGTCCTGTCTGAGTTTCCTTTGATCCACACTTTGGCTAAGAGATACGTCCTAGAGTCTTTAAAGCTGGTTAATCACTGTCCTCTGCTTGCACATCACCAAATTCACAGAGAACTAGATCTAAATCACTGGCAACAACAACTGACAACTTGCAAGAACCACAAAACAGATTAATACACTAAAGAAGTGTTTTCCCTGTATCATTAAAATTCCCCCACCTTTAAGAACAGATCAAATATCTCAACCCAGCCTCCAATTCTGCCCCTGCAATAAACAGATTTAAAAGGAATGGTTTCGATCAGAGGTTGGCACCGAAGGCCCTCCAGATGCTGCCAGACTGCAACTCCTGTCAGCACCGATAGCATTTACAGAGGCAACATCTGAGGGGTCACAATATGCCCACCCCATGTTTAGATTTAATCCATCCTTGCACAAAAAAATGAACACAGGCAGTTTCATAATGTTGAGATTCCATATCACAACATCAAGCCAATGTCCCTTCACAAATTTTTATTTACTGGAGTATGGATAGTTTCCTAAAAATAGAAAGGACATGGTGGGAGGCCAATTACCTGAGTCCCATAGTTGTATTGGTATTATGGAGTGCTGGGGTTTATCAGTGCTCTTGAGCTTGTTTAGCACATTGCTTTTGCTTCAAATTTAACCATAGTCTTCTATACCCAAGATCTATGATTGCGTGTCATGTCTGAGAAACATTTTTGAAAACCTGACAACCCATTCCTATACTGGAATCATGTTTACCTTATACTGTTCTTTGGCCTAGAGAAGTAGTTAACAGATGAGAAATTCCAGCATCACACTGGCAAGTATATTTCTTCTACTCACTGTGCCCTACTCTTCTGGATGTGTACTGACAGAAAGCATTGCTCTGGCAATAGTTAAAAGAGAAGTCTGGTCAGATTGAGAAGGACAGCAAATTAGGGAACACGGCTATACACAAATTTGTGTTAAGCGAAGGAGTAAACCACACGCACCGTTATGAATTTAATCAAGGTCTGAACACATCATTCTGCTGCTAAAAAGCAGTGACTTATTTCTAGCCATAGGGCTCACATCAGTCAGAAATGTATTAGCCCAAACATATCCTACAGCTGGACTGGGAACGTCTTTGCTTTCACTTCACTTTCAAGGCCTATAGCTGGGCATTAGAAAGTGTGTGAAATGTGCTTGTTTAAAGAATGTTTATACTCCATGAAAGGAAATCAAAAAGCATGTGCCTGTACTATGAGTTTGAGGCAGCTGAAGAAGGCACACAAAATTACACACAACAGAAGCACAAAGATTACAACAATCTTTAGGGGAAGAATGTATATACAAATGAAGCTATACAGGTACAAGCTAAGTAACAGACCCAGGCTATTGGCTTCAAAGTTTTAATTCAATTATGTCTGTGAACTTCAATCTGTTTACCATGGGGGTGTGTGTGTGGAAGCTCAAGAATAATAAAAGGCAGAAACTTGTTCTGCCGGTGCTTAATGTAGCTCCTGCATGTATCAATGAAATGGAAAGCAAACTGAATAAAGCTTAAAAAGATCTCTTTCAATGCTTATTTACTTAAGCTAAGAAACAAAAGGCTACAAATTAAGATACGCACAAACCAGAATTATCTGGAATTTTCATTTTAAAGTAAAGGTTTTATCATTCACAAGCACTAGTTTAAACAACTCAGTCCTAATTATATAGCTAAGCAAGCTTTAATGCAAACATCTCTTCTCTCCCTTTGTATGTGCAACTCATTTCATTTGGCTACATATGCAGAAAAACTAAGGTTCTTAAACGATTCAGCATTTCTATAGTTTAAATTAATACAGATTATAATGCACTGATTTTCCTCCTAGCAAGAATATACCCTAAAACTACATTTTTTTATTTAAAGAAGTTTCAGTAAGAAAAAACTGAACTACACAAGTATTGAAAAAATTAAAAGTTCCTCAATTATTTTTAATTCCTGGTACCACTACCACAAATTTACAGGGCAATATACCTGATTTATGAAGAAAAGACAAAGCTACAACAACAAATTAAAAAAAGAGAGTCAGGAATGTACATCTAAACACTACATTGCATTAAATCAATAGCTGCACTCTTTGCAAACTGTGGCTATGACAGTCCTTAAGAAGGGTTTCCTGTTTAAGCTGCAGTAAATTTTTCTGACTATGGTTCATCGCTCCTTCTGTGGCAGATTTTACAGTTCCTCTAATTCATTTGGGACGACTGTCTCAAAGTAACCTGCAGCTTTCCTGACAACTCCTCGCTTTCTCCTGCTAAGAACTGTAGCCTGTTGAATATAGGATAAGAAAAGGATTACTCTCAATGAAATGCCGCAGTCTTCATATACAACACTTATTTGTAGCATACTTACCCTGTTCCTGATAGAATTTTTAGAATCTTCTTCCACCATAGCCACCACTTCCTCCTCCTGAACCATAACCACCTACAAACAGAATTTTGGCTGTTGAAGTAATTATCCTTCCGGAGTATTAGCCAGATGCATATTTTAATGTTCTATTTACCACCATAGGGACTGCCTGAGCTTCTGCCACTGAAGCTGCCACCTCCTTTGATGGGTCCATAGCTTGAGGTTTGCTGTCCACTGTAATTGCCAAAGTCATTATAGCTTCCACTGCCGCCATAGTTGCCTGAGAACACAATTTTAATGTCATGTTTATCTCTTAGATCAAACATGATTTTGGAAGGTTTCCAACACACCACCATTCATTTAGATTAGGGATGGGCCAACTGAATCCTCGAATCTTTGGCAGGGATTCGAGATTCGGGAATCCAAATCCCTGTACCAAAACAGGCAAACGAAATCTTTTGAATCCACCACTCAAACAGTTTGTTAGAGACTGGGATGCCTGAAAACCTGGGAGACCGGGACACCTGAAAACTTGGGAGACCAAGACGAGATCCCACTCCTCACGTGCTTCCCCACCCAATGTGGACATGGGTGATTGGCTGGCAGACCGGCATAAAGCCTTGCACGCCCTGGAGGCCGCCATTTCTCCCTCCTGCTGCCTGTGCCCCTAGTGCTGCCTCTCCCAGCTGCTACTTCCCTCTGCAAGGTAATTTTGGGATAGGGATTGGGAGGTAAGGGACAGAGGAGCAAAACTGAGTTTGTGTGGGGGTCTAGGAGCTTGTGGGAATGTCCCAGTGGGTTCCAAAGACTGCAAAAAGGGGCTCAGGGGTTCTGTGCAAGCCATACTTTCCCCTTCACCAGCTTTCTTTGGTCAATTCTGGGGCTAAGATTGTCATGATGCCACTTCCTCTCTTAGTTTGTGCCTTGCAAACATGAATACTTCAGTTAACCAATTTTGAGGCTCCCTTTTAGAAAGTCTTTTTATGCTTCTCAACCCCTTTTACTCTTTTTAATCTGTCTAGCTGCAAGTTTATAAGCAGCATTGCCATTGGAAGGGTTGCAAAGGAGAGCTGGAGAAACACAGACTTTTGGTCTTGTGTTGCAGCAGTGTGTCTGTGGTAAACAATGAATGCCAAAAAACCTAAGCTGGGAAAGAATGGGGTTCTACTCTAGCTGATTCTATAGAAGGAGTGTGTGTTGCCTACAACAAACAAGGCGAACAGTAGCTGCCTCTGGAATCGTTTATTGAGCATGCATTAATCTGTATTATTTTTTGATTTGAGACTGGAGGGTAGGGATTGGGAATTGTTGAGACAGGCTTAGAGATTTGACTTGAGTGTCCCTTGCAGGACTTTAGGGTAGAGAATTGACGTCTGGACTAGAGGCTTGTTTGTGTGTGTGTTTTTAAGTGCTTTCTTTGTTGCAGGACTTGAGACTTGGCTCTTAAGACTGCAGGGTGCAGAATTGAGGCTATTTGTTTCTTTCTTTGTTTGTGTGTTTTAAGTGCCTTCCTTGTTGCAGGACTTGAGACTTGACTGGAAGGTACAGTCTTGAGATTTCAAGGACAGCTGAACATTTCTTTGCATTGCTCCCTTGCAAAGCTCTTTCAGACACAATTCTGGGGTTTGTAGTTTTTCAAGGTGCCACAGCCTTCTCTGCCAAAGTGCGCTGGCGCATCACCAAACTACAAACCCCAGGATGCCAGAAGGAGCTACGCAAAGAAAAGCTAGTTTTGACCTGGATTATCTCTGTACTGTAAAATGTGGTCCTGTTTACACAGGCAGGAAAATGTGGGATTAATCCACATTTTCCTGCCTGTGTAGCAAGGGCCTTCCTGTCATTTTTCAATCTGGGGAGATCCTGAGGCAAAACTATGACAATTGTCCTGGCCAGATTTCTTTTCAAAGGGAGGTTTGCCTTTGCCTAGGATTTCGCTAAGGTTGAGAGAGTGTGTCTTGCCCAAGATTATCCTTCTTTTCCTTGCTTTTTAAACCCTTTTTAAAAAAAGGATTCAAAAGATTCAAGGATTCCCAGAACCTTCCAGGGATTTGGAAAATTCTGAATTCATCCCATCCCTAATTTAGATTAAGTCTACTAAGTAGTAACTGACTAACAGGACATGACCATGGTTAGAATTAGCTACTGCATGGATTGCAGAGAGTATCCAATATCGATACAAATTCTTTTCCCCTGTTCAGTTCTTGCAAATACTGGAAAAACAGCAGCATACTACTACTATTGTTAACCTTTTAACGTGTCACAACATTTTCTTATTTCTTTTTCCATTTAATCCCAGCAAGAACTCTGGCGTATTTCAAACATGTTAAATTCTAACTATGTCCAACTTACTGTAGTTCAAAATTTGCAGAAATGTTAATTACATACTTTTTAAAAAATAATTATGAGAGAGAACATTATTTCTGAAAATTAGACTCATAAACCAGTACACTGAAAGCACACACTGGCACAGGACTTTCAAGCTTCTTAGATCTCTGTGTTACATATAAACATTAAACCAGGGGTGGAGAACATATGGCCCTCACACTACTTGAGATTCTCAGGTTTCCCCAATTTTTGTTGTCCCAGATGTCCAATATGGGGTGTGCTTGACAAATTGCTATGTTTTCAAGCTCCCTGGGTCTTCTAAGTCCCTTATTATAAAAACCTCCCCTAAAACACCCCCCTGCAAGAACATGGAAAAATTGCCCCCACACCCCAATGGTGCACTGATAAACACTTTAGGTCAAAGTTTTTTGGTTAAAAAACAAGGATGGACTCCCGATTTACAGCCCCCACCTGACAGCTGCCCATCCCTGCAGTATATGCGACCCCTTCCACTCTCAAACCTACTCACTGCAGAGGAAGGAGAGAAACAGCAATCACTGGATCCTCCTTTTTGATAATTAATTATCAAATTACAAAGTAGAACAGAAATGGCAAGAGTAGCTTGATAAGTGGAGCATCTGCAAATGTGCTAACTCTTAAGTGATGACTGGACAAAGACACTAGTGTTTTCCTAATTTGATTTGTAAAGATTTGAAGCATGTTAATCTGCAGGCTTGTTAGGGGTGAAACTTTATGGTCTCAATATGGCACATACATAAATCTGCCCCGGGGAGGGGGATCCAAAGCTTCCCCAGACATCTTTCATTGTGATTTCAGAGGGGTCATAATATGAAACAGTTCTACTTAAGAGTATACTCTCAGCTTAAATTTACATTAGGCAACATTCTTAATTAGATCTGTACAACCTTTCCAAATGACAGAATGAAGACTTGTCCCTTTCATCTAATACACATAGCACAAATGAAAGTAATATGTGGTAGAGGACTCTTACCACCAAAGCTTCCTCCTTCATTGTAACCATCATAGCCTCCACCACCTCCACCATATCCACCACCTGGGTTTCCATAGGATGGGCTGCCACCATAACCTCCTCTGCCACCATATCCAGGACTACCTCCATAGCTTCCACCTTGAAATATCAAATAAAAATATCACAAGACACCATATCTGTAGCAAAACTAAAAGTAACTGAACTGTACACAACAGAGCTGATTTCTTTTTTTTCTCTTTGCTATTAATTTTTAATTAAGATTCTTTTGTTGATGTCCATACAAAAAAACAAATATAAATATGTGCAAACAAATAACAACAAGTGTTGACAAGCAGTCTTGCATAAAACAAAAAACTGGTGCCTACAAAAGAAAAAAACAACAGACAATATAACAGCAACATAAGACAATTCCAAGTACAACATACTACAATAAACAAATCTGACTTCTTTCTCTGGTAGAGCTACAGATTGGGTATCTACTTTGTTATTACACTACTCCTTTATCTTATTGCTTAGAAATTTAACCTTCCTCCTAAGAGACCCTTTTAATATTTGTAAATCAACTTGAACCTCTTCTTTACAACAAACTCTCAAATCTATACTTATCACTCTTGACTAGCTATATCATTCATTGTCTTCATTACGTCATGATCGTCACAGCTGATTTCTTGATACATTTTTAAAGACTCAAGAGTATAAATCAGACATACTACAACACAATGACTACCAAAGTCTCAATGAAGTCAATGAACTGTCCCAGCCTTGTCCCTTCAAATGTTTTGGCCTACAAGCACAATCACTTCTGATGACTCTAGTTAAATCAAAACATTTGGAGGAACCCAGGCTGCGTTAGGCTGATTATCTTGACATACTCCTAAACTTGTCACAAAGTCACATTTGGATTGAGTCCACTTCATGTACATAAAGGCTTATTCTCAGTCAGAAGGTATATCATATGATTACCATCAGTAGACAGTAGTATTCAACTAAGGTGCAAGTATAACATTTAAGATGACCACAGTGCCACTTCTAATAGCCCTTTTACACAATTCATTCACTATTTCATGTGAATAAACAAATTTGCAAAAAACAAAAAAACTTCACAAAAACCCTCATGTGGTTCAACCTCAATCATGCTGAGTATTTCGGGAATGTGTCTTAGGGATAACACATAATTAGGTTATTTAGTCCTATCTGTAAGGCCTTGTGCTTACTGAATTAGATGGTGGCTTCAGTTGATAACTGCCTATTAAGTATATCACCACTTTACACTTATTTCATAAATCAGTGGTTCTCAACCTGTGGGTCCCCAGATGTTTGTGGACTTCAGGTCCCAGAAGCCCCAGCCACAATGGTCAATGCTCAGGGCTTCTGGGAGCTGAAGTCCACAAACATCTGGGGACCCACAGGTTGAGAACCACTGTCATAAACTGAAGAGCAATGATTTTGAACTTGAGTTCTTCTGCTGATAGAAGCAAGGTGAGAGGTGATTCTTCTCAGTTCACCCTCTTCCATACCTTTCCCCCTAATCCTCTGGCATAGCTTTTCAGAGGGTCTGGAGGAAAATCACCTTCTAGTAGCAAGGATATTTCATGAGCAAGCTGTACTCTTGGGAAGTAGAACTCCAAACACTGGCTGGCTGTAGATTAATTCAGTTATTCTCTAGTAATTCCAATGAAACTACTGATTTAATTGGGATTGAATTGGGAATATTTTCACCTGGATCCAATCTCCCAGTGCTTAGATTTTCTGTAAACTGTCACTTTTCCTCTCCATTCCTCATATTAAAATCAGAGAACTGAAAAGAACTGTTTATACTCAGAAATTTTCAACCACAGAGCTCCATCTACTTCAGTGCTAGGTATAATCCAAGTGCTATTATCATTGTTGTACTCACCATCACCAAAGCCGTTGTATCCATCCCCACTACCAAAACTTCCTCTGCTACCGCCACCGCCACCACCTCCACCACCATACCCTCCTAAATCAGAATAAAAGTGTTAAATACTACAAAATATCTTAATTTAAAGTAATATTTTTGAAGGAGGACAGGAAGTAAGGAAAAGCACTTACCTCTTCCACCAAAGCCTCCACCTCTGCCATAACTTCCACCACTGCCTCCAAAATTTCCACGGCCCACGAAGTTGCCTGAACTGCTCCCACGATCTAATGCAACAACAAGAGTAAATGACTGGAATGCCTCTGTTACCACCCCCCACACTGTGGTACCATGTAGAAAACTTACTTCTCTGAGCAGTGGCTGTCTGCATTTCTTGCTTGGAGAGAGCTTTCTTCACTTCACAGTTGTGCCCATTTATAGTGTGGTATTTTTGAACTAGAAGAAGTTTTGAGATTATCTGTAAATCAAACTCATTTTCATAATAGTATTGTTTAGATTTACCGATTTTTTAAATAATAAAGGTTAACTTTTATAAAAAATGTAAAAACACACTGAAACAAAAGCAAATTAGAATTGTGTGAAGTTAAAAAAAAAACTTCCTCAATAGGAAAAGCAAATTAAGTCAGCTAAAAAGCAGAAAAGGTTGAGGAAAGAGTTGTAAACCAGGAATATGAGAGGATTGTACCATCCTTTCCAATTAAGTGTAACACACTCTAAAACACATATATGACCTACAGCCATTTTGGCAATAAGCAAATTATGATGAAAACTCATAGTGCAATTCACAAGCTTTCCCTTCCCCATTTTGGACAAACATGCTCTCTCTGCGGTCTTCTGAAAATAGTAGCTAAACATCTACTCTACTCTAATCAGATCCCATTGGCCTGCAATAGGGCAACACTGTAACAGAACCTGCAACCATCCCTCCTCTGTCCTGTTTCTGATGGGCACTGAAGCTGGACTCTCCATAAAAAAATTCCCCATAATCCTTTGTACTCCCCTGAGAGAATTCAAGAATACATTTGTTTCACAATTGGTAATCTCTGGGTTCCTGAAACAGCCTGAAACACAAGTTTTAAAGTTGTTTGAAACGATATTTCACTTGTTGAGGAAGTTCATTCATACAAAATGGCAGGAAATTATGACTGACAGAAGTAAGTATCTGACCAAACTAAATATACAAGGGGATAGGGGCAAGGAGGCAGCAGCTAGTTTCTGCTAGGGACATCGTACGTGTAGATATGTACAGACAGCTTAGGTTTAAAAATGCAGAGCTGCAACAGACAGGCAAATAATCAGAGACACAGAATGGAGAGATCAAAATTTAAATGGAAATGCGTTTGTGTAAGGAATTATGTCCCTCACTGTCTTCTAAAACTAAGGAAGCCAGTGATTTATCTCTGGTGCTGGGCAGCACAAGCCACCTTCCCTCAGTATTTCAAAAGTGGATTCAGAACATTAAAAGGTGATTGAAAATATCTGGACCTCATTCCTACAGTAAGTTTTCTGTTCACTATGAAATGTTCCATGTATAAGCAACATTAAGAAGATACAGAAATCTTCTAAGGAAAAATATACATACCAACAATTTTGTCAACTGTATCATGATCATCAAATGTTACAAAGGCAAAGCCTCTTTTCTTTCCACTTTGCCTATCTTCCATTACTTCTATGGTTTCAATTTTGCCATATTTTTCAAAATAATCTCTTAAATTATATTCTTCGGTGTCTTCTTTAATTCCTCCAACAAATATCTTCTTCACTGTTAAATGGGCACCAGGTTTCACAGAATCCTATAAAAATGGCAAATTTCGTTTAGTTTTCCTGTCTTCCAAAGTATTAAATGTTTAAAAACACATTTAGAAACACATACAATAGAGTGTTTATATAACCAAGATTTAACAATTTCAGTACCCAGAAATATATACTTACTTCTCTAGAAACTGCTCTCTTTGGTTCCACCACACGACCATCAACCTTATGTGGTCGAGCTGCCATTGCAGCATCTACTTCTTCAACACAAGAGTAAGTCACAAAACCAAAGCCCCGGGAACGTTTTGTCTGTGGGTCTCTCATCACCTTTAAGAAAAGTATAAGACACATAACACAAATTCAGGCACTGGCGTTTAAAAATGTTTGCTGCAATATTATGTAAGGCATCTGGGACTAAAGCCTCACTGAAAAGAGTGACTTACTATCAAGTATACATGGGATTTCATGTGTAAACTGAATGCTGTTAGGATCACTTACCACACAGTCTGTGAGTGTCCCCCATTTTTCAAAGTGTTCTCTTAAGCTATCATCTGTAGTTTCGAAGCTCAGGCCACCAATAAACAGCTTTCTTAATTGTTCTGGTTCCTTGGGATCGTGGCCCTGAAAGAAGGAAAGTGTTACTATGCTTCAGTAGATGCATCTGCATTCTTGCACAATTTACACTTAAGGTTATGGCAACAAAATAATGAAAACACCAGTACTAATTTAAATTGGTTTGTTTGTGGCTTTGAAAGCAACTGAATTTAATTAGAAATACACTTAACTCAAGTAGCTATGGCTTCTATACTAAGCATGCTTACTTTCGTATATATAAGCTTAGAACAAAGCTGCTAACCAGCTTGCTTCTAAATCTATTTATTCAGTTATAAATCCAAGTGTTCAGTTTCAGTGTACTAAAACCACGTAAAAGATGTTAAGTAAGACAAGTATTTGTATCCCTGTTTACTCAGAAGTATCTGCAAGTTCAGTCAGCCTCGCTCTTCAATAAAGTATATATGTACCTGCAGCCATCAGTGCAACTCTAGACGTATTTATGGAGAAATAAGCCCCACACTATTTAAACGGGGCTTACAATTAAATGTGTACACAACTGTAGTCATGGCTTAAGAGTAATCCTTATTGAACTCAGCTGGACTTGTCTCTCAATCAACACACATAGAATCGCACTGACCATGTTCTAAACACTGTCAGTGCAAGAACATAAGTTATATCAAGAGTATTAATGCCCCTATCAGTTCATGCTGTTTATTAGTATAATCCTGTTTAATTAGGAATTATTGCAGCTTTTTTACTGAGGGCAATCTATGTAAAGAAATGCTGGATATTTAAAGTTGAGTTTAAAAGGATTAATAAATAGAAATGTTTCAGACAGCATGTCCTGAATGTCAGCCAAGTTTACCAAAAATGACTAAACACTGTATAACTTAACTTTGTCAGAAGGTTTTTTAAAATATAATTCTCTAGTTACCAAACATTCTGCCTCAACCTCAACTTGTTTTTTTGTAAATTTGTACAAAGAATGACATGTTTGACTTCAAACATGAGAGCGCAACCCAGAATTATGGTACTTAACTTTATGAAGATCAGACTTAATCTGGATACAGCACAACAATAATGCTACTGCCTTGTTGATAACACCTACTACATTTGCTCATGGCTCAGAAAACAAAGAACCTCAGTGGACAACCTGAAAGGGCCTCTGTACCTAACATACCAGAAAAACTGATAACAAGAAGATGCAGGATGTATCCCCATGCAGAAACAGAGAGGCAATACTCTAATACGCGAGTCCAGTCATAGTGAAGAACTTTAGTTTCACAAAACCAAATGACCATTAAATAAAGATTTTCTTATTCATTTTTATGATACCTCTTCTCTTTTTTATACTTTATGCACTAAGAATACTATTCAAATAAGGGTACCCCTTCTGGATTGCTCACCTATTCATATTAAGGGCACAAAACTTCTCAGACATTTCTTATAAAATCACTGAGCCACATCAGCCTGTATGTGCAAAGTATATGTTCCATTACAAGTGGGGATGGAAGAATATAAAACATCCCCTTTTCCTTTCTCAGGGTGAACCCTCACTTCACAGATGTGTTTAGAGGCTCTCTCTCTGAAGCAGGTCAAATATTGCATCATAGGATCCAATTCTTTTTTTTAAATATTCCACAATGATTCGCAATCATTAGCCCTTAGAACTTTTACATTTCTCTGAATTAATCCACTCAGATGTTGGGTTTGGAGTCTTTCAGGAAGTTAACAGATTTCCCTGAATATTACGCTCCCTCCTGCCTCTGTGACAAAGAAACTGTGAAGTAAGGAACATTAAATTAGATTCCTAAACCCATACAGACAGGAGCCAGTCATTTAACTAGCAGCCATATATTTCCAAAGAAATCAGTGAAATAGAGAAAGCCAGACTGTCACAATATTAATTACTCATGGAGAAATAGGTACCTAGCCTACAGAGTTGTATAGGAAAAGCCTACTTCAATTACCAGTTCTATGAAACTTGATTAAATCCTATCATGGACTTTATGGTGTCTATATGGAAAACTAGGGCCTAAAGACAATACCTGGATAATGGAAACTAGATGCCAATGGAGCAAAAAAGAAGCTGGCCTACACTACAAGACAAGAGACCACAGAACTTGGATGGGCCTGAAAGTCATCTGAAAGTGACTGCTCAATGACAATTATTCCCAAGGAAATTACAGGATTACAGTGTTTGTCTTCTGTAATGTTCCTCAAGGCAATTAGGCCAATCTGTTGGCAGATGGCCACGGAAAACATACCCTGCTTCCTCTGTCTTGTTCTTCCTTCCTTCCTTCCTTTACCATAAATAAATTGTAAACTATCTATTTGTCTGTGGCTATCTGATATTTAGTTCTGACACACAGATAGAAGGATATCTCACCTCAACTGCTTATAACCATTAATCTAGTTTATAACATTTAAAACCACAAAATAGAACACCAGTAATTCTGTAGGATGGAAATTTACAGGGGGCATTGTGCTGGGTTGTGGAATAACAAGAGGTATGCTGGTAGAGATCCAGTGAAACATGTAAGGTAGCAGAATCCATATATTTAGGATTTAGAAATCTGTCATTTAACTTAAGTGAATGCTGACTCTTTTTAATATTTCTGGTGTTTTCACTTTCATATTTAAATGACTGGTACAGTTCCACTTGTTTATGCCACTTTCCTGACACTAGCAATTTTTCAAAATCATGGTTAACTTTGCAACAGATGGCTGCAGTTTCAAACATTTTTGTTGTAAAACATCTCTAAAATACTACATCAGACAACTGGTTCAAAAAATAAACTAAACTGTCAGCTCTCTGATAAACAGTATTTGGCCCAATTCTCAACAAGGTGGTTAACCTGTATGTGGGCTATACTATTTTAGCCATCAAATGGAAGCGTAAATGACATAATAATCCACATTTCAGGATACTGAATGCTTATCTGCAATATGACAGTTTCCTCTCTGGAGCTTCTTTCTATTGATGAATATTCAATTACATACAAACAGCAACTTCAACAGTCTGAAGTAATACAGCACAAAATTATCACCTCAGTGAGAAATGGATCCACGCTAGTTAGAAACACAGTAAGATCCTCAACAATTTCATTTTTTAAAACATTTTAAACAGAGCATACCTTGGTCTATCTTCACTAAACTGAGTCTCTCTAGAATTTCGTAACATCAATGTTGAATCAAATGCTGGTTTTCAAATTCTAGCATGACAAACTGTAACTTAAGAGCATACTGTAATTACCTTAAACCAGTGTGGGGAATGAAAAACAAAATATACCCTTAAGAGGCAAGCAGAAGATAAGATTTAAGCTACAGATGGAGAAACCAAAGCAGCAGCAAGCAAAAATTGTTTAGCCATGAAAAAAACTATACAAATAAAGCATTCCACCTGTGAAGATCTTCTTCCCCTCCTCTTGTAATCTTCAGAGTCTCTCTCCTCTTTACACGCCATTTTGAGAGGATGTTCTGACTCAGTTGCTCCTCTTAACCTAGGTAACAAGTAGTACTAGTAACTTACCCATTCCCAGATGCTTTTATTTAAAAATCTCATAAAAATGAAAAACTTTTAAACTTTAGTGGAGCAAATATCTGGGAGCCACTTTAAATTAAAGTTTAAAGGATGAGTCAAAATACGTGTGTATCTTTATTCTCAAGCCATTTACTCTGATAAAATTCATGGATTTAGCCACAAGTTGCAAGTAATAGTAAGGCATTATCTGAATAGGTCATCCAGATTTACTCCAGCAATAGTGTTCATTTTGGCTGTGTGGTGTGTAAAAATACAAGCACATGCCTGTAACACAAACAAGTATATTCACCCTTTATTTGCTATTAAGGATAGCAAACTGAACTGCTGGACTGAAATGTGAAAAATATGCTTAAACCAGCAAATATCTGATGAAAAGCCCTTTTTGCACTCTAGTACAGATAATTTCATACTAGTCCAACTATTCTGGCTAACGGCTAAAAAAGGAAGGCCCAGTTTGCAAATGAGAATCAAGACCAGTCCTAATTTTCTCTCTCCCTCCATCTCTTACCATCTCCACTCAATTCCCTGGAGGATGGGAGAAGGTTTTCTCGATTTTGATACTAAAATACCAACCCCACAGACCCTAGATGAGATGAAGCTGCTGTTCCCAGGCTTAGGCTGCTTCCTTCGCCTCCAAAATTCTGAATGCCTTTGCTCGAATAACTCCTCAGTAATCCCACTTCTTTCAAACTAAGCCCACTACACACATAGCTTGCCCTTCTCTAGAACAACATAAGACATCTAGGACCTTAAGGTCCAACAGCTTCTTGGGAGCTGAATGCCTGCTGCTGCAGGGACAGCAAGAATTACAGAAAGATCAGCAAGTCACTGTTTAGAGATGCAACTTCTTCGTTCCTGTTGAGAGGCCATTTTCAAATGTTAAACCAAGGTAGAAGTGAGAGCTGTTCACACAATTACATGAAAAGGCCACTGTTTTTAAGACAGTAGTGATAAAAGTACAAATATGTAAGTGGGTACTAGCAAAAAGAGGAATTTCTGCTCTTTGTAACTCAGGCCCTGCTTGGTGTAATATATCATTATGATATTTCCATATCTTTAATAACTCTTCTAAAATATACTGAAATATCTGCACTATCCTCATATTGGAGGGAGCTGTGGCTCAGAGAGTGAGGTAGGGTAACTCTCCAAGAGTCATTCTTGCAAAATATTGCCAGTTTGGGAAGGTATCAGGCAGAGTAGCTTATAACAACTTTGCCATGGTAGCTCACTGGTATGCAGTTTAGTATCACAAAGCAAACTGGTAGCATTGGCCAATGTTACTACTCCCATGTAGCAGCTGGACCAGTGGTTCTCAACCTGTGGGTCCCCAGATGTTTTTGGACTTCAGCTCCCAGAAGCCCTGAGCATTGACCATAGTGGCTGGGGCTTCTGGGAACTGAAGTCCACAAACATCCGGGGACCCACAGGTTGAGAACCACTGAGCTGGACAGAGGGAGCAGCATACAAATCTGCAACATGTATTACTATTGTACCCCTATTTCAGATAACAGGGTGTGATCAGAGAGAACTGCTTATTACAACCCTAAAAGTAATCCATAGTTATCACTACAGATTTCCAGGCAAAATATCCCTATACAAAACACTCCTGAGGTTGCATTAAAGTTTAGTTTACTTGGACTACCCCTAAAACCTCTTTCCTAAACTCAGTTCTAGCATTCAACTACATTTCTAGAACCTTTTGTGCCACTAACTTCCATACAGAGTGACTGTGCCTTCAAACAACATAAAAACAGTTTCTTAAGATAAGGCGCCAATTAAGGCAGAGCAGAATTTCAAGATTTTGTTCCTATGTCCTTTAAGGTATCTGTACTAATTAATACAGTACAAGCAACTCTCATTTCTGTGGAAGAAAACAAAAAATGTATATTCAAATGAGAAATTCCAGACGTCCCTCCACGATCTTTTATAACTGCAAGAGACACTAGGTACCTCATTGACCTGGGTTCCTAATGTTCAGCTCAGATAAGCAAAGATACAGATAATGCAAGCATTGAGATAGTGCAGAAAAAACCAAGCTGCAACAGAGCCCACACAACTGGTTTCAACAATATATAGCTCAATTAGAACCTTAGGATCAATAACCTTACATATTTCTTAGCAGGGGCACAGTACAAAATCCTTATACTGTTATGGTTTTCTATTGTGCAAGATTGTTTACCAACTGAAAATAAAGCTTAAGAGTTTTTAAAAAGAATCTCTAGTTTTCATATGCAAAGTACATGCTTATGTTATACTTTTAAGTACATGAAGCTTAATATTATGGCAGACACTCTGTCTAAACTCTAAGTATGTCAATTAGAAGTATTTAACAGAATGAAGTGTTCCATTAAAATATCTGTATGTAGCACATGCCTATGCACGTGTACTCTGAAGAAAGCCTAACCAAGTTCTATGGATTTACTGTTAGATAAATGTCTGCAAGACTGCAGTGCTGTACATTGTTACTGCCAGCAAAACATGTTCCACTGTGTAATCTTTCTGCTAAGTTGTACAGAAGTCTTGATTAATAATTATTTCCACATAACCTGAATATTCTTTGGGAAATCCTTCCTATGTACAAAAATTCATACTACTCATCATTAAATTGAAGGGGAGAAAATTACTTATCGCAACCATGAACTCAGGTAACACGCTAAATTTAAGGTTCAAATCGATTATGAAAACCAATCTTATAAAATGTTTAAGTCCTTTGACTTCTGTGCTCCATAATGAATTTAGGTCAAGAACTTGCAACAGCACTCTCATGAAACTTAATCTCAAGTAACCCTGAATTGCAATCAAACTTACTTCTAATTCAGCAGGTACCAGATCAGCCTATAAAGATCTTAATTTTTCAACAACTCTCATTAGTCAATGGAACCATGTCCATTAGTTACGTTCACTACTCAGACTTCAGGACCTTAAAATAATTCCAATGAATTATCAGTTTGACAACAAGTTACTAAAACTGCAAGCAACAATTTCAGCTGTTTAATGCCTGTTATCAAACTGGTAGAGAGAAAGAAACAGCTACAAAATCGAATTTTAAAAAGAAAGTCGGTTTTAAGAAATATTAGGGGGTGGGGGAGACCATTCATTTTCGTCTCAGGTTGTACAAGGAAACGTTCCTACATCAGAAGTGAAAGCATTCGAATTCTTCAAAAACACCGCTTGAATGGGCGGTAGTCAATTTTAGCCCTTCTACTGACTGCTATGTAGAATATATTGTCTATTGCTATTACAGGTTAACAATTTTATTTTCATAAGGATAAAAAGGGGAAAACGCAGAAACAATCTGGATAATCTGACATTTAGTACTTCATATCTTCTGAAACTAGGTTCTTGTATAGAAGCAGTTCCCAAACTAACTCCTTCATCCATCTTTCGGGATTTTTCTTCGCGCGCTCTATCTTAACCTCTTCATATTTGCATGTTAGGAGTGGGAGCCCTCTCAGTTAAACTCTGAGGAACGGGCCACGCAAAATGACGAGGCCGGCCCCTCTACTGCGGCTGCTCTCGCTCAAGCTCAGCCTCTCCCTATCTCCACGCAGGCTCACAATGGCGTCCAGAAGCGGCGGCCTCTCCCGCCCTGCTACTACAACTGTCGCCGCCGCGCCATTTCAGGGCGTTACTCAGTCGGCGGCCACTGGATAAGCGGGAGCGGAGCGGGGGACGGGAAGACAGCGCGAGACCAGAGAACCCGGTCAGCCAGGCGGCCAATCAACCACCCTCCCGCGCGCCCCTCACGAGCCTCGCCTCCTCCCGTAGCCGCCGCCATCGGGCCCGGTCCCTGCCTCTTTTCCCGCGCGACCCCAGCCATCGTTACCTCCATTTTGTGACAGGAATTTTGCCTCCTTCAGCCTCAATATGGAGTCGAGAGGAAGAGGGTGGGCGGTGCCACAGGGCGGGTCAGAGAGGTCACGTGGGAGGAAGGCGGGCTCGGAACCAGAGAGGAGGGAATGCAGCCAATGAGCGGCCCCGAGATCGGGAGGCCGGGGCGTGGTTTGGAGTCGGGGGCAGAAGGCGCTTCAGTCTCTGACGAGAACGAGGTTAGTTCCGGGTCGGGGGGGAAGTTCGTCTCCCACTTCCTGTAGTCGGCCTGCTTTTCCCTGTCTCTGCACCGAGATGGGGGGGCAGAGGAGGCTTGCCGTGCCTTCTGGGAGGGCGGCGCAGGTTGCTGCTTTTTGTGAGGCACCGTCACACTTCAGCCTCATTTCCACCCCGCTGCTCATTTATGGGTAACTGTAGTGTATCGTGGTAACCCATTTTTGCTGCTAAAGGCTGCCTCACGGTGGGTTGGTAGGCAAAGACCAGCCCGCTCTTGCGTTTCTTCCCCTCTTCTTTCTCGCCAGGAGATCGCAGACAGACAGACAGACAGAGACTTCCCTTCCACAAGGGCTGGCGTGCCCCTGATTGCGTTTCCGAAGCTGACGGGCTCTCCCTCGCCCGGCTGGGCTCGCCAGAGAGGGGAGCAGCTGTTGCTGCGATGTTTTTTCGCTGCCCGCAACACACACCATAGTTTTCCGAGAGTCTTTCCACACAGTGAGCTCCAGCAACAGTTTCAAGGCACAGTGCTGGTTAGGGTTGCTCCTCCTTAGAGGATTTTTTAATAGAAAGGAAAAAGGCAAAAGAAGTGGAGAAACAGGGACAGGTCGACACGTGTTCTTTGAAAGCCCGGGCAAAACTGAGCGAAGTAGGACAGGATAAGTGACCTGATAGATAGCCTTCACCGTCCTCAGCCTTCCGCAGTTCCAATGGCTTCACTTGTTGAGCTGCTCGAGTAAATGGGCAGGAGCTGCCACCATCTGCTCTCGTTGTTCTGGCGGGGGGAGGGGGTTCTTCTAGGCAATCTGCATTGCAGACCCAGTCTTTGGCTAGCCGAAGACACTTGGCTGCCTTAAGATCAAGCTGCAAATGGCATTCCCTGCTTTCTAATACTCTTTGCAAGGTGCATTATACCCCAAGCCAGCCCAGTTGTTTTGGCACATAACGCAGAAAATTTCATGAGGCTCTCTTCCTTATTCCTGTCGAGAATAACAAATAATATGCTGCCCTATCATTTGCTGACTGAGGTAGGTGTCTCACTTTGCTTAACGGTAAGGGTGCCTCTGCCCATTGCGTCACCACTGCACATCCCAGAATGCTGGTGAGCCAGTCACAAGGCAGTGCTAGTAGTCTCCTGCAGACACCACTTGATTGTGAGGACATGCAAACAGCAGCTGCCTTGTGCCACCTACTTTTCAAGGAAACCTATTCAGTAAGGTGGGGAGATGTATTGTTGACAGCTATGCCCAACACAGACCAGTTTTCCACACCCAAAATAGCAAATTCTGTTTAAAACAGCTGGGGAGACATTGGACCTGGGTCTTACTATCAGCCAAACATTGCTGGTACCTGTTCTGAGTAGAATGCTTTTCTCCCTTCTAAAGTGGCAGGTGGCCATTGAGGCAAGAGCCCATGCTGTGCATTTGCTCACAACTGTTGATAAGTATTTTTTCTTAGAAGGATTTTACCTACTCTTCAACTGAAAATCAGCTCCAAGGGCAGCTTACAACATTAATAATAACTTAGTAATTAAAATAGTTGCTCGTCTATGTAATGAGGCATTTTTGTTATAGAAATGTAATAGCATTTTATAAACACACAAACAGTATATATGAGCAGTCTCAAGAGTATTTAAGATCACATCAAATGGGAACAATGTTTTTAAAAGTGCCATCCTATTCATATCCTTTCATAATATGCTGAGTTACTGGTTTCTACGCCTGATTGTTTGTCAGTTTGAGCTAGTTCTCTCAAGCTGTTAGAATAGAAATATAAATGTATGTAAACATATATAAGCAAATATAAACATACATTATAGAGTTTCACAGATAAACATATATAATATGTAACAAAATAGTGCTGTGCCATCTTGAGAGGAAATTATTCCTAACAATTGTGAAACATCCGTTGATTTAGGTGTACATCCCATTTATCTTGAAATCATGCCAAAAATTCCTGGAGGCTGAAATGTGCTTCGTTTGTCCTATATATAGTTTTATGTATACGGATGGGCATCTTTCAGGAGTACTTCAGTTGTGTCTTGCTGCGTAGCAGGGGATTGAACAAGATGATTCCATGTGCATTTTAAAGCTGCCTGTTGACATGAGGATCCCATGAATTTCATAGGGTTTCTTAGGCAAGGTATACTCAGGAAGTAAGTCTCACTGAATTCAGTTGGGCTTACATCTGTGTAATTAAGAGTAGGATTGTAGTTTTAGGAGTAAGTAGTAAACCTAGTAATGAATGGAGTTGAGAAAGTGGGATGGGGAGCAACATCAAATTCACAATGTGAAAGTTGAAAGTAACATCGTAATTGTGATTTGTTTTTCAATCCATACGCATTTACCTTGTTAACTCATACAGAGACTGATGCCCATTAATGCTTTTGTCAAAAAAGACTGTCACTCTGCTTCAAGGGTGGAAAACTGTGGAAGGCTGGAGGTCATCAGCCTCTCAGAAGAATTTGGATTGCTGCAACTCTGTACTGCACATGCTCCCATGAAAAACAAAAACAAATGAACAAAATAAATCAATGTTTTGTTCCCAAATGCCCTCTAGGGGTTTGGGGGCATTTTCACTAGGTTCTAGTGCCTTACTAGGGCATTTTAGTTTCAAGAGAAGCCTTTTTAACAACAGGAGGTCAACAGAAGTAATTTCCTGTTCATTTCCTGTTTGTTGAAAAAGCCTCTTTTACAGCTAAATTGGCCCAGAGGGGCTGCAAAGTATGGTTGAAATGCAACCCTTGCCCCAAAGTGGACATTTTGTGGCATCAGAGGATAAAAACTTTTCTTGAAAAATTTTCCAAAAAATTGTTTTTGACCTCTTGGGGGACCAGGTGCCTCCAAACATGGTGGAAGTGCCCTCCCCACCCTCAAGTACATTTGGAGGCATTCTGGAGGTATATGTTCAAATTCTTGCATAATTTTTTAGCCTCAGGGGAAGCCCTGGGAGTGACAAAAATGGCCCATGGCCTGCAGTTTGATCACTGGTGCTCCAATAGTACACTAAAATCAGTGGTCTATAAGAAGGAGGTATACAGCTGAAATGGCAGATACATTTAGCAATAAACCATATATGCTCATCTGTTAAATTTGCCCCATACTTTGGTCAACCTCTCTTATCTTTTTATTTTATCCTAAAACTGCCACATGAGCACTCATGCATTCAACACTTATTAATCAAAGAGAAAAATTAAAATGTAAGATTGCTCTTGAAGTGTGAAGCATTTTTGGGGTGATACCGATGGTGGGCATCCAATTAACTACAGATTGCTGTTCTTTCATATGTACAGATAAACTAGTTCATCAGACTTCAGCTTTGGAAATGAAAGGTACTTTGGACTGAATCCAGTGAGAACATCTCAAATGCCTTAAATGTTGTGTCTTTAGAATAACATAAAGCACACAAATATGTTAGCATTTTAATACAACAGGGTAAGAGTAGTTTACAGTGGCCAAATGACCATTTGTGCAATAGCTCCTTTATATCTGATCATATAGTGAAACTTACAAGTCTCCAGATACGGCACAATCCAGACTTTCATCACTTTGTTACTGGATTCAGAAGCAGCTTGTTGCGTTTCCCCTAGTCTCAACAGTGCTACATATTTAACCTGCAAAGCTTATGGGGTTTGTGGGAACCCAGCAAGAGATTTATGAAATTAAGTTTCCCAGTAATATCCCCAGTTGTAATCATGCTAGGGAGGAACTTTGTTGAACCTTAATGGTGTTGCCTTTTCCAGGAGGAAGGGGAGTTGGGAAATAATGCTTTGCAGTACATGGCCATTGAGCACTGAGTTTCAGCAAGACTAGGTTCTACCATATCTCACTCTTAAGGCAGCTTCAGGCAGTAGTGGATAGAGCTATAATCCTATAAACATTTACCTGGCAATAAATCCTGTTGAAATAAATGGGTTTTCTGAACAAACATACACAGGATTGTACTGCAGGTCTCGACTGTTTGTACCAAACATGTCTTACATTTCAAAATCCCATTTTAGTTGCATGTTCATGAGTAGGCTTGATACAATAATAATACATGTATAGTTAATAAAAAATGAAATTTGTGAGTAGTTTCTCTGGCTCTGTATTTAAATAGGTGCTACTAAAATTGTAAAGTGTTTATTTTGGAATTATATAATGTGGCTTCTACAGTAATTTGTGTTTTCTACTTTTTAAACCTCTATTTCATTTGCTAGCATCATTTGCTAGTATCCTATGGAAGTTAGTAACTATTGTTGCAAATATATGTATGTTTCAGTACTTTCACATGTGATGATAACACATGCCTGTAAAATAAAGATCAGGTTACTGAAAATCTAATGAACCTTTAATAATACACCAAACTACAAATGCAGTGCTAAAAACTAAATACAGAACAGATTGCTCTTATAACCATGTGTTTTTCTTTTTAGATGAAAGTAAGCAGGGAAAAGACAAGAACAGAAAATATTAATTAAATCCCAAACATTTTAACTGACACCCCTACTCATTTATCAATGTTAATATAAAACAACAAGATGTGTTTGTTTTTAAAATTTTGTTTTACACTACAGCACAGTCTTTAGTTCCTCATCCTGGATATTTTGCAGGATTGGATCTTAACATGTGTGCATGTTTGGGGGGAGTAATTGATGGAATGGCTAGGTCTGAAACAGAAAAATCCAATTTTTGGATTCTGGTTTCAGATAATGACATTCTGTGGCACAATTGCTTTGTTTCACTGAATGATCTCCCTTTGTTTCATGAATAAATTTTCAAGGAGAACATAGGTGTACCTTAATTATTAATTCAAAGATTTCATGATTTTATTATTTTTTTATTTAAAATATTTAACTTATGAAGATAAAAACTGGGGAGAATGATAATGTGTTCTTTCTGGCTTTCTTCACAGCTGCGCTGATGAACAGGGTGGGAAAAATAAATCTCATTCCTTCCATGACTGCAATGCAGATCTGATTGTGGGAGTGGTTCTCAGCAAATGCCATGGGTCAGTGTTCAACCAATAACAGTCAACTCTCTGGGGCTGAATTTAAATATGTGGTGTTGATTTGAATTTCCTTTCTCTGGTTTCTGAATACAAAATAAATCCCTCACTTTTTTTCCACTAGCACAAGCAATTTTTTGAACATAACGGCAGGTATTCATTGAAAGAATATTGTTAAGGCTGTTAATTTTTGGATAGAATTTTAGAAAAGAAATCTGTACCACAATCCATAATGCTATTAAGATGAAGCAAGATGATACATACTTGTTAGTCCAGTGGAAGTAACAAGGAGTCATAAGGTCCTGCTTTGCTGGTGGTTTATTCACACTTAAGAGATAAACTGCATGCTATGCTAAGTCCCGTATTTGCCGGCATATAAGACACGCCTGTGTATAAGATGCACTACATTTATACACTGGCAAATACTATTTGCTGGCATATAAGGCACGCTGGCATGTAAGATGCACCCCATTTTCAAACAGTATTTTTTTGGGGGAAAAGTGAGTCTTACATGCCAGCAAATACAGTAGTTGTATTTAGTTTGAGATCACCTTCTTTCTTGCATTTAGTTAAGTATCCATGGCCTATATCTGTATTGGGATCATTGTAGGGGGGAAGGTTTACACCTCCACTCTGATTATTTTTATTTAAACTTCTTCTATGTGGGAGCTAAAAAACAGCAATTCTTGGGATCCTATGTACCCTTCATAGCAAAAGTGAGAAGAAAGTAAAAGCAATACAAACTGTATCTACCAGGGTTAGAGAATCAGTGGCCTCCAGGTGTTGATGATCTGTTATTTTAATCAGCCTTCACCATTGGCCAAGCTGGCTACGGCAGATGGGAACGGGAGTTTGAGTCCAACATTTGGAGGAGTGAGTTGCCTATCCCATGTCTTTAGTAAGATGACTAGCACATGTTACTCATGAAATACTATACTGATTATATACCCCATATTAGCCATGTACATGGACTGAACAAATCCATATGCCACAATGGCAGGAAAATAATAGCATCCACTGCATGAAACAATGCAGTGCAGACAACAAGAGCCTTGTGAACAAGAGCACCTTGAAATCTTTGCATGCAGGAAATTGACTTTTTTAACATCACTGCCATACACAATGAAATTTATGTCCATTGCCACAGAGTAGGCTGGGTGCCAAGTTTGAGCCCTCTCCTTACCAATCTACCAACCAGTAGGTGATAAAAAATTTCCCAAGGAAAAAGCACCTCTGTAGCTGTGCTGTCTGTTGCTGCTTTTGGTATCAGTATCTTGACAGATACTTGACAGATACAAAGGGAGAAAAGGACACTAGACCAGACACAACCATCCCCGCTAAGTTTACTGGTGCTTTGGATGGATAGTGTTGGCACAATCCTGCCTCACCTTTAAGTACGTGGTATTCTTAGGAGAAACATTAGGCTAGGAGTATGCAGAAGCTGGGAGATAGCATGATGTAGTTTGAACCTTGGACTACAACTCTGATCTCTGAAGTCTGATTCTCTGCTCAGCCATGGAAACCCACTAGGTGACCTTGGGCGTGTCACACACACACTCAAAAAACCACATGATAGGATCTTCACATGATAGGATTCTCACAAGTTGGAAATGACTTGAAGGCACACAACAACAACAGCAGCAGCCACCTTCTTTTCCACCAAATGCCTTAGGGCTAAGACATTTAGGCAGAATGGTGGTTGCTGTTACTTGACCCACCACTTCATTTTTCAGTGCTGTCTCCTTGAAAACTGGAACAAATAGTAATCCTAACATCAGGCCTTTTGTATTCCATGGGCTCCCAGCATTTGCTCAACCCTACAGGGTGCTTGCTGGTGGTGGACTCAGCTGCTCACAGCTTTATTGTCCCTTAGTTGGTGAAAGTGCAAGAGCAAATTACATGCAGTGGTTTTCATGCAGACCCAAGGCTATATTTTGCTGAATTTGCTCACTGAGCTGTTTGTGCATGTGAGGGAGACAGTCTGTGTATGCACATATGTGTGTGTATGTATGTGTGTGTGTGAGTGAGTGAGATGTTTCTTGGGGCCACCAGGAGTAGCACTTTTTATATAAAACAGGATATATGGAGTGAGCCTTCTATTCTCTGAGAACTCCAAAATCATTTCCCAAAGCGGACCTGCTAGCTTCCTTGCTTGTGTGTTTGTTTGTTTATTGCAATCCACCTTTCATTTCATTTATGGATCTGATGCAGCCCCCTGGTTTAAATTATTATTATTTGTGCCCCAGGCCTGCCAGAGCTGCTTACCACTGGTTTAAATTATTTAAACTTCTCTTGCAGTCATATCATTATGTTACCAGGGTCAAGACTGATCTCTAAAAGAACATAGGATTACTTTGCCCAGTTGGGCTTGTTGCACTAACAATGCATCACTACCATTGTGCTTATTTTGTTATTGTGCATCAAAGCATGCTGTTTTAACTGTTTCAAAACTGGATTCTAGGATTGTTTTTAGACTGCCTTTAGGAATTTTTAAAAAGTATTTTAATGTGCTTTAAAATGTTTAAAATGTTTTTATCTTTGTATAGTTTTAATTGATTCTTATTTGTTCATTGCCTTGAGAACACTTGCGGATGGAAGGCAATACAAAATTATAGTCAATATAGTCAATCAACCAGTCAATCAGTCAATCAATCAATCAATCTATTGTGTAAACCCACTAGTCCGGAATGACTGTTTTTTCTCTATTTTTTTATTCTCTCTGTTGACTCTCCCACATTTGAGAGGACATGGAAGGCAGAGTTCATGGGAGAATAGGATTGTATTGTGAGATTATGACCCAGCAAAGATGAAAGAACAGGGCTGACAAGTCACATCGGCATTTTCTACACCGTGCAGCCGTTTGTTCACCTCTTTTATGCTATGGTACAGATCCCAGTGCTGAACATTGTGGAGAAATAGTTTATTCTTCTTTGGTGGTACTGGTGTAAGATCTCAGTAATCAGTCAGTGGCTCACTGGTGCCTTCTCATATGCTAGCCATTTTTTATCATCTATTTACCATGTATGGTATGAACTTTATTTGAAACAGGCCATTTCCATATGAGAGGGGAGAAGCAGTTCACTGCGTGTCAAGAGTGATGTCTTTATACTCTTATTTGAAAACTGAATTCAGAAATTCAGAAACTGCTGTGTGCACCCCCCCCATTTACATCATACTACTGTGGAGAACAGCAGTTGCTGCATCCACAGCAGCAAGTCCCTGGCCACTCCCATTCCCCTCCCTCACCCCACCCCACCATCGCTGATTGATCTATTTTTTAAAAAAACATACACACATTTTTAACACATTTCTGTGTTGCTACGTTTGTGTGTAAGAATGTATGCTCATTGATACATGGAAAAAAACACGTTTTAGCAGTCTATTACCAGATCCACTCTCTTTCTGCTGTCTGTTTAACACAAGAAGACAATAATGACAGCAGCCTGTCCTTTGATGGGCGGAGGGAAATAGGGATGGAAATGACGGAAGAGACAGCCTGGGAGTGCCTATAGCTGGCCACTTCTGTGATCTGAATCGATGCTACGCTTCTGCATGTAGGCAAAAACCAAAGCAGAACCAGTTTGGGAGATTTACATCGGAGTTTTCCTGGTTTTCACATACAGTGGTTTCATATTGCAGTGAACTACAGTGAATCATTCTAGGAGCTGAAAACATGCAGAACTACGAGGAAAACTATGATGCTAAAATAGTACAACGTGTAGACCGAATGGTAAGAATTCAACACTGCTACAGTGTTTCAACCTTGTGTGGAAATGGCCTATGTCAGATTGAAGCAACTTTTTAGCACTGAGCAAAATATTTTCTGAGGGTAAAGGAACAGCACACCACTTCCAGCAAACAAGTCCATTATATTTAGAAAATTATAACAGTATAAATACTGATGTGCATACAACAAGACAAGTTCCTTGGTGTGTCATTGATATGTTCATGTTTTCCCCCAAGAAATGCACACTCGAGTGCTTGATATTGTAGGTCACATTGCAACAGCACAGTGAGAAACTGCTGAGTACTACAAATATTTATGGCAATATATAACGTGATGACATTTCCTGCCTTCAGGACACACATGATTTGAGTTCTCCTGTTTTCATAGACTGTATGATTAATCATATTCTTACGCTAATAAGAGGGATAGTAATGTAAGCAGTTTACACAAACAAAAATCTAAGTTGAGGTCAACTGTATAATATACAACATGGAATAATATCTGAGTGATTAATTCTCAGACATGTGATTTCATGAAATTGAAATAGCCTTCAGGTTGGAAATACCTTTCAGAGGTAACATTCACCTTTTGAGACAAACTAGCATGCTTCACCTGTAGCACTATTTCTCTAGAGGAAGTAGAGAAAGGGTTCTGTGTTTGGGGAAGTTTTGTAATCCAAGCTCTGTCAACAGTTTTCTGCTTTCTTAAAGATAAAATGGGTTGGATCCAGCATCTCTCTTCTGTTGGCAGAAGGGCACCATTCACAGAAAGTGCCTCCCCCTTTCTGCAGTACAACTCAATGCATTCAGACCCTCTGCACAGCATGTGCAGAGAGCCAGAGGGACTGCCATAGAGAAGAGGAGTCAGGGAAGTTCCTTTCTGTCAGCCCAGTTGCACACACCTAAATCTGGGGCCAACCCAAAGTTAATATTCAGACTGTTTAATATGCTTATATTTCAGGTGTCCTGGAGGAAGTGAACAAATGGTTGTACAGTGCAGTAAGACTTTTAAATGTGTAAAACACTAATAACATCAAACACCCTTTAAAAATCACACAAAAGCTTTCACTCTTCTATTGAAATCATTACAACGAAAGCACTGGATGTTTTCACTATCATGGAAGCATGAGTTGAACCTGGTCCCTAATTTGGAATGGTAATCCCAGTCAAGGTTCTTTTCAAGCATAATATTCATATGCTAATGGAATATTTGAACAATGTTCTGAAAGCATGGGTTATCCCAGGATAAACAGTTCCCCTGAAATTTGTTTCCAAATTGGAGTCCTTTCGAATGGTTTGCTGAAGCCTTAGAGATTGGATAAAACAGTTATTCCACAAAGAACTAAATAGCCTTTTACTTGGGCTTTTGTTTGCCATAAAAATCTGGCAAAGACTATCCTGTCAAGATCCTGCTGTAGTCCACTCTCCACATTTACTCAGATTAGAGTCTCAGAACCCCCACAAAAGTGGAAAAATTGCAAATATCAAAATGTGTGTGTCTGTGAGAAGGGGTCCAAGCACGGTAAGGAGAACAGACACCCAGGCCCCTTACCAGTCAGAGAAAGGAGAGAGAAAAAGGGTAGGTTGTCATGGTGGCCCTATGCTTCCTTTCTCCCATCTCCTTCCATAAGTGTGTGTGCAGGCATTGGGAGAAGGTTTGTGGTGCTGACAAATTGGGCTATGAGCTGTCCTTAGCTGGCCAAGTAGCTGCTGCTGGTGGGGGAGGAAGACCAGAATCAGAGATGGGTTCTTAAAGGGCTGATTGGAGCCTCTGAGAGGGAAAAGAAGCACCTGAGGAGGTGAGGGGGAGAGTCAGGGGCTGGAGAATCTTGCAAATAATCAAATCTGTGAAAGTGAAACCTGCAAAGGTGGAGGGCCAACTGTATACCTTTACACATAAGCAAGACCTATTCAGCTGAGGTCCATGCAGCTGCCCTGCAACTTGTAGCTTTTTTCTATCCCCTCTTTTTAAAGGGGCTACTTAGTTGCTTTCACCAATAGCACTACCTTTTCCATGATGGTGGGATTGCATGGTCCTTGAAACAAGAGGCTATGCTGATGGCAGCAGTGCTGCAAGTAAGGTCTCCAATGTCAGAGAGGTGTTTGCTGAGGAACCAGACTAATGTGCCACAGCTATTGGTCCGCAGCAGTTGTGGGGGTCGGGTTTACACTGTGGAAGATCTCTTAAGAGACAACATCAGTGGCACCACAACTAATTCTTCTTAGTACTGTGCAGAGGGAGCTATGGTAAACCTCTTTTTGAAGAAATTTTACCAAGAAAACCCTATGATGAAACAATCCAAAATGAAACAATAGTGCCAGAAGATGAGGCTCTCAGGTCAGATGGCACTCAGCAAGCTACTGGGGAAGAGCAGAGGACAATTATGAGAAGCACTGTGGCTAAAGACACATCTGGGCTCAAGCTGAAAGGATGTTCAGCTGTTGACATGCTCAGAGGTGAAAGGAAAATCTGAAGCTGCACAATGCATATTATAGGAAACATGGAATGTGAGGAGCAGGGGAAGCTAGACATAGTTAAGAAATGGAATGTATAAGCATGCAATACTTGGGGTGAGCAAACTAAAGTGGGTAGGAATGGGGCACTTTGGGTCAGATAATTACACAGTGTTTTACTCAGGAAATGAAAATCTAAGAAGAAATGGGTTGTATTTATAGTGAGGAGAGATCTAAAAGTATTCAAAGGATTCAATCTGAATCATGTTAATAAAACTACAGGTAAAACCCATCAATATAACCATAATCCAAGTTTATGCTCCAAATACAGAGGCAGAAAAAGAAGAAGATACTGAAAGATTCTATGCTGGAATCCAGGAGGAAATTGATCAAACACCAAAACAAGACTTCTTGGTGATCATAGGTGATTGGAATGCAAAAACAGGAAATGGGGCAGAATCAAAGACTGTAGAAAAATTTGGCCTAGGATCAAGAAATGAAGCAGGGAACTGACTGTATTTTGCGAAGCCAATCATTTGTTTATCACAAACACAATATTCAAGCAGCCCAAGAAGCGACTGTATACATGGACATCACCTGATGACCAATACAAAAATCAAACAGACTACCTAATCAGAAACAGAATATGGAGAGATGCCTTTCTCTCTCCAAAAACAAGACGAGAAGTAGATTGTGGCACAGACTGTGAACTACTAATAGCAAGAGTTAGCATAAAGCTAGAGAAGAACACTAAACCAACCATCATGCTGAAATACAACCTGAAGAACATCCCCACAGAATTTAAAGGTTATGTGAAAAATAGATTCACACTATTAAGCTTAATTGACCAGGAACTAGAAAAACAGTAGACTGAACTCAGGGACACCGTGAGGGAAGAATGCGAAAAGGCACTATCTACAGCCAAAAGGAAAGAGGCCTCAGTGGATAACAGATGAAACTCTTCAAGCAGTTAAGAACAGATGAGAAGCTAAAGTAAAAGGTGAAAAAAATAGAGTCAGAACCCTGAAATACACCTGTTCAATTACTTGTATGCAGGGACAAGGAGAACCACTATAATAATCAATGCAGAGAAACAGAAGGTGACAACAAAAAGGAAGAAATTCCACAAGATCTTCCACAAGAGCTGAGAAATCAAAGGGAATTTTAAACCAAGAGTGGGGATGCTTTACAGCCGGTAGAGGAACACCTTTTGTAACCAAGTAGATGTAAAAAGACAATGGAAACAATACATGGAATAACTATAAAAGAGATGAAAGGTTGACAGATTCATTTAAGAAAGAACCATGTGAAGATGAATCTCCAATTTTTGTAAGTGAAGTGACAGCTACACTCAGAGCACACGGGAGAAATAATTCACCAAGACCCAATGGCATACCAAAAGAGCTTCTTCAGTCTACAGAGGCAAAATCTACTCTGCTTCTAACTGAAAGGTGTCAACAAATATGGAAAACAGAAGAGTGGCCCAGAGATTGCAAATGCTCAAATACATTCTAATCCCCAAGAAAGGGGACACCAGGGATTGCAGTAATCACATTAACTTCCCATGCAAGCAAAGTGATTCTCAAAATTCTACATCAAAGACTTCTACCATATATGAGGCAAGAAATGTCAGATGTTCAAGCTGGCTTCAGGAAAGGAAGAGGCACTAGGAATCATATTGCAAACACATTGGATAATGGAGCACAACAAAGAATTTCGAAAGAAAATCACCCTATGATTTATAAATTATAGAAAAGCTTTTGATTGTGTAGATTGTGAAAAAATATGAATCACTCTTAAAGAAATGAGTGTTCCACAACATTTGATTGGCCTGATATGCAGCCTGCATGCAGGACAAGAGGCTACTGTTAGGACAGAATATGGAGAAATAGAATGGTTTCCAGTTGGCAAGGAGGTCAGGCAAGGCTGCATTTTATCACTCTAACTTGTATGATGAACATACACATAAAGTTGGATTAGGCTTGGAGGACGGAGGCATGAAAATTGGAGAAGAAACATCAATAATTTCAGAAATGCAGATGACACCATACTACTAATAGAAAGTAGCAAAGACTTGGAAAGTCTTGGAACTGAAGAAAGTTAAGGCAGAAAGTGTAAGGTTTACAGCTGAACATTAAGAAAACAAAGATAGTGACCACAGATGATCTATATAACCTTAAAGTGGATGATGAAGACATTGAAATAAGTCAAGATTTTCCATACCTTGGCTCAGTCATTAATTGGAATGGAGACTGCAGTCAAGAAATCAGAAGAAGACTAGGTCTGGGAAGAGCAGCTAGGAAGGGACTAGACAAGATCCTTAATTGTCAAGGTATATCATTGAATACTAAAATTAGGATTGTCCATGCCATTCTATTTCCAGTTTCTATGTATGGTTGTGAAAACTGAACAGCGAAGAAAGCTGACAGGAAGAAAATATATTCATCTGAAATGTGGTGCTGGAGGAGAGTTCTACGGATACCATGGAGTGCTAAGAAGACAAATGAATGAGTCCTAGAGAAAGACCACATTGCAGATGGATAGACTCAATCAAGGAAGACACACTTCTGAATCTACAAGACCTGAGCAGGGCAGTTGAAGATAGGATGACTTCGGGTGGGGGTGGGGGTGGGGGTCTCTCATTCATAAGATTCCCATAAATTGAAGTTGACTTGACAGAAATTAACAACAACTTAGTTGCTTCTTGTTCAATCACGATGGCTTCACCATTCCTGAATCACCCTTAGTTCAGGTCTTTTTGCTAACTAGATCAACTAGCATTCATTAATGCTGACACCTCCAATAAAAGAGTGAAATAATAACATTTAAAAAAATGAGTGTGCAATTGCTCTGATTTCACAAGGGAAAACAATATAGAAAGTCTTCTCTCTGTGGAACAGGAACTAACTAGTTAAGGGCAGTTAGGGTGACCCTTGCCAAAGCAGTTAAATAAGACGAAGCCGATTTGTTCCTTGAAAAGGATAAAGTGAAAGCTTTTTATTAAAGTCTATAGCTGAATTGGGGAAGCAGCATGTTCTCTCTGTGACAATGGTATTCCTGCCAACCACCCAAAGCACTATTTCATGGGAGTCTGGATTAAGTGAGGAAGAGGGCTCATAGAGATATTAATACCCGTATACAGTTTTCCTATTTAAATTGCTTGCCTTATTTTTTATCACTGAGCTGATAGGTCCTATGGGGATGTGCACAATACAAGGTTTGCCACACTGCAAACTGGAGAAGGCTCCTGTACATTTAATAGTGGTTTATAAGAGGGGATTTCAGCTGCTGCTGCTTGTTACACAACCACGTAACAAGTGGTGTCTTCTGAAATTCCTTCTTGTACATAAGCATTAAACATTTCACAGATGAAAACTGGGACATGTGACTAAGCAACATCAGAGTGTGGTTAAGATGACATGTTATTAATGAGGAAGAACACAATTAAGGGAGGCTAAAGCAGTTTGCTTTTGCCTGAGCCAACTGGTAAGGGCAGGTTTCCACTCCCTTCTCTCCTCTCCCCTGCACTAAGTTACCAGAGTGCAAGCAAATTTTGCATTTTGAGTTCGGTTTCCAGCAATTAAGGTAAGATGAGGACAAAGGAGGAAGCTACCTCTGGAGGCTGAGAACCTCTTTCTGAATTGGTTTTTGGGCCATGCAGAAGGGAAAAGAACATCCTATTGTAGATACCAGTGCAAAGCTAGATTTAGCCATTAGAGTCGAACAACTTCTGGAAGTCCCTAGGTTCCTTGCTGATGATTTAGTTTGATTCTAGACTTAACTATGTTTGCCAGTTGCACATACAAATGAAATGGATGTTTCCTTGCTAGTACTCTCTCACCAACAGAAGTCATGAAACAAGGTGTTAAGTGAAAAATAAGGAACAAATAATTTCTTATGTGTATATTTTGTTTGTTTGTGTCTGCCTCTCATTTTCAATGCCTTCCTCTAGTCTAACCTTTCTTGGCCTTTTTAACCTGGAGGAGCTCTGGAGCTAATTTTCAGTTCTCGGGGAACCTCTGCATTAAAATTATTGTATTTATTGCTTTTTTTAAAAAAAATGTTTATTTTTAATTGCACTGTCTCATGAAAGCCTAGGATTCCAGAAATTCCTGGTTGAGAAATTCTGCTGTAGTGTATGGTATTGGTGAACTGCACGGCTAATGTACTTGGTGTAAAATGCTTTTGACATTGAATGTTGCACAAGCAGTCATTGCTCAAGAGGAGATATTGGCATTAAAAGGTCACTAGAAGAAGAAAGCTATTAGCAAATTAGTAACCAGTTAATGGATGAACTCTTATCTGTCACCCTCAAAAGTTCAGCTTTAGACACATGCCCCACAGTTATCTTGGCAGAAATAACCTTTAATCAGTGCATGCACAAACATGTTGAGTCACATGGTAGAAGGATTCTTTTCTGCAAGCAGATTTCACAGATAGAGTTTTTATACACATAGGGTCATTACCTGAAGAGTAGTTTTTAAACAACACAAGGATGAAGTATGTGTTTGCTTGTAACTTTGCTGCCCCTGCCATTACTTTTAGTTCAGCCTTGATGTTGAGCAATGGGCAGTTTTCAATGTGAACATTATATTTACATGTTGAACATGAGGAACAGCAACATCTCAGTATCTATCCTTTCGGAGAGATGAAAAAACTTTGTTTCTGTAATCTGTACTCAACATGACAGAGAAGTATATTGGGGCTTTTCGAATACAGTATATACAAGATAATGCCAGCAGTTTACCAGGTCCATATGGATTGTTATCCTTGAGAACTCATTCTAAAATAGTTCAGATGCTGCTAGATTGTGCCCGAAGGCCTAAATACCATATAGGCACCAAATCCTGTCTGATCTTAGATGCTAAGCAGAGTCAGCCCTGGTTATTACTTGGATGAGAGATTGCCAATAAATACTACGTGCAGTAGGCTCAACTACCTCTGAATTTTATTTGCTTTTAAAAAAAAAGTATGAAATGTACAGGGTCACCATAAGTTAACAAGTGACTTGAATCACATGCTCACATACAAACACATATGTTCTGTTTTCCCTTTCCTTTTATTCTGTGACAGATTAACACTGCTATTTCTTTGAAAACGGCCACATTGGAAAGTGTTTATAACATTAGTTACAATATGTCAAAAGTTACCTTTTAAAAAATTGTCTAAATCAAGACTTCAGTTTGATCTGGAAATTATCTGATCTAGATGATCTGACAGAGGTGTAAGCAGAATTTTCAGATTCCAGTATGTGGATTGTGGATTTTTTAATGCACTTTGTGTTGATAAAATAGGGAAGAGACACAAAGCCCTTTTCTGTAAAAATGTGTTGACATGCAAGGAAACAAAGACCGACTAGGGACCACGTACAATTAATAAGATGTCTGAAGGAGTGTTGACAGGTGAAGTTTTCTATGTAGGTGTATTGAGCATTAGAAAAGTCTCTTAACCTATTGAATATTTGCCTGCCATATAGTAGTGAAAGGCACAAGGGCTTTGTCTGTGTATATGTGCCTTCAAGTTGTCTGTTGACTTATGGGGACCCTATGAATTTCATATGGTTTTCTTAGGCAAGCAATACTCAGAGGTAGTTTTGCCAGTCTCTTCCTCTGAAATATAGCCTAAAGCATCTGGTTTTTATTGGTGGTCTCCCATCCAAGTACTAACCAGGGCTGACCTTGCTTAGCTTCCTAAATCAGATGGGATTTGGTGCCTTCAGCATATTTAAGCTAAACTACTTTCCCACAATAACATTTGTAAGCCATGCAAATAATTCAAGTTCATGAACTGTAAACCAGTTTTATTACTGTAGCTCAAAGATGGAGAACCTTTGGTCTTCCAGATGTTTTGGCCTTTACCTCCCTTCAGCCTCTCCCACCCCACAAACACACAGTGGTAAGAGACTACAGGAACTGTAATTCAAATGTCTGAGGCTCCAGCAGTGGCTATTACAGCTGCAAGTCTTTTTTTCATTTTTCTTAGGCTGGCAGTAGTACATTTGCACAAGACATGGTATTTAGATGAGGGAAGTGGAGTCAAATAGATTCAACGTTCACATGCTCAGATTTGAACATTAGCTGGAGTTTGACACTTTTTAAATTTGTATTTGCATTAACATGTATTCTATGGGCCTTATCACATGACACTGTTATACTGTAATTGTACTGCATTAGACTCATCTTGTCCTGTAATTTATCACACAATGTTGTGGCTGTACCACTGTTGGGTCATTTGGAAATAAATTATTTTCCACTGGAAATAATCCATTAGTGATCATGTATCCTGCTGTGGTTAGAGTACCAATGTCTCATTTGGCTTTGTTGTGATATTGGGAGTATAGAGGGCTTGGTTTAGGTGCAGTTTCATTGTTCCTGCTCACCCCTGGGATCTCTACTAGGGAAATCTCTTCTGATGGTTGGGCCAGGGAGACACTGGGATTCTCAAGAGTTCACTAGAAAAGCCCCTACACTTCATTCTCCGTTCTCCTGCATGTTTCCCCCTCGGTGTTTCAAATTATATATTTCAAAATTAGGGGGAGTACCTCAGAGCAATTCTGATATAATCCTATCAAGGATTCATGCCCAGAGTAATAGGGCTCAATAGAAGTTATAGTAATAAATATTATGGAGAGATATGTGAAAATAGAACAGAGTCAGTACTGGTTCATGGGGAAAAAGCATAGGGTTCCAGAATAGCGTCATTAAGCAATAACGGCTTCCTCTTTTTCTGCCTCCACTCCCAGCAATCATGGGTTAGGAGGTGGAACAAACACAGTGGTGTAAATAGCATTTCTGTGGTTCAAGCTAGCAAACAAGTGAAGCACAAGGGCAGTGATGGTGCAAAAGAATGCACTGCCATTCTGCTACCATTTTCTGAGTACAGGAGAAACAGTTTTTAAGTGGAATGGCTCAGAACAACTGACCAGTGTGATAAGCACTCAAGTCTGGCGAGGAGGCAGGCAAAAGGGAAGAATCCAAGAAGCCAAAAGAAGGAAGAGCCCATATTATTAAATGGATTAACACTTATACATACAGACACACACAAACACACATCTGTTCCTTTGTCCAGCCAGCATTTGTGTTATGTGCTGAATATATATATAGCGATATTATTCCGTATAGTAGGGTTTGGCCAAAATAAAGCTGTGGAAATCATTGTTTTTGTACACCTAAGAGAGGAGGGTTTTGCTTCACGTGAGTTCCCCTTCCCCCATGTTCTCCATGTGAATTACTGAGACGCTTTCTATAAAGAATGCAGCCTGGAGCATACCTCATAAAACTTAGAATGCAATTAAATGGGCAGTTTCTATTCGAAATGAAATGGGTATGTTGCTCAGAATCTGAACTAAACCGAGCAAAAACAGATAGTCCCCATGGTTGTTTTCAACGCAAGCCCAGTGAAGCTCAGCAGTGAAAGACAATTGGGAAAGAACACTGGCATTAAAAATCAGATGCTTCAAATTTTGATTAATGTAATTTCAGTGCTCTGGAAAGTCTACATGAGTACATCAGAAAAATTAAGGCAGAGAGCAGAAGTTACTTGTTACAAACAGAAAGCTGTTTTATTCTGAATCTGCGCAATTTTTTTTTTTTTTTTTTGATTAGTGCCTTCCAGGATCTCAAGAAGAAGAACACTACTGCATTGGACGAGACCAGAGGCCCATTTAGCCCAGCACTTTGTTGCCACTCTGGCTAGTCAGATACCTATGGGAAGCTCACCAGCTGGACACAAGCCCAACAGAGACCTCCTACTCATGCTCCCCAGCAACTGGTGTTCAGAAAAATAATGCCTTTAGCACTGAATAGGGTTGCCAGTCTGAAAAATGGAGAGGGCTCCTGTACCTTTGACGGTTGTGTAGAAAACGGAATTTCAGCAGCTGTTGTGTATCAAACAGCCAGGTAATTGCTGAAATTCCCTTTTCTACACAACTATCAAATGCATAGGAGCCTTTTGTTGTTTTCAGTCTGGCAACCATAGGAAGGAGTGTGCATCTGTCATGACTTATAACTAGGGCTGCCAGATCGAATAAGGGATGTGGCTCATGTACCTTTAACAGGTGTGTAGAAAAGGGAATTTCAGCAGGTCTTGCTTGTATGACAAGAAACAGTTATATTCCTCCTTCTACACAACCATTAAACAGACATGAGAACTGTCCTTTAATTTACCCAGCAACTCTACTAGTAGCTAGTGATAAACTTATTTGCCATGAATTTGTCTAGTTCTCTCTTTAGAACCATTCATGTTGGCAACTGTCACTGCATATTGTGGTAATGAGTCACTTAGCTATATACAGTGTGAAGAAAAACTTAAATAATCCTTATTTAATGATGATGATGACGATTATGATGATGATGATGATGATGATGCCCTTAAATAAATAAATAAATAAATACTTGTAATAACTTGCCAGAAGAATCAGTGAGATGCTGTGCTTCAGTGCAGATAATTCTCAGAAGACACCTGTAGTCTCCATCCTGCACTCAGAATACACTCTCCCAGAGTCATGGGATAAATGCATCAAGAGTGTGGTAGAGAGCATCAATGATCAGCTACCTTCACGAGAATGGCTGGAGCAGATTTAAAATGGAATAATGCAGCATAAAGAAGCGGTATGATAAAGCTCTTAGAAATGTTTGATTGTACAAGAATAAGCATTAAGCATTGCTCAAAAATAATGTCATTGGTGTTTAACAATTAAAGTAATGAATTTTAAAATCATTTTTGAACATTTTGATGAGTTGGGGCAACAAATTCATTTTGAATGATTATCTGCAAACGTTGCACTAAAAGATCCCTGATCATATTTGCAGGAGAGGCAGTGTTTGTGTGTGTCCGTGAGAGAGAATCTTTTCAGCTGACACTAGAGTTGTCAGATCTCAGGGCCTGGCAGGAGACAAAGGTGTAAATTCTCCTGTTCTGATGGGCTCAGCATCAGGCAAGAGGAGAGGGATGTATGCAAATCTCCAGCTCAGCTGTTAAAACAGCAGCTTGGTACAATTTGCAAGGCTTAATGCATTTGTTGTTGCAATTTGCAAAGACTCTCCAGGGATCTAGCCATTTACTTAGCTTGCTCCTCACCCAATCCTTGGGCTGCTAGGTCTCACCCTTGGCTCTGTTCTGCCTCCACCTTATGGCTAAAAGTAGGCCAGCTAGATTCAATGGTCCTTATTCCATCTCCCTCAGTAGGTGAGAAGGAAGAATCCTCTGATTTCACTGTGATCTGGGAACAGCCCCTTCAACTGAGATTTCTATCTTAATTACCAAAAGGAAAAAGATATGTTCTCTTTGTGTGTGTGTGTGTGTGTGTGTGTGCGTGTGTGCGCGCGCGCGCATATGCACATGTGTACTTCTGAATGACAAGCTGTGAGTAACTGTGGTTGGTACTTACAGCATAACACTGAATGACATCACCAGGTGCCATCCCTAGGTCTCAGATTTTGGGTCAGAAAATTCAGAGCCCAGGGTGATCCTGAACTGGTAACTCTAGCTAGTACCAGCAGATTAACACAACTGGATTTCCCCTAGATGTGTTTGGTTCCCTCTGGATTCTAAGAAAGACATCCTTTTGGATGAGTCAGGAGACTGTGGTAACATCCTAAATCCTATTGGCTGTATCCTATGGAATCCAGAGATTTGTAATTTGCAGGGTTATTTGGAATTCCCTGACAAAGAGCCTCAGCGTTGTAGAACAGAGGGGTTTATTAAACCTCTCTAGCAGAGATTTATGAGTACCTCTGCAACCTACAAATTCCAAGATTCCATAGGATGGACCAAATGTTGTCCCAGCCCAAATCTGGGTCCGTTGCCCAGTGTGCCTTATGCCCAATTAAAAACCATACCAGAGTGGAGATCCGCTGTGCAGAGAAAGTTGCAAGGAAGATATTTCCTCAAGGCAAATACACCATTGGCTAGGGCGTAGCATTTTAATATAGTAGGTGCCAGGAAACTAGCAAACAACTTCATGGTTCATCATCAATAGCAAATCATTTACTGTCACATGTGCGCAAGCCCTGTCAGGTAGCAGCATCTCATAATACTCCATGGGAGTACAGCTGATTTTTACAAATCTCCTCCTTGGGGTGTGATTTTTAATGTTTTTAATGTGTAACTTTGTATAAACCTATACTCTATCCTTGGAGCATCTACAGTTTCTCTTCTCCAGGAATGCAGCCCCTTCTTTACTGCAATGACTGTTAAAGTGGTATCAAACTGTAGTTATAGTTTAAATACACTCCACATTCATTTTCCAGAGAGGAAGACTGTGTTAGTCTGTTAGAAGCAAAAACAACACAAAAGAATTCTGTATCATCTAAGGAATTACAAATTTATTATGGTATGAGGTATGGGGTCTCTGTTAGCAGACTCCTTGTTTGTTTGTTTGTTTGTTTGTTTATGGAATTTATTGCCACTCAACCCAACAGCTCTCCCCCATGAAGATGCTAATGGAGCAGGCCCTAATCTACAGAATCTTATCTGTTAATCCTTAAGACACCACATGAGTATTTGTTGTTTTACACTGGTTTCAGTGTTTGCTTCTATTACATTATAGAGTTTTCTATAGTTTTCTATAGTATACATTTCTGCTCTGTAGAGGGTTTTGTAATTAGTAAATTGATCCTTCTCTCCTACAGGAGTATCTCAGAGTATATCACTGCTCTCATGAAACAATATAAAATCTTTCTGATAATTTTTTACATGGGAGAGAACAGTTTTACCTGAAGCATACTATACTGTAGTACTAGTGGTAGATTTCTGTGATATAATACACATATATTATTTTTGCGTGAGCAAGGACAAAGTGCAACCACTCACAGTTCTAACATATTTTATTTTGGGCTTTTTAATACATTGCTGAATGAAATGTCTGGTTTCTCTTATTCCTATGTAGATCATACTATGAGAATGTTCTGGAACAATCCACACAATATGGTACGATACTAGGAACGAAGGGAGAGAAGCTGGCAGAGGGAAGAACAGCATCGTCACCGCTAGAGGCAGCTGTAACACACCCAGGTACCAGACAACAAAAGTAGCTGGCAGGAATTGGCAAACACATGTCTGTAGGAATATGGAGTATGTTTGTTATATTAGCTGGCACAAGACTGGCAGTTTTTCACTTTCACTAAACCTAGCCTAGTACTTCTGTACTTGTATATGTTTGTGTGTGTGTATACCTGTCTGTGAGAAGTAATCCAGATAGTTATAGAATGAAAGAATAAATAATTTTATTCTTTCACCAGTGCTATATAGTGTCCAGAGTCCACATCATTGCTGCAATCTGAAATCTACTTACCTAGGAATAAATCCCATTGGACTGAAAAAAGTAGATGAATAAACTAGGCTGAAATCTTGTAACCCCAAGGCGAGGAATTGTGCAGACCTCCAGATGGTGTTGAACAGCAGCTCTCAGAATCTCTCATTACTGGTTATGCTGCTACAACATCTGGAAGGCTGCATGATTCCTGACTCTGCCCTAGTTTTTTTTTTCCTTAGAAATTCTGAAATATAAACAGAGTCCATTACCTAGAAGACTTCTTAGCAATCACATTACAGTGTATATAGATGTGTTCTGCCCAAGATGTTTCCATGACTGTGTGGGCTTCTGCCCCAACAAAATGGAGTGTGCCTTGCCTCCTAATTAGTAAAAAACAACTGCGGCACGCATACAATCGGCATTTTTAAAGCGAGGGTGCCAGCTAGTGGCTAAGAGATGATATACCATGATAGAATCACAGGCTTGACATTTATGTAAGGGTACAGTACATTTTTATTTGCATCATGATAATGTGACATTAAGTTTTATTTGTCAGTTATCACTACATTGTAACTGAGGGTAGGGGAGATAGCAAAATCAAATCTGGCAGCTGCCAGCCCCTCCCTTTTTGGGCAGCAGGAATTAATTAGGGATTATTTATTTGAAAATCTTCATGCCCTTATTGATAGAGAGATTGTCTCATACATCAGACCATTTACTGGTGAGGTCTTTTCATATCTGGTTTTATGTCTGTGGACATTACTTGCTGTATATTCCAAACATGTAACTACTGTAGCACTTCATGAGATATATTACATTTCTTGAAAAATGCAGTAAGTTTTAACATGGTGCTTTTTAGAAAGTCATTGAGAATATTTCCTCTGTGAGAGTGTATCTGTCCCATCTTGCGAGCTGATTCACTTGTGAACATAAGGAGAGCTATAAAGTAGCTAATAAAAAGGAAATGTCTGCAGTGGCTATTTTTTTATTTTATTTTAAAGATACTACATTGAGTGATAATAAGCAGCTCATGTTTCAAAGAGGAAAAATGTGCGCTTTCTCCCTCTACCCCATGTTTGTTTACAAATCAGTATCTGCACTGAGTTTGAAGGGAAACGTGCAGGAGGATTGCAATTTCACTGCAGGTATTTTGTGTGTGAAGAACAAGAGAGTCACGGGCAGGTCATCGTTTCTCGTTTAATTAAGCAATAACTGATCTTAGAGGAGCTGTGGAGAGCCCTCGAATACTAATAAATAAAGCGAGGGACTGAGGCAATTCTTTCGTTAACTAGTGGGAGCTGTTTATAACTCTATTACTTGCTGGCTGGAATCAATTATTATTACTGATACTCGGTGAATAATTTATAACTAAAAGTACAGGGCAGGCTGGAAAGCAGACCTTTTCTTTAAATGTCATATGTACCTATGAAGGTCAGTTGTCAGGAATAAGGATACCCCAGATGAACACACTTGCAATAACATTTTGTGAAGACAGACTTGAGTAATTGTGACAGCTACCGGCTGTAAGCAAAGAAACTGTGGCCATCTTCTTGCTAATCCGAGATGAAGAGAACAGCAGTCGGAACTCATGTAGGTGATTGGTGATATTATTTTGCGACAATAAAAAGGAAACAAGTGGGTTTTTTTGATGTGTGGGTGGGAGGATTGCTGAAAACCATAGGTCTATTGATGTCTGTGATGGCCTTGCTGAAGGAAAAAGACATTAGGGAAGAAAAAGTCTTCAAGGTGAAGGAAGTTCAGGCTTTTATGCCTCATGAAACATTTAACATTGTTTGTATATATGTCTTTCTCACCACAGCACTCCTTCACATCAGTTAAATTATAACTCCTATCATCCCCAGCCAGCAAGGGCAATGCTAATGGGTATTGTAGTCTGAGACATCTGGAAGGTGCTGGGTTGCGGGTAGTTATTTTAAATGTTTCTAAAACTTTAGTTTAAATTTAGTCGGCTATACTTATAACATCCACAACATTTTTGCACAGAAAGTGCCAATTTCAGAACTGTGAAAGAGTGGCCCTAATTCTCAAATCACTCAAGGTGGGACAGAGGTGCCCTCTTACCAGTGGATGGGGCTCTGTCTACCCTAACAATGGTGACGCACCTGAGGAAATCTCTGCAGATGGAAAGCTGATAGCCCACCGGCAATTGTAAACATAAAGCCATGAAATGAGTGGCTCTAGAATCAGAGCTGGATGAGGCCAGTTTTGGATCTGCTGTTTCCAAAGCCACTCCAGTACATTCCTCTGAGAGAAGGGGCCTAGACTGGATTCTTTAGGTACATCAGTGTAAAGCTGCTATAGCTACTTCTCCAATTGCTTCAAAGAAAATAGAATAAAATAACATAAAATAAATCTATTGGATTGAAGAAACCGGTAAAACTGCCCCTCTATCATACACCTTGACTACAGCAAGCTAGAAAGGTTTGGCAAAAACCAGTTGATCCTCTGCCTCAGTTTTTAGGGTTGAACTATCTGTTACTCTCTGGATCTCTTTGTTTCTAGATTCCCAATGACCTTTTGATGTTTGCCAGCATTATTTCCATATCATAGATGATGGAGATGGTATATCATGATTTGCTCACCCAGTTTACAGCACAGGAGGGACTCCCAGACCACAATTCTGTCTATTTTGCTCATTCTTGCTCTGTAATCCCTTTCAACCAGTGAAGGTTGCATCTGGTCCTGCGTACAGGCAGCAAACCTGTCATCCTATCCTTCTGCCATTCAGTGAATGACACTCATAGTAAAAACACCTGGAATTCTGAATGGTGAAAAGCAAGGCATAAATTGTGTGCTAGAGAGAATGACCACATCCAATGGCTGAACAGCCCGTTCTTTATTTAGAGTGCGGTTGTCAGAGCTTCCCATGGATCTTTCCATTAAAAGATGTAACTCAGTATGGTGGTTTGCCACATCTGTCGGGAAATAGCTGCAGATGGCTTGTCTCATTAGCTGATAGAACTCTTAGTGAACATCATCAAAGAGTATGGGGACCTCAGCTGACTAATGGCAAAGTGTGCCTCCTGTTCAGCCTCATTACACCTCCTCCAGAGTAAGACTCTTAACCTGGTTCTATGGCAGGTGTAATGTAGCCCTGCTTCATACAACCAGCAGACATAGTGAAGTTAAACTCTGTAAATCCATTACAAATTAGTTCTTTTTTAAAAAACACAACTATATTTTTTCCTCTTGATAATGAGGCTATTAAATTATTAGGGTTTTTAAAAAATAGAAATGAAAGGTTTCAAGATTTTGATAGAAGCTATGGCAGTAGCAGGTTTCTTTATCACTTTGTATGTTTGTGATGGAACAAAAAGGTTAAAATCCGATTTGGGAAGTTCGTAAGTTAGCATCTTCAGGTTGTCCAGGAGAGGGCGCTCACAGGTTACTTTCCAACTGCGCACGGGGGTCAAATGTTCATGTTCAGGTTTGTTTGCACAGAGACTGGAAGAGTATGATTGCTGCATTCTAGAGGTATCTACCTGCAGCAGCAACTTTACAATCTTTCCTTAACGGCATGCCTTGATATTTCAGCCCTGACTGCACTATTAAGAATTAACATAGGCCATCCTTTAATTGGTTTCAGTGGGGCTATAGAAATAAATAAGCATTTATCAGAAAGAGCTGATCCAAACAAACATTGTTCATTTTTTTAAAAAAAATAAAGTTATCTTACTTATGGTTCTGAATAGCACTAAAAAGACTGGGCTGAGGACACGCTATAGAAAAAATGTTTTATATGTTTCTTTCTTTTTGCCTTTTTGCGTATATATATGTGTGTATCCCCATCTCCTGTGTGATTAGCAACTTCCACATACAAAGAATGAACTGAAAGGATTAATATGTACTGCATGCTTCTTCCCTGAACAAGCATGACATTGCATGTGGAGAGATCTGGGTGTATAAGAGAATAGAACATTCCTCCACCCCATCTCAGCACATAGGCTTTGGTTTATTTTAAGAAGAATTTAGAACAATGAGGCATTTCTCCATTGAAAATTAGCATGACTGTAACCACAAACATCAAGCTGCTGTTTTCCACTGTTGGTAGGCATGGCCAAAGGGCAGAAATGAAGATCATAATACATTTGTTTTGAATTTTTAAACTGGTTTGATTATTTGCATCACGAGGCTGATTCACAGCCCCAGTCCAACAATTTGCTATGCATTCCATTTCCAAAAGCATAGTTTCATCCTCCACCCAGCATACCATAAAGACCTGGGAATGGCTTTTTCCACATTGTAATCTCTCTATCCAGGTTGGAATGTTTCTTCAGTCATTGATTGACAAATGCAACACAGCTCTCTTATTTGGTGCTTCCTAAATTTCAGTGCTTGCAAGTGTCCCTGGTGTGACTCTTTCTCTGTGGAAGCTGATGAGAGTGTGGGAGGAGAAAATCCTACCATTTCACTTATCCAGCTCCCCCTTGATTCTAATAAACTGATAAAGGTTAAGAAATCTATTTCACAGATGCCTCATCCGTTTAAAATGATAATGATAATTGTAAGAAAATATTAACAATATATGTCAGTGTAGCTGTGAATATATTGTATATGTTCTTCTGAAGGAAAGCAACGACAACTGTGGAATTGACCAGGATTTCCCGAAGACTAGTCACAAGAGCCAGCCATTTCTGGAACTGGTAAGACTCCCTGTAAAAACTCCCCCCCTAGTTTTGTAAGAGAGGGTATTCTGGGTGAAAATGACACGAGTTTCTGTAAACTTGTCTGTTTCATCAGTGATGAGGGAAGTACAGACTGAAAGCTGTTACAATGTGCAGGTAATACAGAAAGAGGTGTTAAACACAGCATTGTGTGGATCTTATCAGCTGTGTTACGATGGAATTGTATCTAGGTCACTAGGCAGAATAGACCTAGCAAATGGAAAAGAGTCTTTTCTTGCGCTAACTCAATCATGACATTTAAAGCAGGGTAAATGTAAATTGTGAACAGTACCAATGTGCAATAATTAAAAGATAGGATGGTGTTCAAATAATCCTTCAAGCACTTGAAAATTCATGCTTGATTATGAAAGAAAATGTAAAATAAAAACAGTGCTATCCATGTCCTAAAAATTCTTATTTCAGTGGAGCTCCGAAGAAAATACTTATGTCAGTCTCTTAGGCTGGGTCTACCTAGCTGATAGGATACAGATCCATCAATGGATCTTGCTCAGTCTATTTTTTTTTTTTCAGTTTACAGCAGACTCAGATTAGTTTGTGAATGGGGGTTTGGGGGGGGAGAGGAGTTGATGCATATCTCTCCCTCACCATGCTACTTTCCTTTGAGAACCACCTCCCAGTGCTATTTATCATATTAGAGAAAACGGAGGCCTTGCCTAGTAAATGGCATCTCTCCTTTCAGGAAAATCAGGATTTTGTTCTGTATTTGGTTAAAAATCAAGACATTGGTGCTGCCAGAGCAGGCCAGTTCCTTCCACATATAGCTAAAATGCAGTATACAGCCATTTTATCTTTTTTCCTGGGAGGGGGGCAATGGGAAAACTTGAGGAGAACAATGTTATCTTCTCAACCTCCTGTATACTTCCATTAATGAAGCAGTGAGGTTGTCCAGTAAATGCCTTGGTGGGAAACATTCTTCATATGTATTGAGAAAACCTGTTTCAAAGGAATATTTTATTGAGACAATTCATGAGCTCTGTACAAAATGATACATCAAAAAGTCTGGATATCTAATCAAGCTTTGGTTGGTGTCCCAATTGCAGTTTCCTGGGGGGAAAATGATAATATGTAAGCTATTGTAATGAATTGTTCACAGAATAAAGTATACATAAAAGGTCCTTCCAGATAGGGGGCTCCTAGTATTCATCATCAAGAGATATTGTGGAACTATTCCATTCTTTCCTCCTTGACACATATTTTCTGATAAAAAAAACTAAGATGAGAGACATGGTAGAAAAACAACAAAGTGCTTTCTGCTTTATTAATGGAAGATAATAACAACATTTGGGCACCCTGTCAGTAAAATACAGTTTTTGAAGCAGGTTGATGGCAAGATGTAGGCACCCAAAGACTTGAAACCTCAGCTGATTCAGGACGCAACAGCCCAAGACTGATGGAAGAGGTTGCACTTGGCTAGCACAGTATTTAATTTCACTAGGTAATAATTTCTTTGGGGCTGTGATTCAAAGAGCTGGTCCTGTCTACCTAGTGGTCTGGGATCTGGATGTCACCTGCTGTCTTAAAAACCTTCCAAAATTTCATGATTAGCAATAGGAGTTTGTCACTAGGTTTCCTGCTTTTAGAGGCAGGGTGAGAGTTTATCAAGTCTTCTCTGTTATTCTACTCAAAGGTGGAAAATATTATCTTAGGACTATGAACAGTGGGGTTAGGAATCCACTCTGTATTGCAGTCTGAATTTTAAAGGAAGGTGCTGAAGCCTGACTTCAACATAGGTTCCAAACTATGGAAATCTTTAAAGTTGGACTGAAACCTGGAGCACATTTGTGCATGAAAGCCACTTTCTATCACTATCTACAACTCCCAGAATCCTCCAGTAGAATGGGAATTTCAGGCCAAAAACTGACTTTCTAATGGTGCCTCATTTTTCATATTCTATCCTTGTACCTATTGAGTTGACTTCATAGTACTATGTTTTCCTGAATGGCATGGACTAGAATTGAGCTAGTTTGTTTCTTGCTGCTTGTGTTATTAACTCACTGCTGTTTTAAATTCACATTATATGGCATTACTTGTTAGTTTGATTATTTTTTATTCAAGTTTTTTTTTAAATTCTGCCTTTTAATCTTAAAAGACAGAAAGTCAAAAGTCTTAAACGACTGCAAGTCACTGAAAGCAAATCTTCAGGCTGAAAATACATAACAATCATAAACGTTACTGACATAAAGCAAACATGGTGATTCCAGATGAGTTCCTGACAGTGTGGTCACCCTGCCAGGTTAGTGGGGGTCGTGTAGGTCAGGGGGTCATCTAAGTCAGGTGTCCACCTAGGTCACCTGATTGTCCCCCCCATTTGTATTGGCATCTGGAAAAGGCAGTATTGCCTTTTAATTTGGATTTGGGGTTTGTATGCTCACATTTGCAGATCGGCATTTCACTATCCCCTTCTCTACTGGCTTCACTTTATTAGAAACACAGGCAGGCAATCAGAATGAGGGGGAAACAAAGGCTACTTGATAAGTGACTATGAATATGCTGATGTGTTGCAAGAATCATCTCCCCTCCTTGCCGCAGCTGCTGTGATTGTATGTCTGGACATATATTCATATGGTGAACACATGCACACAGTAGAAGCACCCACTTGCGCTGAGGCAGCTACACAATGGAGTCCTGTCTGGCTTTCCAAACTGATTTCAGTATGTGGAAGTAAAGGGGTCAAACCTGGGGCAAGGATACTACTCAATGAAGCTGGGAAACAGCCCTCATGTAGGTTCAGCCCTGGTCAGTTGAAAGGCAAATCATGGAATAGGGATTCAGCTTGTATTGGATGGGCTTGCGCTCTCCCTGAAGATTGCAGCCGGGGGTGCTCCTGGATTCATCTCTGAGCCTGGAAGCCCAGGTCTCAGCAGTAGCCAGGAGGGCATTTGCACAGTTAAGGCTTATGCGCCAGTTACACCTGTTCCTTGAGATGTTAGATCTGGCCACGAAGACACATGCCTTGGTTACGTCCTGGCTGGATTACTGTAACATGCTCTACAGGGGGCTGCCTTTGAGAAGTGTTCAGAAACTTCAGTTCAGATGCAGCCAGATTGTTAACTGGGGCTGGCTACAAGGATCACACAACTCTTCTGTGGCAACAGCTCCACTGGCTGCCAATCTGCGTCCGGGCACAATTCAAAGCACTGGTTTTGACCCTATACAGCTCAGGTCCAGGTTATTTGAAGGTCTGTAATTTTCCTCATGAACCAACCTGTGCTTTGAGATCTGCTAGGGAGGCCCTTTTCTCTGTCTCACCACCCTCACAGGTACATCTGGTGGGAACATGTGAGAGGGCCTCCTCGGGCCCTAGGCTCTGGGACTCTCTTCTCAGAGAAAATAGGCTGGCATCCTCCCTACTTTCTTTTCACAGACAAGTAAAGACCTTTCTGTGTAGAAAGACATTTTACAAATAAGTCCCATCCCACCAAAATAATGTGCTGGATTTTGCTAATTGTTGTGCTGTTGTGTGTGTTTAATGATATATATTTTTATCTGGTTTTAATTTTTGATTGTTTAATTTTGTTTTAACTTCTGTATCTTGTGGATTTTTAATATGTTTTTTAAATTTGTTGTAAACTGCTTTGAATCTTAAACTGGGGAAAAGGCAGGATAGAAACAACAACAACAACAACAACAACTGATGAGGGCTTTAATGGTTTTGTAGAAGAGGGCATTTCAGCAGACGTTGCTTGTCACACAATCAGGTAACCAGCAGCCTCTTCTGAAATTCCCTTGTCTACACAATCGTTAAAAGGTACAGGAGCCCTCTCCAATTGTCATTCTTGCAACTCTATTTATCTCTGTTTAGATGTGTGAGTTTCTAAGAACAAACAAAATATCTGAGCAAGGGGGAGATCTATGGCAGAGCCATTACTGCATCCAGACCCCTGCCAGCTCACTGCAGCGGGACATGGGAGGTTGCAGCTGACTTTTCTCCAGCATTTTTTAAACAACCGCCTTCTCTTGCCTTTACATTTTCCAGTCCATTGGAACAAAGAAGATGGAACTTCACTAGCCCAGCTTCACACTAGTATAGTCAGGAGACCTAATCCAAGAGACTGCCAGGGGCATTATGAGGCTTTGGATGCAGTGGACCCAAAACTGCTTTTAACACAGTTATAAAATTACCCATACAGGCTCCTAGTGCCAGTGGAGCACCCCTATATCTTTCTGTGGACATGTTAGGCACATCTTGCAGGGATGTGCTGCCTCATTCATGAAACTCCTTGCTAGTGGTGGAGTGGTACTTCCACACCACCCTAAACTCAATCAGCTCATGACAAGATTTATATGAAGGTGACTTATTAAAGAAATACGAGTATTACAGTTCAAATCTGTTGCTTGCCAGTTCACAGAATCATAGAGTTGGAAGAGACCACAGGGGCCATCCAGTCCAACTCCCTGCCATGCAGGAATACACAATCAAAACACTCCTGACAGGTGGCCATCCAGCCTCTATTTAAAAACCTCCAGACACTCCACAGTGTATCCCACTGTCAAATTGCTCTTACCATTAGGAAGTTTTTCCTAATGTTTAGGTGGAATCTCTTTTCCTGTAGTTTGAATCCACTGTTCTGTGTCCTAGTCTCTGGAGCAGCAGCAAACAAGCTTGCCCTTTCTTCCATATGACATTCTTTTAAATATTTAAGCAAGGCTATCATGTCACCTCTTAACCTTCTGTTCTCCAGGCTAAATATACCCAACTCACTAAGCTGCTCCTCATAGGGCATGGTTCCCAGGCCTTTTACCGTTTTGGTCATCTGCCTCTGAACACAGTCCAGCTCGTCAACATCTCTCTTGAATTGTGCTGTCCAGAACTTGACACAATATTCCAGCTGGACCCATGACCAAAGCAGAATAGAGGGATACTATTACTTCTCTCAACCTCAGGGTACATTTCTGGGTTTGGTAGTGCAGTTGCCTCCAGAGGTGGAGAACATCATAAGCTAAATTCATTTTACATTCTTGAGGTTGAACATGATTCCAGTCTGATTCTGGACTCTGAATTTCATGATTTTTGTTTGTTTGTCTCATGGTTTTAAGCTGCATTTAAAGGTGCATCAGTGGGTTGTTTTCAGGATTATTACACTCTTTGCTTGGTTAAGCCAGGCTGCTTGATTATCATTAAAGTGTTATTTATTTCTTTTTTATTAAACCCCTTTTTACATTCATGTTACAGGTTAATTTATACTTTTATTTCATGCACTACTTGGCTTTACTGATTAATATGCCCCATGGCATTCAATAAAGCCAGGCTGTGGTGGAAATAAGAGTGGTATTAATTTCTAACATTGCTATAAATTTGCCTTAATAAAACTAGCTCAATAACACTGCAGTAGTAATACAATGGATGCTTCCAAATTGTTAACAAAGTCTCAACTGAGAGAAAAACACATTTTCCCTCCCCTAATTTGGTATTACTTGGATACTGGAATTTTAAAAGTTTTTTTTTTCTTATTTTAAAGAAATGCTCACATGTGTTTTGAACTAGTTTCCTCCTCTGCTTTTAAAGGGCACTTGCAATGTTGTTAATATGAAAAAGACCACTGAATATTACTATGATTTAAAAGGTGCGCATTCTCTCTAAAGATTACACGATCCTTTGCAAGGAAATATTTTCCAATATTGAAAAGAATAAAACTGAATGCTAGAAGGTTCTGGAAAGTGGAACTAGTAACCTGAGAAGAGAGAATGGATTCATTCTTTTTCTTTCTCTCTCTCTCTCTCAGCAGTAATATAACTAGTATTGATTTACATTTGCTATAGCTTCCCATTGATTTACATCAGTGCTTCACAGAGAGGAAAATATCCTTCTCAACTCCTGCTAATCAGTCTGCATTACTATGCAAATATTTTTTTAAAAAAATATTTCTTATTATGGATCTCATTAAGTACAAAGCCTTATGGTTTTAGCTGGTTTATTTAATGAATCTTTAATATAACTATGCTTCCTCTGACAGCCATCAAAAGAAAAGTGGTAGAGGGGTAGGAAATGCAGCTCCTCTTTTAAAATCTGGTCTTTAATTTCATCTCTCGGCAAAAGCACTTGTTGACTTCCTTCGATGTTAAGTACCCAGTGGTGCTGGGTAAAAAATCCTGGAGAGCCCAACTGTAGCATATCTTGGGACCCAATATTTTTCTGATGCATACTCCACATATTCTTGGCATCCAGAATTTTCTCAATGAGACAGGTGCCCAGGTTGGGAAGCAGGTAGGCTTTCTACATCTGCAAATGACACACTATGGCATTACAGTCTCCTGCATTTCACTGCAAGTGGAGACAAGGGGAAAGAAGCTGAATGATATTGCAGCATGATAATTAAGAAAATGCATGCTAAACAACTAACAGCCTGGTTCACAACCCAATTAAACTGAAGTACTTGGGTTTAAACCGATTTAAGTCTCATTGGCTTTAATAGAGCTAAATCAGCTAGTATTTTGCTTAAGTAGCCTGGCTGTTTATTCTAGCTTATAAAAAATAGAAATGAAAAGACTATAATCTTGAAGAGTCTAGGTTTTACATAGAAAAATAAATAGTGTATGTACATTGAGAAAACTGGCATTTAAAAGTTGTTCTGGTTTTGGTATGATTGGGCAATTTTACTTTTTGGTTTTAACCTTTGGATGATCACAGTATTAGAATGTGACTGCATATGGAGAACAAGGCATTATGTATGAAAATGTCTGAAGGATTTTAAAAAAACTCATTCTTCTTAATCCAGCACCTCTTCAAAGTTAAACTAAAACTAAATTATGCTGAGTTAAACTAAGCTAAGCTAAGATTTATGACTAAAGACACTGATTTATGAAATTACAATTCAATATGTGAATATCTGTTTCTTTCTAAAAAATGCATTGCTGCTGCTGCTGCTGTTGTTTTTAACTGCTGACAAATGGATTTAATTTAAATCAACCTACGAATGAGAGACCTCCAGCTCACCCTATCATCAACAGCCCTGCTCAGGTCTTGCAGACTCAGGGCCATGGGTCCCTTGATTGAGTCTTGTTCCAGTGTGCCTTCAAGTTATTTCTGACTTATGGTGATCCTAAGGTAAACCTATTGTGTGGTTTTCTGGGGCTAAGAGTGTGTGTGCTTCCAGTGGGTTTCCATGACAGAGTGGAGAACTGAATCCTGGTCTCCATGGTCGTAAGTCAACACTCAAACCACTTATACCATGCTGGCTCTCGTTATCCATCTGTGATGCAGTCTTCTTCTTTTTTTACTGACTTCTAACTTACTCTTCTAGTGAGACATGTGTTGAAAGTACAACAGTCTCAGTTTAGCCATCTTGGCTTCTAGGGAGAGTTCAGGCTTGATTTGCTCTAGGACCCAGTAATTTGTCTTTTTAGCAGTTCATGGTATTCACAGAACTCTCCTCCAGCACCACATTTCAAATAAGTTGATTTTCTTCCTATCAGCTTTCTTCACTGTCAAGGTTTCACAATCGTACATAGAAACTGGAAATACAATGGCATGGACAATCCTAATTTTAGTGTTCAATGATATGACACTTGAGGATCTTGTCTAGTTTCTTCATAGCTGCTCTTCCAAGTCCTAGTCTTCTTCTGATTTCTTCTGCAGTCTCCATTACCATTAAAGACAGAGCCAAGGTATGGAAAATCTTGAACTCTCTCAATGCCTTCATTGTCTGTTTTAAAGTTATGTAAAACATCTGTGGTCATTATTTTTGTTTTCTTCATGTTCAGCTGTAAAGCTGCCTTTGCACTTTCTTCTTTGACTTTCTTCAGTAATTGTTCCTTGTCTTTGCAATTTTCTGCTAGTAGTATAGTGTCATCTACCTAGCTTAAATTATTGATGTTCCTTCCTTCAGTTTTCACTGTTCCTTCCTCCAAGTCTAATCATGATTTACATACACATGATCTTTCTTCACATTTTGTAAGGTTAACACTTTTCAGCTCTGGGTCAGCCTAGAATAAAAGACAAGATGGTGCCCTCTCTCCATTCCAACCATGGGTTGGCAATTCAGTATTACATCTTAAACACCAGGAATGCCAAGAGTTCTTTAGTACACATGAAGTAATCAGGCTAATTTAGGGAGCCAGGGACAAATTTTGTGGTAGAAAGGAACAGGTGAATTCAAGAAAAACAGGTGGGAAGTTGCCATTATTATCACCCTTGGGCATATGCTGCCTGAGGCAATCACCACACCCTTCCCAATGGTACAGCTAGTCTTGTCTCAACCATTCAGAGTATCAGCGCTGCCTCCTCATAGCATTCTGGCCTAGTTTTCTTGCCACAATATGCCTGGAACTGTCCTGCAGAACATATTTTTAGTTCTTTCAAATATATTCTCAAAAGAAAAAGGAGGGTTGCATTAGCTAATATGAGATTTGGCTTTTGCACTTACGTGTGACATTGAGTTGACATTTCCTTGAGTCATATCACCAACTTCTCTATCCTATGAGTTATGAAAGGTTTGGACCCTTCCAAGGTACAGGTGATGCTGGAAAACTTTAGGTTCAATGTGTACTGCTGTCACTGATTTCCATTCCATGTGGCATTTTATTGCCCTTTCATCTAGTTTGGAGAGATCTTTCTCAAGCTCTTCACAGCACAGGTTTTAATCAGCCTGAATAAATGGAAGCTATCCACTACCCTCACTGTCATGGTGATCGTATACAGATAGCTCCTAGTGCTGCCAGTCAAAAGATTTCCTGCATCTTTCTAGGTATATATGCATAGAAAAAAATCTCTTTAGTGGGCAAATGGGAAAAAGAATATCTTTCAAGTCACTCAGTGAAGGTTGAGAGTAAGGGGAAAAAATGAGGAAAATCATCTGAGGGAATGGAATAGAGCCTCCTGCAGGAGGTCATTGACCAGAAATTCTCCACAGTGCTACATTTCCTTGTAGGGTCACCAGGTCTCCCTTATTGCAAAGGATGTCCCTTATTTAAAGGCTAGAAAGCTTTCCATTATGAGCATTAAATAGGACAGCAAAAATCCTGTATTTTCAGATATAAGACCAAAGAGGACTCTCAGATTATACACCAAATGTTTGGGGCCTGATGCAAGTGCCTCTGGTGCCCATTCTTCCTACTGTGGACTGAGCAGTGTGCTTCTTCTGCGGAAGTAGAATTCCTTCTCTGAGACGGCTCCTGGCCTGCGATCATGATCTTCCCAGGAGTCAGGGGATTCCTGAAGTTATTTGAGGTCTCGTGAGAGCCCAGAAATCTCACGAGATAACTGAAGCTGGGTCCTTATGTATGCACGCCTCACATTTCATGGCCATTCTTCTGCTGGCTGGCTCTAAGAGTGCAAGGTCTCCAAATTAGCGTTTCTCTGAGTTGAGCTGCCAATGATTTGCTAATTACTAAGCAAGAAAGAAGAAAATGTAGGTGGTAATACCTGATAACCTATTTTTGCAACTGGATGGGCAACTTGATTCTAATTTGTAACAGAGAGGCCAAAGAATGAAGAACTCAGTATATTGGCTGGCAGTTCAAAATTACAGTCCTGTGGCATCTAGAAGACCAATCAGTTTTATTATCATTCATTTCACTGTCCTTTTTTGCTGTTTTGAAAACCCGGCAACTTTATTTCCTTGTCAGTCTCCCTTGTGTTTTCCATCTTACTCTTGAAAGGATCATGCTTCCCAAGCTTATCTAAACCTTGGCCTGAGTCCTGGGGCTTATTCACACTCTAGAATTATAGCTATATTATTTCAATTCAACTGCTGTGGTTCCATCCCATGGGATCCTGGGGTTTTCAGGTGAGGGAGGGGACTTTAGAAACCTCAGCCAGAATTGATGCCTCTGAACAAACTACAAGCCCCACAATTCCACAGGAAGTAGCCATAGCAGTTAAAGCAGAATCATAGTGGGGTAACAGTGTAGTGTGAATGGGCCCTTGGCCTGGACATCTTAGTCACAGGATTGTCCCTAGTTGCCATGCTCACAGTGAGCAATTCCTGGAGCTAAACTCTTCTGTTCCCAGCTTGGGGCCAGTTTTGGGGAACCAAAGGTCCTCCTCACATGAAAAGGAAAGAGGACCTCTCCAGACGGCTTGAATCACATGCGTGGCAACAAAGAGCCAAACACATCCATACATTGCAGTTACTAAAACACAGCATTTCATGGATGTGATAACATTAAAGAGGAACGACTGAAAGCTGTTCAAAAGCTTTCATGCTTCATAACCGAGGAAGGATGTTCAATGCTGACATTATTTCCACGTCTGCTGTCTCCTCTATGCGGCTTCCTCTGCTGTACTAAAAGATCAGATGATCTACTGCATCAATTGATTGATTCGTCGTTGAGAAGTAAGGTCCTGTCCCCTTATTTCTCTTCCTTTTGGGGACTTAGACCCAGACACCCCTGCTTGTGCTTAGATTTCGTTTTCCCTCTCCAGTATATGTTTTTAACAGCCGTAACAACGCAGAGCAGAGAGCCACTGAGGGCCGCTCTGGGCAACCAAAAAGAAGGCCTGCATTTTCCGGCCACAAGGCGGTGCCATAAGCTGCTGCTTCGACGTTGCGCGATGGCTCCTTTTTCCTTCCTCCTTCCACGCTGCCGGCGCCGCCTCCCTCTCCTCAGGCCCCAGCTTGGGAGCTGAGGAAGCGGGCTCTCGGTAGATCAATGGCCTTCATAGCTGGTCGTCCCCCTTAAGTTCTGTTAAAAACCCACAATGCATTCGGAGTGATTCGACACCCCGATCGTAAGCAACGCCATCGCAGGGGAAAGGGAAGCGGCGCAGGATGAGGGCTGGTCTCAGTTCTCCAGCCGTATTGTGCTCCCTGTTGCCCCGCTGGCGCATTGCTGGCCTGGAGTTTCGGATCGTCCGCCGCTGAGCAGGGAAGGCAGAACAGCCTCTTCTAATCCTTTGCAGTATAGAGTCTAAATGCCTTTCTTTGCCTGCTTGTAAGGCTGCGGTGCTCCTATTTTCGGTGGTAAGGCCCACTGAATTCAACAGGATTTACTTTTGGAATAACCATCCTGCTGTTAGCCTCTGTTTTTTAGCCCCCTTAAAGAGAAGCGGGCCTAAGGCCCCTTCCTACTTGCCTTCTAAAAGAAGCTCTAAGGAACAGTCTTGCAATACAGTCATGGCCTGGAGGGGCAAAGTCCTTGGAGTTTTTGATGAGAAAGGACAATGACACTCTCTGCTATCTACCCTTAGATTTGCCCATTCTTCCTTCCGAATTTAGCTGGAGAGGATGTGGATTTTCCTAGGAACAATGTGCTTTTTGAGCTACCCCTCTTGTCATCTAATATAATTCAGGGTGACTTGGTCTTGAGGGGGAAAGACGCATTTGCTTTACAAACATGGGACTATGACTGATGTGTTTGCAAGGGACACACGGACCAGAGACCCAAAACTGTCAGTGGCTTTTGGTATGCAATGCTGATTCCGTACGCCAAGCTCATATGCTAGAGTAACATAGACTAAACCTCCACTCCTAGAATTATGCACTGAATGTGTTAACATGTTCCTTGTGTTGAATGGCAACATGGTGCAACTGCATGTGCAACCAAAGAGGGGGCTGCCACCAGTTTCAGCAGTGACAAGTGGATGGCTATGCGTCAGCCAGGAATGCAGATCTGCATGTGTTACGGTGCTTGTGCTGACTTGGACTGAAAACAAGCTGCATGCGTTTAGGAATAGTGGTTGAGCTTTCCCAGCGTGGAGAGCAGGCAAAGCTTCTCCTAGTCAATTTAAGTGTGTCAGAAAGCACAGTACCAGCACAGTCTGTACAAAGGCAGCAAACTTAATATATATGTACAAATGGTTGCCTGCTTTTTGCTACTGAAGCTGAAAAAAGGCAGCCTGTGTAGTGTGGAATGTTAGCTTTGGATTATGACCAGAAAAACCTCATTTCAAATGCCTGTTCAGCCCCAAAGATTCTTGGGTGCTGTGGGTCCATTGCTGTCTCTCCTGTCAGGACTGAATGTATGTGACTGTTCATGGAGGAGAGGGCTAATCCAGCTGGCTAGATATCCCTTTAGTATCAATCAGAGATAGGATGGCCCTGAATAACAGGTGCTGGGGAATATTCCGCAGGAAGGTGCTGCTGCATTCAAGTCCAGCTTAGGTAGGCTTCCCCTAAGCAACTGGTTGCTGTGGGAACAGAGTGCTGGTTTAGATGGGCCGTTTGTCTGATCCATGGTGGCTCTTCTAATATTCTTATTATGTGCATCCTGAGCTTCGTAGAGTGAAGTGGTGGTGGTTCAGAACCAGAGCCTGAGAAATGTAACTTTTTGGATGGCAGCTCCCAGAATCTCCATGTTGGACTGGGGAGTCTGGAGGCTATAATCCAAAAGAGTAACTTTCCCAAGCTCTGAGAAGAAAAATATAATAATGGACAGAGCTCAAAACAACACAACAGAACTAATTTCTCCTGAGAACCGAGTATGAACCACATACCAGGCTAGTTCCTAGCCCTACCTTTAGGAAGACAGCCATTTTCTTCCTGGCTGTTTGAAGCTGCAGTCCCCAAGGTCTGTGCTGTCCTTCACTGGGCCTTTGATTCAGAGGGTCTCTCAAAGGCCTCTGTGGGCTGCCAAAGCCATTTGCTACAGTTCAGCTCAGGTATCAAGCTCTCCTTTGATTGCAGTGCAGGCGCAGGCCTTGCTAATTGCAAAGGTATAGCCTTTTAATTAAAAATCAATGAGCCTGATTTTATTGTGCCTTTCTTAGATTGATGCTAGAGAGCCACACACTTTCCTTTGGATTTAATTAAAGTTTTTGGTGAGATAAATAACGGGCGCTTTTATTACCTGGTCCTTGTAGCTTTTTTTGCCCGAAGAGCACATGACAGGCTGATTAGCAAATTTCAAGGCTGGTAGAGAAGGAAGGAACAGACTTTGCAGCCTTGAGGCAATTTGTGGTCCTCATCAAGCTTCTTGCTTCCTCTCCAGCTTCCTTTTGAAGCCACAATAATGCATTCAGGATAAAATCAAGGGTTGTTCTAATTATCCTGCTCTTTAACACGATGGTTTAGGGTGCGGGAGGAAATGGCAGGACATTGTGGCATCAGCCGTACACGTGGAGCCATCCTGTAGGAGATTGCTTCATGACTTATCTGGAGCTTAATTTACAATGGGGTCTACTAGGGCTTAGTCCTAGATCACATAAAACAATAATGGAGCACAGAGCTTAGAAGAGTTGCTTTGTGGGTTTTGGGTGTTGTGATCCAACAACACCACTTTTCTGAGCACTTAACAGAGTATTGCTTTTTCTCAGGGTCAAAGCCCATAGTATAGAGTTCGAACACATGTGGCTTGCCTGGTGGGGTGAGACTCTAGCTTTCATCAGCCCCAATCTGCATGGCAGGTAGTTGGGGATGCTGGGAGTTTTAGTCCAACGATGTTTTGATGACACAGGCTTTCTGTGACTGCTATAGTAGATTTTGAACCAAGAACCTAAGAAACCCCAAGCATCAACACTGGCCAGAGGGGAGAACAGTGATTTGATTTGCCAAAGCAGCTTCCAGACAGCGGAAGGCCAAGCATGTCAGCCGACCTCTGTATATGCTTATATCAGGCATGAGCAACTTGTTGCCTCCCAGATGTTTTTGGATTGAAGCTCCCAGTATTCCTCTCCATTGGCTATACTGGCTAGGGCTAATGGGAACTGAAGTCCATTGATAGCTGGAGGGTCACATATTGGTCAGCTTTGGCTTGTACTGCCTTTCTGCTGTGAAAATGGCACTCAAGGAAGCTCACACTGCTGACAATGAATCAACAGCATTTAGTAAAACAATGTGAAAAGAGACAAGCAGCATATAACCTGACTAAAACTAAGGCCATTTCTGCATTAGATTATTATAGTGCTTATTATTCCACTTTCAACATCCTATGGAATCCTGGGGTTTGCAATTTAGAGAGGGGCTTGAGGCCCAGGATTCTGTAGGATGTTGAAAGTGGAATAATAGCACTATAACAGTCTAGTGTGGAAATGGCCCTAAGCTGACTAAAATGGCAAGATCAGCTGTTGATATCCTAACCTGGCAGATTCCATCTTGTGCAAAGTTTTTTTTAAAAAAACTTAGTTCAGAAGCAGAAGACATCAATCAGAGCTTGGAAATCAGAGCTTGGAAATCAGAGCTTGGAATCAGAGCTTGGAAAAGTTATTCTTTCGGACTGTACCTTTCGGACTGAACTGGTTATCTCATAATCAGTAAAAATGTCAAACCCATCAGATCTTAAGGTGTGGCTGTTGTTGTTGTTGTTGTGTGCCTTCAAGTCATTTCCAACTTATGGTGACCCCACGGTGAACCTATCATGGGGTTTTCTGGGGCTGAGGGTGTGATGCTCCCAAGGTTACCCAGTGGGTTTCCATGGGTGAGTGGGAAATTGAACTCTGGGCCATTTCTGCATTAGACTGTTATAGCGCTATTATTCAACTTTCAACATCCTATGGAATCCTGGAGTTTGCAGTTTAGGGAGGGGCCAGCCTGACGCAGACAAACAGACAAACTCACAAACAGACAAACTTTGACTTTTATATAGTAGATATAATGCAATGATGTATGTAATGTAATCGTATGCCTGTGTAAAATGTATTGGCTTTGATGGAGAGTTAAATCTATTGAATCAGCTTTGCTCAATGTGGCACCCTCCAGATGTGTTGACTGCAATCACCAGCTAGCTGTGCTTGTTGAGACTGATGCACTTTGTAGCCCCAGGCAGCAGAACTAGCTGGGTATTCCAGTCTAGTTCATCAGGAGGGTGCTGAGTTGGGAAGGGGATTGTGATCTCCTTTTAAAGGAAGATGATGACAGTTGAAACACAGAGGCTGAGATCCTGCATCAGGGTTATGCAGAATAAAACAGCATGTGGAGTTAGCCATAGATTGTGCTACTCAGCCCCTGTGCTGAATGGCAATATTGGGTAACTGACTGCACACCTGAATGTGCAACTGAATGCAGAACCATATATGCATGGTCATCCACATTCACATGTGCATATGCTTACACAATGCTTCTCCATGCACAAGTCTGCTTGTGTAGTCTTGAAATGAATGCAGGTATTGCTTATCAGAAATGCCCAGCTGCTTCTGTAATGAAGGTCTTGTGTGTGTAAAACAGCAACAGGCTTCCAACTGCAGTCAAACATCCTTAAGCCTACTGTGATTGCTAGTTATCAGTATGTTTCACTCCGTGCAAGATTGTTGCCGAAGTATTTGTCCTTATTGAGGCTCACAGTTGAAATGTGTAGGTCATCTCCACCCATTAATTAATGCGCACACCTCTTGAATCAATCCTTCAATTGATTTTCATAACACAGTTGATTTAAGCAATGCTAAAATGCCAATCTTGATTTGCCTTATTGCTCATAAAGTAGTTAGTCCAAGCATCTATTGACTGATAGCTTCCTTCTTCAGCTAGTGTGGAACAGCTAGTATCCAGAGAAAAATTGATTGGCTAGAGTGTGTTCGTCACATCAGTTACTCTGATAACAATTTCTTCCAGAGGAACAGTTCCATTTTTTGTATAGGAAAATGACAGTACAACTTTTTTTCCCCCTGCAGTCCTATAGTTAAGTCCCTTACCATGCCTGCTTGCAAATTTGTAGTTCTAAGAACATTGGCAGTCAGTGCAGGGTGGACCCAACGGGTTAGCATAACATTTGGATGTGGACATTTAGATATGGAGATGCACTTTGGGAACTAATTACTGTAAATAGAATAGTAATGAAACTGAAACGTAACAAATCTCCCCACAATGGGGAATACAGTGGCTAGGGGCCTTTTCACAGTTATATCACTACTATTCTACTTCAACTGCAATTGTTCCATCCTGTGAAATCTTGGAATCGACAGTTTAGGGAGGGGCCTTTGGAATCCTCAGCCATGGAGCTCCTCTGGTGCCTCTGATTAAACTACAACCCCCAAGATTCCACAGTGTTGTAATTTTGTAGTGTGAAAGAGACCTAGGTGACCCATGTGTTTATTCAGTCTGCTGCTGTCCGCATGTTAATTTCTAATTGGCAACTTCATGGTTTCTGCTTTCCCTTCTTAGGGTTATCATTAAACTGGACATGAACTGGACAGCCCATGCAAACACAGGATGCCTTTAAAAAGATGAGTTTCCTCTGTAGAAAGTAGGACAGAGGGCCATTCTGAATTCAGTGGGGCTTGCTTCCAGCTAGTTATGCATTTCTGCACAACACAGGATCGTATTTAATCTGTGACACCAAGGCAGCACTTCTATGGATACTTATCTGGGAGCAAATCTGTTCATGAGGACAGTTAAATCCCACCATTTTAACTTGACTGCCTCCTCTCTTTTTAAGGCACAAGCTGTTCAGCTACCATCTTTTAATAGAAAAGGAGAAATGGTGTCTATCTTGCTATTTTATGGGATGAAACTAAGAACCTAATATACCTCTTATCTCAAACTCCTGTAACTCCCACTGTGTATATTCCCTTCTGAACAGGGCTAGATTCTCCTCCCAACAAGACATCTGGTTAAAAGTGTGATTTAATTTAGCTTCAGATCTTTGCCCTCTGTTAACTGGTTTGGTTTTTTTTTTTTTTTTTTTTGGTGGGATGGGGGAGAGTCACAGTTTTAAAAAAATTATTTCAAGGAACAAGGATTTAACTGAAGAATGTGAATTTCAGGTTCTGGAAGGAGAAAGTTGCCATTAAAACCCCTTTTGATAAAGCTGGTAACACTGTAAAATGTGTAAGTGGAAAGTGAGGAAATAGACAATGAGTCAATGGAATTTCAAATAGTGACATTAACTTCATTCCAGTAGTCACTCTCTGCCTGTGAAACTTCAGAGCAGAGCTTGGACCGAGGAGACAATTTCACAAGCCTTTTTCTCAGAAGCCAAGAGGGCACAGAGATCCCCACATCTGCTTCCTTAACTATCATCTGGGAGTATGAATGGGAAAAGAAACAGTGGGCCGAAACAGTTAGTAGGCTGAGAGAGAAGGAAAAGGTATTCTGTGTTAATACAGTGAATTTGAAGTGCTCTTCCTTCCCTCCCCAACTGAGTTCTTCAAATTATCCATTAACCAAAATATCAAAATGGTCCAGTCCAAGTTAACAGTCGTGGAAACTAATGCTATGGAGATGATAAATATTGTTTACGTAGAGTAGCTTTCCCTCCCTGACAATCAAAATGGAGCAGGAGCATGTGCAATGGATTCTATATTTGATGGCAGCTACCTAGAAGTTGATTTGTTCAGCCCTTTTTCATACTTGTAGAAAACAGAATGTATGCACAAATTTCATGTGACATGGATTTGGAGTGAAGAAAGAAAACAGAGTGCCCCATTTTTTTTATTTATTTGTGAAAGGATGTATACACTGCCTTTTGGCCCGAAAGGTGCCTTATAAGTTCATAACAACAGAACTGAAGCAGGAGGAGAGAGAAAAAAAAGCAGAGAACACATTTAATCCCATTTAAAATAATTCAGTACTTACGCAGGGGAAATAAAGGGTGAATGGCCTATCTAGAATCATGTGAAGAAGTCAGTTTAATCTCTTTTGGGAAGATTTCTAGAGTTGGAGGGGCCGCTACAGAGAAGACTGTCTCTCACGTTTCATGCCTTCCAACTATCCTGTTTGGCAACAACACCGTCATCCCATTTCAGCTGCCTTTAAAATGTCCCAGTTTTTCTCTCCTCCTGCCACTTCCCCGCTTTGTCCTCAGCTTACTTTCATTGCTACAAACTGAATTCAAAGTGCAAAAGTTGTTAGCACTTAATTCAGAATGGAGGAGAGGAGAGGAGGGGACAGAATTCTGCCCTTCTCCAGAGGCTCAGGCACAAGCAAACTACTGCAGCCTCTCCTCGCTTAGGCATTCTTTCTCATTAATAACTTTTGCCATCCTGACATTGGCAAATGTTGCTTGTCCATATGTGTCCCAGTTTCCACCTGTGAAATGTTGGAAGCTATGAAGTTCCCACCAGCCTTAGTTTTCTTGGCAGTGAGAGAACCAGCAGGACCTCCAAAGCAGAGGGTAAACTACAGAAAGTATCATATGGAAGGATCAGGACTTTTGGATACTGTGGACTCAGAACAATTCTATATAGCTTGAGATCTTGGAGAAAATATTATGGGATATATCGATTGAACTTGTCCATCCATCAGCCTATGTATACTACTGGTAAAATGGATTTCCCGTCTGGCCTGCAAGAATTTTCTGTAACAGATCAGAAGGGTGATACTGGGGGTGGAAGGGAAGGACAGAGGAGGTGGAAGTCCCTTTGAATGGGTTATGACTCTAGATTGCGCTGTGCGTTGCATTCCAGATCTTAACACTGTCCTTACAAGGATGTATCCACATTGTACAATTTGATACCACTTTAATTGTTGTGGCTCTGTCCCTCATCTTGGTTAAAATGATTACAGTGGCCTTCTAGAGAGATGCAACCCACATTCTCCTGGACTGTAGCACTTGAGTTTGTCTCTAGCAGAGAATTCTAAGTGTCTGATGAAAATACAAACCTCAGGACTTGATAGGTTGGAGTCAATGACCATAGTGGTTTAATGTGGATTGGGCTTTTATTTCCAATTTTTTTTTATTGTTGTTGTTGTTTCTCCTCCTCCCAAAAACAAATGTTTTAAACCATTGTTAAACTATTACTAATGCAATCTTTCTTTATGATCTATAGAGCTGCTTTTGTGGATCAGGTAACACAGGAAGTGCACATAGCCACCATATTGGTGGCAGATTCATTAGGCAGAATGAGCATCAAAGATTAAAGAATCAGCATATAAAGCCATGGAAAGTCTTCCTGGGATGTTTCTATAAGAAGATGGTGGCAAGAATTCTCCCTGAAGCTGCAAATTCTCTTGAGAGGTGAGCTGAAGGCAAGGGTGCCACAAGGGACTTAATCCCAAGCATGGAAAAACTCCTGTTTTGAACAATAACTCCCAGAATCCCTGGCCCATGCTGGCCTGGGCATTGTTGCTGAAAAATGACTTCCTTGTGTTCCAGTTCTACTTACACATGTCTGAGAGACTTGAGACAAGGGCCCTTTCCGCATGTGGGAAAGGAACCACGGAAAAACACTACTCACTGGAGTTCTTCAGCATCCGGGCGAGTCCATTGAGATGAGGAGCAGTGTGAGCTCGTCGCTCCGCACTGCTCCAGCATCCAAAATGATAGCTTCCGGTTGGTGGAGGCTCTCCACCAACCGGAGAAGCTCGCCAGCCTAAAGCCCGCCCCCAGCAGATCTGCAGGCACGCACTTGTGCGCGCCTGCAAATCTGCACCGGAGCACGGGGACGGAGCGACATGGAGTTGCGTGCTCCATGCTTTTTAAAAACCTCTAAAAAGAGGTTTTTAAAAAGCGCGCTGCGCGACCAGTTCCGGTCACTCTGAACCGGACTGAGGTGCGGAATTACAAAAGTAGTCCGCCCCAGTCCACTCTATAGTGCAGAAGACCTCCGTCAGAGGTTCCTCTGCACCATTTTAATAGCTGGTGCAGAAAGGGCCAAGATCTCCCATTAAAAAAAAAAGCAAACATATTTTTGAAGCAATCACAAGGGTTGGGTGAAAGAGGTGAATCTGACTAGATCAGAAGTGCTGGAAGAGGGCTGTTTTGAGAGAACTAGATGAATAAATAAATAAATAATTTAAATATATGTAGTTCAGGGTTTATCAAAGGATCTCAGGAAGGGTACAGCTAATGAAAACATTTTAAAACACTCTTAAACAATTTAAAGACAAATATTGTCCAGTTGGGGCAAATGGGTTGACCAGTTACTGGAGGCTGCAGTATTTGTTACTGTAGCTTGCAGAGTTTGTTTTAAACATCTAAAAGTTTCTGTTGTTCTGGTCTGCTTTCTGGCAATTCCAGCTGGATCATTTTATTCCAACCCTGATGTGCCTTTCTTTTTAATCTTGAGACCTATCACAAGAAAGAAAGTATCATTTTCTTCTTCTTTCTCTCTTTTAAGTTATTTTTCTAACACTTACAGTTCTACAGTACATCAGTGAAATTGCATATTTTCACTATAGCATTATAACTAAAAGAGTTTTTTTTTCCCAAAAAAAATTCAAGAAAGGAGAACATTTGCCCTTCAAATCATAAGACCATTTTAGCAAACTGTGCCTCCCTTTAAAAATACACACACATACACCCACACGCACACACACCACACACGCACACACACACTTTGGAAAAACGTTAATGCAGATCCAAGAAATTGTTAGAAACAGCCTTCCCAGAAGAATGGAATGAATAGACCTTGAGATGACTACAACTGACAAAATCCAGCAGCACCCAAGGAGGTGTATCATGAGAACTCGCACTCTGTTAGTCCTGTCTGGAAGACCATGGCCCAGTGATGGACCAAAAAGAGGGCAAGGTGTGTGTGTTCTGCTCCCAGGTACACAGGATAAGGGAGAATGCTGATAGCTCCTCACTCCTGCTTCCATCACTGAGGTGCCAAAAAAGAGAAGGAATGGGCTACCAGGAATACGAATTGAACAACAGAGGCAACCTGCATCAACTGAAGCTGATTTCCTCTCTTCCTTCTCTCCTTCCATCTCTCCCTTGGAATTTCTTTGAGTAAGGCAAAAAAGGAGGGTGGAGACAGAGATGGGGTGATGGTAGCTGCAGCTTCCTTTTTTGAGCTATATCACATGTGGCAAGTAAATTGCATGTACAGCAGGGTATGAGCATCTTTGGCTAGGACTTATCACATGAAGCTGTTCCTCTTCTGTTGTTCTCCCAGTGAGAGACCATTTGGAAAGCATTTCTTTTACACAGGAGGTCCTTAAGTGATGTGTTGTGTTTGGGCTTTATCACATAAGGCAAATAAATGACAACTACAGCAGGATGATAGTGTCTTTGGCTGGGACTTACCACTTTACCTTGGCTCCTCTTCTGTTGTTCTCCCAATGGGAGACCATTTGGAAAGCATTTTTTTAAATAGAGGAGGTCTTAAAGGTTTTTTGTCATAACAAAAGAAACACTTTTCAAATGGTCTCCCACCGGGAGAACAGAAGAAGAGAAACAACATCATGTTATAAGTCCCAGTCTATGACACTGTTACCCTGCTGCAATTGCAATTTACCTGCCTTGTGTGATGAAGCCCTTTGTAAAAGAAACACTTTGTGAAAGAAACACCACTGAGAGAACAACAGAAGAGGAATGATGTTGTGTGATAAGTCGCAGCCAAAGATTCTATTATCCTGCTGTATTTGTGCTTTACTTGCCTCATGTGATAAATTCCTTTGAAAATGAAACCATTCCCTCTCACAGAAGTAGCCTTGCTGGTCTGTAGCGTGTAAGGAACAAGAAAGAGGGAGAAAAGAAAAAACAGAAACTAGCAGCCTCTTTAAGACTAACTGAAGTGTAGTTTAGCATGAGCACTTGTGGGTATCAACCCACTTCCTCATATGCAATGGCTGAGGAAGTGAATTGATATCCAAGAAAGCTCATGCTAAAATAGAAATCAGTCTTAAAGGGGCTGTACATTGTCTCCCTCTTTTGTTCCTTTTTGCGTGAGTTACAGTTTTTCTTCTTCAGTAGCTTTTCATCCCAGCAGAATGGTGTGTCCAGTGGAGATTTTCAAGATTTGGGAGGACCTTATCCAAGGGTCACATTGTAGTGTTTCCGTGTGATTGGATTGACCAGAGAGCTGAATTTGATATTCCCACATGGAAATCAGATACATGCATAGATGAATAGACAAAACCTATCAAATGTTTACTGTGGGTCTTAAAAAGACTGTGGGACTTCTCAGCCTTTGGGTTCAATAAAACAGAATTTTCACTGTCTGCATTTCCTTTGTGACCTTTGTTATTGTTTCATTTCTATCTGGTTTCCATGTAGGACCATCAAATTCAGCTCTCAAGAAGCCTGAGGGAAATAAAATGGAACCGAGATTCTTCTGGAAACTGTGTAACAACTACCATTGCCTCACTGGATCCCATTTTTCAACCTATTGCTAAGGTAGGGGTAAAGTTGGCATTAGTTGGGCCTCCAAAGGAAGGGTATTCCGGAACTGCTGTGGAATGAGCCTTTCAAGACAAAATGCATTCAAAATGTCTTTAAATGAAAAATTTCAGGGAGATTTTTTACATGGAACAGGATGGATATAGATGCAACCACATGCAGAAAAGGACACAGAGCAGAAACAGATGATTCCGTCTGGTTTTGCTTCCAAGAAAACAGGTTTAGGATTGTGCTATAAGCATCTTCTTTGGCTTGCATGTACTATAGGAAGCAATTCTTTCCTTACTCATTTACAAGGAAACAATACGACTCAGTGAGCCTTTAACAGAAGGGTCAAATCTTTATTACTGAATTGTGATGTGAAAGGAAGCTATGTGTCTACAATAAATAAGGGACCACTTGGATACTGTTGGATTTATATTATTATATTAGATTGGAGCTGGGATATTTTCACAAATCAGATTCTGAACAAATGCGGCAAGCATAATAGACGAGGTTGTCAAGGAGGAAAACTTAACAGCATGTAATGGAATAGATGTACTAAATTAGCATTGACATCTCTTTGTGGCTCTCTTAAATATACATTATTATCTGGAGAAAATGAATCCTATATACTTGTCTCTAGCATGTTGCACAACCATATTTCAAGGATATACTTTTTCTTTTATTCATTCAGGAAAAGACACAGTTAGACCATAATGATTTTGGGATTTTTTGCAGTTTGATTTGAAGATTCTTTCCTTTTCCTTCTTCCCTCTCCCATCTTTTTCTTCCTTCTGTTTATTTTTAACCCACCCCCACCTTGCTTTTCCTAGCAAAAGCTTGTTCCAATACTTGGAAATGGTCTTTAGGCCCCAGTTGGTTTCAGTACCAGTTGATGAATGGGATTTGTCAGAACAGTCAAAATTTGCTGACAAAAACAAAATATTCAGCGGTGAGAACAGTGAAATGTTCAATAAATACATTGGGAAAATAAAGGATGGGCAAGAGTGCTCAGGCAAAGAACAGATCTTACGCACAGAGGCAGCTCAACATTACTGTTAATTGATACAAAGCCTATTAATTAAATGGGTGCCTTTTCTTCCCAGCCCTTATGTGGCTGGCTGTAGCAAAGCAGCTTCTCCTGCTGTTCTGGGCTAAGCAGACTGTGTGTATATGTGTGTGTGAGTACTGCCTCTTGTACGACTGCTATTATACAGGCATTGGTGAGAAATTTCTTTCAATCTAAGGGCCAAATTCATTTTCAGATATGTTCTCAGGAGCTACATTCCAGTGGTGGATGGAAACAAAGAGAAAAAAGAAACAAAGAGAAAAGGGTAAGGTGAAAAATACCAGCATATTTTAGTCTTACTGCCAATAACTAAGCCTTAAGGGCAGGATTTCAGTTTTTTAGAATGTGGAAAAACCTATACAGGCAGACCTCAGTTAACAGAGCCATGGACAAAAAAGCACCCTTTAACATTTTTTTTAGGCCTGTCCAGTTCCCTTCTCCTCCTTGTCCTCTGGCTAGCTAGAAGATTTTTAGCACCATCTGCACTGGGAGGGTGGTGAAAGAGGGCAGAAGAAATAGACTTTAGTGATACGTTGTATTAGCATATCTGCTGTAAACAATGCAGCAACAGCTTGAGCATTGAAAGAATGGGATTCTCTCTAACAATTCCTACTATAGCTGTGTTCCCCTTCCTACAGCGGGCAAGGTAAATAGGAGTTTCCTCTAGAATCCCTTACTGAACATCCTTGAGTGGCAAAAGAATTCCTGGGTGCATTCTGAAGAAACTTTCAGGTTCAAAATGTTTTGGTTTGATTTGGTTTAAACATAGGCAAGACTTATCTGACCTAGTTATTTCATTTCACTTATGCACATTGTTAGTTTTGAAGAAACAGTTTGCTGGAACTTGTTGAACTGCTGATTATTTATTTATTTATTTATTTATTTATTTATTTATTGGTGGTGTGAGAACCTTATCTCTGCCCTTTCCATGTTATTTCTGCTTCTGATACCAAATTTTTTGTTAAAAAAGTAATGCGCAGGAATGCATCAGCTTCACTGACTAAGGTGTACCAGTACAAATTTTGGATATCACCAGATGGTGGAGTCACGAGAAAGGAGGAGTGCTCATTTGATAAAGCATGGCTGCATATGCCCCAAGGTCTGAGGCTGAAGTGCAGCCTCTCCCCAAATACAAATCTTCTTGCGCTCCAAGTTCAAATTGCATTCCTGCTGTGCAAACCCGGGGTGGTCATAACTTGTGAAGGGACTGTCACTCTACAAGAGGGCCCCTGTTTTGCCCACAAGAGGTCCTAGGTTCCATTCCTGCCATCTCCAGATAGGGCTGGGCAGAGACTGGAATTTGAGAGAGCAGTGCTGAAGCCAGGGGAAGCCAGTGCTCTTGGTATAAGCCAGCATCATATATTGCCATGGCTAGTTGCAGTGTGTGCTGTGTTTTTCAGATAGTGACCCAGGCAATGGACCCTGTAGTTTCCTGCACATTTCCATCCCTTCACTGGCAGTCAGATCAACACCAAAGGCCCTTCACTTCCCACAAGCTTCAAAGACCTTTACCCCACTGTGATAAAATCATAGATGAACACTAAGACCTCAGTCCCAGTGAGACTAGAATGACTGAATTGATGGGATTTAACTACCTGTTGACTCACCATTCAAGAATCGATTCAGCAGGCTTATCCTAAATAAATGGGATTCAGCAAGGGCAGAGGCAGTGTCTAAAGAGTATAAGTCAAGAAGATTGCACATAGCAGATGAATCTAAATTTTGCCAGTGAAAATCAGGACACGTGTGACCAAACAGTACTGAAGTGTGATCAAGGTGGTAAAAGGTATTAATGAGGAAGAATGCACAGGCTAGGGGAGGCTGCAACAGTGTGCTTTTGCCAGAACCTACTGAGAAGGGCAAGACTCTGTCCCTCTTTTCTGTCTCCCCTGCTGAGTTTGTGAATGCAAACTACTTTTGCATTTTTTAACTCAGTTGGCAGCAATTTAAGTAAGCTGAGGAAGAGGGGAAAAGTGGGAGGAGAGAGAAACTGGGACATTTTAAAATCAGTTGAAAAAGTGCAACCACAGAGAATTAATCAGGACTGTCCCTGCCAAATTGGGACAGTTGGAAGGTATGCAGATAGAGATGGGTAGCAGGGTCAAGTCCATGAACCCTGCTAAAAGACTAGCACCATCCGTCTAATTCCTCTTCCTTGCCTTTTTTCCACCTGGTCATTTTAAGAACTGCAGTTTAATGTTAGGGGCAAGTGCCTAGAGTTTGCTTATTTTTTTCTTCCTTTCCTACCTATGTTTTCTTTCGTGTTACATCTTTCAGAATTTTAGCTTGCAAGCAGGGAATCTTTCTTTATTGACTGCATGGAAACATCTCTAGGAGCCTTTTCTGTTGGAAAGCAGGATGAAATTGCCTTAAAGTGATGTTATTCAATGCCATGGCTCATGATTCAGGACCAATCTGCCTGCCATTGGCTGCCAGTTTGCGGCAGGGTCCCAAGAAGCTGTGCACAGGCAATAATAATATGGCACAAATATAATAACCAGGCACAGTGGGGGAAACAACTGCTGGTTTGCCATTAGATACCTTAAGAAGCACTGCTTGAAATAATCACCCAGCCACCCACCCATCCACTATATCCGTACAATATCTTTCTTGTCAAAGTCCACATTCATTAATGGCCAAGTTTAACAAATACTTGGCTCATTCTTCTGTACCTAAGAAAGCTTTGGCATCTCATACCTGCGATATAATGTTTGAGGTCCTGCATCATCATCATGGTTATGACTCATGGTGGCCTTCCCAACATGAATTTGTGGGGTACCTTGAGATCAGGCAGCTGGAGAGATGCCACAGGATCTTGCCACAACTGCTTGTCCCAAGGCACTCCATGACTGGATGGTGTTGTGGACCTAATTTCTCTGTGCCTTCATCTCCAGCACCTCTGAAGCACTTCAGTCAGGGTGCTGCCAGGTTGTGAAGATAGGTTTTTGGGGTCAGTTTTGATTGTTCTTGGTGATAAGCATGTCACAATGTTTTAAGTTATAACTGCTGAATAGGATGTCAGCTGCTATTTCATTTGTTAGCTAAATATTCACCAGATTTGATATATGAAGGAAAAGCAAGTCCCAGCCATGTTTGTCATAACACCTCTGGGCCATCCAGTTATTCTGGATCTTTTTCTCTTTCTTGCATCAAGGCTCACACTTGGAAATACTGCAGCAGGGAGGGTATGGTATACACAAAGGACATTTTTGCATTCATGCACAATCCCCAAAGAATGTTCCCATCCAAAAATATAAACACTGGTAAACATTTTGGTAAGTGTTTTTTTTTTTAACTGAGATGTTGATTATACGCCCATCACAGAGTTTACACTGTTGAGCCAACATACTTGTTCTCAAAAATCAGCCCTAAGTCAGTGACACACAGAACTTGAGGAAGTTATTTTTTGGACTACAGTTCTTAGACTGTCCCAGCAATGTGGCTGGGCCAGGTTGGCTGGGAAGTTGTAATCCAAAAAAGTTACTTTCTTCACGTTTTGGTTTCATGGGGCTAAATCTGAAGTAACTACAGTTTCATACCACACATTTATAAACATCTGTGTTGGGATACCTTTTACTCAAGCCTGGAGTACAAAAATTTGGATTCCCCCACGATGTCTGAATACACCTTTTACAGAACATAGCAAGCTGCCTTATGTTGTGCAAACAATCGAGTATCTTCTACCTCAATATTTTCTACAGTTTTTGGCAATGGCTCTTGGAACCTACACCAATCCTGTCTGGAGATGCCATGGATCCAGCTTGGGACTTTAGGCAGGCAAACCATGTGTTCTTCTAGTTGTTGTTATGGCAACCCTAAGATGATCCAATCATGAAGTTTTCTTGGCAAGATTTGTTCAGAGGGGATGTGCCTTTGCCTTCCTCTGAAGCACTGAGCATGGGACTTGCCCAAGGTCACCCAGTGGGTTTCTATGGCCAAGTGGGGATTTGAACCCTGTTCTCCAGCATCCTGGTCCATGTTCAATCCACTACACCACGCTGGCTCTGCACCCTAGGACATCCTTTCACTATCTATCTGAGGAATAAAATAAGGTTAGGTGTATAGGGCTTTGGTCAGAACTTTGGAATACCCCAGTGTTGAAATGTTCTTGAAGAAGCAAAATGCTTACAGCATAACTTGAGATTTATAGAAAACAAAATATCAAATGTCTCTCAGCTTAGCTATATATTTGATTTTGCTTTAAGTTTGAAAAAGATCAAACCAAGATTGGAATATTCTTGTTACAATGAACCAGAGCATTGCTGGTAAATGTGTGAATCAGAAACCCTTCAGAGAAGCAGCTGCAAGTTTTCTGTGTCCTCCCATTATGGAAATACAGCCTCGAAACCCTTCTTCATAAAGAGGGCATTGGAAATTGGAAGTTGGTGGCTTCCATGTGTATGGGGGCAGTCAGTCCATCCAGGATTTTAGTCCAAAGTTTAAAAGCTCCTGAATGTACTCTTTGTCCTGAATGTACTCTTTGGAAAGCTCATTTAAAATTCAGACTGAAACATGGAGCAGAGTGACACCCCTCCCTTAGCATAGAAGTCACTGCGGGCACATGTCCCTTCCAAAACAGAGATTCTGGTGCTTTTTTTTTTTTAAAGGTTTGATCATTATGAGAAAATCCTTCCAAATGGAAGGGGCTTCCAGCAAACCTTGGTACTCTCCAGATATTGTGGACTACACCTTCCATAATCCCCAGCCAGCATATTCAATGGTAGTGGATTCTTGTAGTCCAAAATGTCTGAGTGGCACCAGACATTTTGGCTGCCTCTGATGTACACTAATGTAATGAACTACTTGATAGTGTGGCTGTTTATAGTCTTACTTGCCTTTGTGAAGGAGGACAATATTCCTGGACCAGTGGGCTTACATAAGTTAGGCAAACTGCAGTGGCTTTACAGCATAAAGGTGAGTAAAAGAGCCTAGGAGTGTAAAGCTTATTGGAAGAGCCAGTGGGCTGCGAGAGCTGCATTTCTCACTACACAGTCCACAAGCACATCAGAATGTCCCCATCCACAGAATATTGGGCATAGAAATTTTGAAAAATGGTAAAAAAAAATCCTACTGGTTGGAGTCTATGCCTCAAATGAAAATAAAGCTGATTTTTATAAGAAACTGCAAGAAAAAATATTGGGATATGAATATGAAGACTAGATTCTTGTGGGAGACTGGAATGGAGTTCTGGATACTAAACTGGATAAAATAACCTCTCAGAGTAGAGAAGATCAAGTAAAGAGAGGAAAATTACCAAAGAACTTTTTTGAGATGTATGAAGAACTATCTGTTTTGGACGTATGGAGAACTATTCACCCAAATGTTAAAGATTTTACCTTTTTTTCTGAAATACATCAATCTTGGTCTCGAATAGATATGATTTTTATTTCTAAACATTTGCTAGCAGAAGTAAGGAAGGCAGAAATATTACCTAAGGTCATTTTGAACCATCATCCGGTGATGTTACAAGAGAAGACTAAACAATTTCAGTGGCGACTGAATGATAGTTTACTTAATGATGAAGAGATAGTAAAACAAGTGAAAGAAGTGTTAAAAAAACTATTTCAAAGAAAATATAAAAGAAGATATGAAGATGAAAATGGTCTGGGATGCATCGAAGGCAGGAATGAGAGGTTTCTTTATACAGCAACGACAAATCCAGAACAAAAAAAGGCGAGAGAAATGCCAAGCTTTACTGATCAAACTTCAAGAGAAAGAAAAAGAACTTAAGGTAAACCCATTACAAAAACTATTACAACAGGAGATCAAGAAAATATAGAAAGAGATGGTGATGATCACAACTGAAGAAATAGAGAAAAAGATGAAACAGATGAAATTGACTCAATTTGAACATGTTAACAAAATTGGAAAATGGTTAGCATATAAACTCAAGAAAAGGAAGGAAAGGAATATAATTGTAGAATTAAAGCATGGTAAGAAGCTGATCACTCAACATGAAAAGATAAACATCTAAAGAATATTTTGGGAAATTATTTTATGAAACAAAACCTCCTCACCATTATGGGAAAAATCTGTCTGAATTTCTTCAAAAAGTAAAGATCTCCAAAATATCGTTGGAAGCACAGAAACAGTTGAACAAACCAATAACACTTACTGAAATTGAAGAGGCTATAAAAATTTGAAAGTGGATAAGTCGTGAGGACCGGATGGTTTCACAGCGCTATATTATAAGCAATTTATAAAAGAATTGATTCAACCAATTTATGCAACTTCGAAAGAAATAGAGAAATATGGTAAACCGGAATCCTGGGGAGGATCCAATATTGTATTGATCCCTAAAGAGGGCAAAGACAAAAAATAAGTTAAAAATTAAAGACTAGTCTCTTTGTTGAACATAGACTATAACATATTTGCGGCAGTGTTGGCAAAATGGCTGAGACAGATATTACAGGATAAGATTCAAGAAGGCCAAACAGGCTTCCTTCCTGGTAGATATATGAGAAGTAATGTAAGAACAATTTTAGATGTGATTGAGTATTATGATAAATGTTACCCTGTTTACTAGGGGTCCCGTGAGGGACTCCAAACGTGCTCAAATATTGGTGGGGAAAATTAGCTCAGAGCACAAGTTAGCAAAACAAGAGGCAGGGCAACGCAGTGGAATCTTTAAACCCAATGTCTACGGGGTCAGGCCAAGTCAAGAAGCACACCAAATATGAAATAATTAACAGTGATTTTATTAAATACAGGCAAACAGTGTATGCAACACACTCACACAAGTAACTATAGAAAATAAAGGTAGTAGCAGTAAAGAGGAATTTTTGAGAGGGGTTTGTTGAATTGGGTGATACTACACCTGTACAAAGCCCGGGGTAGATCACAGCGGAGGTCTGTATTTGCGCAGTCTCGGACTGAGACTGAGGGGAAAGCTCGGTGGACGAAGCGGCAGCAAGGCGGGATGGAAGTTCAGAGCGATCTGAGGAAGGTCTCGGAATTGGGGTTTTTTATTGGAAAAATATGACCGTAGGCTAGTCTGTACTTTGGGAAGAACAATGAGGTTTGGGTGCGAGACGATGTCTCTGAAAGGTCAGAATTTAGCATAATTGAATTAGTTCCGAATCGACAATAGAATGGCCAGTATGCAGATGCAGCATGCTTGACAGTTAAGCGTCTAGCTCGTCAAGCTGCCTGCTTGGGGCAGGGAGTTCTTTGTATTAGAGTGCATCTTTAATGAGGTGTTTGTCTAGGGAGGTCTCCTAAAGTGAAGATCTGGCTGAGTCTGGCCAGCCTGGGTGGAGAATGGAATGTTTGGCCCTTTCCACACGGGGGAAAACACGGGGTAACATGGGGTAGGACGACCTCACCTGGAGGTCATCTACACTGTGGGGTGCACTAGAGTGGTTAGAAAAGTGGAGGTTCTACACCTCAACCCCCCTCACGTGGCTGCGGAGGTGGCGCCGCTGTTTTATAAAGACCACATGTGGTCTTTATGAAACACGGGTGCACTAGCCTGTCGCAGCGCCCCGTGGGGAATTGCAGGCGCGCCCCTGCAGAGCTGCCCGGGGGCGGGCTTCCGGCTGGCGCGCTTCTCTGATTGGTGGAGAGCCGCCAGAAGCCGCCAGCCACCATTTTGGGCGCCGCCGGATGCCACCGCTGTGTAGAGTGGCGAACGCACGCTGCTCCCCGCGGCGATGGAGCAACCCGGATAAAGGTAAGCTCCGTTTCCATGTGCGCTGCGCTGTTTCCCCGCGTTTCACGCCCCCCTCCTGTGGAAAGGGCCTTCGGCAGTTAATGGCCATGCCTAGCTCTGTGCTTGTCCGGGGGCCTCATAAACACTTGGCCGAGGGTGGCAGAATGGGGCCGAATTGTGATATCAAAATGATATCTAATATCTTCCAAAGCAAGGCCAGTACATGGTGATAACATAAAAACCCAGGGAAGAAAGCAGCACTTATTTTTTTGGATGCAGAAAAGGCATTTGACAATGTTTCCTGGGCTTTTATACATCAAGTATTGAGAGAATATGACCTGGGAGAAGACTTTTGTAAATGGATTGAGGCGATGTATCAAGAACAATCTGCGAGACTAATAATCAACGGAGATATCTCGACAAGCTTTGTAATAAATAAAGGGGTACGGCAAGGGTGCCCATTATCACCTCTACTATTTATAGCTGTTTTGGAAGTATTGTTGAATATAATAAGTGAGGACCCACAGATAAGAGGTTTGAAAATAAGAAAGAAAGAACTGAAACTAAAAGCTTTTGCAGATGATGTAATTATATTTTTGGAGGATCCACAAGAATCAATTCAAGTGCTGATGGAAATCCTGCAAAGATATGGACAAGTGGCAGGATACAAGATAAATAGGGAAAAGACAATGATGATGACATTGAATATGACTAAAAAGAGCAAGCCGATTTGGAGAGTAGATCTGAATGTCAATTAACTAAGAAAACAAAATATCTAGGAATCATTATAACAAAAAAGAACCAAGAACTATTTGACAACAACTACTTGAAAATATGGAAAGAGATTAAAAATGATATGGAAAAATGGAAAAATCTAAATTTATTTCTTCTGGGAAGAATAAACGCTTTTAAAATGTCTCTATTACCCAAACTCATGTTCCTTTTTCAAAATTTACCAATAATAGGAAGAGAGAAGGTATTCAAAGAATGGGAAAAAGATCTTCAAAAATTCATCTGGCAGGGGAAAAAGCCAAGAATAAGATTTCAAAACACTTCAGGATGCAAAAGAGAGAGGTGGACTTGATCTATCATCATTGAAAATTTATTATTACGCATGCTGTTTAGATTGGACTAAAGGTTGGATTCAATTAGAAAGAACAACTATGAAAGAATTGGAAGAAATAAATAATAGATTTGGATGGCATGGATATTTATGCTATGATAGATTAGCGGTGAATAAACAGTTTAATAATCATTGCATTCAGAAAACATTGTTAAAGGTTTGGCTACAAATAAAGCAAAAATATTATACAAAACTTCCAATATGGACTTCACCACAAGAAGCATATAAAATTGGCCCAGCGAAACAATGAAATTTACTAACATATCAAGATATATTGAAATGGGAAGGGGATAAACCAAGAATGCATACAGCAGAAGAATTAAAGGCTGATGGACATGAATTAAATTGGTTTCCATGGTGACAACTCAAAGAAAGATTTAAAATGGATCAAAAACTGTATGGATCCGAGAGAAAAGAGAATGAATTAGATTCACTGATGAAGGGAAATCAAAAGAAGAGAATTTCTAAATTTTATAAACTATTGCTGAAAAGAGAAATGGAACCAGATGCAGTCAAAGATACAGTGGTCAGAGGGGCCCAGAATGTAGGACATCCAATTCAATTAGAAGCTTGGGAGAGAGTATGGAAAATTGATATAAAGTTTACACCAAAACTTAAATTTAAGAGAAAATTTTTATAAAATGCTTCATAGATCGTATATGACCCCAGAAAGACTACAAAAAATAACTAAAAATGGGAATACGAACTGTTAGAAATGTGATGAAAAGATTGGGTCCTTTTGTCACATGTGGTGGACTTGCAGGAGGGCAAGAAAATTCTGGAAGGGGATACGTGATGAAATTCAGAGAATTTGTAAAGTCAATTTTGAAATGACACCAGAATTTTACTTGTTAAATATTTTAGGTCAACAAAGGGAGATAAGAAGACACCAGAAGATATTGTTATATTTGATAACAGCTGCAAAGTTGATATATGCGCAATATTGGAAAGAAAAGAAAGATATTGACTTAGGAGACTGGAAATTAAAAGTTCTGGATATGGTAGAGACAGAAAAATTAGCATTCTCTTTGAAAAACAAACCTATCCAGAACTTTGAAAGGGAATGGAAAGGAGTTTTGGATTGGATAAAAACATAAATGTATAAGAAACTAAAGAAAGAAACAAATGTAACTGTTCTTCTCTTTTGTAAATGGAAACAAAGTAGATTCATAAGCATGGAAGTGGGGCGGGGAGAGTGGGATATATCTGTTAACGGTGTAAATCCACTCTGTTTCTTATGCAATCAAATCTTTAAGAAAAAATATTAAAAAAAAAAGAATGTCCCCATCCACAGTGATCCACCCAATGAAGACATTTCCTTTGTCTCAGCCAGTCGCTTCCATATCAGAGGTCCAATGAATCTGCCCTAGTTGTTCTAGACTATTCTATCTGAGGTGCTGAACCCTTCTCTCAAAATACGTTCAGCATCTTGGATAGTTCCTTTAGTGGCTGACATGGAGGCTTGTACAGATCTGCAAGCCAGATGAGATCAGAGAAATCCAGGAATCTTTACTCTAACCAATCTTTACAGAAAAGCTACAGAAGAACATCAGGACTAACAAGCAATTTCTGCTTGGGTTGCTTTATCTTGAAAATGCAATTTGTCAATGATTGAAAAGAAAATTGGCTGTTTCTTTGCAATTAGCACTCAATTATCCAACAGTAAGAATGTTTTTTGACAGTAAATCAGAACCTTGAATGAAATATCTAGGTTTTTATTTTTAATTATAGATGTTAGGGAAGGGGGAAAGCTACAGGACCGCAGACAATTTCAAGAGGAAATCTGTCTTTTTAAATAACTCCAGTGACTCCTGGGAGCCAAGATTGCTGTCAAAAATATAATAACTTGGGGGCGGAGGTGCAGGAGAGTCAAGCAATGCATATTTATAAACAGGACAATCATTTCCAGTTGAAGGCTGGTCTCTTGAGATCTTGGCACTTTTATTGCAAAACAACTCTTGCTTAAATCCGATAAGACCGCAGAGCTCCCTGCTGTCCTAGCATTGTCCTCTTATCTGTTAAGATGCTAATTTCTTCCCCTTTTGACCACCTGAACTGATTCCGATGACATTAAAGCAAGCTCAAGTGATTAAGCATATAATTATTGGACAACTGACACAATCCACAGCAGGGTTCATATTTACCTGAGGTCATCCTGTTTGCCGACGGTGCTGTTAATGGATTCAGAAGGCTCTCTTTGTATCATGTCTTGACTTGAGTGATCTTTATCAGAGATGCTTCACATGCTAATTCTTCAAAGAAGCAAAAGAAATGGGCAAAGGAAGAATCTCACACTACCGCTGCTGGTATAGGTCTACCTCCACAACCTTTTTTTTTCAGTTGCAGGTGGCTGGGCGGAGGGGGGCTCACACTCTTTTTTAGATGACAGAGATATGTGATGACATTACCAAATATTCAACCAGATTTGGCAAGCAGGGGAGAGAGGAATGGGTGCACTATATTTAAGGAAATCATTAACCTTAATTACAGAATTTAACAGTACTGTTCTCTCCGATTCTTTCTTTCTTTGGTTTCTCCTTTTGCTTTTTATTTATTTATTACATTTCCATCCCTCTCTCAGCCATGAAAATGAGCCCCCATGAGAGCTCACAACTGTTAAAATACCAGTAAAAGCAGCAGTCTAAAACAATAAATATTTAGAACACATCAACAAGAACAAAACACCCAACAGTAGGTAGCAGCATAAACACAACAATTAGAAGCAGCCTAGTTAGGAGCTGTGTGCGCTGCCAACTCCTTCACACAATCTGTGCCCACTTTGCCACTCTTATGAAACAACATAGCCCCAGAGCGAGGGCTGCAGACCATGACCTGGTGATATTGCCTGGGGGATTCAGGGAATAGTAATCCCCCCGTATAGGTTTTCCAAATTCTGCATTTAATAGGGTAAAGAATGAAGTTATTTCTTCTCTATCCAATCAAAATCTTGTTTTTGATTTGTTTCTTTACTTGTTTTGTATCCAGCCTTCCCCCCAATATGATACTGAAAGTTGCTCAGAACACAAGATTAAAACAAAATTAAGCTAAAAACAGCCATCACAATGAAAAACAGTTAAAAATAAACTAATATATTAAAACAGCACTAGTTTAAAATGTATTAAAACAGTTCAAATTAATATCCTCATATGCTAATATGAGCTGGCGTTGCTGTATTGTACTGTATTGTTTCTCTACTCCCAGAAATGAGATACATTTATATGCTAATTTAGAAGCCCCATTGCTATTGGTGGTGTTGCAAGCAATTCCCTGGACATGCAAAATGGCTTTCTTTGAAGACCTGTGAGTGATCTGATGGCTCAAGATCACTTGCTCAATGGCTACTAGCTATTGCATACCCTTCCACAATGCTGATTAATCCTGTGTTGTCTGACTTTTTCAGCTGTCCCAGGTTATCCCTCCTCCTCCCATTCCCCATTTGTTGCCAGCTTACTTCAGTTGCCTCGGGTTGCTGTAGTTTGCACTTAGTAAGTGCAGGACAGAAGGGAGGGGATGAAATCTTGCCCTTCCCAGTAGGCCTAGGCAAAAGCAAACTGCTACAGTCTCTCTTAGTTTGTTCATTCTTCTTTACCTTTGCTGTCTTGACCAAACTTTGATGTTGCTGGGCCACGCATGTCTCAGTTTTCACCTGTGAAATGTTGGAGGATATGCTACTGTAGCTGGGGCTTGGATGTGATTGTAGAAAGGATTTTGGCAATTTCACTATGGCTAGCAGGAGAGACAGGTGAGCAGCTTAATGGCAAGTATTTTTGTTGTGGCTCTGAAGCACAGGAAACTGATGCTAGCTAGGAGATCTTCTTGGTGCATGTTATTTCTCTGGCTTAGCTTCAGGGCTAGGCCAAATGATTTTGTTGGCCTGTTCTCTCAATGTTTACACTAAAGTCCACAGCAAATTCACCAGTCCGCTGACACTGGAGTCACCAGCTCCCACTGTCTTTAATTCTCCTTTCTTCAAGGCAAATGGTAAGGGAGAAAATCTCCCTCACTGGCAGTAATGGAGTTATCCACTCCCTTATTAGTCCTCGTGTGAGGAGATGAGGAGATTTAAATAATAAGGAACAGGTTGGGGACAGCTTATACCTTCCCCGTGTGCAATGTTCTGGAGCCAGACTGGCTTCCTCCTTGCTCACTTGGGATATGAAAAGGAAAGTGAATCTCAGCAATATGCTATGCTAGTGTACAGTTTAATCCCCAGATAGTAAACAAGAGCCTAAAGAAAATCAGGAGTGAGACCAGATATATCCACTACGGTTTCCAAATCACTGGGCATGGACCCTCTTATGTCCTCAGGTGGAGAGGAGGAATCTCAGGATGAAAGCACTGTCTTGAAAAATATATGTATGTCTGTTTTTCCCTGTTTGTTAAATTTGGTGTTTTTTATTTGAATGGCATACTCTGCGCAACTGTTGTTGATGTTTAATGTATTACCCTTAATGACATCACCAAGGGCTTCTTTCTGTGTCATTAACCTACGTAACATCACTAGGGTCTGCTTACTGTGATGTCACAAGGGGTCATTCCCAGGTCCCAGTTTTCATCTTGTGATTTCAGAGCCTGATCTGGCAAGCCATTCTCTGCATTTATTCCCTAAGGCATTGGCACTAAAGGCTTTATTGGACAGATCTTACACACCTAGAGGAGAGAAGGAAAATAAAAGGAAGCATATCCATGTAGAAGGAGGGGGAAATGGGAAGCTCTTTGAGAATTCTGGAGCAGATGTTGCCTTGATCCAGCATGAAGACTCTCTGGAGGAAGTGCTCACCTTCTCTGGAGGAAGGGCTGCACCTGCCTACTGCCATGTTTGCTGTGATAGATAAAGAAAAGAAAAAACTGACTCAGCAGTAATACTTACACTCTGCCTTCTTCCTGCCCACTGTTTCCTTCCCTTCAGTTGGCAGTAGTAGACTCAGATTAAAAGCCCTTGTCTAGATATAAACAGTAACCGTGATTAAATGAGATCATTTTGCCAGGGGAGTATGGGTTGCCCATTTTTCATTCAAATACTCCAGTTTAGAGAAGTAGCTCCTAGCTTGAAATAGATTGAGTCATGATTAACCCACCAAAGTCACAGAGGGAAAGAAAGAAGAATGCAAGAATGTAGGCCTCTTCTTATTAAGGTAAGGCTGCCGTTGGTCTGATAATGCATACAATTAAATGGCACTGCTGATTTTAGTTGGTCTGTTGATGGCTGAATAAACCCTTGTGACAAGTTGTTACTGGCTGGTAGCAACAGCAGGCACAAAAGACCAGTTCCCTTGCCATTGAAGAACTGGGGTTATTGGGCTAAATTCTATATTGGGTTAAATAATTGAAATCCAGTTTATTGGTGTACCTCTTAGGGAAACAGCAGTGTATGTGTGGAGGTGTATTGGGGGAGGATGTTTTCAGCAGTAGCAGAGCAAGCGGAAAAGAGTTAAACTCACTGTGGCATGGCCGTCCATTGTTTTCTCCTCACAGACCGTTATGGCAGCTTCCTCGTTCTGCTAAAGTGCCCTGTCACTTCACTCAGCTCTGCCTTCGCCTTTAACACCACCTTTATGTAAAAAGGATAAAGCCTTTCAATTGTTATTTCGAAACCCTTTAATAATCTGTTTGGTTATAACTACTGAAAATCATTCAGCTGAGTCAAAATTTATAAAAATGTACTATAATCTTTATTAAAATGACAACCAGAATAAAGTATTGTTTTTCAAATGTATGGCCAAGCTTAAATAGATCTTCAGAAGGTGTTTAGACAGTTTCCTTATATGTTTACATCAGCATAAAGGCACAGGTATCTCATACACAGCCCTTTGGCTACCCTTTTGCCCAAAGGCTCAATTCTAGGTCACACTTTTTGACCAGATTCAGAAGTGGGTTGACTTCTCTTCTACTTCTCCCTCTAGGCTTCCCTGGTAAAAACAAACCCTCTCACTCAGCTCCCCTGGATGACTGAAAAACTTTTGTTTTTCTCCCTGGCTGAAGGACTGACACTTAGCCCTGAAGTCTGGCAAAATGAATTCAGTGTGCCTTCTGTATGTCCATGTTACCCCACTGGCATACCCTATCCCGGGGGCTATAAATTTGATATCAAAATATGCCGGCCGTGCCAGAGAGGTTGCCTGGATGGGCATGTAGGCAAAGAGGTTGAACAACCAAAAACAGGTCAAGACCAGAAAAAGCTCCAGTCACGTAGCCCAAGGAGACCTCAGGCTGTACACATCCCCATAAACAAAGGGTCCTCGGCCAAGAATAGCCAACTTGAGGGGATTAGCATGTTTTCCCCAAGTTGAGCAACTTTGACTCTGGAAAATCCTAGAAGGCACGGTCCATCTACATAAACCTACACTGCAACCCTGTGCAGTCGCAACCCTGCACACCAGCAATCCAACATAAACCAATCATGCAAACGACCGGCCATTGTTCTTCCCGGGAGAGGGCCTGCCCTTGAGGTACATTCTGCCCTATAAGTAGTCCCAGTTTTTGAGGGTCTCTTCAGAGAACTCCTCACCACACTAGCAGACCGGCCCTCTCTTAGTTGAGTGATTGCCTCAGCCGTCTCTTTGCTGAGCTCTGTTCTTCTCGCCACTTCCCGGACCAAAGACTTCAGGATAGGTGCAGTATCACCACCTCTACATTCCCTTTGCTATATCCCCTATCCATTTTTCACCTCTTTTCCTTCTCAATAGGCCTTATGTGTGTGAGTGAGTGAGTGCATTGGTGCGTGGTGCTATATTCATTTAATAAAATTCATTTGTTTGGTACATTTGTCTGGCTTTTTGCTTGGCCTGGCCCCGTAAAGTTGGGTAAAAGATCCTGCTGGGTTACCCTGCCTCTCATTTGCTAATGCCAGTGCTCCACTAATTTCCCCAATCTTTATAACTTGGAGCAAATCAAGGTGTCCCCCATGGAACCTCCAGAAGTCAGGGTAACATCCATTCCCCTCTTAAGCCTCAACTCCTCCTTCACACTAATGGGCTGGGTTTCTCTCTTGGCTATTCTGGTTGCCTAGCAACCTGTTGCTGGGGCTTCTCTGCCACTCAGGATAGCCACTCTCCCAGGCTCCATGACACTCACTCTCCCTGCCAGTGCTCGAAAAGGCGAATCCCCCAGTCAAATTGAGTTTAGGGTTCTAGGCAGCTGTAATCCAAAAGGAACATTCCCTGAGCTCTGCACCTTATTCTACAAGATCCAGATCTTTACTGGCCCCCTCCCATCTATTCCTTTCATTGAGAAGCTCCATTCATGCCACATGCAGCAACACATTTAAATATATAGTATGAGACTCTGGATTCAGTTTGTGCTGTAGCGTTTAAGCATCCATGTGAAAAGTCCATTTTCCTGGAGAACAGTAAGTGTGCTTGGTTATAGTTCCAGTACAACAAAAAAGTGTACAAGTACACAATTAAATATAGGAATAATTCTAGCTCAGGCACAAATCCATTATCATAAAGGATAACTGATCAGTTAGACCAGAAACCCACAGAGAGCCCTGTGGATTTGCCACTGTCTTCAGCAGAAAGGGCTCTTTATGTCTCATGCATCTCCCTGACAAGAATGATTGTATGGTTTACATGGCTTTTAATGTTATTGATAGTTTAATTGCATTTTAATGTTGACATTTTGCGTGTGTTAACTATGTTATATTTGTTTTACTCTATAAGCTGCCTTGGATAACAGTTTTGGGGAAAGGGCAGGATGTAAAAAGTTAGTGGTGGCAGCAGCACCACCACCACCACCACCAATATAATGATGATGGAGAAATAAGAAACAAGGCTTCCTGCCTTTCCATTAAGACTCCCTCTCTGCAGCAAATTACTGGATGAGGACCTAAATGTTCCAAAATAGCCCATCAATCTTCAAGTCATTTCCAATTTATGGTACCCTAAGGAGAACCTATCACAGGTGTTTCTTGACAGAATTTGTTCATAGGATCTTTGTCCTTGCCTTCCTCTGAGACTGAGAGGATGTGACATGCCCAAGGTTTTCATGGCCAAGTAGAGATTCAAACCCTGGTCTCCCAGTGTCCTAATCCAACACTCAGACCACAAGTATGTGTGTATGTTCTTCCAAGTTGCCTGCCAATTATAGTGAGCACAATAATTTCTTAGTGTTTTCTTATGTAAAGAATATTCAGAGGTGTTTTGGCCAGTTCCATCCTCTGAAATATAACCAACAGCATCTGGTATCTATTAGCAGTCTCACATCCAAGTACTAACCAGAGCTGACCCTGCTTTAGCTTCCAAGATCAAAACGGATCTGATGCCTTTTGGGTATTTAGGCTGTCAAACCACATACTTACTCAAAAAATATAAACTAATATAATAAAACTGAAAATATTTGCTACCCAGCTTCAGAGGTTGTGCTTCCTTACTGTTTGTGCACATAGTGGGTTCAGTGCAGAGAAATATGGGACTAGAATACATTATTTTGTTGGTTATTTTCTTCTGTTTTAACTGCCTTCCAGTAGTTTTATTGTGATGTTTATTGTTTATTGCTACCCTGAGCATTTTCCTTTTGCATGATTAGCTTTGGTTATACTTACTGGACACAGTCCGGGTATCCAGTGAATTGAAGGATGGTTTAAACATATTTTACATGCATATATAAAGAAATACCTACATCCTATGCATACATATTTTTTCCATAGTAGATGAGTCTATTTAAATTTCTTTGTTGTGTCCCAGCATTTAAGGTTAAATATATGAACGTTCACTGGGCTGGATCCAGTCTTGGGCATACTTACTGGAGACTCACTGAAACCAATGAATGGGATTTATGTTAGCAATGGCTAACACAAATCTCATTGGTTTTAATGAGTCTACTTTAAATATGATGACATCTGGTTCCAACTGGTTGTTGTTGTTGTTGTTGTTGTTGTTGTTGTTGTTGTTGTTGTTGTTGTTGTGTGCCTTCAGGACATTTCTTACTTATGGTGACACTAAGGCTAACTGTCATGGTTTTTTTCTGGGACTCAAGAGTGTGTGATGCATCCAAGGTCACCAGTGGGTTTCCATGGCCAAATGGGGATTTGAACCCTGGCCTCCAGAGTTGTACTCTAGTGCTCAAAACACTACATCACGCTGTCTCTGTCTCTACCATCCCCCAAAATTAAGAAATTATTCATTATATATTTTAAAGCTTGTATTTTTACAATTGATAATTTGTCCAGGGGTGGCAGAGAGAAGCCACCACACTGAATATAGAAAATCTTTAATAACCCAAGATGTAAAGAAAGCCATGGAGTTGCCTTGAATTAGCTCAAACAGGAATTTTGTAGATTTTGGCAATGTATATAATATCAGTGATACATAAGTGGAATCATGTGCTTAATTCTGATACACTATATTCAGTTCCTACACACATTGGTTTAGTACCCTTGATTGCAACCAAGCTAGGTTCTTGGCCATGAGATTACCGTTGTGTAACTGGAAAAAGAGCTCCACATATGCTTTGATGCAAGTGGGAGAGCTCTGTGTATGTACTTGTGTTTCTGAATCTGTAGGCATCCATCATGTATATGTAACAGCAGAACTTGGAAAAGGTGAACTATGACTTCCAGAATCACTGAAACACCTTGGTTGATCGGGGCATTCTAGGAGTTTTATCCACAAAAATAGCTTCCCCCAGTTCTCTGGTATTGCCCTTAGAAGGCTGCACAATGATATGATTTAGGGTTGCTTTTGTGATCTGTGAAAGTATCCAAATGTTATTTAGAAGAAGGGTGCTTAGATTAATTTCTAGTTATGGCACAGAAGTCGGTAATTGAACCTTGTTCTTTTTCACTTCAGAAAAATGACCCTAACACAAGAGCAAAGTTAAATCCTATAAAAACAGTACGGAAACACAAATATAATTTAAGAGTGCCAATTTGCCATGCAGTAAAGAACCAAGTATGAAGCACTTTTGAAACTAGATAAGGAATCTAATGCTTGATTATCTCATATAATTTAACTTCCTATTAGTGTGAATTGGTCTTCATTACAGACTTTTATAACTATTAGAGTTTTAAAAGAAACAGAAATAAAACTGCTGCATTGTTTCCCCTCCTCCAACATCGTTAGTCAGCGATTGTTAAATTTCCCAGGTTTGTAATGGCCAGAAAAAAAGGGCTCATAGATTTTTAAGGCAGAAAGATCCCTGATGGTTATGTTCTGTGACCTCCCATATAGCATGGAACATTCGCTTCATCTGGACCACAAATTTGTGGGTTATTATTGGAAAGTCTATCTTTTAGAAAGATGGGGCTTGAAAGATAATCCGTTGCATATCTGCATTGCCTTTTAGATGATGATTCCAAATGACAGGACTACCCAGTAGCTCACTCCCTCTTTAAAATTTCATGTTTAGATGAGAACAGATCGGTGCACATCATTAAACTACCTTTTAACAGCAAGTCAGTGGCATTTCCTTCAACTGGGGGTCTGTCATGGTGGTGTGTACTTACATCAAAGAGGTAACATAACAAAATCAATACTCTCCTCTTCTCCATTTTGGGCAAGTTTTGTCTATAGTGATGCTGTGCTGGGCTGTGATGTGATTTGCTGCCTATCCAAGGGTCCTCTCTGTTAGTACATAAAGGCTCGCCTATAAAAGCCAACGCATAATTGATAGCTCATGGAGTTAAGTATCTGGATAAAGTCACTAAATCCCAAGCATACTTAAAGCCACCCATGCATTTCCTAATTACTATACATTTTTTTTCTCAACTGGGATTGAAGATCACACAAGTTTTGCTTCAGGAGTTTCTGAAAATTTGGTTGCTCCTTGGCAGACTTTGTAAGACGTAAAGAGTTCAGTGTGGGACTCTCTCAAATAGTAGCAATGCTGAGAGTTAAGACTGGGATTTAGAAGTAGCAAAAGCTGCATTGGTGATGCATTCTAATTTTTTGGTCTCCTTCCAACTTCATCCACAACCACTTTAGGATGGATTTTCCTTCTCATTTTGACTTGCATGAGAGTTCTACAAATAACCTGTATTTTAATAAGGTGATTTCTTTGGCTCTCATACACAAAGCCAGCTACATCATGTAATAATACATTATCTTCTTTTGATATTTGGTTTTATTTTCAATTGTTCTTAGGTTACACTTAGCACTTGTTCTTCCAAAACTTGAGTTTTAATGTTGTTTATGCAGGAAACAGTACTTATCTTTCAAACTCCTTCCTTCCTTCCTGGACATCAAATAAGGATAACAAATTATAATATTTTAATGCAATTTAGTTTTAACTGAGCAGATTTCTTTTTTTGTTTTGATATGTTCAAAAAAAAAAGGAAAAGAATTCTTAAATATGGTACACATATGTGTTTATTCTGATCACCACATTCCTTTTTTTGTCCTGCAAGGGAAGTACCGTATGTTATCTATACTCTGACCAGCTCTTCAGCACACTCTTAAATGACACACAAAATGTGCTGACTGTAATTCAGTATAAATTATGAGCTCACAGCTCATGCAGATCCTACTTTGTAAAATAACTGTGCACCTGCATTGATTCTAACCAAATTGCTTTCAATATTTTTGCAGAATAAAAGTATTTTTTTGGGGGGGGAGGGTGATATTATTCCTTATATATTTCAAAAGACACCAGAATATTGGACATAATAGACACAGACACAACTGTACATAGCTCAGATATTTGTATATTTCTTGCACAAGTTTTAGAATTCCACAAATATTATGGTCAGTAGCCACAATATGTGGAGGATCCTGGGTATTATAGTCCACAAAAGTAACTTTTCTGTGTTCTGCCTCTGGCTTAGCCTGGTGTTCAGACCACTGTACTGCAGAGTCTCTCATGTCACTTAAGTACATCTGATCAAGGTTAATCATCTTGATGGTCAGTCTACGCACTGCAACAGAAACATAGGGTTCCCAATGGCATTTTTCCTTGTAATGTGAATATAGTGGCTGACATTTGGAGGAGGAAGGGCAATCAGAGGGAGGGATACCTAACCCTCTGTTACCATCTTCCTTCTAAATCCTTCCCATTTTTTGTCATCAAAATCAAAAGTAAACTCAGTTGGAAAACAGGCTTATAGTGGTCATTGTAAGGTGTGTGTGGGAAGGATTAATCACACATCTATCGTCTCTTTGTATCATCCCTCCCCCTCCTACCTCAAGACTTGTATTTAGCTTTCATCAAATGTATGTTTGGAGTCACAAATTCATTGAAATAGCAGGTAATTCTACCCACAGCTCCTAAATATCAACTCCCAGTGCTAGTCCCAGAAAATGATTTTTTTCCAAGCTCTGGTTCCATCTTAAATCACCCTGCCTCTTTGATAATGTACATACAGACATCTACTCTGCAAAATGCAATACTTAACCCTGTGACCCCAGAGTGAGCCATGGCAATACCAGAGACAGAGACAAAAGGGTGACTATAGTGACTTTTAAACCAGTTGCATGAAATTATTGGCCTTCAAGAAGCTGTTGAACTATAACTACCAGCAGCTCTAGCTAGAGGAGCAACATCTGGAGGACTGTAACTTGCCCATCACCTGCTTTAAATACATGCCTTTTCTTGTTGATAATGCATGAAGGGGACTAGAAATGAGGCATTTGGAATCATGTTGGTCTCACATGCAGACAATGCTGAATTGTAGCTCTGGTCAATAATGTAAACTTTTGCAGAGAATAGAACTATTTGGCCCAGTACATCTTTTATTCTACTTGTCTTCGGAAGATCAAACATTGCTGGTTCTCATCCAACATCTTGTCTACCCCCTCCACTTCTTCCTCTCTCTTCAAGATTTTCCTTAGAGATGATTTTATCAGAGTACATTTATCAGAAGAAATTCCAAGAGTGTTGCAAAGATGATTCACATGAGCCAGAACTTTGCACAGGGGAGAGCTGCTCCATGCCTGCTGCATTAATTTGGCCCACAGCTGGTCTGAGTCCATTCAACAGACCATCTAAGAACATGTTTCCCTCTCCAAAGTCCTGCCCCTTCCCAAAGCCCCATTGGAGCAAAGGAAATTCTCTTGCACACTACTTGCTTATTTCCAAATGAAAACAGCATTTTTGTATGGTAGGATAGGGCAGCATGTAATCCTTTTAATAATGGAGACTGTCTTGCAGAAATGATAGACCAAGAGAGGCTTCACTGAAGGGTAATGGAAAGCAAGGGTGCTTTGAGATGAATGATTCCTAAGGCCTTTCCATACTACACTGTTATAGTGCTATTGTTCCACTTTCAACATCCTGTGGAATTCTGGGGTTTGTAGTTTGCTGAGGCCAAAGAGCTCCCTGGCTGAGAACTCTAAATGCCTTCCCAAAACTGCAAACTTCAGGGTTCCATAGGACGTTGAAAGTGGAATAGTAGCACTATAACAGTCTAGCGTGGAAAGGCCTCTAGTCTTGACTTGTTGGGTGACTTTCACACTGTGTAGTTATAAAGACATGATTCCACTTTAGCTGCCATGGCAACATCCCATGAATTCACTGTGGTGAGGTTCTAGAACTTTCTAGCAGGGAATTCTAAACACTCCATGAAACTACAGTGGCACTGGCCCTTAATGAAATTCCATGAATGTGGCAGGACCCTTACACAAGACAGGCCTCATCTAGAAGCACCTCCAGTAGAGGTAAATAAGCATGGAAACATTTACTGCAAATGTTTTTTCCCCATGAGAGGGAAGTTCAATTACTCTAAGGTGGCAGTTAGTTAATACCATGGTTTTAGCAGGCAGACATACATTCATACACGGTCAGCCTACAGCCTACCTTACTACCACATCACTGGTCAAATTTGTCTTTGTTTTCGCTGATACCCTCACCTGTGTCTGTTCTATGCATATTGCTTTGCCCATCTGGCAAGAAAACGGAAACAAATTACTTAATGCTGTAGAAGATTGCCGGGACTGTATTTTGGGGCCTTTACAACAAACCTTTTGTTTTAGAAACGGAGATTAGAATTGGGGCATTGTGATGTGATGAAACAAGACAATAAATCATCAGTTCTGGGAACAAGTCAAGCTTGTCAATGTTGGGGTTGGGCTAAAAGAGAGGCCCCAGATGCTTCTTCATTGTTCGATGGAGAATGCATAGGAACTTTTCCAAGGCAATACTAATTTTGTCCAAAGAGTTAGAAGCACCTGTATTTGAGCGTACAAAATGAATGAAAAATGTTTTTCAGAGCCCATAGCTTAGAAAGTTAATTTGGAGAAGAATGAACATAAGGATGAATTCATCCCAATGGAACAGTGACAAAATGATGCTCTGGGACTCCAAGCCTCATCCTACCACTGTACAGTTAGGCATGGGTTCAGCATATCATTTTTATTCATTCTTATTAGAAGTAACTTTCTAGGCTCTGTGTGAGACATAGGTAGAGTTGGCCTCACAATTAGGCAGAATGAGGCAGCAAAATTAAGCAAATATTGCTTAATATTTAACATCTCTGCCATTCTAAAATGAGAGAAAGTACATCAAAACGTCTCATAAAAAGTACATTTGTTTAAACCTCTTGGTTGCCAGATGTTTGATTTGAAACAAGAATTGGCCACAGGAAAGTGGGGACTGAATGTACTTGAGTATATGAAGAAGAAAGTTTCTGATGAAAAAGACACGTAACAGAGACTCAAAGTCTAAGGTTACTGCCAGTCAGAATAGACAGTTCTAGGCTAAATGGCCAAATATTTGGAATTCCTGGGTGTTTTTTTTTTGACATCATCTTTCTGAATATCTGAGGACTGCTCAGATACTTGTAATTTGGCAACTTGTTTTCTATTTGTATTGTATTTTAAGATATTTGTACAGTATGAGTTCCTTCTCCTATATCCCTTTTAAAAAACCCCCAGATAATATGCCTTTGGCAGGACTGTTTGTTTTATCTGTTTTATTTTTGTTGACTGCCATGTACATCAATGGCTGAATGCTTGTTATGACCTATATCATGTCTGGATTACTGTAACACCCTCTGTTTGGGGCTGCTTTTGAAAAGAGCTCAGAAATTTCAGTCGGCCCCCAAAAATGCAGCCTGATTGTTAACTGAGGCTGGCTACTGAAAGCACACAACCCCCTTGTTGCAATAGCTTCATGGGTTACAAATCCATTTCTGGGCACAATACAAAGTGCTGGTTATGATTTATAAAGCCTTATATAGTTTGAGTCCAGGCTATCTGAGAGACTGTATCCCCACATATGACCTTCTTCATAGGCACATTTGTTAGGAATGCAAGAACTGTCCTTCTTGGTGGCTGCTCCTAGGCTTTGGAACTCCCTCCCAAATGAGAACAGAGTGGCCTCCCCATACTCTCCTTTCATCTACAGGTGATGACCTTTTGATTCCAATATGTCTTTGGGAAGTGATTATTCTGCAAGAAAAAGGCTTTTCTTAGGCCTTTCCGCACAATGGGGCGCAGCAACATCCCTTTGCTGCAGCCCCGGCAGCAGGCAAAACGTGCCAGGAATGCTCCCCTCCGCATCTCACCCGGTTGCTGTGGAAGGGAGCGCTCTGGCCCTGCCTCTTCCCTTCTGCAGCACAGCCGGACATTTGCCACTCTTGGGCTGGGGAGGGAGGCATCGTCAGTGGCCTTCCACCCTTCCACATGGCCAGAAAAAGTGGCAGTGTAATGCGACAGTAAGTGTAAAACGGATTTTTTCCATTGTACAATACCGTGCTCACATGACGTGTGGGGACAAGATGGCAGCGGGACTGTGACAACGTCATGCGGAAGCACGACCCACAGAGTGCTGTGATCATGTTCCCACAGTGGGGCAGCCATGTGGTATGGAAAGGGCCTTAGTGTGCCAAAATATTTTTATCCTTTGTTTTTCGATGATTATGTATTAAATGGTTTTAATTCTATAATGCTATTTTAAGTATAAAATGTTGTATGTTTTCTACCTAGCAATGCTTTTACTTGTATTTCTTCTTCTCTTTTAAGCTGCTTTGAGTCCCAGCTTTGGAGAAAAGATGAGATATAAATAAATGAACACAACACAGTATGGGATTTTCTTCTAATGCCACTCCTATGGCCACCAAATGTGAGAACTTCCATGTCCCACTGCTGCCACAAAATGTGGTGATTTCCACTAATCCCTCTGCTGCCACCAACTGTGAGGGCTGCACTAATCCCCACCTATGCCACTAGACTTGTGCTTCCTCCTGTCCCATTGCTATGGTATCAAATGTGGGGACCTTGTAGATGCCCTCATGGTTCCTGTGTGAGATTTTATTCAACTTATATCCCCATCAGACATCACCACCCTGTATTAACTGCTGTCCCCATAGGCAACTTGTCTTGGAACTTAAGTTTTCCGATATCCCTTACATAGCGTTCTCAGAGGCAAAAGCAAATAATAATATTTAAAAGGATTTATTAAACATTAATTGATCATAACATCATAGATTACTTATTTAATACATATAAATCCTGACTGAAGCTAACTCTAACACATATCTCTCACTCTCTCTCATTCATATCCTAATTCTAACCATGGCTTCTCTATCTCTGACCCTAACAATTCTACCACCTGTTCCTAACTCCGATGAACTCTGCAGCAGCCTTTTCAAAACTTCCTCAGACATTCCACCAATCATCACTCCAACATATTCTTACCTTATTACTACATATTTCATACATAAATACACTTTAGCTTAATATATCTGATAAATGCAGCAGTGTTTTCTACGTAAGTCCAGAAAATCACAAACAATGCAATAAGTCAGGTGCCTTCTTATGTTTTATGTTCTAGATTTGAAATACTGTAACTCTTGTTTGCTTAATCCCAAATTATATCATTTGACAATTAATACTAATTCTAATGCTAACATTAATACTGCTTCTGCATACATGGGAACCAAACTGCACCGTGATTACAAAGGGATGTTATGTGTGTGCGGCACAAGGGAGTATTTCTCCAAAGAAAAGCATCTGGGCCCCAGATATTTTTAGACAAATAAAATAAGTCATATGCTATGTAAGCAGGCATGACACTCTGTCTAATTCTATTTCAAGTGCCTTTTTATGGTTTTTGATAAACTGACAGTGCTATCTTTATGAAGATCTCAGCCCATGGACAGAGGAAGTTACACATTCGCATCAACAACATCATAAATACTGCAGGCTCCTTGTACTCTTTCTTTCTTCCTGCCTGCTCCTGCTTTTTGGTTTAGACAGCCAACCTGGGACCAGATGCTGGAATAGGGTTTTTGGAAAACCCCCAGCTCAGTAAAAGAGAAGAAGAGATGCCCCCCTCGCCCACTTTCCAAAGACATTTTTGCCTCTCTTCTCCCAGTTTGGAATGATTTTGACAATTTATAACAAACACATAATAGCTGATAATTAGGACAGACATCTATTATGTTCTAAAGCTAAAATCTCACTGAGGAGGTGGCTGAAGGAAGGTTCATATTCCAAACAGTGAGTAGTAAAAAAACAGGTGTGGAGGGGAAAAAAAGAAGAGAAAGAAAAATGGCCAGTTTAGAAACTGCCTTAAAGATGACCATGGATGGACGTTTGGAACTGAACAGACTCATAAAGTCAGTGGGGTGAGGTAGGGAGGGATGGAGGTTTTGTGGGACACATTGGGCTATGACCCTGAATACCATGGAAACCTACTGCATAACCTTGGGAGTGTCAGATATTCTCAGCCTCAGAAAACCTCAACTTAGGGATGCCATAAGTTGGAAATGACTTGAAGGCACATGGCAATAATAGTGATAGGACAGGGGCGAGAATGGGCCCATAGTTTTCTTCTGAGAACTACTTCTGAGTTCTACACACAATCTCACCTTCCTGTTCCTTATCACGTTTCCTCTGCTTTCCACTCTGTTTTGGACTCTCACTTCTCCACTCCCAGCCTCCTATTTCTGCATCCTTCTGTTTCTTCTTCCTCTCTCCTGTGTTGGCTGTCCTGCCTCTTACTGGTCCATTCAAGATGCCACTTTATCTTTCCCCACCACTTCCCTCTTGCTTGCTTCCTCCTTCCCTCCTGCCTTTTCCACCCAGTTGACTCTGCTCCTTGCTCTTGGCTCCTTTTACTTTTGTTCATTTGTCTCTTTCCCTCCTCTGCATCTTTGTTCCCTTCTCTTGTGGCATTTCCTAATTTAACTGCAGCAGAGGCTTAGTTAGTTTGTTTGTTAGATTGCAAGGGCTCTTCTCTTTTTTCCTTCCCCACACAACACATGCATAGTTTTCCTGTGTTTTGCTGTTGAATCTCCCTTGCTCTCTCAACTTTTCTAGAAAGTATACACACACACACACAAATATACAACCACAACTTTCAAGATGCACTTGACCATGCAAATATTGCCATTTTTTCCTTCAGTGCCCCTATTTTGGCTACAAAGTTGTTAGCACTCTTGGATCAAGTTCAGTATTAGAATGAATACTAAAACTAGTCCACAGTTTGTCTCCCATGTCTGTTATGAAAGAATCTGTGCCCTTTAAAATAAGTATTTCTTAGGTCTGCAATCCTCCTTCACCATTGCCTCAGGCAGCGAAAAGAGTTAGACCAGTTCTGGCCAAACCTGCTTAGCTGCTTATGAAGAGTACAGCATGTGCTGCCAACAGGCACAGAAGAGGGGCCTATATCTTCAGACATTCAACTCTGTGGGCAAACTTGGCAACCATGGCCAAGGAACAAGCTTAGTCCTTATTAAAATGTTCATAAATGTTAAGAAGCAGTTCTTTTATCACTATTGGTGTAATAGAACTGTCAACAGAAATATACTGTGCAAACATAACAGAGAAATCTATAACAGTTGCCATGTAGCAAGGAAACGTTAGAGTTAATCCAATGCCATCTGTCTTTATTTTTTCAACTGCTTGGTTGAACACTTCAAATATGAGCTGGACAGATGTTAGCAAAAGTTGGACAGAATTCAAACTATGATGGCTGCAGAGGATAAAAGCTTAGAAGTTTTGGCATACACCTGCAGGATGCTGGGTATGGAGGCAGGGTAGAAATAAGAACTTGGATGTAACTCCTGATGGACACAGCTGAAATCTAACTGATGAGCTGGAAAACAAGCTTAAATTGAGACATATACGGTTAGTGGACAGATATGACAATGTGGTAACCTGAGCCAAACTCCACTTCACTCTCTTTCTCTGTCTGTTATAAATGCACAGAAAGGTGGGGAATCTCTGTCTCAGCTTTCCAATGTGCTGTGAGTCTTTTGTACTTTTTGATTAAAAGTGTTGAACAACATGTTGTGAAATATTAAGAAGCAACAATTAGAATTAAGTGTGTGGCCTGATGGGTATTTTACTGTTTCTGAAACGCCACTTTCAATACGGGTTACTTGTACCAATACCTTAAAACCACTGTATTTCTCAAGAATACTTTTATTTTCATGGTGAGAAGTACACATTAGAGCACAAAAACTAAATCAGAAATATCTGAAAAATCCATCTTTGCTTCCCTCCTAGCTTTCTGATTCCACCTCCCTGCCAATAACTGTGTTTAACGGGGCCCCTGTGATAAAGTAAGAGATTTCTGACATACTATATGTTGTTTCCACACAGTAATCTTTTTATTGGTTTTAACAATGGTTTTAATCTTATCTTTCATGTATTATTGTTGATCTTGATTGTCTGTATTTTATAAATTATTAATCAATTGATAAAACCAGTATATAAAGGTGAGTTTTTTTTGTTAAAGAATAGCAGGTAAATGTAGAACTCTTAATTTGTTTGGGAAGGCATGTGGACAGCAGATGTTGAGTGATGGCAGCAAGATGATAGAAGAAAGAGCTGTGTTCCACAGGCCTTGCCCTGCACCCACTAAGCTGGACAGCTGTTTTCATGTCTGGTGGCCAGTGGTAGCTGGTACCTTCCATGTCAGTGGGGTGATGAGTGTGCTTATGGGTTTTAGGCCAAGCTTTAAAGGAGATATCCAAGGTGTTACACCTATTTTTGGAATAGGGTTCAGCCCTTTGGGTCAGCTCCTTTAAATGTAGACTGGCACCTGGATTAATAGCCCCACTGATGTGGAAGGTACAAGCTGTCACTGGTCCCTTGATGGTGTTGAATAAAAATACAATACCCAGCTGTTAGATTTTGCAGAATGGAACAGAGGAGGAAGGCGTCATCTTGTTCTTTGCCACAGGCAGCAAAATGTCTTACAACAGTTCTGTCCAAGATGAAATTTGAGTACGTCAGAGCTTGAAGCCTGATCTATAGGTGATACCTATGAGTTGTTAAATATTTGGGCGTGGAACTGGAATGTCCTTGTCTGTAGTCTGCAAGGCAAGCCAACTATAACAATGCAATTTATGGCAGTCTGAGAAGAAGATCCTGTGATATGTGACAGCTTCAGCCAGGGTCTCAGCATGAGTGGATTTGTAATGGAGTTTCCTACCTTATCCTCCCTGTGCTAGATAGTTTCAGGACCATGTAACCTCTGCTAATAGTGGGAGGGAAATATTCGCTACCTGCTGATAGCGGGAGTGAGAAATTTATTATCTGCTGACAGACCCAATCTCGGGGAAGAGAAGTATTTATTATATATATATATATTTATTGAGCCAGAGGTTCACTGGATGGAAATGTAGACATCTGAGTCTAAAGGCCAAAACCCCTCTGGCAAAGGTCAGACCAAATATCCCCTAGTCATGTATCCAAGAGAACAACCTTGGAGGGCACGTATACACACAACACAACAAATGGGCCGGCCGCAACTTTGACACCTTGAGAGACTAAGTGTCTCCCAGATGAGGTTAGCGATTGCAATCGTGGGAACTACAAAGATGAGGTCTATTTGCATAACTCAGCTTTTGTCCTTTCTCAGGAAGGAGTCTGCCCCGCTGGCATACTTTGCACTATAATTGAGTCCCTTTTTGGGGCTATCTTTGGAGAACTCCCACCTTTGACTAGCATCTGTCATGCTGCTAGTTTAAGGCTCTCCTCAGTTCTTTTTCTTTGTCCACTGATCTATCTTCACTTGCTTCTTCCCGAACTGCAGTCTTCAAGATCAGGTGCAGTATAACCGCTTTCTTTCCCTATGTTTTTCCTGCTCTTAAGTCTTTCAAACTCAATAGTCCCTGTGCGCTTGTGTGAGTGACTGCTTTGTGTGTGTGTGTTTGTGGAGCTTTTGCCAATCCTGCTAAATAAACTACTTTTAATTGAATACTTGACTTGTCTCTCGAGCAGTCTGACTCCATAAACATAGGATTAAAGATCTCGCTGCATTGCCCTGCCCTCGGCTTTGCTAAGCAGTGCTCTGCTAATTTCCCTGATCTTTGCATTTTTGGAGCAAATCTGGATGTCCCCCAATGATCCCCACAAGTCAGGGTAACAACCATACCTATGGATGTCGACAAAAATGGTTCTGAAAGTGTAGTAAGTATTTCTTAAGTAATTCTTAGAAGCAGAGGTGCACCACTCCCCAGGGTCCAAGAGCACACAATCTCCTTACCAGACTTTGGAGGGCTGTAATCCCAGCAATGCCTTCCACCAGATTTTAAAAATCTAGAACTTGTGAGGGACAAGTCTGTCATGTTCTGTCTCCAGTAAGCCGTTTAAGGCCCAGGAGAGGCTATTTTAAAACAGAAGGCCTCATGGGCCCAGGAGTGCCATAAACATGGTAAAATTACTCACATGTCCCTTGGTGAGCATGGAAGGCATTTTCAATTTTTAAACATTTTCATTATTTTCAGTTTTGGGGTGTAGAAAACCATACTCTCCAATAAGCCACAGATGAGAAGTAGGGTATGTGTGGCTAAGTCACATCAGAATGAAGTCAAGATGGTCACAGTTATTAATGAGAAAGAGAGACTGCAGCAGTTTGCTTCTGGCAAAGCCTACTGGGAAGGGCAAGACTCCACCTCTTTCTTTCCTCTTCCGCCCTGCTGAGTTAACTGAATGCAAACTGCTTTTGCACTTTGAATTCACTTTGCAGCAGTTGAAGTAAGCTGAGGAAGAAGGAGGAAAGTGGGAGGAGAAGGGAGAAACTGAGGCATTTTAAAAGCAGCAGAAAAAGTGGGGCAAGAGAAGATTAATCAGCCTCAAAAATGCTCGGGGGGGGGTGTCACAAGTTCTGCAAGTCTGTCGTAGGTAATAGGCCTCACATGTTGTGCCCTTTCTCCTGCGAAACTCAGCTGAAATAAAGCTTTATGGTTGCAAAGCATATTTGAATATTGGTTTATCTTTGGAATGGGGAAAACACTCTCATCTAAATGAAATATATTGAAAGTGTAAGAAGACCCCCTCCCAAAACACCCCCCAATCCAGCTGAAGGCTTCATGAATATTGCCAGCTGAAGCTGTATAAAACAGGCCAAAACAGCCAGCTGTCAGGCATTCATCAAATCTAGGACTGTACTAAACTCTAAATCAGTTCTGTCAGAAAAGTTTTATTGTTGATTTATGAGTGGAGGGAGGCAAATGTAACAAAAGAATTAACAAAACTTTTGGGTAAACAAAGAGTTTTTTTATGTTAATAAGCATGTAAATACATAAAGGAAGAAGTTATTGTTTGTATTCTACTACCTATTGGGAACTCAGTGTGGTTTCACAACATGAGAAATGCAAACATAAATAGGCGTAAACAACTCCACTTAAAAACACTACTATATTTAATTTGAAGCAGCAATCTAAACTATGATACAAAAGACTGGCAGTACTTATTTGTCTTATGATGATTATGAACTGCCTTCCTTCGATTGAACAGAAGGCACTGAAGGAGCCTGTGAGGACAAACAATTTTGGTGGGGAAAATTCAAAGACAAAGACAACTGTATTCTAAGGGAATATTAAATTCATTAAATACTTAATGAATTGTTTGTTGTGACCATAGGGATGAGTAGAATTTTTCTCAGGAAGGTTGTATATGAGAGGATGGCTTCCTCTGCCCGTTTCTTCTTGTGCAGCTCTCAGAGGCACTGTAAGATCACAAAAGGCTGCCAATTTCTTATGATCTCTGGCAACTTTTGAGGCTGCTTTGTATGGCCAGGAGATGTACCAGAGGACATTCTCTCAGCCAGAGAAAGCAGTCACTGCAAAGCTCCATTGTTGGAGCTTTTAAGGGAATTATTTTCTTCCTCCCCATTGTTAATGGGGTCTATCACAGGTCCTGAGATTTCAGGGCCAAAAACTGAGACGTAGGGACACTTGTGATGTCATGGGGGCAGGCACTGGTGATGTTCTAAGGCAACTGTCATGGGGAAGCCCTTGGAGATGTCATTGAACATGCTACATTATGCACCAAGCATAGGTGCATGGAGAATGCAATTCAAATAAAAAATACCAAGTCTAATAAATGGAGAAAAATTGTTTTATACAAACTTTTCAAGGCAGGGCTCTCACCCTGAGATTCTTCCCTTTGCCCTAAGAAGAGGGTCCAGGCTCTGAGGTTCAGGATCAGGCCCTGAAATCTGGGAACCCTAATAATAATAAGCCTGACCAATTTATGTTGAGGTTACAAGACTGTAGTCAGAAGGTCTGTAGTCAATGTAGGGCAAAAGCTACAGCTGCTGATTTGTTCCTTGGACATTACAAGGCTCCACAATACTGCTTGCTTGCTTGCTTGCTTGTTTGTTAGTTTTGGAGAGAAATAAAAATATGCCAAGGATGTTCAAGCTGAGCAGGAGTGGGAACATATAAAAGGGGATACCTTGAAGGCATGAATTGCTATGCCAGCTCAAAAACAAGTGTGTCAAAAAGACAGAACTGATGACCAATGCTGTGTCAAACTCAGTCCATGTAACAAATGTGCTCTAGAGTTATTGCAACCCTTGCAAAACAGCTAACCGCAGGAGGGAAGTATTGCTCATTCTAGTAAGGATGGTCCTATCTAGAGGCTTTGCTTACATGAAACAATAATCTGTAAGAACATAAAGATTCTTATTATTTGAACACGGACTTTTTCAAGTTGACACTTTTGAGGTGGTTGAAGGGAGGAGTTAATTTCTTTTAAGAACGATTGTGTACAGCTGCTTTGAGTTCTCTGTATTTGTGAGGATTGCCCTTTAGGCTGAAGTACTTGTTGTAGGATCGACTTCCTGTCTAATCTTGGAAGTGTCTCAGCTCTGGATGTGTGACTTATTCTGCAAATTACTTATCCATCTTTTCTCATTCTTGATTCATATTCCTAACAAACATCTTTGCCTGGTCTTTGACTTCACAGTCAGTAGTTTGACAACCTAATCCCTTCAGAATGGGAAAAGCCCTTCTCTTGACCACTCCTTGGTGGTCCTGGATTCTAAAATCAAGTGGGATTGACAAATGGGTGAATCATCAGAAGAAGTTGGTGTGGGAAAGCAGGCCACTGCTTTTTGACTCTGTAATCCTGAAGAATTTGCATGCTTGAAAACTTCACTTTGATATAGGCCTTTGCAGACTTTCAGCGTTCACTATTCCCCCAACTAGGAAGACTTCAAGTCTGTATTTCAGAATGATGTTCTTCACTAATCCTTGCTCTCATTTCTTTTCCACCTCCAATGTGAAACACTGCTGTATATACCTACCATTGGCAATATCAGGATCTTCCTGTGTCTACTTGACTCAAACAGAGATGGGGAAGGTGTGGTGCTCCAGAAGTTGTTGAATTATAACTCCCCTCCTTCCTAACTATTGGATATGCTGGCTCAGGTTGATGGGAGCTGCAGTCCAGCAATATCTCAAGGGCTATACCTTCCCCATCCCTGGACTAGATTATGACAGTCCACTAGTCTCATTGTTGGGTAGAATGTGCACTGATGTGAAACAGAAGGCATTGGTCTGAGGCTCAAAATCTGAGGTTTTTCTAGCTTTGCCTGTCTTCCATTAAAGGCTGGTCAGGGTACCATGGGTTTTGTAGAGCTTACTGGTAAAGCAAGAAACATGAGCATGGGAGTTTACTGTAATTTGAGAGAAGGGCTTATGTGGGCTTGGTGGAAGTGGGGCAGCACTGGGAGCTGTTCTGTTCTATATCAGATCAAATAAAAGTGCAGTAAATCAAGCCCTTGCTTTATGTGTGTCATTTTAGCTGCCATCTATAATATAGGCTATGATTATTAATTCAACAGGAGATAGATTGCCAAGGTCACATTGCGGAGGCTTATAAATACATCTCTGATGGGCAGCCTATTCCTCTGAAATGAACAGGTTTGCACCGCAAGAGTGCTTTGAATATCTTATAGCCAAACGCTTTCTGGCCCATCAAGACAAAACCCATCTATACAATCTGCTTCAAACTATTGTTTTATACACCTAAACTTTGATATTTGCTGCTGTCCAATCAGTGCTGACAATGAAGTTTGTTTCTAGAAGGTAATACCTGACATATTATTAAGCTGCTGGCCCCTTTCATGCCACACAATGCCACACAGTTATTGCATTGTGGTTCCATTTAAATGGCCATGGTAACATCTTATGGGATCCTGGGGTTTCTAGTTTTATGAAGCACTAGAGCTCTCTGGCTGAGAATTCTAAATTTCCCTCCCTAAACTGCAAAACACAGGATTCAACAGGGTAGAACAATGGCAAAGAAACTGGAATAATAGTGCTATAATGGAAGGAACTAGAATCCATACTAACTTCTTGTTCTACATTGTCTTCAGTCAGTTAACTCATCATAAAATATTCTCAGCAACCATTGTGCCATTTGGAATGAGGCAGGGCCAGCATCATAGCTCTTGAGTCTCCATGATTTCTAAGCCCCAGCAGCAGGATCAGCACTTCTGCCACTATCACCACCACCACCACCACCACAGTGGGAAAAGAAAACCTTCCCTGTGGGCTAATGCTCAGCCTTTCCACACATCCCAATAGCACTGAATGTCTGGAAAAGCTTCCCAAGTGCCATTTGTCCTCCATATAAGGCAGTATGGAATGTGAATCCTAGCAATGCTGAGAACCACTGCAGCTTGGGGCCTGTTTTGTCACCTGTCCAGTTGTCAAAAAAATGGGTTTTCCATCTCTGTGGTTCTGGGTTGCTGTATTACCTGTTTTTGGGGGGTTTATCACATCCTAGGTTCATTTATCCAAATTTTTCTTATTTCTACCTCCACAACTGACCCAGAAGCTGTCCAGGCCCCAAATTCTTGCCTGCTTTATCTCTATGATATCACAAAGACCTACTACATATGACTTCACAAAGGTTCAACCCTGGTCTCAGGTTTTAGCCTTGACATCTTAAGGTATGTAATGCTGCCAAACTGGCAACCAGTGTTAACTGGTGACCCTGTCACAATATCTGCATGCTTTCGACCCCCTATTTTATATCCATTTTCTCAGAACATTGGAAGGACATAGACAGAAATGGAAGGGAATGCCAGGAACACTGTTGAGTTTCAAACCATAAATGGAGAATAAGTTCAGAGCAGGCACTATGGGAAAGTATTAGTATATTTTCTTTATTTATTTTTTTTAGGAACATATACTCTGCCAAGGCAGCTTGTAAAAAAGTGAGCATTACATCTTACCCCTGAGAAGTGGCCTATACATTTTTCTCCTGATAAAACTGTCCATGTGTATATGGTTTCTACACAAGATTAGCTATGTTTTCATCAGCATATTAAGCCAAGAACAAACTAAGAAAGAATTTTTTCAGAAGGGCCTGCCCTATCATGAGACAGGGAGAGATGGGCATTCCAGGGATCAGATTTGAGATTTCAGGAAAGGGCAACAATTTTACTTTGTTATTCTTGTATTTTTAGTGCCAGTGAGGGCAGAGGTACCAGTGAGGTTTTCTGGCTCGTGTGCCAAAATGACTTGGCTGGCTTTTGGGACTATATACTTTGGAAGAAACAGGAGGCACCATTTGCTGTTTTGTTGTCCTGGACAATCCCTACACTTCATATTCTGGATGGGCCAGCCTTCCTCGGATAAGGATGGTGTGGCAAAATGGATGGCATTAAAAGGAGATTAATAGATGTAGTTTTAAGAGAGATTATGGGCCCCCAACTGCTAGTGTAATGAGGATCTTATATTTAGCAACACTAGGAAGATATAGGAAGAGGTGGGAAGGAATGGAGACAGCAGCTCCGATTTCTATTTCTCTGTATCGTAAAGCTATTAAACATCATGTTGATGGTCTTCTAATATAATGGGATAGCCAGAATTCCCATACTGCTGTGTCTGATTACAGTAAGTTTAATTGTGTATACTGGATGCTTGCCAGCGTTAAATGTTTTAACTGCTGCCACAAATGCAAAAGTGTTTCCTCCTCCTTCCTTCACTCCCTCTAAGCATTCTTAAAGAGTTTCCACAAGAAAAGCAAGAGACCCATGGAAAGATAATAAAGTAAGTTTGGCCTTTTGTGGGAAAAAAAGGAAAGCCTGATTTACGTATGTTTGGTGCACTGTTGATGCAAGGTTTAGCAATTCATGAATTTTCCCCCAGACCTTGTACACATGTCCTCCTCCTGTCTTCAAAAAAAAAAAGAAAAGGGCAGGGGAAGAACAGAAAAGAAAAAGGCCGTAAGCAAATTGGACTAGAAAAGATGGGGCAGACATCACATGTTGGCTGGTAGGCAGCATGACAAACATGTCACAGATTTATTCTGCTTATGCAAACCAAATGGTATGAAAAGCAGCTGATCCATAGATAACCCGGGGTTAGAAGATCATCCATTCATTTTCTAAACAAGCTCTCAAGTGTTGGGGACAAGACAAATCCTGACAGGGATGCAAGAGGCCGATTCTGCAATTTTGTAAAAAGTTAGATTCAACTTCTTGTGGGTTCCTACTGGGATAGAAGAGGGAAGAAGAAGGGGCCCATTGCCCTTCAGCACAATCTTACCCTCCAACATGTCACAATTGAGAACTGGGACATATATGGCCATGCAACATTAGAGTGTGGCCAAGACAGCAAAAGTTATTAATGAGAAGAATAGACGAGCTAAGAGAAGCCACAGCAGTTTGTTTTTGATTGAACTTCTGGGAAGAGCAAAATTCCACCCCTTTCTCTTCTCAGTGAATTATCTGAAAGCACACTACTTTTGCACTTTGAACTCAATTTGCAACCACCAAAGCAAGCTGAGATCAAAGGGGGAAAGTGAGGGAGGAGAGAGAAACTGGGACATATTAAAAGCAGCTGGAAAAGCGGGATGCCAGAGGGTTACTCGGACTGTCCCTGCCAGATTGGGACAGTTGGAGGGGGTATGCTTCTAGGCGTGTGTCACCCTAAATAATGGGGAAGGATGAGGTATTCATAGTTTAAAATATACATATAAGTATGCCATCTTGTAATGTGAGAGTGGGGAACCTCTTTCAGCCCAAGGGGTGCATTCCATTTCAGGAGCTACATTCCACTGGTGGCCAAGGGCAAAGAGAACAGGACCAAAAGCAGGACCAAAAATGCCAAAGTTCTTACTGTGAGTAGCTAATGAAGTGTTTGAAGACATATTTCAATCTTTTAGATTAGAGGTCGAAATATAAATGCTGGGGAACCTCCAAATGTCATGGAGAAAGGAATAAATCAAGGTGGCTGGATCAGAATCCAGTAAAGTGAGAGCAGGATTCACAGCCTGGGGTTCCCTTCTCCTGCTGTAAAAGCTCCCTATGGAGCACCTGATATGGTTTTCAAAAGTCATACCCAGGTCATGTGGAGATGACTGCATGAATGAGTATGAATATGTTTTAAATAGAAGCAGCTGTATACACAGAGACCCTTTCACACAACACAATTATAGTGCCATGGTTCCAGTTTAACTGTTGTGGTTGCTTCCTATGAAATCCCAAGATCTGCAGTTTGTTGAGGCACCAGAGGAACTTTCTGGTTGAGAATTCCAAGTACCTCCCTAAACTGCAGATCCCAGGATTCCATAGGATTCAGCCATGGCAGTTAAAGTAAAATCACAGTGCTGTAAATATCTAGTGTGAAAGGGCCCCAGATACTTGAAAAACAATGTTTGTTATGACCTATTGAAACAGTTGTAAGGACTGACTTTTAAGGAGCCTAAAGAACGTAACAGTACAATTGTGTCTTGGTTATTGGTACAAGCACATGGGCCCAGGACTAACCCAGCCTCTGAGGAAGTGATGTGTGTCCCACTTGCATACACTGAAGACATTTCTTTGTGTTACTCCCAGGTGATCTACTAATACTCAAGGCCTTTAAGGCTTTATTCTTAAAGAGGTACTGTGGTCTGCTGCCTCCCAAATAGTGGGGAACTGAGATGATGGGGGGAAAAAACCCCAGAGAGATTTCTTCCTCTGTACCTGCTGTAGTCAAGCTCATGTCCACCTACTACTTACCTCCAGTTCTACCAACATCAGCGACCCAAAGAGTTACTACTCCATGAAGCAATGCTGCTCCATCTCTTCTGATGCTCCTTATGCTGGGAATTATTCTCAGGCCATTTCCACATGATGTCGCTATAACGCTGTAGTATCAGGTTGTTACCGGTCAAGGAGCTGTGCTTCTACATGATGTCATTGCAATCCAGTTGGTATCCTGTCCCCAAGCATCACCAAATTGCCATATTCTATTTCCAGAAAAAAATCCATTAAGAGCCTCCTATAGCACTTCAGTCCTATCAGCCATTGTAGTGAGGTACTGTTATAGTGCTTGATAATACTTTCTGTTATGGCAAATCCAGCAGTGGGCAGGCTAAGGGCTTGCCCAGCTCGTCTCTCCCTCAGTGACTCCCATGGCATAGCAATTTTCTATAACTTCTCCCTGTTTATTTTAAATGTTTCCGTTGAGTCAAAACTTTTTATTTTTTAAATACATTTTTTAAACAGTGTAGGGCAAAAGTGTAATAGTATACTGGCATGTCATGCTGTTACAACATTTCTGTGTTAGTACAGCTTCCAACCTCCTCCCAAAAATCACCACCCAATCAGAGATGGTGGAGCAGGGTAAAGGCAGCATACGGAAGTGGCCAAGAATGCTGTAATGCGGAAGGAACACTAGTGGCAATACCGCTACTCATCCGCTTAAGAGGGAAGGGTGCAAAAAAGAGTGTCCCTAACCTGACCACAATGCGCAAATGGCGAGGCTGCCGTTATAACAGTATAATGCACTAATGGCCTCTTAGAGCAGAAATGGCCTCAGATTGCCTACTGCTCTTATAAAACTGATACTTTCTCTAGAAACCTTGGGAACACCCCCCACCAAAGTCTTAGTACCTTAGTAACTAGTACTAAGCTAACTGATGTGTCAATGAAGTACTCACATACTCTTCTTCTGTTTACAATTTTCTAATTCCACCCTTCTTTTGTTTTCATGTTAGCCCTTGGGGCAAAGAACTGACAAGTTCTTTCCAAACCACAATAACAGCAACACCACACTGACTTCTGCAGTGCAGAAGAAAGGTCCAGAGTACGATACACCATGAATATCTTTGGGCTCATCCCAGGACATACGTTTAGAGAAGTTACCTTAGCTGGCAAAGCTGGGAACTGTAGCCCAGAAAACTACTTTTCTAATCTCTGTTTATGTCCTTGAAATAGTATGTTCTTTACAGCTTTCTTGATCTCCTCTCCAAGTTTTCTGTACAGGTATAAGAAATGTCAGAATGCAGTTGTTGAAACTTAAGTTGGTGGAGTTTTTGGCTGCCAGATAGCAGTGGGAACTTCTGCTAAACTACCTTGTTAGCTCTACAGGGCCTCCTGACAAGACACCCCCTGGGTATTTCTCAAAAGCATTGGTTTCTTTGATATATGAAACTTACAGCCAATTGTGGTACTGGATTTAAGTGACACAATTGTGCAAAATGTCATACAATCAGAAAATGTTTGTTATAGTAACTTACTTGGGGTTACTATATAAAATTGATAAATGCTCCTTTTCTTACAATGAAAAATATCTCAAATCATCCCCAGTATTACAAGTAGTATTCTAAAACTTTTTTAAAAAATTGGCTTGGAATTCCACATTTTTTCCTGGTTCTTTCTTGTAAATATTTGTGGCTTTATATTTTTGGCAGGCTTCACTTGAGGGATGTATCTCATTCCAAGAAACACAAAGCTTGGTTGCAGGAAACCTCTGAGAACATCCAATATAACTGCCCAAGAATCTGCAAAAGGCTTGTTGGATGAGTGTGTTGCATTTGTCCTAATTCACGATCAGGATGTTAAAGCTTTGCCTGGTGAACATTTCGCCAGACATTAACATTACTTATCATCAGGGTTTCCTTTGATTTTGATCCTGCTGTAGGGCGATGTGTTTTTCCTAATAGTGCAGAATCTCTCGTTAAATTGAGGAAACAGGATATAAGGATAAGTCAGTTGAGCCAATTTATGAGTACAATAAAACAACCCCCATTACTGTTGGCAGTCAAGGCAAGACAAGGTGAAACACAGTGCTGTAAAGTTATTATGACAAAAGAATTTAGTATTTACCTGACAAAAATCAAGTAAAAATACTGCATGTATTCTTGAAACAGCATTTCAGGCATTATGACCTCAAATTAATAGCAGTAGCCTATCATTTATCCTGTTGTACAGGGATATTTCAGAGTTCACTCAAAGCCAGAAATGTCTGCTATTAAATCATTATAAACTACAAGACTCTTTTTTGGGGAGGGGAGGGGGGAGTGTTTCCTAATGTCTGCTCTATGTCTACTCTTGGCTTCACCAAGCCATTGGTGTTAACAGCTGGGGCACCTCCTATCCTTCCCCCAATCTACTCTCCTTCTAAATTAAAAACAAATTTGGAAGCAGAATAGATGTTTTGTCTTTTGAAGGCTTGTTAGTTTTAGGGAAGGCAGACAAGTAGCTGTGCTGTGACCATTATAAGCTTAGATTCCAGGGGAGGGAGAGGAAGGGAGAAGGAAACTGGTGTGTCTCTGAATTGACCAAATATGGTTCTTTTTGTGCATTGGTGAGATGAGTTCAATTCTGCATTCATCATGAACACATCAAATTCTTTGGTGCACCTAATGTGATAAGAATGACAAACATAATTCTAAATCTGATATTTGAATCAGAGCTCAGAAAAGTTAAGTTTTTGGATTACAACATTGAGAATCGCCCAACCACCATGACGGGTGACCACTGGCTATTTTGACTACGAGATTAAAGGTGCTGTAATCCCAAACCCCTAACTTTCCCAAATTCTAATCTGAAGCAAGAACAGTAAATGGCACTAAATGGAAAGGCTGCAGTCCCCCCACCCATCCATCCATGGCAAGTCCAGAACATTGTGCTACCTGAGGTGGAGTGGCTATAGTCTCCCACTCCTTCCAGTCCAGTTCAGGGTGCATCTCGTACCCAAAGGTCACCAGTCATCTTGCACCTGAGAAGGAAAATCCCACAAACACCTGTCCCCCTAAGCCCAGCCAATAAAGCTCTTTGATAATAAATTAAATAGCTAACTGTTTGTTACCCAGTTTATTGTCAGCAAAAAAGCCTTGCCTCACTCTGCTGAGTGTTAGTCTTCCATCTTCAAGCCATTCCTGTTTCTTAAGCAGGGCTTCTTCCAGAGAAATCTTTCGCCACTAAACACCAAGGACACTGTGGTTGGAAAGATGATCTTTAGATCTGGGAAACTGGTCATTTTTCTGTTTTGGATGAGGTTGCACTCTAAATTAGGTTTGAAGAGGAACCACTCCTCCTAGAAGGCCGAACTGGCTGGTGGGGGCTATCTGGAATTCTCTCGCACAACTCTTTTTTTTGTTTGTTTGCTTTTCAGATTATTACAGTGTGATTCTATGTCATTTGCTAAATTACTACCTGTGTAGGTAGGAATATAACAAATATTTATAATCACTTTGTAGAGGTCTGAAAGAGAAGTATACTTCTGAGCTGGCTTCATAAAATACTTCCCATCATGCCCCCATCAGGATTTGCTCATTGGTTCTACCAGCTTAGCCACCTGATTCCACCCTGGCTCTACATCTGACCCAAAAGAATTGGCTAGGAAGGTCTGCGGCATTTTCCTGCCTGAAGTAAAGGACAGGATGGCATCCCCCCAATTTCATATCCAGAAGTTGACTGAACATCATATTGAATTCAGGTGACAAAAAAGAATCCTTCATCACATCTAAGGACAATGCCCAGCTGAGAGAAACAGAAAAACTTGTGTGGTACATACAGTTCTGTTCTCTAACAGAAGAGGAGCCAGGTGGTACAGGAGGAAGAGCCAAGGGACACCCAGTGCTGGGTGAATCTTTCTGGGGAGAGCTTTCCACTGTTCAGATGCTACCACTGAGAAGGTCCTCCTTCTGTTTACCACTTGTCTCCCCTTAAATGTGAGGGCCACCCTCAGCAGCACGTAGCAACATATGGGGAGGATAGGTAGAGGAAAGACTAGACTAAAACTGTAGGAAAGCATAGATGAGTCGGTGAATGAATGAATGAATGAACTATGTATTGGTGTCCACCTCCTGCTTATAAGGAAGAAAGCAAAGAAGTGTTTAGCATTACAGCCTTAATTTTTCTGAAACACATATGTTAAGATGTAGGTTTGCTTCAAACCAATCCAGATACATAACCTATCAAATGTCACAATTCCTTCAACCGTTTCTTATCTGCTCAGCCTTTACATCAGCATGGGGTAATTGCATCATGGCCTGGTTTAACCAAGGACTGAGCAACCAAGGTAGAACAGCAGGGACTGTACATCTGTTGCTGATACTAGACAGAATAACAATATTGATGGCCTCACTCTATTTAGTAGACTAGAACTGAGCAGGGGAATGAATTAGTTCATTGCTTGTATGTCCTCACTACTTTGTTCATTAGCTGCATATTCCTGTGGGCAGATGATATACCTCTGGAGACTACACCTCACCTTGCTGCCTCCAGCTGGTTTCACATTGTCTTGCGCTGCTCTGATGGTGTTTGCGCAATGTTGGTTATGGATTGGAAGACTGATTTTGACCCTTCAGTTTCTATTATTCTCTAAAGCAGAGGCAGGACAACTCCCCCTGCTGAGGGGTGCCCAATCCCTCAGGAAAAAACAGTCGAGGTGGCTAGCTAGCAATAGGTGTAAATGAAGACAGCAGTTGATGGGCTTAGAGGTGAAAGTGCGGGGGAGGGACCCTTATTTTTCTGTTTCATTCTCCTTAGTTCTTTCTCTCTGTGACTCACCTCATTTCCCTTGCTTACAAGCTTCTCTTTCTGTTTCTCCCCCTCTTCCTTCCTACTTGGTGGGTTACTGGAGAAAGAAACAATTGCCTTTGCAAGAGCAAAGCTTGGAAAAGTTACTTTTTTAAACACTCCCAGAATCCTCCACTCAGCTATGCTGACTGGGGATCTGGGACTATAATCTAATTATTACTTTCCCAAGTTTTGGATTTGACCTTGAATGTCAAGGTCATCTTCAGATTGGCTCACAGCGCAATTTGCTGTCTTGCAAGAACAGAGCTTTGAGAAGTTACCTTTCTTGGACTAGAACTCTCAGTATCCCCCATAGCCAGCATGGCTATGTTGGCTAGGTGGTCCTTGGAGTGAAGATTCAAAAAGTAGCAGTTCACAGCTCTGTGCAGGAAAGCCTAAACTCATTCTGTGCAGGAGGCTTCTGAAACAGCACCAAGGGTCATGTGCAGCCCCAGGGCTGCAGCTTGCCTGTTCATATCCTTAAGCCAGCAACGTGATTATCTGGGTGCCATTCAGAAGCACACAGTGAAAAGTGTGGAAAACCCAGAAAACAAAACAAAATATAAACACCAGTTGTTTTACTTTAAAGAGCTGGCAAGGTAAATTCTGTGAAGCCGCAGAAACGGTAACAGATGCTGTGGCAATCTTTTGTAGAGCTGAAAGGTTTGGCAAATGATTTTGCTTCTCTTGCCAGGCAGTTGTAAAATTAGAGAGGATGGGAGGGAGTGTAGTGAAAGAATTAATCTGGACCCTGCTTATGCCAAATGAGTTCCATTGATTTCGGTGGGTCTGCTCAGACCTAAGTGGTTTGAGATCTGCAGTTGAAATCAGTGGAAGTTGTCAAGTTCAGTTTTATAATCTCTTTTTTTTTTTTCAAAAACCAACAACCCTGTTATTTTTCCACAGAGTAAATAGAGCTATAGAAGAATTGGTTTTGTCTAGCAGTGGTTGTATTGCCAGCTATAACTGCATAAGCAAAAAAACAGACTTTTGAATTCTGTTACTACTCATCATCTGCCAAAACCTTGAATTCGCAACAGGAAACTCTCCCCTTTCACATTATACAATGATAGCACTGTGATTCCATTTTAACTGCCGTGGCTGCATCTTGTGGAACTGTGAGGCATATACTTTTGTCAGAGGCCTCAGAGGAGCTACCTGGCTGAGGATGCTGAAGTCCCCTCCCTCAACCATCAGTTCTGGATTCCCTACAACAGAATTTTGGTGGTTAAAGAGGAATCATTGTACTCTAACTATGTAGTGTGAAAGTCCAATCTGTATGTAAACACTATCAGACCTGCCTCAAAATGTTTTCCTGTCAGAGACGACGGACTGGAGATCAGTAGTACTTCCACATGGGCTATTGGAAAGTGTCTTCCACTGCACCTGAGGGGCAGCAGGTACCTTTAAGGAATGGAAGGTAGAAAAGCTGTGGGAAGGATTGGCAATGCACAAAGGGATCTTGGCTTAAAAAAGCCCTATTTACCTACCTATAAACTTTGGAATCAATTGGACAAAATGCCTAGAGTCATAGACAACCATGTATCAGAGCCTGGAAAAGTTACTGCAATAGTGCCTGGGGAATTTTGGGAACTGGAATAAAAAAAGGGTCAATTTTCCCATTTCTGCCTTGCATGAAGAAAGTTCTGCACAAACAGAGGCTGCAGCTACAATCCTACACATATTTACCTGAGTTAATTAGGCTTTCTTTGGAGTACACAAATATAATGGTGGTCATTTCCTTTAACGCAGCACGTGGCTGCTTACTCTAGGCTGTGTCAGTGTAGATTTGAGTCTCGGTTGTAAATTTTCTCTTGATTTTTCAGTTAAACCTTGACCATTTTTTGGGTGTGCATTTGAGATAAGAACGTGTTTTTTAAAGATTAGAAAAACCCAGAACAATCCTTTGTAGAAGCACGGCAGAGAATGTTCAGAAACCCAATATGTTAATAAAAGGAAGTTTCTGTCTAGCTCCCATTAAAAGTCTAATTTGATTTCCGTGGGAGCAGAATTATGTTGCAGCAAAGAGTGATGGAAGGCAGGATGACTGAGTCCGCAGGGACCTACATCTGAAAAACATTATCTAACATGTGGGCAGCTACACAGGTGTTATAAAACTGCTGGTGTTGAGGGACTATTTGATTAGCTAATTACCCTTGTAAAGGAGCAACTTAATCTGAGTGAAAACTCCCTCAGATGAAACCTCATCATGTCATTCTAACTTAAAATTATCTCTCCACAAATTGCAGTTAAAAAAAATTGAAATATCTGAAAGAAAATCCACTTTGTTCATACTAACTCCCCCCACTCCCCATGTCAACTTTTGGAGTTCCACCCCTGGTGGTCCAATTTTATTAAATTCCTCCTTGGTTTTTTTTTTTAACCTCAGTTTATTGGAGAGAGAAAAAACAATTATCTGTAAACGTAATTTTTAATGCACGGTAATAAAAATAAATGGTACAGCTCTGCCGCTGCTCACCTAAATCTTCTTCCCTGGTGGTCTGGTGGTATTAAATAATCTCCACCACATGTATTCATCATTTGCTGACAGGCAAAGAAAAAGTCCTCTTTTAGCTTTTATTGTCCATCAAAGGAATACAATGTATAGAAATAAACTGGACAGATGCTACAGAGGGGTACTTCAAATCAAGAATACCCCAGATGCCCTTCTCTCTTCTTTCTGCTGTGTTTTTACCTTTGATAATGAAATGACAATTAGAAAGTTGGAATGGCACTTGCAGTTTTCAGGCTATGGGGGCTTTACGTCACAGGATCTGGGCCAAAACAATATAAGACCTGCTGTCTTCACTTCTGAAATAGATTAAATGGAGTTATGAGTGTTTTCCAGAATTCTGGACCCTGGTTTTTCCAACTCGCCTGCTGTATGTAGAACTGTCTTTGGTAAGCCTTTATTGTGTTTACCTCTGTGGCCCTGACATATGTATGGTAAGATGACATTTTGTACTGGGAAATAGGGATGGCCAGGTTACACTTTAGTGTATTGTGTCTATGTAGTCTTGTCTAAGAACCAGCATAGTTTAGTGGTTTGACTGTTGGCCTAGGATTCTAGGAGATCAAGGTCTGAATCCCTGCTCAGCAGTCGTTGACCTTGGACAAGTCATACGCTATCCTTTAGAGCAGTGGTTCTCAACCTGTGGGTCCCCAGATGTTCGTGGACTTCAGCTCCCAGAAGCCCCAGCCACTATGGTCAATGCTCAGGGCTTCTGGGAGCTGAAGTCCATGAACATCTGGGGACCCACAGGTTGAGAACCACTGCTTTAGAGGAAAGGAATGGCAAATATTCTCTGAAGACCACTTGCCAGGAAAACCCTATAATAGTTGGAGTCAACCTGAAGGCAACCCCAGAACTGGCCCAAGGCATTTTACTTGTCTGAGGCAGAACAGCAAATGCTTACTTGCTCCCCTGGTCAAGGAACATAGTATCCAAAACTAGACACATTATTCTTCCACATGAGACAAAAAGGTCAACTATCACTCTCTTCTTCTCCCTTGTGGTAAAAATGTAAAAACAGTAGTTTAACAAAGATAATAAACAATCTGGTGTCTGTTCATGGCATCTTAAATTTGCTACCCAGAGCAGTTGCCTCATTATTTCCTGATGGTAGGGGACGACTTGCACCCTCCTTAAATGCAATATATTGCTGCTATTACATGCATACCAGTTTGCTAAACCCTGTCACTCCTCTCTGTCACTCCTGTCATTTGCTCATGGACAGTGATTTTAATTTAATTTAATTTAAATTAATTTAATTTATTGGCTTTATAGCCCACCTGGGAGGGGATCCAAGGTGGCTTGGATTTGGGAGAGTGCTTGTAATATTACTTTTTCAGAGTTCAGCTCCCAGAGTTTCCCGCTGGGAGTTTTGATCCTTCAAAATTAACTTTTACGAGCTCAGCTTTCTGAAAAAGAGAGCCACTTCTGTCTGTGGAGGCTCTCTGTTCAGAAGGCAGCACCTTCTTAATGGGTAGAATCTCTTCCACCATGGAGATGTGAATGACACCAACACTCAAATTAGTTTTGGTGCCTTTGGTTTAGTGACGTGTTTTCATTGGTTGATTTTGATTATTCTCTTTGCATCTGCTGTGTTTTCTTAACTGTAGCCCTTTCCGCACGGTATTTGTCATGCGAAAGGATGCCTGGAGTGTTGCGTGATTGTGAGGAGCGATCTGCACAACGCAATCACAATTGTGCGACGCTCCAGGGGCCAGTAGGTGCCAACTGCACACTTTTTCATTTTCTGCTCGAAGCCGAAAATGGTGTGCGATCGCACATTGTTCCCAGAACCCGCGCACACTGACCTGGCGTGCGGAACCTTCGGAGCTGCGCCGGCCGTGCTTCCTGCCCCAATGCAGCCTGGGAAACTCCCACGCTGCACTGCAGAAGGAAGAGGCGGCGCTCTTGCACGAGCAGGCAGCTCGTGCAGAGCTGAAGCAGCAGGGACGCGAGAGCCTCTCACCGGAGGCTGCTCGCGCAATCCCCGCACCCCAGCGCTGGAAAAAGGTAAGGCGCGGAAAGGGCCTGTGTGATGTATAATTTTACTTATATTTGTTTTGGTATCCACAGGAAAGAAGAAGGGTTATTTTTTTCCTTACGTAATAAAAAGCATGTAAAATAATATGAAATGCAGAATTCCATCTTAGGTACCTTAGAATTTTAAAAAGCAGTGGTGATACATTGCTATTGTGTCTCCTCCAAACATCATAAAATAAATAACAAAGTGCACTCATATCAGCACTGTGTAACTGGAACCATGTGCTTCAAAAGGCTAATAGAATTTTCTATTTTGGTTATGTGTGGCAGAAGGAAGATGCAAACTAACTAACTAAATATCTCATCGATATACTACATTGGCTACTTAGTTATAAATGTGTAACTAGGTAATATTTCCTGGCCCCAAGGAATCTGTTCAGCTGCTGATTGGTGCACATGGAAGATGACGTTTTCAGGTCCCTCCCACCAGTGAGCGAGGCTGCGATGAGGAATTGTGGCAGGGCTCCTGCTTTTGATTGTTGCAGACTCACTGACTGTCTGGGGCCTGGAAGCATCATTCTTGCACCTTACATGGCAGCTGAACAGACATGCAGCTGCTGGCTGTTAAGGTGGTCTTGGGGGGCATTTACAATCATGGCCATAGTGCTGCAAATGTGACTACATAATGTTGCTGAATATGGAGCAGTGACAAATTCTTAATTCTAGGTTATGAATCCATAACTGCAATGCAGATTGCCAGCCAATGATTTCATAGTGATTTGCATGCATACACACTCTCTCCTATTTTTTTTTTTTTTAAAAATAATAGCTTCTATTTACATGGCATTTTAAGAGAAGTTCAGAAAAACAAAAATGGCTTACAAGCAATTTGAAAGTGTCATAAGTCTAAGTCTAAAGGAATGATGTAATTTAGGAGGGAGCGCTGTTTGCAGTCCCATTCAACATGGAGATATTTAAGACATATGTACTTCATTCCTTCTGTATGGATGTTGTCAAAATGACTTAAAAAAAACTCCAGGGCAATTAATGATTTACAAGCATGAGGTAACAAAGCATTTTATTAGGCTCATAATATTTACACATGTTCAATATTGCAAAAATTATCACAAAACTTGCCAGTGCATATCTTGAACTGACAGATGGTTCCTATTGACTTCTGAAGGAATACCAACACTTTCTGCCAGGAGAAAAGGCCCCAGGAAGACCTGCCCAGGGGAGTCCACTAAAGGCAAGCATTTTTCCACCCAGCTACTGCTGCTGTTGCTGCCACTGCCTGGCTGTGGTCTACCTGTGGAACTGTGTGTGTGTGGAGGGGGGGTCACCTCTCCTGTGTCTTTACAGACAATTGTTCACAGCAGGCTGTCAGGTGATCTGGATTTTCGTCTCTAAGCCCTGCACTTGACTGACTAAAATTTTCAAATTTGTCACGCCAGTAGTTTCTAACAATGAGCTTGTAGCTAATTTCATTGTTGTGGTCAGTATTTTCTTACGTGAATGGTAACCAAACTGCAAAAAGAGAGAGCTGGAGGGAGGGAGTCTGAGCAGAAGAGATATTTGGAAGAAGACTAGATACTTATGCTGGGAGGGTAATAGTTGTGAAGGAGCTTTTCTGGTGCCTTCCCTGTGTCCAGGCATTGATTATTGGGAAAGAGAGGGAGCAGAACTGTGCTTAGCAGCTGTCTAGATTGTGCTGGAAAGAAAGAAATCATTGCACAGAAGGCACGGGGTATCAACTTGCACCATGGTGTTAACAACTTGTACTTTCATAAGCCCTAGTTACACAACCTAAGTCACCAAGGCTCTGCCTCGTGCACAGTTTACTTTGACCTTTCTATGTGTTACAAGGATGTGTGTGTGCAGCTATTCTAACATGACTATAAAGTTTCTTTTTTAAAGAGCAATTCTCCTTTTTTGCCTGTGTGGTTATAAGATAAGTCCGTATGTTTAGTATTACTGTGACTCTCCTGTGCTTAAAGTAAAGGATAATGAGGGCAGCAAAGACTGGAGGAGGGAACCAGGATAAGGATCAGCTCTCTTTGACAGATATGGGAGTTACATATGGCCTTCAGCTATTCAAATACACAGCCACGCACAAGCAACTGACTTGCCAATTCCAATGACATCTTGCAGTCCTCTTCCTCTCCACCTTTCTCTTTTAGAAGGATCTGTTAGCCCCAAAAGTGGCAAATCTTTGTAGACATTTTTGCAGAATTTCTTCTACTACCTTGTAGTGCCCTGCTTATTTTTCAATCCATCATTTCAATCCCTTTTTCTCAATATGCCTCTGGATACTTGATCATTTGAAATGACCTTCCACTGCTTGCTTATGCAAAGCTATTAGAGGATGCTGGGAAAACACTGCAGGAATCCAGCTCTCAGCTGCATACTGATATGAATGCGCCTTCAGTGAACACTGCATTCTGTACACACCTGTTTGTGAATGTTGTACTTTTCTTCCTTAGAAGCCTAACAGTTGTAGTGAGATATTTTTACAGGGGCTCGTTTTAGCTTGTTCCTTCAGGCCAAATTGGACATGAAATTAATTGCATGAGTCCAATCAAGGTGTGTATTTAACAGAATGTGAATAGCAGCTGCTGGTAGGAGTGGTCAAAGAGTAGCAGTGGGACCACGGGCGGCAGAAGAGATAGAGTGTAACCTTAATAAAAAGAAATGTGGACTAAGGGGAATCTTCGCAGTTTGGGACTGATTTTGTGCAGAATTGACTTTTTTTGTATGTGCAAAGAACAGCTTTATTATTTTTCGCTGTTTCTTGCACAAAAATGCCATTTTCTTCTAAAAAGGTGCAGATTTTCCACAGAATAAGCCTTTTTACTGAATTGAGAATAGTCTTCAAAAAAAACCTGCAGAGTTTTCAAACACTTTCTTGCAACAGGAAGAAAATGCTTAAAATTGCTTGTTGCTTCCCTTGAGAACTAATTTAGCAAAGAATGACATCCCTAGTTTTGGAAGCTGTCATCCAAAAAGCAACTCTCCCAAGCTCTGTTTCTGTTTGCATTAAGTGGGAAGACTCTATTGAGAGCAATGACGCAATAAGGAAATTTCAGAAAATCCCCCAAAGTATTTTTTTCCCTTTTGGATGTATAAAATATAATTAAATTTGAATCTTGCCATAGCATCATGAGTCAGGAATTGACTATTGTGTGAAAAGCCTATGAACACAGTTCAGTTCTGGTACTGAAACTTATGTTCCTGGCATCAGAGTGTGCTCAGAGGCAAACTCAAATTCAAAGCGTATATCATTTGCACCAGTCTGTGGCTAAGGATCAAAATGAAGGGGTTAAATCCAATGCCACTTGAATAGGAAAAATAAGCGAATTGAATTGTGCCTCTGAGTAAATTGCAGATGTCTGTCTTATCTCAAATTTTAGAGAATGGCCTTGCAACACTCAAAGGTCTGGGAATTCACAGGGAGGCACTATACTCCCTACCATTATTTTGTATCATTTTCTAACTAACTCTTTTGTTCTCCTCTGTGCCAGTCAATGATGTAATGGAAAAGTTAACTAAAGATCTTTTTCTCCAGTGATGGGCGGGCTAAGTAAATGATTGATTGCTGACATAGAAGGCAAAAGGTATATAGTGATGCTACCTCAATTAATTGGCACAACAGTTCTGGGATAACTGTTGCCCTTGCGCAAGGTATTGTTAACAATAAAATGGCTTTTTGATTTTTCCCTGGAAACCTGGTCTTCGCCTCTTTCTTGGCCACAACAAAAACAAAACAAAGCATAATCCCAAAGTCAACCTGACAAACCTGAAGTTTTACCACTCATGATCTAGAAGAGGCTCCTGGAACATATATGAGTGGAAGAGCAAGGAGGTGTGATCCCAGTTTGACCAAAAGAATGATCACCTTATTCCATGTGACTTTGGGTACCTGGATTTGCCTAGTACCTTTTGGTATGTCAAACTTGTTATTCTGTTTTTTTAAAATAATTGTTAAACTGATATTCTAGCTTCCAAAAGATCCTTCCTCCATCAAGGTGGCATACACTTATTGGAAGGATAAAATACAGTATAAAGTAATACTCATCCATTCTGCAGAATAGATAGTTTTCAAGTACTCCCACAGCAAGATTTACCATGTTTACCAGGACAAACTTTAGTCTTTGGAGTGTCCATCTCACTTGCAATTATATACTAGCTCTCACTCTGTGCATCTGTGTTCAGATGAAATAGCCACATATGAATGGAATGGTGAGATTACCCAAGAATATATCTTCTGGCCATTCACAGGTAAACACTGTGATATCCTTGTGACATTTCTGTTTTCTTACTAAAGGTCACCTCCAGTTTCAACCTCTATTACCCCCTGCTGAAAGCTCTCCTCCAATCTTGCACAACCTGAGGAGTACTAGACATTCTGGACTACACTTACTATAATCACTGGACATCAGCCATATTGACTGGGGCTGATGGGAATTAGAGTCCAAGATTTCTGAAGGAACCCAGATTGTTATGTTTCATGCTGTTTCATTTTCTCTGGGTGACAGCCTAGCTTCTGTTCATATAAAATCCATGTTGTGATTGGACTTTGGGTTAATGCATATATAATTTAATATGCTGTCACAGGTGAAAAAGGTACCAGTGCTTTTGTAGTGTATGGAATGGCAGGCAGTTTAATAGCAGGCTAGGGAGTCATATTCCTTTTAAGATTTCTAAGCCACTTTTCCAAGTCATACAAGAAAACATGCTAAAACATTTAGTGTTCAACATCTAATATTAAAACAAAGGCTGGCATCCTGTTCATGAACTACAACAGTGTACATTTGGCTCATACCATCACTCCTGTATATTCACTAGTTTCTTCTCAAAGGAAGCAACAAAGTGACTTTAGCATGTGTACCAGGACAAACTTTACCAGGACAAACTTTAGTGAGAAAAACTTTGAAAACCACAGAATTTTCAAAGCCTATTTGCAATTTGCAATTTGGCACTTTGTGCAAACTTCATACATATGGTGTTTTTTTTTGTTTGTTTTTTCAGAGAACAGCATTTTCTGCATAAGAAACAGAAAATAATATATCTACACAGAGTCCTGAACTGCTAAGATTCTCATCAGTCCAGGATTCCGTTCATCAGGATTTCTAAAATGTTTGGAAAAAATGTTTTTCAAACAGTTTTTGGAATATTCATTCTTTCTTTCCATCTGTCATACTCACTGCCAGGGTGAGAAGGAAAGCACTTGTAGGACTGTCTGGTTCAGGTGCCAAAATAATTTACCTAACCTCAGGTAATATGCACAGTAGTAGAGGAGGGGATTTGCCACCCCATCTCAGATATCAGAAGAGTTTAGTCTAGACATGACTGCTTTGGGGCCCAAGAGATATAAGTAAACATGAATATGAATACAAATATAAAAAAACATACCTGGTGCTGAACTCAGTGCAATGCAGAGCAAGCCTTGATTCTAATATACTTGAACAGAAAGAGGGCAAAAGATCTCCTTACATGGAAGCCCTACTTGCATTTAGGAATTCCTGCATTTCTTGTGATATTTCCTCAAAGAAAGTGTCAATATTGAACCACCATATGAACATTTGGGCCCTGTTTGTTTTATTCAAGCTTTGAAGCTGATGATAGATTCACCAGTTACAAAATTCATACACAGAAAATATTTTCATATAAGAATGCATGTGTGGCATGCTTATAGACAGGTTGCAAGCTATCATGGTTCACAACTGGTCCAATTGTCCTGATTTGACAGGGGCAGTCCTGATTAATTGTCTGTCATTCCAATTTTTCAGCTACTTTTAAAATGTCCCAGTTTCTGTCTCTTTTTGCCATCTTCCACCTTTGTCCTCAGCTTACTTCCACTGCTGCAAATGGAGTTCAAAAGGCAAAAGGAGTTTGCACTCTCTTAATTCAGCAGGGAGAAAGGACAAGAGGGGACAGAATCTTGCCCTTCCCTATAGACTCAGGCAAAAGCGAACCACTGCAGCCCTTCCTACTTTGCCTGCTCTTCCTCAATAATTGTTGCCATTTTGCTACACTCTGATGTTCCTTGGCTGCACGTGTCCCAGTTTTCACTTATGAAATATCAAAGAGCATGTTCATTTTGTTTATAAATAGCTGTCTGTAACAATGCCTACCATGAGCTGGCACATCATAGCCAATAAAGAGATTACCCTTTATTCCATTCTTTCTTTTATGTTTTGGGTTCTGAACATGGTGGAGAATCAGATTATGAGACTGAAACATAGGAAAATTGAGAAGATAGAAATAGAATGCTTCTAAATAAAACATATAGCTAGCAAAGGGGCATTTCAGCAGACAGCAGGGAGAAGGAAACAAACAAGCCAACTTATAGGTATGGATGTGTGGGAGACCATTAACAGAGAAAAAAAAAGTCCAAAGCTATGTGGCCCTTCAACTGTTGTGTGACCAGAAATCCTACTGTTGATTTTTATCTTTGGCTATGGTAATAAGGCCAAAGGGACATTGCAGTCCAACACTTTCCTTAATCTAGCCTCTACATGAGGAAACAGGAGATGGTTGGTTCCTACTGGTCCCTTTCACAACGCAGGAACTGCTGGTCTGCAGTTTCTACCAGTTCCTTCCATTTTCATCTCTGACCACGATGGTGCAGCAGTGAACGAGGAAGATTTGGTACCAGGCCTTCTAATACCTAACAGAAAAGTGACTTGTCAACAAAAGCCATTGCCTTGAAAGGTTATGGTTACTGTATAGGTATGGTCCTTGAGCTTGTTTGGAGGTTCTTGCAGGGGAGTGCAGCTATCGTATACCCTTGACCGAAGAACGGTACACTGCTTCTATCTGAGATGGCCGTCCTCTTCCACCGAGCGCGCAGCTTCGGGAGGGACGCACATGGAGTGGTGAGGGAGGAAGGGGACACCCGGCTAGCCAGCCAGATCAGTCGAATCAACCATGGCGATCAATGGGGTGACAGATGTCGCAGCCAGATCGCCCTCACATCCAGAAAAGCTGAATATTAACTAGTCTAAAACAAAGGTGATGGTGTTTGGGAAAAGACATTTTCAATGGTCCATTAATGGCCACCAGATTGAACAATGCCAAGAATTTAAATACCTTGGCGTTCATTTCACAGAAAATCTCTCATGGAAGCCCCATATAGAAGCCACCAAAGCAGTAGCCCTGAGATCTATTGGGGCAATTCTCAGATTCTATACTACTGCTGGGGGTCACCTGGTTGTTCCAGCACTAAAAATATTCCAAAGCAAAGTTATTGCTCAGATTCTCTATGGTGCTGCTGTATGGGGATGGGACGACTCTCACATATCTAAACTGGAATCCCTCCAGAACACTTTTCTTAAGAAACTGCTAAGACTCCCTCTGGGCACCCCGGCAGCTTTGGTTCAGGCAGAGGTCGGGCTTCCATCCATCAGAGCACGCATTCGTTTGGCTTTATTTAATTATTGGAGAACAGTTAAAGATTCCCCAGTTAGAGCTTTTCCCAAGTTATGTTTCAAACAGCTATCTAATTGTAAAGTATGGAATTCAAGATATGATAAGTTGCTTGAATGGTATCCTAGCCCACCTAACTTTCTTGTCTTGAATTCCAAAGAGAAGCTCCGGGATTATATTTTCCATCATACTGCTCAATCAGACAGGCAGGCTATTAATAATTCTAATTTTTCTAAATGGTACAAATTTTACAAACTTGACCATCAAAGGGCCAGTTATTTGACAAAGCTTACCTTTCCAAAGCTTAGGCAAGCATTTACAGCCCTTCGCTTCCAGAGTATGCCTACTGCTGTGATTGATGGCAGATATTCACATACCCCTTTGGCTCTCCGTTTATGCATCTGTGGGGCCCCTGAAATAGAGGATCTGCCTCACTATTTGTTTTCTTGTTTACTATATTCTGATCCAAGAGCCAAATTTTTGAGATCTATCCTGTCTCATTTGGAATCTAATACTGTTTTAGAAAAGATTTTTTATCTTCTTGCTGATAGTGACTCCAGGGTAACTCGTAAGGTCTCTCTTTTCACTCTGGCAGCTATGAAGATTCGGGCTAGATATGTTACCGATATCGCGGTTGATTGTTCTGGAGACGCGCTTATTTAATTATAGTTTTATTATGTTTTAACTAAACGAAATTTTAAATTTTTCTCACACATGACTATTATGTCTATTATGCAACTTAATGCATGATGTATTTTTGCTATGCTGTTTTTATACATGTATTTTATATTATTTTATATTAATATTCTGTGTTGTATTGTATTGCTTTTAATACTTTGTATGCAAATGGCCTTTGGTCTACGCATTAATAAATATTGTAACTGTTTTCCTAATAAAGTATAGGTATGGTAACATGGTTAGGTACATATACATGAAGTTTAGTTAGGCCCAAAAGAGCTTTTCAGATTTCAGCCGAAGGTCAGTCTTTCAGCTTGCTTGCCACCTATTCCTGTCCTGAGAATTTTCACTGTATAAACTGTTTCACAATACATTGATGCAGAGCTAAAATATATTTTTGCTTTACAATAATTGTCCCCCCTTCCCCAAATAAAAATGAGGATAGGAAGAAAAATAAAAGAAAGAATTTGGTGGCAAAATCAGCAAGACCGCTGAATGGATAATAAAACATTTAGTGCTTTTCAATTAACTGTTCCGATGATTAGTACACTAGTATATTATGGCATAAAAACCATGTCTATTAATTTTTTGCAGCCATTATCTTGACTGTGATTTACTTGCCTCAAATAATTAACATGGCTATTAAAAAAAGGCGGATGTAGGTCCTGAGTAAAAGTACAGTGGCGATGGCAGCAGGGAGTGGATAGGAGAGATTATTGCTGCATGACGTGGACATAGATCGAAGAATCAGTTTTGGGCGGAGAGAAGGAGAAGCACAGAGAGTGGGAGGAAAAGAAGCATATTAGAAAAGACAGGGAAGGAAATAGAAGGAAAGCCAGAGAAACCAAGATGTGCTGAAAATAAAATAGCTATGGCTAGCTTCAGTACCCGCTTTGAGGGAATAATTTGCCTTCCTTGTCACTTAATACTGGATGAACCCAATTGTGTGGTAAACATCAGACTTTTGGATATCGTCAGCTTTTCCTGGTGGTGAAAACATGTGTTCGCACACTGAAGATGATAAATTGGTGTATGTGCTACAGCTCCCTGGGTTTTATTTTTCTGAAGCAGCAAAGCATCCTTATTTCAGGTGCAATGGCAGCTTGAGGGCAGCATTTCCATCCAGAAGAATAGGACAGAGGTTCCTCGTGAAAACAGAAGCTTAGAAGGGCTTAAGGAAGCCGCAGAGTACACATGCAGCCATCAAAGGGAGAAGAGAAACTGCTGTGACATGAAAACAGAATAACTAGCTAGGACTCAAGCTGGGAAAGATTGCAGTGTAAAAATGTATCCAAAAAAATAAGATGGGGAGTTACTTTCAACTCTTTTTGTTATGATTGTCCAAAGCTTTGCCCTCTTCTACTCTCCAGTAGAGATAGGAAAGCTCAGAAAGGTGCTGGAAAAATTCAGGGGAAAAGTCACCCTTCCTATTTTTGGGGGAAATTTCAAATCTTCATTCTCAACACAGTTAAGAGTCACAATGGAAAGAAGCCCTAATGAACTGCTATTTAACTGCTTAGAGGGTGTTCAAAAATGTCTGTGCACAGAAGTTGAAATACATTTAATCAGTGTCCTACTTCAATGCTAGTATTGCTTGCATACATATCAGTAGGCCACTGGTGTTAGTTATGAAATGCAAAAGTGTATCCCAGTAACATATTAACCTTATGTTTATGTTTTCTTATTTTACCTATAAAGGGATTAGAAAAATTCATGAAAGATAAAGATACCTGTGACTACCAATTATGATAACTATATGCAGCATCTATACTAGATACGACATTCAGAGGTACGATGCTCCTGAAAACCACTTGTTGGAGAACGACAGCAGGTCAGGAGACTTAGAGCTGTCACCCTCATGTCCTACTTATGAGGCATCTGATTGGGCATTTAAGGGAACAGAATGCCAGAGTAGATTTTCCTTTGGCCCAATCTAGCAGCAGGACTCTTCTTATTTATTTATTTTAAAATAATATTTCTCCCAAATGATCTTTACCTTAATCTTAATCCTGTGATCTTAAAAATCTTATATCCTGTATCTTACATAGCTTATAAATAAAAAAAATTATTTAAATCTTCCTGTATTTATATACTTTCCTTATTTTTAATTTTCTAAGGTTAAGATCTTGACATTCTTCCAGAGCAATTATTGATAATTCTCCTCATTTCCTTTCCAGATAATTATTTAAGCATTCCCATTTTTTCCTGAAATGTCAAGAAGAGATGCCTGAAATTAATGATTGGTTACTAGAGATGTATGATGTTATGGAGATTAACCAACTGACAGTGGTTTTAAAAGATAAATCTATGAATGATTTATCTTTTAAAGCCATTCTCAGTTGGTCAATCTCCATAACATTATACATTTCTAGTAACCAATCATCAATTTCAGGCATTTCTTCCTTTTTTCATTCCCTGGCATACAATATCTTTGCCTTAGTTATCACATAAAGCAAAATTTTCTTTGTTGTTTTCCAATATAATCCTCTATGGTATTAATCATATTTAAAACATAGAATTCTGGTCACATGGGGAAGTTATTCTTTTAATCTTAGTGATTTCAATATGAATGTTTTCCCAATAGGCTTTAGCCTTCTTGCCTTGCCACCAGCAATGATAGAATGATCCTCTTTCTCTTTTGCACTCCAGCATCTATCGTTGTCTCCTTTATATATTTTGGCAAGTTTTGCTGGAGTCAAATGTCATCTGTAAAACATAACAGTTCTCTTTGAGCAGTTGACTACCTGTTATAGTGAAGTTTTTCCATGTCTGCATCTAATGATCTAGTTGTATTGAATGTCAAATATTTTGAGACCATTTAACCATACAGCTCTTGACCATTTCTTGCTCCGTTTCTAATTTTAAAAGGCATTTATAAAATTTAGTTGTAGTATGTCTGTCCTTTGTCTCTAAAATTATATCTAACTCCATGTTCAAATTATTTATTATCTCTTCTTTACTATCCTGTTTAAATCTTGCATAAAGTTGTCTATACAGGAGCAAAGAGCAGTTTATCCCTTCCATCATTAGTTCTTCTCTATCTTTAAACACAATTTTATTGTCTTGAAATTTAAGAAGCTCTTTGTATGCCCACCATTTTTTGGGGGGCAGCTTTTGGAGCTACAAAAGGCCTCTTGGGGAGATATTCATAGGGGCATTTGAGGACATTGATGCTGTTTATATTTTAGTCAAACTGTAGATACTGATTTTCTTTAAAAATGCTCAAGAAATTCCTTTCCAGGTTGGCTCTTGGCATACCATAGATATGAATTCCATCCTTGTCTCAAATCTGTTCCTTCAATGAGTAGGATTCTTTTTATTCTCTAATCTTATCCAATCCGTAATCCATGTTAGGGCGTCGGCGTGTACATACAGTTTCATATCTGATAGCCTTAGACCACCTCTTTCTTTAAGATGTGCCATTAAATTTCGTTTTATTCTTGGTTTCTTCCCAGTCCAAATGAATTTAGTTAAATCTTGCTTCTACTAGTTAAACACATCATTTTTAATTATTATGGGTATGTTTTGAAAAAGAAAATTCAATTTAAGTAATATATTCATTTTAATTGCTGAGATTCTCCTTAGTAATGGTAATTTGAGCTTACCTCATGTCTATATTTGTTTCTTAAATTCTTTCCATATTTTCATGTAGCTGTTCTCAAATAAGTCAAGATTACTTTTGGTTAACCATATACCTAAATATTTAATCTTCTTTTCTATTTTAAATTTTGTCTTGTTTTGTAATTTTTCTTCTTTTGTTGTCAAATTTTTGGTTAACATAGAATTTTTTTCCTGGTTGCCTTTGAACCTGCAGCAGGCCTGTTCTTATATAATGGTGAATCATCTTAAGCATTCAACACTTAAAATGTTCACATTATTTAAAACATTGATACTTTTGCTTTACTAAATAAGCAGCACGCTGAGATGGTCCTAGGTTCAATTCCTGATATTTCCAGTACAGAAAAAAAAAAGACAAAAAGATGAGGTAACAGGGTATCCAAAATCCAGAGATCCTGGACAGGTACACAATATGCAATATATGACTAGAAAGATAAGTACTGTAGTTTAACTTGCAGTAAGGTAGATTCCCATATTCTTAATATTTTGGGGGTGTAAATTTTATACTATCAATTGACCTTCCATAGCATTTACTAAGCAAAATTACATAACTTAGCTTCTGTATATGTTAAAATGTATGCACATTATATTTCAAAAACAACAAAAATTCCAATGGAACATTTAAGGTTAAAAAAATGCATAGCTCTTTCACAGTCTCTTTCAGACTACGTGCCATGATGTGTTAGCTACAACAAACTAATACAGATACCCTTTTGGATACACACACACACACACACACACACACACACTTAACTTTGCAGCTTCAGCATAGTTCCCTCAGGTCAGTTGATGGATCCTTTTGAACACTGGTACTCAGGAAACCCACAATTAATGTTAATCTATTAGTGACTTCCGCATTAGTTGTAGAAGTTTTAATTAACTCGTTAAAAGCAAAAGGGAAGCCACATTTAGGATACCTGATTTACACATAGGATGTTGTCTGCTGCCCCTTCCCATGTTTCATAAAGTTACAAAATCAAAATGACAAGTTGGAAAAAAGTATTGGTTCTTCTTTTTATTTCCAGAAATGCTGGCAGTAGTATTAATGAGGAAGTATAGTAAGATTTATTCTAACTGTGTGTGAAGATAAACTACTTTAAACTAGATTGTGCTGCTGAATGTCTTCAAAACAATGCAGTCAGTGCTTTAGTACTGAAACAACCAGTAAAAACTAGGAAAGAAGGGAGTCATGACAAAAACAGAGTAAGGGAAGAAAAAGTGGTCATAGACTCTAGAACTTCTGAAATATTCACCAATATGCGGCTGCAGAGAAACTGCTTGTAGACAGTCAAAGAAACACAGGCCATTTCCGCACTAGCCTGTTGTAGTGTGATGATTCCACTTTCAACATCCTCTGGAATCCTGGGGTTTGCAGTTTCAGGAGGGGCCAGCTGGCTCCTCCCTAAACTGCAAACCCCAGGATTCCAGAGGATGTTGAAAGTGGAATCATCGTGCTATAACAGGCTAGTGCGGAAATGGCCACAGAGCTGTAGGGGCCACAAGACTCCTCTGTCCCAGCCTCCTGCCATGTAGGAAGACACAACTAAAGCATATCTAAAAGATGACCATCCAACCTCTGCTTAAATATCTCCAGAGAAGGAGAGTCCACTGCCTTCCAATGCAGCCTTACAGTAAAGAAGTTCTTCCTAATGTTTAGGTGGAAGCTGTTTGGTTGTAACTTGAATCTATGTAGTCTCCAGAACAGCAGAAAACAAGCTTGCTTAGTTTTCCACATGACATCCCTTCAGATATTTAGAGATGGCTTTCATGTCACCTTTCAGTCTTCTTTTCTCCAAGCCAAACATACTCAGCTCCCTAAGCCATCATTCATAGGGCCTGAGACAAGGGTGACTTCTGATGGAACAAAGTGTGTAGATGAGACCTTGGTTAATATAGCCTTTGAGAAGCAATGAAGGTACTTGTGTCTGAGGCACACAGGGGCAAAGAGAAGAGAGGAAAGTCTCTTATCTGTGAACACTGAACACGGAGAATTACTCTTCCCAGTATCCCTTATGTCTTATTTGATCCGTGGATCAGAGGTTCCTCATCAATAATACAGAAGATGGAGACACTTCTTGGTCTATTTCAAAACTGAGTTTTAGAGGACACATTTAAACATATCCTGCCCTAGCTTACTAAGTTTCCTACTTTTCCTTTCCAGCCAAATTGAAATTTTTGAGGCAGGTGCTTAAAAAAGGACAAGCAGCTGGTGTTCTCTGATCACATGGGAGAGTAAAAAAGTTCTGTGTTCACCTTTAAGCAAGGTAGAAATGTCTGGCTCCCATCTCTGATCAATATAAAGTCAGATGAAAGATTACAAGCTACTTCATCCACTCTGCTTTTGTATCCCTCACCTTTTCTTCTTCTTTGGTTTCCCCTCCTTCCCCTCTTTTCTAGAAGCAGTGTGCTGACAGCTTAGAATGATAGAATGCTATGAAACTAGGCATGGATTGAATTACAACTTGGAAGTAGTTGGACCACAGCATGGAATGGAATCATATGTCCTTACCAATGCTGGACTGGAACTACCAGCATTCCTCACCATTTGGTATGCTGGCTGGAGCTTCTGAAACTTGCCGTCAAACAGTATCTGGAGGATCACTTGATTCCCACTCTGGGGCTAAAGGGAATTAAAGATGATGTAACACAATATGTAGTTAATAAAGAAAATGTAGTTTGGGCTTCATTTGCTTGATTTCTCTTTAGTTCTTCATTATCCTAATTTGCTATATTATTCGCATACAATTCTTTATTATATTTTTTCATTGTTTCTTTATGCATTGTTCCTGTGCTGTGTTTTTGAACTAGTTATTTGTTGTCTCTATTTGCTTTATTATTGATTTCTGTATGGTTACACTATTGAGCACTGTATATCAATAACCAGTGTGATAAACTTTTTCAGTTAAATTTTTGAGCTTGTGGGTCTTATCCTTGGCCAGAGCTTGAAAAATTACTTTTGGGGGTACAATTCCTAGAATCTTATAGCAGCATGGGTCAGCTTTTTCTACCAGGATGCAAGTGGGGAAAAGGAGTAGATGAAAGGACCCATGGCGTGGGATGGATGGGAGAAGCTGTATCTATTGTACATCCCAATTAAGTATGAATTTTAAGGTATGGGGGGGCATTTCTGCATAGCATCTATCAAGTCTAGCTCATTTAGATGCATTCTTGAATTCCTTATTATGTATTATTCCAATTTATATCATCACTTTCTTTGTATAATACCTAAGGTATGTTATAACAACTATAACAAAGTCAGTAATACCACCTTTTAAAAATCCAGTAAGAAAGGAGAGCAGACAAAACTGATAAAAAACCATGCAGTGTTCACCTGAAAACATAATGAAACAAGGCATAAATAGTCAAGTCAGATTAACAGGTTCGTTCTATACAACCAATACCCATACCGTGCACTTGTACAAACACATACTTGTGATGGGGGCACAGACACAATAGGGGGCAGACTTTACTAGTTCGGGCCTTCAGTACCCTCCTTTTTCTTCCAGGCTTCTCTCTTGACAGGAAGGGCAGAATGAACTTTAGACAGATTCTGTGACTGGCTGATGAAAAAGATGCCAACCTCAGAAAACTGGGGTTGGCTTCCTGTGATTGTCCTGCTATCTAGCACAATGGTAATGTAGTTCTTCATGCCATTCAAGAGGCCAAAACTTGAAATTTCTTCTATAGTTGGCACATGGTCTTCAAATCTGGGAATGACAGCTTTCTTTGCGATTAGAAAGCTGATTTTTGAACATGGGGAAGCATAAGAGTATTCTAATATCCTCTACTACTTCTTATATTGAAATGCATATATGATCTATATACATTCATTTTATTTGTACACATGAAACCATGATACACACCTGGGATAGGAGTGGTTTGGCAAACCACCAAGTCAAAATTGGTTTCCAGATTTTGTGGGTGGAAGGGTGAATGCTCAGGCAGAAGAAAGAGTCAATAAGTGTTTTTTTTTTAAATCCTTAATATTCATAATTTGTGATTCCAGCCTCTTGAGGAAATGACAACTAGTGGTCCCCATTTCAGTGGGGTAATGAATCCATCCCAGGCTTTGAGTAGTGTCCAAGGTGCTGAAGCTATTTGCAGGGGAGAGGGTTGAGTATCAGGGACAGATCTTTTAAAATCTGACATAAAACCTGGAGTTGATTCACCATTCCACTGATGCGGGAGCTACCACCTGCCACTGGCTCAACATTAGATTCATATGATAGCAAAGGCTATCCATCATGTAATATCTTAGGCGGTCTGTAAGAATGTGTTCTTATAGGACATTCTAGCAAGAAGAAGAATTCAGCAACTATGTAGGAAATGTTCCTTTATTTGGAATACTGAGTTTGAAGGCCTGAACACTGTTGTGGGTTTCTGACATGACAGAGCAAAAGCAGAGTGCCCCAAGTATATGGAAGAGGTCATATTATCTTTTTTAAAATGTGGCTAGACTATCATTTAGAATATGCAAAAGCCTACCTTCTTAGTTTTATTATGTTTCATTGTGTTTTCTCTTTATCCAAAACCTTTAACTAGATCTTGATGTGCTTTGCCCCCAAGCATTTATCACGTTTTCCTGTGACAGAAAAACAAGGAACAGCATTTTCAGTTACCCCCTGAATTGATTGTATTTTTTTTTTAAGTCCTAAAGTTTGGTGTCAGATCAACAAAAAAACAGCCAGAGAAACAGATTTCTTTTAAAAATATGAAAAGAGGAAGTTGTGTAAAATGGGGTAATTAATCTTGCAATAAAAATAATTGTTTACAGTTAAAATTAATGTAACATGTATTCCTCAGCAGATAATAAATTATGGGTTTTCTCATTAGCATTTGAATTGATTTCCTCTAATTTCTGAGGAACACATGAACATGTGACTAGATTAAGTTTAATTGGACTACTACAGCTGGTACTGATTGTGAGTGGGTAGAGGTGGGAGGTTTCCTGACTGATTGGTTGTCTTGAGCGGAAACAAAAGAAGATAAAAAGTAAGAGAAAATCCTGTGATTTGTAAACAGTAGAAAATGCAACAAAGAACATTCACAGGAGCTGCTTGGTATCAACTGATGAGCAAGATTCAGAAGGGGGAAAAATGCTATTTTTCTTTTGGTGTTCCAAAGCAGCATACAAAACATAACATGTGGGATCTGTAAATAATTCCCTTAATCCAGACCCAAACATTTTGTATCCAGCAATGTACCTTTAGATTGATTTGTATGTGTGGCCTTCTCCATTCAGTTGCTCAGACTGGTTGCATGTGAAGATCCCTCATCTGTAGAAATGAATGAGGGAACCCCTGCAGATGTATTGGCTGTATATGCGCAGATGAACCCCCCCAGATCCAAAAGGCAAACAAAGCCAATAGTTATAAAGAGATCAATGTGATCAAAAAAGCTACATTGTTCTATTTATATACTTCAATATGTATGATAATTATCCTTACCATTGCCAGGAATAAGATATGTAATACAGAGAAGGCTGGTTAGATTATCAGAATCAGGGACCCATTCACACTATGCAGTTATGCAACTATTATTCCACTTCAACTGCTACAGAATCCTGGGAGGGGCATTCAGAATTGTCACCCAGATTGCTCCTTTGGTGGTTCTGACCAAGCTACCTCAGGATTATGTAAGATTGAAAATTAGAATAATAGGGTCATAACTGTGTAATGTGAATGAGCCCTAATTCATCCTTAAGGAACAGCTAAGCTTTGTTAAGGCTTCCTTTCAGGTGCAGGAAGAACTGAGACAGTTTATAACATATTACCCCAGCAACTCCAGTGCTCTCTATTTGTAGCATCCCCTTTTTTTAACTTCGTCAGAGATGGTGTCCATGGCACCCTTCGCATCTTCACACTTGAGTAAAAGATGGCAACGGTTGTTAGTATGGGAAGGACTTACCTAGCCCAATGAAAATGATAGCTTTAACAGAATGTGCAAATCTGATCTGGAACGCAGAAAGGACATGTAGAAATCTTTTACCATGATGAGTGGCTAGTGTGATGGGTCTAGGGTTTCAATTTTGATCTTCAACAATCATCTAAAATTCAAGAGCCATAGTACAAAAGGAAAAAGGGATGGTGAGTAGAGAGTTACATATTATTACAAGGACTTTCTTGAAAGGAAACAGTTCAGGAAGTGGAAAGGCCTTTCCTCAAAGTAAAAGGAGTATCTCTAGGTATCTTGTCTGTTTCTCCCTCTGGGACAGCCAGGTGGAGAGGACATGCTTAGGACTACACTGTAAACTGGCTAATAACCATGGTGGCTGCATGGAACTTCCAGAAACAATGTGGTACTCAGCTGCTTCTGAGTATCATTTACTGGGAACATCATTGGTAATGGGCTATTATCTCCAAAACTTGCTTCTGGTCTTCCTTGAGGCATCCTTTATAAAATTATTATTTTAATATTGTTGGTTTGAGCATTGCATGACAACTATGGAGACCTGGGTTCAAATCCTTGCTTGGCCATGGAAACCCACTGGGTAGACTTGGGTAAATCATACTCTCTCAGAGGAATGCAAAGACTCTCTGAACAAATCCCGACAAGAAAATCACATGAGAGGGTTGCCTTAGGGTTGCCATAAGTCAGAAGTGAGTTGAAGGTACACAGCAACAACACTATATGGAGCACAGATTATTGGCCAGATGGACATTCGGTCTGATCTAGCAGGTTTCTTCTGCTCTGAATAGAAGAAAACTCACTAGGCAGGAACTAGGAAGTCCAAAAGATGAGATCCAGTAGTTCCTTTGCTGACTGTAAAGTTCTGCCAACATACTTACATGGGACTTCTGCCCCCAGCTTGACAGTATGGGTTGAGCTCCTATGGCCAATTATGGGCTGGGAGAGAGGGGGCAAGTAGCATCCATCTACAGTTATGAAGCCAGTAGAAAAGAACAGGGATTTCTCTTCAGTATATTCTTGCATTTATTCATGCAAGAATAAATCCAACATGCTTGCTGGAATTCTGGGATGCCACAGGAGCATGTCGCTATTGACCTGGCAGCCTGGGTGCTGTCAAGCTGAAGTTATGCAGTGAGGGAGCATTGTACAAGGAAGTTCCAGATATCTCCTTCTACAATGCTCCAAAAAACTATGTATGCCAGTGTGACCCTTGGTTACATCAGCACATGTCAATTACAAATTCTGGCCAAATTTTCTTATATCATGATTCTTGTAGTGATCAATGATTTGCCCTAAGTAAAATTGTTGCCCTAAATCAAATTGTTAATCCCGAGGAAAGTAAACTGTTGAATCAATGGAACTTATTGAAATGTTGGCTTACCAGGTTTGCATTAATTCAATGAGTCTATTCTAGTATGGACTTACAATTGGATTCAGAACACTGTCTAAAAATGGCTGGGGAACATGTGGCCCTATGATTGGATCGTAACTCACATTAGTCCTAAACAACAGAGCTAATAGTGAGGGAAGAAAGGAATTGTAGTACAGCAGCACCTGGATGATGATATGTTCCCCATTTCTGGTTTAGGAAAGTATGTGAAAATTCCATTATATGGTATTTGCCTAAGAAGGTCAAGCTCATGGATAGCCTCAATTTCTTGCCCTGCTTCCAAGCTACATGGCCCCTCAGTCTCACCCTCTGAATCACAGAATCACTGAGTTGGAAGAAACCACAGGGGCCATCCAGTCCAACACCCCCTCCATGCAGGAACACACATCAAGAGATCCATGCAATGAGCACTGGCATAGATGAGGCCTAAGATGTTTAATCTGGCATGATCAGAGGGCAGCAGGAGTACAGCACCTAGGAAACACAGTGTATGTATGGTTATCTTTACCCCTCCTCATATTTTGATTTTGTGTTTCATTTCCATCACTGATAATTCAATTGACATTTTGCTCATTCTTTGGAGCTATCTGATCTCTACCTGGAAATTAATCTATGTGTCATCGAAAATGTGTCATCCCCACTTTTATCTTTAAATCCCTGAGAAGGACACTTATGCCCTTTCTGCACTCTACTCTCAACCTGCAATGGTGATGGGATCATGACAGGACCACGACAATGGTTCTGCATGATGTTGTTGCGATCCCATTGCAATTACAGAATGAATCATTGATGGGTTTTTCCCGTTGATAAATTGTGATTGTGCAGTCCTCCTGCCTCCCTCTCACACTTACCTGCTGTGCAGAGGGTCAGGAAGCACAATGGCTGCGCTTCCTCCCTCAGCGCGACCTGGGAAACTGCCAGGCTGTGCTGTGGAAGGGAGGGGTGGGGCCATCGCGCCTCCTCCTGTCCAGCAGGCAGCCGTTGCAGAGGGGAGTGCTTCTGTCATGCTCTGCTCCCAGAAGAGCCAACCCCGGGGTCCCCACAGAATGGATTCAGCAGCAGCAAGCTGCAGAAAGGGCCTTATTTGCATTCTGTGATGAAATAAGAAGATATAATTAAAATACAGAGTGTATATTTCTTCTCTTTTATTTCCTTATAACTCATGATAGAGCAAAAACTGATAAGGAAAACTAAGTATGTCTTGCCTTCATTTTTCTCTCCTCTTTCCATTGTTGTTCTAGCTAATCTACACAGCTAATTAACATTAATTCCTCCACTCAGTTCTCATGGGAAAAGTATAATGTTTTGTCCAAAGTCAAATGTCCTTGCTTGTCAATGGTATCCTTCAATCACTACTTTTTAATTTACATAAAAGACAATGTTCTTCTTTATTGGTGTGTCATTAAACTGCCATTTTAATGACCCAAACTTAGCCTGAATTTTCAAGCATAGTTACTTGGGACTAAGACCCATTGAAACCAGTGGGACAAAGCCTAGAAAAGTTACTCTGGGGACATCGAGTACTAGAATCCCTTAAGACAAAATGGTCAATGGGCATACTGGATGCAGGTTCTTGGGACCTGATGTCCTCAAAACTAATGTTGGCCTGCTCTGATTGAGACACAGTTCCAAACAAACATGATAGGGTTGCATTATTATTAATGCAATGCTGTATCTTCAAGGCAATAATTTTTTTTAGTTTGTAAGAGAATGTCTATCAAATGTTTTGAATGCATATGCTATCATTCAGAGCAACTTGCAATAGTTAAAATCACAATATCCACTATGTACAGTCAGCCCTTCCTATCCACATATTCTGTATCCATGGATCCAACCAACCATAGCTTGAAAATATGAAAAAGAAATTAAAAAAAAACACCTGGCAATTACTTTCCAAGTACTAACCAGAACATAAAGGGTTCTAAAATTCCCTGTGGTGAGTGAACTGGGTTCTTCTGGTTCCAAGAGTATTTTTTGCTCTACCTTTTGACTGGAGAATAAAAATAAATAAGCAAACAACTGAATATATTTAAATACACACACGCACGCACATATACACACAAGCTTGGCTTTTGTTGTTGTTGGAGTCACCTTAGCAAAACATTTTACAGTAGAAACAGCTCCAATGAAATGAAGGATGGAGAAATCAGTCTACTTTTATTCTATGTCATTTTTGCAAGTACTCACTCACAATGTGCTCCATGCTGTTTCCCTGCTAATCTGCAATTTTAAAAATCTTCATAAATATTCACAAGTAAATATGTATTTAAATGCATACATTAGACATTTTCCTTCTAAAACTATGCATCGCTTAACAGATTTCTCTCAAAATAACTTTCTAAAATTTGTTTTCTGGGAGCAAAAAGTGATTGCAAGATATGGAGAAGTGCAAAATCTGATGAATACAAAACTTCTGATTGTTACGTTAAGGTAAGAATTTTGGAGCAGGTCATCTGGTATTCCAAAATTTCCAAAGACAAAATTCCTTTAACACCCCTGGATGTAATACACTGAGTTTAAAGGCCTCTTTCTCACTGGCTGAGCTTCCATGAGACAATTTTCTTTTTGGTGTGCCTTTCAGTCTCCCACACATTCTGTGTATTAAATCTTTCACCAGCGCCCTAATGCCTTATCCTTCCTTCCCCTCTCGCTTTGCTTTGCAGGAGAGCTATAACCCACAGTGTTTGTTTGGTGGTGGCTAGTGCTGGGGTTATCATAAATTGAAATACAAGCACACTTAAAATTTCCTAATAAATAAAGTGCTATGTTGTTTCAAAGCTGCCTTTTCACCTCATTACAGGCTCAGCAGAGTGGAGAGTGATGTCATGGTTGACCTAGCACCACTGTGCCCATAAATGTTACAGTATGTTCCCCTCTTTACTTCCTGGCTAAAGCACTGGGAAGCAGCTTAATATGAAATTCATGTTGTGCTGACAGATTTAAAAGTTGCCACAATCCAGGACAGACAGCAGCTGAAGTTTACAGACATATCAGACACATACCACTCTCTTATATTCTTAAGTGATGACATCCTCAGTTTAACGAGTTATGTTTCTATCATCTATAATTGCTGTCTATCTACAGATTTAAAGGCAGGAAGAAGGGGAAACCCCGCTAAATCTGACCTGCTGCTTTTTTAGCAAGATGGTATGCAAAGTATTAATGACCAGCTTGAGGGACTGTGGATGTTAAATACGCAGCCTCTCCTGAATGTCTTGTTTGGGGGTGGAAAAGGGTTTAGGATATTGGCTGTAGGGAGGAGATGGGCCCAGGTGGTCTGCTTCATGGGGTGGAATGTGTCCCTTGTAGTCGGAGTGCGGAAGAATCTGAAAGTTCGAATGCTGCTAAGTGGTAAATCTAGAGGCAGGAAATGAACAAAATTCAATCCAACAGACCCATTTCCTGGGGTTTCTAAGCAATTAAAAAGGATAGCTGTCACCCAATATCTCCCACATGATAAAACATGTCACTGAGGAGAATTTACTGAAACAAAGTAAGGTTTTCCTCACAACCAGCTCCTAAAGTCTTTGGTGTCTCTCAGCAGCCTTTCAGAAGGGCACTTTTGTGTGGAAATGAAGGCTGGCTGTGAAATAGAAGGTATCCATAGCTTCTTGTAACCTTGGCGTGTTCCTTCACCCTCCACTAGCTACTCCCTTTCACATTTATTTAGTGTGCCACCACACGTGACAGAAACTCCTCTCAGATTTATAGGTCCAGTGCAAAGTTATGCAAATAAATAAGCACGCATTATAAATATTGGCCTGGATTTAAAAAAAAAAGAAAAGAAAAGATGGTGACATTGACATTCTTTCCAGAAGGTATCTTGCATCCCCCCCCTCCACCAAAGAGCCCTTACTAAACAGCTGGTATCTGCCACTGGAAATTATGCGTTGTATCATCCATCAAAAGAGCTCCACAGGAAAGAGGCTGTGAAATACCTCTAATAGTTCTCACACTGAGGCACAGCTTGGGGAAGTTGTTTTTGAACTACATCTCTCAAATTTCCTAGTCAGCATATGGCTTCTGGGAGTTTTATTCCAAATAGTAATTTCCATGACTCTGTTAGGAAAGTGGGGGGCCTGAGCTCATCCTTGGGATATCCTACCTCAGTTTTAGCTTATCTTTGGTTTTATTTTAAAGTTTGTGGTTGATTTCAACTTGTCAGATCCAATCCAATCTAAACAGAGTTAGACCTTGCCAAGGACTCCATTTCAGGTTGTAATATGTGGGGAACATTGTGGGTAGGGGGAGATGGGATAAAAGTTGGTGTTTGTGGAGGGAATAAATTCTCAAGAAGGAATAAAGATCTTTTCTTGGATCTACTGATTTTTGCCATTTTAAAGTGCACCTTCTGAATATATGTTAACACACTTTAATGGTTTTTAATACTCAACAATATTTATATTTCCAAATGATTATTATTTTTGTATGGTATTTGTATATCCCACCCTTTAAAAGGCTCTCAGGCTAGTTAGCGTAAGGCAGTACTTTAAAAGGTATTTTTAATACAAGCAGAATAAAGAAAACAGAAAAATGTGAAATACAATACTTACCCAAATGTAAGAGCCTAAATACCCTAAAGTCACCCAATCCTGTCTGATCTTGGAAGGTAAGCAGGGTCAGTCCTGGTTAGTACTTGGCTGGGAGACTGCCAATGCATACCAGGTGCTGTAGGGTATATTTCAGAGGAAGGGCACCTCTGACTATTCCTTGCCATGAAATTCATGGGGTTGCCATAAGTCAACAAGGGGAAACTTTTTTTCACAACAGGAAGTGGTCCAGACATTGGTCGAACCACCAGTGGGAGGAGAATGCTGGAAGTTACTGGAGAGCCAACTGGTTTAACTTGTTTTATGGCTTCACAGCCACAAAGCACAACCCCTTATCCATATCCATACTCTGCTCCCCCCAATAATCAAGGTAGTGTCTTAGCATGCTTCACTCCTTTTCAATCTTATCCCTCATTTTTTAAAAAAATTACGATGAACTGCAAGAAGCTAGAAGTGTTATAAAAAGAGAGCCCTTGGAAGGCTTCCAGTCTGCCTCACAGCTGAGAAGACATAAACACAAACATATTGGCTGTACCACTCAGGCCGAAACAAGTCACACTTCTGCAGTCTTTTGGCCACTTGCTGTCAGATTTAGGCCCCCCACCCGCAAGTAACTATTCTTAGGATCTGGCCCCCTGATTCAAAAAGAGGTATTACAGCATTGTCTTTTCCTGACATTTCCAATTAATGTGTGTAAATAAGACTTGGCATCTGAAGGTAGGGCATGCCACAGTGTGTCCTCTGTCACTGCTGTCAGATGAAGGGGACATCTTTTTAATCCTCTCCTCAGCCCAGCTTCCCCAGATCCATATTAATTTGTCTTTGTCGCTGGCAAGGCCTCCCTTAGATAATTGTCTCTCATTTGTACTGTGACCTTTGTTAGCTCACTGGTTATCTTGTAGTGTTGAAGAGAAACTCCTCGCTGCAGAAGGTTCTTCTCCTTTCTTCGTTCAGTACTATGGCCATAAGAACAGGAGCAGAATTTCTTGAGGGGGAGGGTGAAGAAGTGTGGATTCCCTGCACTTCTTGGCACGTGCATAGTTTTGAAAGGAGCTTCCAACGCTTATTGTAACTTGCAACAGTGATATGTACTGGGGGTGGGGGAAGAGACATTTCTAAAAAGTTACAAAATTCCCCTTGCTGGAAGAGGAGATGAGATGATCCCATGCTTTGTGTTTCATTCCTTAGTGAGAGGTCCTCCCCTCCTTTTAAAAAAAGTTTCTGGTAGCTTGTCATTGGTATTGTTGGCTGGATTCTTTTACAGTATTGATTTAAAGCTGTGTATATTACATTACCAGCAATCTGCTCAGTTCCATTATTTTTATGGCCCACTGAGGGTAGTATTATTGTTGCAGAATTAAGATATTTTTAAGGGAAGCATGGTTGACATTGTAAAATTGAGAGAATTAGAGCCTCCACAGTCTGTTTGCCAGAATAGGACCATGGATTAGTAGTGTCTTGGGGGAAAAAAAAGATCAAACCACCAAGGATGAACTACTGAGCCACCTAACAGGCCCTCATCAACAGGGTCTAACAAAGTAGAGCATTATTAATCACTGCTTCCCCTGAGTACTTTGATTCCCCACACCAGCAATATTGTTAATAAAGAGAAGTACTTTACTGACTATTGTTTTTGTAAACATAATTGAAAGAGTTCTTTACTATTCTGGTAATTCAAGATGCAACGCAGTCAAGGAGAAAGGAGACACGTGAGTTCATTGGCAAGCCCATGCTCTCCATTGTTTGAATGGGTTTTGTAATAGCAAAGGCCATTCACTGGAAGGGAAAGTACGATCCAGAGTGTCAGTGGAGCTGTTGCGGGGTATGTGTGATGTTTATGATAGATCCAGTGTATTCCCCCCCCCCCAAAGTTCAGCATTTCTTTTTAGTGATCAAGAAAGAACTTTGGCATTCTCAGCAGAACTGTCAGATTCACTGAAGCCGTCCTTCACTCTTCCCTTCATGTTGATATTTCTGAGATCTGTGTGGCTTGGCTTCCTCTTGACTGCGTCCAGAGGCTTTTCATAAAGGTTGCAACTGCTGAGAGTGGGCTCAGGAACTACCTCTAAAATACTGTCAAGGCTTGAATGAGCCCTTTCCATCTCTTTTCATAGACATGAAATCTTGTTGATGTACAGACTGCAATCACAGCAATCGGATGCATTTTGACTGATCGCAGTCTGATCCTTTTCTAGTTTTATAATGTCCTGCAAAGACAAACACCATTATGGAAGGAAAGCAAGTCTTTCAAATTAGCTGGGCTTTAACCATGAGTTGAGTCCTGAGACTTTACATTACAGCCATCACTGATGATCCAGGGAGGGAGTGGTGCCTCATCCCCAAATTTTGGAGTTCTTCTCCAGTCCTGAACTGTCTATTTTAGATTCCCCTTTTTTTAGATTCCTTCATTTTCTGTTTGCCTTTTAAAGAAAAAGACCTTGATATCTGTTATTTTTAGGAACCAACTTCACATTAGATGCAATGAACATGAAAGCCCCCAACTTTTTTTTTTAAAAAAGGAAAGTTGTTTTGGGAAATGGAAATGTAGAATAAAAAATGAGGGTGCAGAGAGGGGGCAACATGAATAATTTCCTAATTGCCATTTCCTTCTCTAAGGCCCTTTTCTCATGGAATTTCTGAAGCGAAAGGGCCCCTTGAGCGTTGCGTAAATGTGAGGAGCGGTCCATACGACACACTCACATTTGCGCGATGCTCAAGGGCCTGACGCGGACCGCGCACAGATTTTTTCATTTTCAGCTCAAAGCCGAAAAAACACATCACGCATCGCTCCGGGCTGGTCACACGTCCTCTCCTCAGTGCAGCCTGCGAGGTCCCAGGCTGCATTGCGAACGGAAGAGGCGGAGCATTTGTGCAACGAGGAAGGAGCTGCAGAGCTGAAGCAGGAGGGATGCGACAGCGTTCCTTCCAAGCCTTTGTGCGTGAGCCGAGCAGCCCAGCACTGGGAAAAGGTAAGGTGCGAAAAGGGCCCATGTCAGCCCCCTGGTGGCACTTCCACCCTTTTCCTATGAGACTCAAAATGGGTGTTTGCAGGTAATATATAGTTTGTTCTTAAGGATCATGAGATACCCTTTGTTTGAAGATGAGGGCCTGGAAGGCAGTAGTTCATGTGCTTCAGGACATGTGGTCAAGCAACATCAGAGTATGGTAAGAACGCAAAGGTTATTAATAAGGAAGAACACACAAGCTAGGAGAGACTGCAGCACTTTGCTTTGCCTGAATCTCCTGGGAAGAGCACGATTCCTCTCCCTCATCTTCTCTTTCTCTTCTTGACTCAACTGAGTGAAAACTACTTGTGCACTTTGAACTCGGTTTACAGCAGTTTAAGTAAGCTGAGGACAAAGAGGGAAAGTGGGGGGAGGAGAGAGAAACTAGGACATTTTAGAAGTAGCTGGAAAAAAAAATAGGAGGATTAATCAGTACTGTCCTGCCAAATTGAGACTATGGTAGTTTGGGATTTATTACAATAAGATATATGCACCAGAGCTGCTTTAGGGAAGGCATGGAAGGGAATCAGAAGCAGACCTGGAAGGGACTGCAAGGCCCATCTAGCTTAGTCTCCTGCCATGAAGACATAGACAGCTAAAGCACTCCTAAGAGAAGGGTGTGAGTCTCCAACCCTACCTCTCAGCTCCTGTATGTTTGTGCAGTCTTTGAGAAGGAAGATCTATACATCTACATACAAATAGGCTTTCCATGAGAGCAGTAACCCTGATCATACAGGTTTATTAATCAAATTAACTACATATAATTATCTAAGTATGCCTTGCATACATAATTCTACCAAATGTTCAGGCAACAGGAGGCAAGGGCAGTAGGTGTCTCTTTTATAACAGAGGTCCTGCTTTTTTTCAGTGTACAGTCAGCCCTCCACATTTGCGGGTTTCACTTTTTGCAGATTTGATTATTCGTGAATTATTTGTTGTTACCTCTGCTATCTCCCTATGCCATTTTTAATAGGAACTGCAAGTCTCCTGAGGCGAAAACTGCGAATGAGACTTGTAAATTCCTATTAAAAATGGTGTGGGGCAACAGTGGAGGTGGCAGTAAGCCCCATCACTTCTGCCCACTTCTGCCTTGTGATGGAACCCTGATGCCTCAAAGGAATCCATGGTGGGATGAATATGGTGATCACACTTTTTGTGTGTGTTAAATATGGTTTGGGAGGGCCCAGAGTTATTTACGGTTTTTTCACTTCCACGAGGCTCCTCTGCCCCTCACCCTAGCGAATGTGGAGGGATGACTGTATACCATGGCAAACCAAAATAGTCTGGGTTTAGCTTGTCTACACATTCAAATTCTAACTAGTGTTCTAGTTCAAGTGGACTCAAAGGCCATTTCTGCCCTACACTGTTCTAGTGCTATTATTCCACTTTCAACATCCTATGGAATCCTGGGGTTTGCAGTTTAGGGAAGGGCCTTTAGAATTCTAGCCAAGAGCTCTTTGGCCTCAGTAAACGACAAACCCCAGAATTCCACAGGATGTTGAAAGTGGAATAATAGTTCTATAACAATGCAGTGTGGAAAGGCCCAAAGTCTGGATAAACTGAATTAATAGAGACTTGGCTAGAGTTTGTGTCTGCACCCCAAATATCTTCTTAACTTGTTCCCAGAGGTCAATGTGGCTTTAGGCTTATGCCTCTTAAACACTATCCCTCCCCACAGCCTCAAATCTGCAGGGCAAACTTATTTTAAAACTAGCATAGCTTTGGGATGCATGGCTTAAAGGAAAAGGGAGCCATAGATGTGCACAAGCCTTAGGGCATGACTTGGATTCTAGCCCTTGAAAACTGAACTCTTCCAACTATTTCAATTAAGCAGTGTTGTTAAAATGTTTTAATGTATGACTTCACCCTTCGTTTTATAGCATTCCTGGAAAACTGTTACAAATACAATAAATGCTCATTTAATCTTGAACACTCTACTAGTTGTCATTTGTGAGACAGTGCAATAAAATGATCACAGGTACTAAATGGCCTATTTTATATAGAATACAATATCCTTTGCTGTAGCTGAAAGGTATGCTTTAAGTTAGGATTCATCTCAGGATTTAAAGTTAAGATGCTTAAAATGGTGCTGTTCGTATTTCATTTGAGGCATGACTTCCAGTAGAAGTTAATCAATCTCTTAAGTGTTCTAGTTTTTCTAGTTTTGTCACTTACTTTTCTAAGTGAAGGGATCGGGGGTTCTATAATGGTTGGCTCTAATTTTGAGAAGTTTTATATTCAAAATCGGCTACTTACTATTAACTTAAATTTTTAATCTGTTAAACTTTTGGAATTATTTATTATTTTAAATTGATTTTATTGTAAGCCACCCTGAGACCTCCAGATAAAGGTTGAGATAGAAATATTTTAATAAATATAGAATAAAATTATATGAACATTCCAATTCAAACTGGTTCCCTAGGATTTTACAGGAATGCCTTAGTTTATTCATTTACTTTGTATGGCTGTGACTGAGTGACAGTTACCATTTGGTGCATGATATTTACATCCGTTCGTTGAACTATCTCCCAGTTGCAAGCCTTCCAAAGCTCTCCCTGCAATATACATGATTATGGTAATTTGAAGACAAAACACAGACCAGGAAAAAAAGGATATGATAAATGCACATCGTCTTAGTCTTTATGGCTCTAGTAAATTTCATACCCCAGGCTAGATTGAATTCACTTTGAGTTGCTCATGCAACAATCATTTTGGAAACGAGTCAATCAACAGGCTTTTCCTTACTCATTATTACTTTGCCTTTAAAAAAATGGCAGAAATCTGTTTTTATTCCGTGATCAATTTACTTCCAAGTAATATGGTTGCCTTTACCTAGCACTGAAACTGTTATTTCTGTTCAGTTTATAACAGTTGCAAAAGTAAAAGATTACCCTCTAACACCAAAAACATCTACTTTTGTAGCTGAATATTTCATTTTCTCTGAAATGCTTAGCTAATAAAAAAAAATTTTTTTAAAGAATTTTCTCTCCACTGTAAGTGAATGTTAGAAAGAGGTGGTGGAGCTAATGGTGGGGGGGGGGCAGGCACATTTTAAAAACTCTTGCTGACAAGCTTTATCTATGACTGAATTCATCCAAAGAATTTGGATTTAGAATGATTTAATTCCATCAAAGTCCATGATATCAAATTGGTTTTCATGGGTCACAGTTCTTCTGTTTTACAGGAACTAAACTTTGGGTCTTGAGCCATTAGATTATTTTGTAATGCTACCCTAAAGACAGTTATATTCAGCCTTCCAGAACATTAGCAAAGACAAAATTTATACACTTGGCCCTCCCCTTTCTACACTGGCCAGCAAAGGAAAGAAATAAAGGTTACCTATAAATAGTTTGTGTTGGTAAACAATTCTGTGAGAATGCTGTGTATCAGCTTTTCAGTACAGTATATTTTTGGAGTTTATGTGCATTTTCCCTCCTGGCACTTTTGAGTAAGCAACCTTTGGAAGAAAAATCCTAAATCTTAAACTTAAAATCTGAAAAGTGTTATGGGTGAGGAACAGGAGAAGACAAGCTGTTCTTTAAAAGATATAGTAGTTCCAACCATGAAATTTCATAGCTTTGGGGAATATTTTCCCCATTCACTTGCCACTTCATTATTGATGCCAGGAGTGGGCAATAGCTGGCTAGTGGTGCTGGATGCAACTTATGGTGCAGAATTCGGAGAATTTACTCTTTGGACTGCAGCTGTAGAGGCCATGTTTACTGGGGAATTCTGCAAATTATAGACCAAAGAAGTAACTTTTCCAGTGGTGGGGCTCTGGAGAGCCCACCACTGGTGTAGTGATTCTCTATTCAACCCTCAAGCTTCATTGGGTGATGTTTTTGAATAGTGATCAGAGGATTTTGGAAGATTTTAAAATTTCATATACCTTGCAGAGAACTAAGCTGGGGTTTATGGGTAGGAAAGCTATTGCATGGAACTGACTTATATTTCATAGTCAGGAAAATGGTTGTACTTTCTTGAGAGACACACAAAGAATTCAGCTTGACTTTGCATGCTGGATAGGAAAATGTCCAAATTGTTAAGAACTGCAAGTGAACTCCCCTGCAACTTGATTTGGTTTGGCACTCCCCATTTACTCCTTGGTCCCACTCACACTGAAATGCAGTGCTTCAAACTCCTTCCAAATCAGAATATAAGCCAAAAATGGGACCACTTTTTTGTATTCAGTTTAACTCCTACTAAGTGATAAATGAGAGGAGACCTTGGTACATGATAAAACTTCACAACTCTCACCACATATTTGATGGTGCAGGGAAGAGAATCACACCACATTTTAATTAATACAGGTCACCAAGCAAAACCACAATTTCACTTCTAAGTTTGCCATCTGCTTCTAGCTAATAACAGAAACCAGGGTTAAAGTGGGGGAGTCTATGAGGTGGCTGCTTCCCACATCCACATTACCTTAAATTTTGGAGAGGCAACATTAGAAGCAGAAGGCACTTATCCCATTACTCCAGATCCTTTGACATTATCTGAGTGGGGTGGGAAGACGCTCAACTGCACTATGGCCCTTCTTTGGGGGAGCTGTCAAAATGAGCTGAAAGAACTGACATAAACATTCTGTAGCAGAGGTAGAGCAAGGAGGTAGAAATTTGGATTTAGACCAACTCACAGTGCAGTTGAGCCTCCGCTCCCCACATGTTAAAAATCCCTCCCTACATAAGCACAGAAAAATAGCTCCTTAGTCCCTACCCTACGTGCTCTGAGATGGAATAAGCTAGATCTTTGCTTCTGTCACCATGCCAGCTCTGTCTATGTAAACTAGCAGAAGATTCAGCATGGGCCAGGTATGGTAGATTACTATGTGTGGGACACATTTTTCTGTGGGAAAACAATAAAAAAGTGACCCTGCCATCCAAGATTCTACTATGTTGGCTCTTCCTTGTATTCCTTCTGTCAGCAAGTAAAAACTTTTTTAATCTGTCAGGCTTTTAGGAAGTGACTGCAGGGGGTTTTAATGGTGTGCTGTTCTGCTGATTTTTATCTTCTTCACCTTTTAATGGATTTGTTTTAAATGGTTTTAATTCTACGGATTGTTTAAGTGCATTTTAACAATAAAATTTTATGTGTTTTTATTTGTTTTTGTATTTATGTATTTATGTTGGTATCTGTACCGGCATTTATGTATGTATTTATGTATTTGGAAGTGTTTTTAACTATATTTGTATTAATTCTTGTAAGCTATCTTGAGTCCCAGTACTGGAGGGAAAGCATGATATAAATGAACTACTACTACTATTACTCCTACTCTTGCTAATGGCTGCAGTTCTAGATTGGCTACTTAGGCCCTTTTCGCACGTAACCCGTTTGCGTGGCTGGGGGGCGTCTCGCGCGAAAAGCCTCAGCTGGAAAGCTGCTGCTTCCCCGCTCCTTCGTCCCACAGGTCACTTCCTGGTAGCACGACCGTCGCACTAGAGCCCCTTCCTTCCTTCCGCAGCACAGTCTGGGAGCTGTAGGCTGCGCTGGGGGAACGAAGTGCGACCTGGCTGGCTTGTTCGACGCACCGCACGCAGGTAAGTGCACGAGGGCCCTGCGAGCATTGCGCGACTGCGCAGTATTTTCGACTTAGAGCTGAAAATAAAAAAAATGCGCATGTGCCTCGCTTTAGGCTCCTGAGCGTCGCATGAGTGGGCCCTCGCGCAAAAAAAACTGCATGCGAAAAGGGTCTTAGTTATGTAGTTAAGTAGTTATGTAGTTAAGTAGCACCTCTTGGCATGACCCGTCAATCCTGATTGACCAGCTGGCCCCTCCTGAAACTGCAAACTCCAGGATTCCATAAGATGTTGAAAGTGGAATCATAGCGCTGTAAACAGTCTAGTGCAGAAATGGCCTATGAAGGGAAGACCAGACCCTCAAGTATAAAGATATATATTAAATACCAAAGTCAGAATCATCCAGGCAATAGTATTTTTCATTTCTATGTATGGTTGTGAAAGTTGGACAGTGAGGAAAGCTGACAGGAAGACAATCAACTCATCTGAAATGTAGTGCAACAAGAGGGTTCTACAGATACCATGGACTGTTAAAAAGACAAATGAATGAGTCTCACATCAAATCAAACCTGAACCTGCACAAGAAACAAAGATGACTAAACTGAGGCTGTCATACTCTGGACACTATTTGAGGAAATGTGATTACCTGGAAAAATATAATGCTTGGTAAAGTGGAATACAGTTGGAAAAGAGGGCGACTGCACTACAATTCAATCTAGGAAACCATGGCCCTGAGTTTGGAAAACCTGAGCTGGACAATATGTGACCAGGCCTCTTAGATGGCTCTCATTCATAGGGTCATCATGAGTCAAAGTTGATTTGACAGCAAATAACAAGAACAAAGTAGACGTATTCACTCAACAAGTACCAGTTTGTTATTGTTTACTTTCATGTCACAACAAAAATATTTAGCCCCTTCATAGTGTTGTATACCTTTTGTACATCAAGTATTAACTATGCCAATCCATTTCAATTCCAGGCTGGATCACAACAAACTGTGCAAAAATCAATACTTCTGCAAAGTGTTGGATTTGGCCATATGATTAACTGGTATTGAGGCAGAGAACATAGGCAAAGGACCACTCCCACTCCCAAAGCTTCCTTTCTGCCCCACTGTTCTGCTAGCTGAAAGTACATGCTATGCTCTACCCAAGATAGGCCATTTAGACACCTTTGTTTTAACTTATAAGGAAGCATGTGAGCCCCCAACCCACATCAGGCCACTGTGAATGGGTAGAAGAAAATGAAACCTTTTACCCACACTTGCTTTCCAATGTAAATTCATCCCTTCTCTATATGGGAGCTAAAAATCGTCTTCCTCCATAGAATTCCTGCTCTGTTTGGTACCTGCAAGAGGTGATTAGAGTGCAGAGGTTGTGAAGCAAACCTGTAACCTTCACTATTGATATATGGTTGCCATGCCTTTTGTTAAATAAGGCTTTTCCCAGTTTCTAGGCGTGTCACCCATTGCCCGTTTGCAGCATCTTTAGTATTGCCAGGTTATCAAAATAGCAATAAAGGACTGCTGAATTTCATGACATGCAGGGTTGATACTTGGGAAATGGCTATTAACATATTTGTATTCTATCTAAATACCAAATGAAAGTATTGATCTAATCTAGCCATGTATTTCTCTTTAACATTAACATATTGTCCACATTCATGTTGGACAGATTTCAACCTTTATGGAGGGCTCACTTTACAAAAATACAGGACTGTGGGGCATCCTGTTCTATCTATATAAAAGGAAAAACTTTCTATCCCTCAAATAAGGAACACCCCTTATAATGTGGGACACATGGCAAACCCTAATAATAATCTGGCCTGGATTCCAGGCTTTCATTAAACAAGCAAGTCTCCAGCCCTTGTAGGAGCAGAGTTGTGGGGCAAAATGTACAGTCACTCCAATTGCTGTGTAAAAAACAAATCTGACTCTGCCTTTTGAGTGTGTTTAGTCCATGAGTGAAATCTCACACCTTATGACTGACACTGGTTACCCATCCTCTCTCAGTCCCAATTTTCAGTTCCTTGGGTCAGTGTTACCACTCTGAGGAAAGTTTAGATTTTGGAGAAAAGTCTAGCTGTAGCTTGTTTTGCAAAGCTCCTTGAAAAGATTGCACAGAAAGCAGTGCGATCATCAGACTGAAGGAGGAAGGATGCAACAAAGCAGCATAACAGCTGCTGTGCAGTGATCACTATTTATGGTTCTGTGGAGTCTGTTGCTTTTAATTATTTGGTTGATAAGCAATATTGCATATTTTATTTGATCTCCAGTAAAAAAAAATCAAGTTCCATTTTTTTCAGGGATAGTTAGTTGTTCTCCTACTGTGAGATGTGGTAGGATCCATCTCCATTATGAATACCTTCTCTCCCTGTTGCCTCCTATCTCTGCTGCTGTCCCAGCTACCATCTCTCTCGCACCTCCAACCTGCTTTACCTCCAGCTCCTTCTGTTGTCTTACAGCAGCGGTGGCATCATTGCTTTCACCTGTCTGTAAAGCAAGCAGGCTAGAAGAGAAGTTTGGCAATGCAGCTATAGCTGTTTGGGAGGGAAAGCATGACATAGGGCAAGGTAAAGGAAGGAACAGAAAGGGAGATTAGAGGTGCAGCAAGGTGCTAGACAAGGGAGGTGTTGGAACGGAGAGGAAGGGAAGAAGGAGGCATGCTAGTGGTGGACTACAAGAAGTGAGGGAGGCATGGCAAATGTGTGAGGTGAGGCAAGGGAGGAGAAAATAGGCAAAGCAGAGTAAGAGGTGCAGGGGAGGGTGAAAGGAGCAAAAGAGGTAGGCATAAGGTGATAGAACATGAAGGAAGAGTGATGGCATAAGGTGATAGAAGAAGGGAAAGGAGGGTGGGAGACACAAGTGGCAGAGTCCAAGAAACAAGAGATATAGGATAGGTTGTTACCCCAAAATGTAGGTGCCATGAGGGCCAGCCCGTGATGCCAAATACCTCCTTGAAAAAGTGGGGAATGAATTAAAGAGGAGGCTTGCGAGAGGGGGGTGACTTAACGAGACCTTTTCTACCAATGTTTACGGGCTCACACAGGAAAAGAACCAACCAGAGATTCAAAAGTAAGCTAAAAATGTGTGTTTTATTGGGGGGGGAATTCACTCCTGCATGTACACAAAGTACAAACAGTCAAAACATTCACACAAGAGCTAACTGAAGGAGAAAAGGAGGGGAAAAAATTATGGATAGAGAAGCTGAGGGGTTTTTTTGGGGGGCGGTATAATTACCAGTCCAGAAGAATATGAAGAAGATGAAATGTGACTTGGCTTAGGTAGGACTTAAGGATAGCTCTTGTTCAGGAGCCAGATGGACAGAGTGATGGGTGGACCTTCGAGAGACTGCACTGGGCATCCTGAAATCAGGAATATTTGTACCCCAAAAAATAGCCCGTGGTAGTGGAAAATATGTGCAGTTCCAGGTGTGGAACAATAGGACTTGCAGCACAGACAATGGACTACCAACCCACTATTGTTCGCAGTGTTTGCATGACAAAGACATAATGTGTGTTGTAATAGCTGTCTATTGTGGGTGCTGTGAGGAAAGAGGAAGGACTCTAGGTGCACAGGGGATGGCTACATGTCAATCAATGTCCTGGTGGGCTTCAACCTCTCAGTCACCTCTCAGGCTTGATTATGATATCACTTAATACAGTTGCCAATCCAATATGGTGCCAGTTAGGTATGGAGCCCATCCAAACCATACTGATATCGAGGACCTCCAAAGTGGGTCCTTACAGGGTTACACCTGGCTTGAAAACAGTACATATGAAAGGGATCTAGGAGTCTTAGTGGACCACAAGCTGAACATGAGTCAGCAGTGTGATGTACCAGCTAAAAAAGCCAATGTGATTCTGGGCTGCATCAATAGGAGTGTCGTGTTGAGATCAAGGGAAGTAATAATACCACTGTATTCTGCTTTGGTTAGACCGCATCTGGAATACCATGTCCAGTTCTGGACACCACAATTCAAGAAGGATATTAGCATACTGGAATGTGTCCAGAAAAGGGCGACCAAAATGGTGAAGGGTCTGGAAGCCATGCCCTATGAGGACTGGCTTAAGGAGTCAGTTATGTTTAGCCTGACGAAAAGAACGTTAAGAGGTGACATGAGAGCCATTTTTAAATATTTGCAAGGATGTCATGTTGAAGATGGGGCAAGCTTATTTCTGCTGCTCCAGAGACTGTGGTCATTTCCACACTACACTGTTATAGTGCTATTATTCCACTTTCAACATCCTGTGGAATTCTAGAGTTTGTAGTTTACTGAGGCCAAAGAGCTCTCTGGCTGAGAATTCTAAATGCCTTGCCCTAAACTACAAACTCCAGGATTCCATAGGATGTTGAAAGTGGAGAACAGTATAGTGTGGAAAGGGCCCAGGACACAGAGCAACGGATTCAAATGACAGGGAGAGAGATTTCACCTAAACATCAGGAAGAACTTCCTGGTGGTAAGAGCTGTTCAACAGTGGAATGTGCAGCCTTGGAGTGTAGTGGAGTCTCCTTCTTTGGAGGTTTTTAAACAGAAGCTGGATGGCCATTTGCTGGGGAGCGTTTGAGTGTTTGTTCCCGCATGGCAGGGGGTTGGGCTCAATAGCTGTTGTGGTCTCTTCCAAGTCTATGATTCTAAGAGGGATATGGTGAAGGTGCAAGATAAGGCAAGGGAAAGAGAGAAGTGCAATTGCAGAGTAAGCGAGGGAAATCTTGTAAGGCAAGAGAGGGGAAAGGAGAAAAGAGTGAGTAAGAGGTATAGCGGGAGGGTGTAAGGCACAAGAGAAATAGCTGTGAGGGAAAGAGGTGTGGTTTCTTCTGCATTTTCTCCTGTAAATCAGATGTCAGTCATTCTTAGGGGCTTTCCATATTATTTTCTGGATATGTACTTTTTGTTGCCATCAGTGAAAAAAGCGATAGCAAAGAAGGGCCTATACTGACATGATGACAATAGTATTAGATATGCATGGCAAAATATTGTTCTTGTGGTTACTACCACCACAACAGGTTACTTTATATGGTATCTGTATTTCTATTAAACCCCCACCACAAGTCTATAAGGTAGATTTGCCTAGATATTACAATGGCCCAAGGTCACCTGGGAAATTCTGTGACCAAACAGGGATTTGAACCTGGGTCTTTCTCTGTTCCAAATTTAGCAGTTTAAATATTAACTCTATACTAGCCCTCTCAGAAGAATGGTGCCAGAGATGAAACATAATGGCAGAAAACATGCAATGATTAATGGACTGTATTTGCATAACTAGAATGCAAATTAATAACATGCATAATTACAATAATTTATATAATATGCAAATTAGGAACCAGATTTTAGGGGATAGAAATTTTTGTACTTTGTGACCTGTGAGGGAAGGAAAGACTGAAAGAAATTTATTTTATAAACTTCTGCTTCTCTTTAAGCTATCTGTGAGGGATTTTGATAGGGATAAGTAAAGAAAACAAATTTCTTTTTTTTACTAGAAGGAAACAGTGTGGGTATCACAAGTAATTTGAAGGGCTGCCTCCACCAATATCTGAGGATAATCAGTAGAGGCCCTTTACCCTCATCCACGTCCTATGAAGAGAGGCCCTATGTGGAAGTGGCTCCACACCTCTGGAATGAGCTTCTTTTGGTGGTTTGTCAGGCCCTGCCCCATTTATTGCACGTCTTAAAGAAAACTCTTGACAATCTGCTTGTTGCCTTTGCTTAACTATGTTGGTTTTTTTTATCTGTAATTCTTGCTTTTATGGCTTTTTACTCTTTTGTACTGTCTCCTTTATTATGCTTGTCACCCTGGGAGGTTCCAGCTTCCTAAGCCAACTTTAAATAATCTTAAATAAGCCCTCCCTGTCCATATTCCATCTTTGTAATTTTTTTTAGAGTTTTGCTAACAAAATTAAAATAAAGCAACAATGAAACAGACAGACATTGTAATACACTTACAACTTTTTACATTCTGTTCTAACATTCATATTTGCTTTCACTTTCTTCTTGCATACATTCCATTCATTAATTTCCCCCAGGCTTATATTTATATTTTCTTCTTTATACAAGATTTCTGTTTTACCATATATATTCATTTTGATTCTATAGCTCCTAAAAGTGAATAATTCCATCTTTGATTAGGGTCCTGTTTCCTGGATCTACTTTGTCTTTTCCAGGGCCCCGTTTTCCACTCCCCAACCCGACCACACTCATTGCAAGGCAAACAGAACCCAAGCGAAGAATGGAGAAGAGCATGGATCTGTTCTTGCCTGACAAATTAGGACCCGAATGTGGGGATTTGAATAGATCCTTAAGAAGCATGCCTTGAAAATATCTATGAAATAATCCAATTTACTTCATTGAATTGAAGAATTGACAGTATTGGACTAGATGGACCATAGAGTCACAGAATCATAGAGTTGGAAGGGACCTTGTGGGCCATTGAGTCCAACTCCCTGCTCAATGCAGGATCTCCAGCTAAAGCATCTCCAGCAGGGAGCTGGTCAGCCTCTTTTTGAAGATGTCCAAAGGAGACCCAAATGGTTTGTTGCATTATAAGGCAGGTTTTTTTTTGGGGGGGGAGCAGTCTTGTCTGTTCCCCAGTCTTTCAAAATGCTAGAAAACTAGTATACAGATCTGCTCAGTTCCCCCTCCTACCTTAAGTTTACCCTCAGTTATTCATTGCCTCTCCCAATCACTTTGGGACTACAGTACTGGGGGAGCAGTTTTAACCTTCCCCCGTGTCACTTTCTGGGTCAAAACTCTCCGTTCTGGCATATTAAAAATTGTATGTGTGGTGGGCAGCAGTGTAGAAAACATCTATTATGGAAGGGCCTGCTAGGAATGTTATTATTAGTAGCTTCTTGGGGAGGACGCAATTTTTACAGGGAAAACAGTATGGGATCACAGTAGGAAGAACTTCCCTTTTTCACTCTTGTGGGCCTGATCCAGTTCACACCCCCTTAGCTACTATTCAATTTTGAAAAAGACATTGTGAGATCTGATCAAGGTCACCCACATGACTTCTAATTTGAATCTCAGACTCATTGGGCAGCTTTTTTTCTGCAGTGAAGAAGGAAATGGAAGAGATGAAGAGAATAATAAGTATGATTCCCCTGGAATGAGTCTGTGGGGGTGAGGATCAGAGGATCTTCAGTTATAGGAGGCCCATCCATGCTACAGAATTATAGTGCTATTGTTCCACTGTAACTGCCATAGTTTCATCCTACAGAACCCTGGGACTGGCAGTTGAGGGAGGAACATTTAGTATTCTTGGTCAGAAAGCTCCTTTGGTGCCTCACAAAACTACAGATCGCAAGATTCCTGAAGAGACTCTGGCTTTAGCTGATTCTTCTTGTGGGCCACTCTGGAAGCATATAAATGAAATAAATAGATAATAAATAATTTTGGAGGCCATCACAGCAGTTAAAGTGGGACAATAGTGCTATCATTGCATATTGTGAATGGGGCCAGAATCTCTCTAGAGAATGGTGGCAGAGCAGCTGGCTAAGGTCGAGCTGCCACCACTAGCTGTCAACACAAACATATAAGACTCTCTTCTTCTTCCTACATTTGCTCCTTTCTCCTCCACATCCATCCACTAGAGCACTGCACTTATAGGGTTATGCTAAGCACCCTACTTTTATATATATATGTTTTGCAAAGCCAGACAAGCTGAATTTCAGGAACCACAAGCAAGTCATCAGATAGCCCATTTTGCACCAAATGTGTAGTTAAGACCTCTACTCAAACACACTTTGCAGTTTAGCTGTCGAGGCACTATCACTCTTGTGAAAGGTGAGATGATTTAGAGGCCGGGAGAAGCTTAATTTTTCTTGATCACCACGTGCAACCTGGAATTTTAATGGCAGGCATAATTAATTCTTCTGATGTTAATCATCAGGGCTGGACTCCACAATTATCAGGCTTGTGCAGCTGGGGCATGGTGCAGACATGAAAAATTAGGAAAATGAATCCGTAATTGGGTGGCAGATTTAATCTGCATCATGAAAACAAAGTTAAAAAGAAGGGAGACTGGGAGAATTTCAGCCGAAGCTTTTGTGCCAATAAGTGCTGACAGAACTGAAAAATGTTGCCGATGTCCAAAGTGATTGGTAATTACCAAGCCATTGAATTTTTTATTGTCAATTTATCATTGCACCAGAGGTTAAATTTAACATCTTCTTCTAAAGCCATCACTCTAGTATGAAGGCAAGCTTTGTATCACGTGATCCCAGGAGTCAGTGAAAGGTTAATCAGGTATTCTTTTAGCTGGCGTGATCTTCCAAATAATCCTTTTTGCATCCTTGTGTGATTGTACATATGGGAGGAGGGGAGATTTGTGGGTGGGAAAGAGATGATTTTCACATTAACATCTACCTGTATATTTCAGCTAAATATTTGATTAAATTCCTTGGCAGTGCCTGTACTATTTTCCCTGCTGTTTACTTACATGGTTCTCTTACAACAAACCTCTCACCATATGTCCTATCTTCCTCCTCTCTCTCCTTTTCTTCCCTGTAAACACATATACTGAAGTAGATACTAAATATATGTTCAAAATATGTAATGTGATGTTACCAATCACATTTTATAGTGCAGAAGCAAGGGAGGACATTTGTGTGTTTGTGTGTGTATTTTAAATCACATCTTTACCTTCTAATGGAATCTCAAGAGTCTTGTATTTCCTTGCATTTCAGAATCTGCTATTTCTTGTCAGAAATCTTTATATTCCTTTGCCTCTGTTTTCCAAATGAGTTGTAGTTGCATAGGCTGTTGCAAAGTGAGAAAACCAGATTTTTAGGACAGAAAGACATTTTTTGGTTGTAAGAATTTAGGCATATTATTTACTTGCCCCATTGAGACCAGAGGAAGATTATGCTTCTGAAAGAAAAGAAATGTATAACATATTTGTATACTTAAATCTTTGTTATCAGTCAAAACATTCTGGGCACAATGATTTCAGTGGGAGACATTTAAGCATGTACTTCATGCCTTCAATAGCAATTAATGAGACTTGAAAGGTTTAACTCTGGTTGTATTGTGCCCAGTCTTGACAGTGGCAAAAATAGTGTAAAATTGCCATTAGCATGTTTATCAAATTTCCCATATGTGGTTGTGATATAAGGAATCTGTCTTGGTGCTTGTACAAATCAATGCATTTTCAGATGACTGGTGAAATGTTCAGCTGACTGAGCTAGATTAGGTTTCTTCCCTGCCTCCAGCTACAAATATGAATTTTTCTACACAACTACCTTTCAAAATGATATGAAATTAATTTCTTTGTCCACCTCAGCTCTCTTATTCCTCTTGCATTTATTCTTGGATACTGAAAATATGTCCAAGTATTGTATGTATTTTTTCTATCTACCTATGGAGCACATTTCATTGGGTCGTGCTCCAACAAAAAAAAAATCGTATGCGTTTTCAATAAATTAAATATGGAAATGACCTTTAGGGGAAAGTCAGGAACGGAATCAATGTGTGCATTAATTACGGCAATTCATTACCCGAATAAATGCAGAAGATAGTCCTTCCCCCGCCCCGCAGGGTACGAACGTAGGGACGAAGGATGTTTACAAGAGACAAAGGTTTTGGATCCTGCTATGTTAATCTGCAGATTCCCCCTTCCCTTTTTTTTCCTTTTTTTTTTAAAGTGTGACTACCATCTCGGTGGAGAGAGCGTAGCCTCCCCTGGGGATGTCCTAGCAGGGATCAATTCCTCCACCGAGCAGGCAGTGAATTATGGCGGCTGAATACAAAAGCCTCACGTGACCCGCGCCGCGATCCCTTCGCGGTACTTCGGCCGAGGCGGCGAGTGCCGCGCGCCCGCTTTTGTGCGGGGGAGCCACGGCGGCCCGCGGAGCGGCGTCGCTGTTGCTTTTACGCCTGAGAAAGATCACGCCCCTGGTCGAGGCTGTTCATGTACTCGTGAGGCGGGAGACCGGGGACGAGAGCGCGATATGCGAATAAAGTCTTTGGGTTCCCAGAGCGCAAGCAAAAGGAGTACACATTATGCATGCGCGCGCGCCTATAATGTGTGCATAAATGTGTGTGTGTGTATGTATATGTATCTACATATCTATATATAAATATTTCTCTGGTCTCAATGGGGCAAGTAAATGAATCGCCTAGAATTCTTACAACTGAACAACAGCTTAGGAAATCTGGTCTTCTCACTTTACAACAGCGTATGTAACTATGGCCGTTTTCACACTGCACTGTTGTAGTGCTATTATTTCACTTTCAACATACTGTAGAATGCTGGGGTTTGTTTACTGAGGCCCTCTAAATGCCCTTCCCTAAACTGCAAACCCCAGGATTCCATAGGATGTCAAAAGTGGAATAATAGCACTATAATAGTGAAGTGTGGAAGTGGCCTATGACTCATTTGGAGAACAGAGGCGTGTGTGTATGTGTGTATATATATATATATATATATATAGTGTGTGTGTGTGTGTGTATATATATATATATAGTATATAAGTATCTATACACACGCACATGCATACACATACACCACCCAATCCGGTGGGCAGGAGGAAGCAGCGAGTTATGGAAAAGATGCCCTGCTGGTCCCTGCTGAATTAATACATATCCTTCCCCTCCCCCGCGAGGAACACTGCAAGGCTGTCGCCCTCTTCCCCCTGTTCCCGGGTGTTTGGGTGCCCTCTTTGACAGCCCGGGTGGTCAACGGCCCGCAGAAACGGCTGCAAAAAGCCTGGCGGCGGGGCCCTGCGTCGCATTCTCTTGCCTGGCCGCCGGGGGCGAGGGCGGCGGCAGGAGCAGCGGCAGCGCCCAGCAACACCCCCACGTGAGAGAGACCGGAAAACTTCGGCTCTTTTAATTGGATGCCATCCAAAATGGCAAGTAATTAAGAATCAATTTGGGGCCATTAGTCTGTGAGGCTAGCTAGCCAGGGTTGCATATTTGAGAGGAGTTCGGTTTTAATGAGAGGCGTTCCTGGGTAGGGAGGAAAGGAAGAGGAGAGAGAGAAAAAGAGAAGGGGGCGGGGAAAGCCGCCAGAGAGAGAGATTAAAGATAGTGCAGGGACTGTCTGGTGCTTAAGCTTAAACAACTAATGGTACATGGAAAGATGCTGAATTTGGAGTCTGCGCTAATTGATCTACTTACGGTTCTTGAGGAAACTTTAAAAAGGAATGCAGGTATTTAGTAGGCATTAGTGGCTCCATAGCTATTTATAAACATTAGAAATCGGCGCAGCCACCGCAGCTCCCTGGCCCGTTGGCTCTCTTCCCAGCGGAAGCGCGTGTTCCCGCTTTCCAGCCATGTTCACCTTGCAACTGTCGCGCCATTTTCTCTTCGCCAGGCTCTGCGGTCCCGCAGCATCTGTTTGTTTATGCTGTGCCGTCGGCAGATGGCATTTTTGAAACCCACACATGCTCCTCTCCGTTGCTAACGTGAGCTGGAAGGAGGAGGGTTACCAGGAGTTTGTTTGCCCGTTCCTATTCCTCTTTGAGCCTTCCTATCCAGACCCTTCATATCTAAGCTTTTCCCCCTTCTTCTCCCCTCATACTCCCTTTTCCTAATACTACGGAGGGAAACTTTGAAGAGACAGAAAAAGGAGAAACGTAGCATGAAATATTTGTCTAGGTTTGAAGCTTACAGGCTGGAGGTGTGCGGTTGTATTGGACGAGTCCAATATTTACTATTGGAGTGCTAATGCAATAAATCAGGTCTGGATGCTCTCTCAGTATTATTTCTGCTTCATACTTCAGTTTCCCCGCGGACATATATCCTGAGGAAAAAAAAAATAGGCCCAGTTTCTTAGCGTCAAGCAACACAAACAGAAATGTGCTGCTGGGATGGCTGTGTATTTTTGTAAGTATGTGGTTTTTTTTTTAAAGAACTGCACAAAAACAACTCCTTGGAGAATTATTTATATTTCTAGCCTGTGAATAGGAAAAAAAAAAGCTCTTTAATAAAATCCTTAAAAACTGGTTGAACCTTGATAAAGGTTAAGGTTGTTTTTTTTTGGAAGTAGTTATAGAAAAGAAGAAGAAATTGCAGATGCTTAATAAAAAGACAAAAGGGAGGGCAGCATCAGTGAAGACAGGAGCTCAATAAGTGCAGGGAGAATGTTTATTATGAAGCAGGGCTACTAGATTCTAAAGCAACAAGATTTTGTGATTGAACTGAGGCAGAGCTCGTGAACAAGTCATTACAGACAACATGTTACTGGTATTTAATTCATTTCTGCAATAGGCATCACAATGTCACAATTGCCAGTATGAAATAATACTCCTTTTGTAGTATGATGGTAACTTTTATAATTAGAGAGTTGTGACCTCAGTGGTGGAAGTGACATCCTTCAAGTGTGGGCTTGTGCTCTGTTTTGTGTTGTTGCCTTCTGCCCTGTTGTAGGTGTTGGGGTAACAATGTAGTGGTTAGGAGGAGAGTGTGTTTGTAACCGAAGTCACCTTATAACAGTCAGCTTTCCTGAAAGGATCAGTTTTAGTTACTTTTAAGAAATGGGTGAATTTTTTTAAAAATATAAGTACTGCATAATGGCAATTAGCTACTTATTTGGGGCCCTTGAAAAATAACTCTTAATCAATTACTTTTCAAAAATAATCTTCCATGCTTTGTAATAAAATCCCTGAAGGAGGCTTTAGATCTCAGATACCCTGGGCTACAATATTTCTTAATAATAAATAGTTATCAGAACCTGAATTCTCTCCCAGGCCCAGTTTTGGTGAACATCTTTATATGTGGCTTGGATAAAGGAAAGAACAGAGGGCAGATTTGCAAAGGACAAAAAAGAAGACAGAATCAGGATTCAAGATGACCTTAGCAGATTGGAGAACTGAACTAGTGGTAAGAAAACAAATTTCAACAGAGATACATGTAAAGTATTACATTTAGGTAGGAAAAATCAGATGTGCCAGTCAGATGGGAAAGATGAGACCTGGCTTGAAAGCTCTTTAACTAAAAAAGGATACAGCTGTCTTAGCAGACCACAAAGTAAACATGAGTCAACAGTGTGATGTTGTGGCAAAAGAGTTCAATGCAATTATTGGCTGCACTAACAGAACTAGACCATCTGGATCCAGGGAAGTAACAGAAACATCGCATTTGGTTTTGACCTCACTTGGAATGCTATGTCTGGTTCTAGGCACTAGAGTTTAAGAAGGATATTAAGGATATTAAGCAGGAATGTATCCAGCGACCAAGATGGTGAAGGGCTGAAAACCTCAGCCCGTGAGGAATGGATGAGGAAGTTGGAGTAGGAGAGATTCATAGGTAATGTGATAGCCACTAAATATTTGGAGAGTTATGTAGAAGATAGAGCACTCTTGCTTTCTGCTGTTTCAGAGGTTAGGATCCAAACCAGTGGAATCAGGAAAAGAAATTCCAACTGGAAATCAAGAGGAAGAACTTCCTGGGTGGTGATAGTTGTTTGACAGTGGAATGTACTGTTTCAGAAGTTGGTGGGCTCTCCTTTGGGTTTTTTAAAATTGAGGTTAGATGGCTGCCTCTTAGGGATACTTTAGCTATGGGTTCCTGCACATGTTTATGGTGAGCAAATTTTAACAATGAGGCTTTTCATTTTAATCCTGAGAACTAGGTCAATCTTTTACAAGTTTTGGAGGACTCAAATACTCCCATTTTCCTTTTTGTTTGGCTAAAGAAATAATTTTATGTGTTACATAGTGCTTTACCAGTATACCACTTCTCACATTGGGGTGGAAATCCTGTTTTTTCCCCCAACAGGTGTAATGTCGTTGGCATAATGCTATTTGAATCTGCAGAGGCTTGTGCTGGCATAAAGGAGAAGGCGGCAAGGTATTTGGGGGGCAATTCTGCTTTCATTTGCAACCTCGTATGTCATCTCCTGCTGATGGGATGGAACTCTCAAGGTAGATTGCAAAGGCCAAGGAAAGCTGCAGGGATAAGTCACTTTCTTCCTCATTTTACCCACAAAAGTTTGTGCTGGATTCAGGAGCATTCCATCACTATAGTGACACTACTCAGCACAACTCCTCTTTGCCTCCTGTAGAAATATAAATATGCTTTTGTCTGCCAGAGGTCAAAAACTGAAGATGGATACTTTCATATAGAGGACTATGGAGGCCAGGAGCTCCTTCACACTATGCATTATACTGCTTCAATTCCATTTTAACTGCCGTGACTGTATCCTGTGGAATCCTGGGATTTGTAGTTTGGTGGGGGGAATTCTGGCTGAGAATTCTAGATCCCCTCTCTCTTATCTGGAAATCGTTGGATTTCATAGGATGCAGCCATTGCAGTTAAAATGGAATCATAGCACTGTGATTGTGTAGTATGAAAGGGCACCAAGTTTGTGGACTTCCATTCTCCTAAAGGGTTGAAAACTTGGGAGAATCAAATGGTCTGTCTTGAAGAGCATATACTTTACACATTGGGTGATGTGGCTGGAGAAATGTGGGGAGAGGATTTGAAGTGTTCTTCCAGCATGTAAAGTTGAGCGCGGAGTCTAGAGATTATTTGAATCTGATACAGTCACATAAAAAGAGATTGTTTAGAAAAAGGTTGTCATTTTTAGAGAAGGAAGCACAGAAGGAGGGAGGCATGAAACAAAAGAATGAGGGGCAGGTGTGCCAAGATAGATAACCATAATTAGTTAAACAAGCAGAACTTGTAAAAGTTACTTTTTTGGATCACAGCTCCCAGAATTCCCCAGCCAGCATGACTAGTGGCCAGTAGTTGCACTGGCTAGAGAATTCTGGGAATTATAGTTTTAAAAAGTAACATTAAAAAACTCCAAAGTAAAATTATATCAATTGTTTGCACAAAGGATGTGTATTTTTATATCATTTCCCACCCATAATTTGTTTTGCTCATTCATTTTATTTATAGTCTCAATCAGACTAATGTATTGAGAGTTTCTGACTTTTTCTGTTTTGATTGTACAGTACCTTCCTATTCATGAGTTTGCATCTAGTCCTTTCTTGAAATATGCTGGTTTTACCTCCCTGCCACCCTCCTCGTGTCCTTCCCCTTTCCCTCCCCCTGGTCATGTGTCATATCTGGTCTCATGAAAATGATTTTCACTGATTTCTGCTGACCCTTTTGTTTTGAAGCCAGGTGTTATAATCAAAGTGTTAAATGTTTTAGCAATATGATACTAGTTACATTAGCATCATTTTGTTTTAGTGCTAATATTCCTCTTTCCCTTGCTTGATCTTTGCTGAATCTGGATCCTGGAAACAATAGCTATGTCTACTTGGCAACTATTTTTACTGGGTCTGAGACAATAGAAATACACAGGGCAAGTAACCAATACATTTTATTTCAAAAAGTACCGGCCTGGGGAGTGGGAATAACAAAAATTGTTGCTGAGAGATCTCAGGAAACTCTTTGAAAATGTCATATGGATCTCCAACATAAAATCAGTTTGTACAGGAATAAAATCTGGCATTTCCAGAGACTTTTTCCCCATCTGGAGGTGCCTTTCTTTTTCATTTCATTGTATCTTCTTAGTTCATTTTCGCATTGATTATAGTAGTCACATCCTGCTTTCTGATGCTTATATGTTTGGTGTTTTCTATCCAAACAACGTGAGATGCTAAGGTTTTGTACTACTCACCAAAGGAGAGGCAGCATGGTGTTGTGGTTTGAGCTCTTGGTTTGAGCACTGTGTATCTGGAAACCAGGACTTGGATCCTCACTCAGCCATGGAAACCCACTGAGTGACCTTGAGCAACTCATACTTTCTTAATCTCAGAAGAAGGCAAAGGCAAAATACCTCTGAACAAATCTTGCTAAGAAAGCCCCATGATAGAAAACCTTAGAGTCACCATAAGTTGGAAAATGACTTGAGGGCACACAAAATACAACTACTCACCCAAAACATGAGACTTGCCAAGAGTCAGTGTTATATGACAAATGCCCCTCATTTTATAAGAATAGTTATGGGTGATATCCTCTAAGGCCATTTCCGCACTACACTCTTATAGTGTGATTATTCCACTTTCAACATCCTATGGAATCCTGAGGTTTGCAGTTTACGGAGGGGACGGCTAACGGATTCCATAGGATGTTGAAAGTGGGATAATCACACTGTAAGAGTGTAGTGTGGAAATGGCCTAAGTTTTCCATGGCTTTATGTTTCGGACTGGACGGTCATGTCCTCTCATATGTCCTTATTGCCTTCAGAATGTTGCCTAATTGTATTTGTTCATTTTCATTTTTTTAAGGAATGCAGTGCCTCATAGTAGTTTCAGTAGGTCCTCCTATGAAAAAGGAAAGGAATATGCAAAGCCGAAGAATTTTCATTCATTTATTATAGAAAAATTATGAATTAGTAGAGTGGTTTTGTTTGGTTTTAGAGCAACAAAAGATGTCTGAATACAGTATGTTTTGTGACCATGAGAAAAGAAAGACAAAGCAGAGATTCTGATGAAGAAAGAAACTGCTTCACATTTTGGAGCTGGTATGAAGGAATATGGGCTTTGTGTGAATTCTCCAATTTTAAAATAGCTGCTTAAGGTATGTTAGTGTTCCTATGCATGCAGAGATTCAAGTACTACAAGGGTATTTCTGGAACCCTGGTTTTACTAACAATACCATGAAGAACCCCCTCTTTACCTTTTCTTTTCCAATGATGCAGGAGGCAAAGTTTATGACAGATCTGACACACTTCCCTATGCAGGGGATGAAAATGACTTCTAGATAGCCCTTAAATACATCACAGATTATTTGAACATCCCCTCAGATTCAAACATTTATGAGTTAAAGCAAATAAAGGAGCATGTTAAGGAACAAAGGATGAAAACACCTGATGAAGATGGCAAACTACAGATCAACTTTGCATTTCAACCTGAGTGCAAATGCAGGGGCTCAGCTATTCTGATATAAAGCTGCTAGATCTTGCATGCTCTGTGGAAAAAGCTGAAAGGGAAATTGCCAGCACTGAAAGTTCAGATCAACCCCTAGGAAAAAAGATCAGTATGCTGTAGATTTAAAAAGAAAGTAAAACAAGTAAACCTAGGATAAGACTAAAAATGAATCAGTTAGCAATGAAAATATTTGCTTTTTTCTATAAAGGTAAGCTCTCTGTATAAACATGCATGCCAGTCACATAAAAAAAACCTGTTGTTCTTAAAGTACTAGATCTAAGTAAACTGATTGAAAGAAAGACTGAAAAAGGGAGCAAACAAAACAAAAGCCCTAAGTAGATCAAGTTGGTTTGAACAGTGAAAAAAATAAGTGATTGGAATAATGAAAAAAGGCAACAACAAATTATTAGAAATGTGGAAGAAATTTGAAACGAAGATGTGTATCAAAATCCCATTATGGCTGTCTCCACACGAAGCCTTATTTGGAAGATGGTGAGATGAGAAAGAAAGATGGATCAGATATGAAGATATTTTAGTAGAAGAAAAGACAAGTCTAAGTAAAAACAAGAGAGGAACTAGAGATGGAAGGTTTCAAATGTAAATGGTTCTTATATAATAAATTGAAAGAAAGATTTAAAATGGATAACAAATTGGAAGGATTTGAAAGTATAAGGAAAAGAAATGAATTTGAAAATGTCATTCTTGAAAAAAAGACCATATGGTGGCTCAATTATACAAAATATTATTAAACAGAGAATTAGAGACAGAAATAATTAAAGATTCAATGATACAATGGGCAAGAAATATAGGACATGAAATTAGCTTGGAACATTGGGAGAAAAGCTTGAAGAATGCACAGAAATTTACATTCGCCCAAAAGCTGAAAGAAAATTACTTTAAGATGCTCTATAGATGGTACTTAGACCCAGCAAAATTAAGAAAAATGTACAAGATTTCCAGTAAATGTTGGAAATGTAAGACAGAAGAAGGAACATTTTTTCATATGTGGTGGTCATGCCCTGAAGCTAAAAGATATTGGAAAAGCATTCAAAAGAAAATATTGGAAATATTACAAATTAATATTCCTTTGCACCCTGAAATATTTCTTTTAAATATGTTACATCAAATAGAAAAAGAGCATATTAGATGTTGTAGAATAATACTATATATGGTACCAAATGCAAGGAATACTTATGCAAAGTACTGGAAGTGTGAACATATACCTGATATCAAGGAATGGGATGTTAAATTATCAGAAATGATAATGATGGATGATTTGACAATGGCACTTAAGGGTGAAACGAGGAAAAAATAGGGGAGAATTGAAACCAATTAAAGAATACATACAAAGAAAATGGGTGATTCAGAAAGAAACATGAAAAGAATGAAAACAAGCAAAGATGTGGGAAAAGGGAATTGAAAAATATATTTTCAAAATTATATGGCAAGTCATATAAAAAGGGAAATGATCTATTTATCTATTTATGTAGATTAAGATAGAAGATCAATAGAAGAAGAAATAGAAATAGAATTAGATGTTGGGTAGGTATATAAATTTATAAGTATATAGGTATATAAATTTGATTGTATATATTTCTTTGCTTTCTGGTTCTTATATATTTATAAAAAGAAAGAATGATTATATGTAAATATTGTTTGTTATAACTTTAATAAAAATAAAATAAAAGAAGAAAAAAGGCAACAACACCTTGAAATACAATTATTTTTTAAATAAGTGCAGAGAACAATTTAAAACCAGCTGACTCCAGAATTTGACAAAAATTGGGCGTTTGTCAGGGCACCAAGACTGGCAGAGAGCCTGTCATAAATAAGGTCATTGCCTTCACTTTGCCTCGCTTTTTAAAAGATCACTTATGGCCTTGGAGGATTCACAGTTAGCCTGCTGTGCTTCTCCCAGGCTAGGAGCAACTGCTGAGGCTTCCATGCCATGGAGTCCCACAGATCCTAAAGCTGGTACTGCCTAAAATAACTAGTAGATGGGAAGCACTAAAATGCAATTGCTGGTGGATTCAGGAGCAGCCATAATATTCTAGATGACCCAAGTTCATGGAAACCTGAAGGGTGACCTGCAGCCTTAACATACAGTCAGTGCTCTATATGCACATGTGTTCAGATACAAAAGTATGAAGATCTCATTATGGGGAAATCTAAAAATGCAGATGTGTTGAAGCCTTCTATGTGTCAAAATGAACTCCACTTCCACACACATCTATGAAAACAGCTGCTGATCTGAACATTATAAGGGCTATCGATCAAGAGAGTAAACAACAGCACTGCATAATAATTATATGGAGAATATGCTGACAGATTTTAATGGCTGGGGAAAATCAGAGATGTAAAAATTAAAATTCACATTGGTCATAAAAAATTGAGTTGTGTAGCTACAGACAAGTAGCGTTCCAAGTTACTCATTCTGTTAATTGGTGCCTTGCTTTTTTGCTTTTCCGTTACTTTCCATTACCTTTTTAAAAAGCCCCTTGAATTTATAAGTGCATGGCATCAGAGTTGAAAAATCCCTGTCAAGATGCTTCTAAAGATGCATGAAAGTCTCTTAAAAGGGTTACTTTTCAGAGTAACAAGAAAATGTTACTTGTTATGCCAGTTGAGTGATTTTGTTCCAGCTTGTTATGTTATTTTGGAAAGGTAGGGTTAAACCCTTGTTAGAAAAATAAGGCAACTTGTTACCTGTGTAATTCTATGGTCTTATTCATCAAGCTTAATTTGAATATGTCTAGAGGATATCACTTGGTGCAAATAGGTCTCCCTTCTAGCTTGTTACATCATTCTTCGCTATTGTTGGCCTAAACATATATGAGAGAATTAATCTTGGTATCAGCCGCAGAGGTTCCCATGATGCTATTCTTGTCTTTTGCGCTGCTGCAGGAGTGAAATATCTGTCATTGACTATGGCAGATATTAAGAGGAACATGATTATTGAAGTCCATGATGAAGAGAGAAAAGAGCAAAAATGTGAAGTCAACAAAGATTCACTAGTAGTCTAGGGAATTGTCCTAAAGACAGGGCTTTAAAGATGGCATTCTTTGCTGACACAAGGAAAATAACTATTTGAATGACAAAAAGAAAGAAAAATCCAAGCTCTGTGAGATTAGAATCCTACCGGGATTCGTTTTCTGAGTCTCAAGATGTGTGCTCTGCAAGTATTACATGATCACAAACAAAATGCAAAGTGGGAATAATACAAGAAAAAAAAGAGAAAGATGATTATAAGAGTAATGTTAAACAGAACTGCTGTACAGCGCTTAATGGTGTATCTTGACCCCAGCAAGCCCTCTGAAGTAAATATAAATGCCAGCTTAGTTGAACTTGGAACCATTTAGATGGAGCAAGGTTATGCCATAGCATACATACACAAGCCTGAACACTGGTACAAATAGAAAAAGAAACTAGAAAAAGAAGCCATGGGGACTGAGCCAGGATGCAAAAATTGTATGGCCACCATACAGTGGTGTCACCATACACCATCCCTTGAAAGAGACGGGCATACCAGGGTGCTGGGATCAAAATGGTTTTACTCACTTCACAGCCAGGGGAAAGAGTTCTTAGCTGGCCTCACTGTGGAAGAAGCAGCTCTTGTCTTTTTGCTGTATTAAAAAAAAAAAGTAGCTTCTAGCCATCAGGGTAAAGTTTGTGCTGCCGTTTTCCTTTAGAATAGCTGTAAAGTAACATTAGTGTCATTCTTTGCAGGGAACTGAGAGCAGGAGCTCTGTTCCATCAGCCAATCACATAACTACCCTGTTCACCTTTAAAGCAGTAAAAAAAGAAAAAGAAAAAAAAGGGGGGGGTGAGAGCTACACATCACCGCCACAGTAACCCCCCTCCCACTGACTCATTGTGCTACCTGAAAATGTTATAGTGATGTTTGGGGTACATTTCAGGTAAGCTTTGCTACATATGCAAACTGGGTAGACAGTTTTATCTGTCTAGTAGTTTTAGGCTTTCAGAAATCAGCCAAAAAACGACCTCACAAGCATCAGCAAGAACAGAAAAATGGAGAATTTGACTTCAATAGCACCATTATGGGGAAGTGCAAGCTAGAGCCAGTTGCAGCCCAGCCCCCTGCCCCATCAAAGCCTGAGGGAGCTAAAGACATCTGAGCTGCTCATAAGCAATAGCGAAATCTAGGGGTGGAGAACCTTTGGGAATTAGACTCCCCAGAAGGTTCAGCCAGCAAACTCAGTGGTAAGTGATTACAGGAGCTGCTATCCTGAACACTAGCCAGCATACTTTCCAACATTTCATAGATGATAATCAGGTTCAGGTGACAAAATTTATTAATAAGAACACATAGGCTAGGAGAGGCTGTGGCCATTTGCTTTTGCCTCTGCCTATTGGGAATGACAAGATTCTGCCCCTTATCTCCACCCCGTGCTGAGTGATTTTAGTGCAAACTACTGCACTTTGAATTAAGTTTCCAGCAAGTGAAGTAAGTTGAGGACAAAGAGGGATTGTTGGAACAGGAGAAAGAAACTGGGACATTTTAAAAGCAGCTGGAAAGGGGGGTGACAGATGATCAGCCAGCACAGTCCTTGCCAAATCAGGACAGTTGGAGGGTGTGAAAAAAGAGAAAATGTTCTTTACTTCTTCTTTGTTCCTTGTCCTGGCTGCTTCGCACAAGAGCAAAGAGAAGGGCTGGCAGCAGCTCAGCCCTACACTGAAATGTGACACTGTAGTGAAGTGTAACAGTTACATGTAACCAGATGTTGGGGGCTGACACCTAGGGGAAAATTAGTTTTTGGACTACAGTTCCTATTATCCCAACTCTTGGAGATGCTGGGAGCTGCAGTCCAAAAGAAAGCAACTTTCCCAAGCTCTGATTCAGTTTTCCTGTTCCAGTGCTGCACTGTTTCTTACGGGGACGTGCAGTGGAAATACTGGACTTGTTACCCCACTGGCATACCCTATCTCGGGGACTATAAATTTGATATTAAATATGCCCGCCATGCCAGAGAAGTTGCCCGAATGGGTGTGTAGACAAGGAGGTTGAACGACCCAAAATAGGTCAGGCCAGGCAAATCCCCAGTCACTTTCCCCTAGGGCAGTGGTTCTCAACCTGTGGGTCCCCAGATGTTCGTGGACTTCAGCTCCCAGAAGCCCCAGCCACTATGGTCAATGATCAGGGCTTCTGGGAGCTGAAGTCCATGAACATCTGGGGACCCACAGGTTGAGAACCACTACCCTAGGGGACCTCAAGCTAAACACATCAGCACGAACAAAAGGTTTTCAGCCAACCTGAGTGGATTATTGGGTTTTCCCCAGGTTGAACAACTCCAATGTTAGTAAACCCTGCATTGCGTCTGCATAAGCCAGTCGTACAAACTACCAAGTTGCTATTGTGTGGCGTTTCTCCCGTTGTTTTGGCCATTGTTCTTCACAGGAGAGGGCCTGCCCTTGAGGTACGTTGTGCCCTGTAAGTAGTCCTAGTCTTTGAGGGTCTCTTTGGAGAGCTCCCTGACACACTAGCAGACCGGCACACTGTTAGATGAGTGATCCCCTCAGCCTCTTCTTTTTGCTGAGCTCCGCTCCACTCTTCTCGCTTCTTCCTGGACTGAAGACTTCAGGATAGGTGCAATACACCACCTTTACACCCTCTCTGCTGAATCCCCTATGAATTTTCACCTCTTTTTCTTTTCAGTAGGCCTTGTGTGCATGAGTGGGCGTGTGAGAACACATTTATTAATAAAATCTAGTTATTGGTACGTTTGTTTGGCTTTTTGCGTGGTTGGCCCCGTAAAAATTGGGTAAAAGATTCTGCTGGGTTACCCATCCTCTCGTTTGGCTGCAGCTAGTGCCCTGCTAATTTCCCCAATCTTTGCATTTGTGGAGCGAATCAAGGTGTCCCCCAGGGGACCCCCAGAAGTCAGGGTAACAGACTCCTTCTTTGTATTATGTGAAAATGGCCCTCAGCTGGGTGTCCTGTTGCATTCAAGCAGGCCAAACAAAACCAGGCTTACAAAGCACCCTGTACATTAAAATGGATTAATAATGCACCGTGTTGTTCATACAGTACATAGGCATGTTTTGCCAAAATATCAGTGCAGGGTGTGAGTATAATAGGTGTGAATAGGATATATAAGTAATATACACACATTTACACATATGTAATACACACACATTTTATCTCTTACTATTTTACAAGCAATATTAATTTCTTTTGTCTGTGTTGATCCTGGTATCTGATAGAGGAGCTCTAGTGAAAACCAAAACAGAAACAAAACATCTCAGCCTCCTTATACTTTTGAAAATGAGTGAAACAGAAAAGCAGATGGAAACAAATGAATACAGTTTCCCCTTCATATTCGCAAAAGTGGAAAAATCACAAATATCAAAATGTACGTGTGGCTCTGTGGGAAGGGGGCTGAGGCATGGTGGGGAGAATGGGCACCCAGGATCCAAACCAGGTCATGGAAAGGAGAGGGAAAGGGGGTAGGTTGGCATGGTGGCCCTATACTTTGTCTTCATTGCCCATCTCCTTCCTTGGGTGTTGGGGGGCATTGGAAGGGGGTTCTGGTGCTGAGAAATCAAGCCGTGAGCTGTCCTTAGCTGACCAGACAGTGGCTGGTGGAGGATGAGGAGGACCAGAGGCAGTTTTTTAAAGGACTGTGCAGCCTGATCAGATCTGGAAAAGAAGAACCTGAGGTTGGGGGGGCAGGATTTCAGAAATTTGCAAATAAACCTGTGAAAGGCAAACCCAAAAGTGTGGAGGGCCAATTGTAATAGCACTATAACAGTGTAGTGCAGAAATGGCCTCAATGAGAACAAGTATGCATGTGTGAATGATGTAATGTGCCTCCTTCCCTGCTGGTGGAAGGGCGGAGGAGGCAATTTTCTGTCCAGTAAAAAATAGAGACCGCCTAGTCCTGTCCTGTAAAAGTGATGTTTCTAAGCTTGGGTGATCAATCTGCAATTGTAGGCAATACTCTTCTAGCTATTGTTGATGGGCCAATTGCAGGCTTGTATATACTTGTAGTCAGCTTGTACTTCCATAGTCCCTTTCCAGGCCTTCTCATACTTGATTTGCATGTGTGTCTGTCACTGTGATCCACAGTATTTCCGCAACTATAATCAAGGATTTTGTCGGTGGAAAGCACTAGATATACTGTGAATGGAAATTAGAGACCTTTGTAATTACATTATTTGTAATGTGGAGAGAGCTTTAATCCATCTTACTTCAAAATTAAGAGGTGTTGATATTAGGCCCTGGTTTGCTTCTCCGTCATGTGCTTGTTTCAGTTGTAAGAAAGAAGTAGGCATGCTTTGCTGAAGCAGATCGTTAATAGGGAAGCATTAATGGAGGCATTTTCTTGCAAACATGGATTTTCAAGAACCATGATCTAAGGAGGAGGCCAGACTTTTGAAGCTCGGTGGAAATTTGTGAGTCTTGGTGCAAAAGAGCATTTCTGGAAAACAAAGAACAAAATGTCAGTACTGTGGGATTGAAAATTGCAGGTAGGTGCCTAGTTTACTAAAGAACAGGAAAACTTTCTGTGAGGAAAACCTGCAGGTCTGAGCAGGTATCCTCAGTATGAGAAGAAGTAGGTGGTTGCATCATGTAAGTCAATTTAAGCATCTCCTAATCTCCACACCTGCCTCTTCTCTTAGTCTTCTGCCTAACTCAGCCTCCAATTGTCCTGATTTGGCAGGGACGGTGTTGATTAATCTTCTGTCATCTCATTTTTTCAACCTCTTGCTTTTCCCACCATAATTCAAACATTAGGCAAAGCCCCTTTGTATTGTTCCACTTAAACAGGAAGAACACCACCTATCTTCCACCAGAGTTGGCCAAATTATGCCAGTGAGTAGCCTTCCAAAACAGGAACCGAGGGAAATATCACAAAAGGATAAAAGAGTCAGGACCTTTTTGTAATTGTAGCGTTTACCACTTGCTTTTTCTGAAAGTGATTACTATTCCTTGGAGATAAAAAAAATAAAAATAAGAAATCACCCAATCCTGCATAGCTGGGTGGACTCTGTTGGCAGAGAAGATATGGGGACAATTTGACCTTAGTTGTACAATGACATATTACTGGCATATCTCACATAATGCAGTAGCGTATCTCACATAAACAAAAGGCTGAATCCTGTTGCTACTCTCTCCATGAGGAGATTCACTGAACCAATGGAATTTACTTATGTGTTATTCAGTAGTTGAATCAATGGGTCTGCTGCAGTTGGGACTAACCAATAGGGTTCAGGCCATTTAAAAAATCACTACCACTAAAGAATTACTCCCTTTAAACCCTGCTATAAGAATTCAGCAATGAAAAGGTCCCTCTTCCCAACTCATAGGACTGAAATGTGCAATTTGAGTTTTAATATGAAATACTCAGAGAAGTTTGTGCATATGGAAAGTCCAGATGGTAACCTTGTCTGTGAGCCAAAACAAGTGACCTTTTGCCTCTCGTTTTGGAACAGTAATGGTACAAAGGCTATTGGTTCATACAACTACACATCTACATACAATCAATTAGGTGCAAACAACCACATTTTATACTCGTTTAATTATGCCTGATGACACCGTACTATTAACTCACTAGAGGTCACTTCATGCTAAAGGTGTAGGTCGAATTGGAGTGGCACTGAAATATGTAAATGCCTAGGAACTTACAAGCACTTGAAACATCCAGTCTCATTTCCAACTAGAGCAGCAGGGACTGATCAGCAGAGTTTCAGTGAAGAAGGTGCTTCAAAATGGTTTGCCTTTAGCTCCACTGATAGTTGATTTACAGATAGAGCCTAAGGAAGCAGTTGTCTGCTTTGTTGGAAAACAAAGGAGCTAACTTGTATGTTTTAATTCAATTTCTGTCCAGTAGGCAATGGAATATTTATATGTTTGTCCAAATTTTATTTTTTAAAAACCCTTCATTTACTCTACTTTAAAGAAAAACACCTTCATTCATACACAAGAAATGCTGGGAATAATTGCCTTTTTGGACTATGGCTTCTAGAATTTCCCAGTTAGCAAGATCAAAAAGTAACTTTGTTGCACTCTACAAAAACTAATGTTTCCAAGTTGTGCAACACTGGGGATGCAATCCTTTACCCGCCAGCACAGGAATAAATCCCATTCAACTAAATAGAATATACAAGCTTGCACAATATTTGCCTTATACCCAACTTTCTTTTGTCTGATGTCAACACTCCAGACACGGGTACATCAGTGTATTTCTGTGAAGGAATTGCTTCCGTTTCTGTTTGGCTGCTACGTCTATCTGAAGACCCCTAACAGTACTCTTGGCATTTCTTTTCAGTTGGCTAGAAGGACTAAGGAAGGTACCATTCCACAGTTCTGCTGAACCAGGACTGGGACTTTTGTTAATCCACTATAGTAGCAAGCTACACAGTTCTGGTCTAGTACTGAATTTCCTCTTTGCTTGCTCTTCTATTATAATATTGGAATGACCATATTCTTCTTTTTGCAGGGCAATTCAAAAATGTGTATAGGCTGTAATCCGATACTCACCTACCAGGAAATACATCCACTGGATTTAATGGAGGAGCTCTGTATTTTTCAGTGTTTTTAATGAACCCATTGAGAACACTGAGTGAGGTGGGACATGACTGCGTGGACCTAATCCAACATGTGTTTCATCTGACTAGACATGTAAAAGGTTGCACCATCAAGTACTGTCATTGTGCTTAATATAAAACTCTGGCTCTATGCCACAAATGTGAAAGGTAAGCAGAAACTTTACTGGAAAAACAAAAGATACCTGTGAATATTGTGGGCGATATTTGGCTGTAGTCTGTTAAAATATCATTTGCATCATGGCAACAGAAAGGGATGCGACAATGGCACCAATTGCTGTGGGTTGCTTTGCAAAGGAAATTGGAATACAAATACCTCCAGTGCCTCTTTTTGTCTTTTGTTGTTTACAGACTGAAGATGGAGGGAATTTGGGAACTTTGTATCCTCCTTGTGCTGCGTCACTTAAGAAAAGGCCAATTCCTTTCCTTACGTTAGTCAAAGCAATACTTAGATCTACAGCATTATTAAAATTCACATCACACTTTTGAAGCTAGTGTTTTTATAGATAATCCCCCAGAAATTTCACCTGTGTTAGAATCTTGAATGGGCAAGAGGCAGCAAATGGTAAGGCCCAATATTTAATAGAAACCACTCCAAGAAACCTTAGTTTTTTAAACGATTGTTTCAGAAATGATCAAATTCACAACAGAGAGTAGACACTTTCTGGAAGCAGGGAAGAATTTCTGCATAATTGAAACACCTTCATTTTAGTGCTATGCAGGGAGCTGGAACAAAAAAAAAAAAGATCTATCTAAAATCTATCTTCCAAGTAAGTTGGGAAGACAAAGCTCTATCATAGGTAATCTACAAGTAACTGTCAAAACATGCTTTGGAATTTTAAAATATAAGGGAAATGAGAGATGCTTGTGGTGTTCAGGTTTTGTGAATTCCGATGTGAACTGACCAGATCCACGTAGTGGCAAAGCTTAAGGCCAGTGACAGAAAGTGGAAATGCCTCCCCACACGCTCCCCATTCACTGCCACTTGCCAGGAGGGCCCGTATGTCCACCTTCACCCACATGTCTCTCTACCTTCTTTGACATGGGAGGATGAGGAAAGGAAAATGGTTGTGGCAAACTCTTTCTCTCTCAGCATGTGAGGGCCGCTAGAGCTGCAGGCAGCATGTTCCTCATTCTTTCCCAGAGATTCTAGAACAATTTCTAAGGTTTGGGGGCTCAAATCTGACAGACAAGTCATTTTCAATTTTGCATACTTGCATTAGTGTTTTTATAAAACAAAACCACAGAAGACAACAACAACATTAATAGCAGTAACCCTAACTACAACAGGTAACAATAAGAGTAATGTGAAGAAAATGATAAAAAAATCAAAATATTTTAAAATTGTTTTTAAAACATAATATATCAAGGAATGGGGAAAATATATCAGACACTACTGTACAAATACAGGAATGGCTATAAACTATGTCACTTTTGATAGGTAGTTCTTCTGATTAGTAGTTCCTCAGGGCTCAACTCATCCAGAGTCTTGGTGGTCTTGATCATTAGTGCCTGATGATGGGGGAGGGCTCAGCACCCCCTAGACTAGTCTTGCCCCCTTATTGCTGCGTATATTTTCCTCTTTCTTCCACGAAGACAATGATGGGGGGGATCTTCTAGTTTACTGGTATCTCAAGAGCTCTCCCCTAGACTGCCCTATCTCCTTTCCTGGATCCGTACTTTCTGCAGTAATGTGTGGGTTGGAAAGTTTTCCTCTGCATTTTGGAGTTTTCAATACTTTGTACCAATATTGGGATAAAGTCTATTCAGAAAATGTGTTATGTTTAGGTAAAATGGTCTAAATCCAATTGTTAGTTCCAGCTGGAGGAAGAGGGCCCCCTGTCTTCAAGTTTTCTATTGACTTATGGTGGCTTCATGAATTTCATAAGAGTTTTCTTAGGCAGCGGACACTCAGAGGTAGTTTTGCCATAGCCTTCCTCTGGGCGTTTAATCAGTTGGAACTTGGTAAGTCAACATTAACATGAATTCTGTTTGTTCAGTGAACCTGCTTTGGATAGGACTAAGAAGTGCTAAAATACATATTAATACAAAACTACAGATTAATACATGTGGAATTGACCTGGATGGGAAGTAGACTGATTCATTCATCCCTATGTTCCAAATAATTACAATTAAAATTTACAAGTGCTTTTGCATAAGTCTGCCTGAGTGTTATGTTCTTCAGAGGAAGACTTGCTCTCAGTTCGTAATTAATATACATATATGACCAACTACCGTGTCCAAAACTTGGATGTAACTAATTTTTTACTTCTACATATTCTGTTAAAAGGTGAACAACCATTTTAAAAGTTATTTAAATTGCTAAAACAAAATAACATTAATGGGCTTATTGCATGCCTGTGTGGTATGAATTATGGTTGCAGAGTAGTGAATGAAGCAAAAGAAATCACAGAAAAAGAACCAAAATACCCAGTGGTATACTACTGTAGAGATAGAAAGAATATTAGCCACTATTCATTTCTTGGCCAAAAAAATGTGTTTCAGAAAACAGGAATCATAGAATCATAGAATCATAGAAATGTAGAGTTGGAGGAGACCACAAGGGCCATCCAGTCCAACCCCCTGCCATGCAGGAAAACCCTCAAAGCACTCCCGACAAGTGGCCATCCAGCCTCCGCTTAAAAACCTCCAAAGAAGGAGACTCCACCACACTCTGTGGCAGCACATTCCGCTGTTGGACAGCCCTGACTGTCAGGAAATTCCTCCTGAGGTTCAGGCGGAATCTCCCCTCCCGCAGCTTGCATCCATTGCTCCTTGTCCTGGTCTCAAGAGCAGGAGAAAACAAGCCCACTCCCTCCTCGACATGACATCCCTTCAAATATTTAAACATGGCTATCATGTCCCCTCTCAACCTTCTCTTCTGCAGACTAAACATACCCAGCTCTCTAAGTCTGTCCTCATAGGGCATGGCTTCCAGGCCCCTCACCATTTTGGTTGCCCTCCTCTGGACCTGCTCCAGCTTATCCATATCCTTCTTGAATTGGGGTGCCCAGAACTGGACACAGTATTCAAGATGAGGTCTAACCAATGCAGAATAGAGTGGTACCAATACCTCCCTGGATCTAGACACCATACTCCTATTGATGCAACCAAGAATTGCGTTGGCCTTCTTGGCTGCCGCATCACACTGCTGACTCATGTTCAGCTTGTGGTCTATGAAGACTCCTAGATCCCTTTCACACGTACTGTTAGCCAGCCACGTGTCCCCCATCCTATATTTCTGCATACCATTTTTTCTGCCTAAGTGTAGGACCTTACTTTTCTCTCTGTTGAAATTCATTTTGTTAGCCTTGGCCCAGCTCTCCAATCTGTCCAGGTCCTTTTGAATTTTGTTCCTGTCATCAGGCGTATTAGCAACCCCTCCCAATTTGGTGTCATCTGCAGATTTGATCAGCGTGCCCTCTATTCCTTCATCCAAGTCATTAATGAAGATATTGAACAGCACCGGGCCCAGGACAGAACCCTGTGGCACCCCGCTAGTCACTTTTCTCCAGGATGAGAATCTGCCATTGGAGACCACCCTTTGGGTACGGTCAGTCAACCGGTTACAAATCCACCTGACAGTAGCCCTGTCCAGCCCACATCTTACTAGCTTCTTTGCAAGAATGTCATGGGGAACTTTGTCAAAGGCCTTACTGAAATCAAGATATACTATGTCCACAGCATTCCCTTCATCTATCAAGCAAGTTAACTCTATCATAAAAAGAGATAAGATTAGTCTGGCATGACCTATTTTTGAGAAATCCATGTTGACTTTTCGTAATTACGGCATTGTTTTCTAAGTAATTAGAAGCTGACTGTTTGATGATCCGCTCCAGGATCTTTCCAGGTACTGATGTCAGGCTGACTGGGCGATAATTATTTGGGTCCTCTTTTTTTCCCTTCTTGAAGATGGGGACAACATTTGCCCTCCTCCAGTCTGCCGGAACTTCTCCGGTCCGCCAAGAGTTTTCAAAGATTATAGCAAGAGGTTCCGCAATGACCTCTGCTAGTTCTTTTAAAATCCTAGGATGCAATTCATCTAGCCCTGGAGACTTGAATTCATCCAGTGTGGCCAGGTATTCCTGTACTACCTCTCTATCTATTCTGTGCTGCATTTCCCCCACTTCCTCACCTGCTCCCCAACCGCCAGGTTGCGTATTTTTATCCTCTTGGGAAAAAACTGAGGCGAAGAAGGTGTTGAGGAGTTCTGCCTTTTTTCTTCCTCCTGTTATTAATTCACCATCTTCCTTGCGCAGTGACCCTATCGTCTCCTTCTTTTTCCTTTTGCTGCGGACGTATTTAAAAAAGCCCTTTTTATTGTTTTTGATGTCTCTGGCCAGCCTAAGTTCGTTCTGTGCTTTAGCCTTTCTGACCTTCTCCCTACATCTCCTGGCTACTTGCTTATAATCTTCTTTGGTGATTTCCCCCTTCTTCCATTTCCTGTACATGTTTTTCTTAATACTTAGCTCAGCTGAGAGCTCTTTAGTCAACCATTCCGGTTTGTTCAGATGCCTTCCATTTTTCCTCCTTAATGGCACAGTTTTAGCCTGTGCCTTCAGTACCTCCCTTTTAAAGAACTCCCATGCATCCTGAACTCCTTTCTCATTGACTATTCTTGACCACGGGATTTCAGCCAGCAGCTCCTTCAGTTTACAGAAGTCTGCTTTTTTAAAATCTAAGACGAATGCCTGGCTACACTTGCCTTCTCTTCCCCACTGAATGCCAAATTCTAATAGGGCATGGTCACTCTCTCCTAAAGATCCAACCAGTTCTACGTCATTAACAAGGTCTTCCCTGTTGGTCAGGATCAGATCCAGAATATTTGATCCCCTTGTCGCCTCTTCCACCTTCTGGACCATGAAATTGTCTGCAAGACAAGCAAGAAACTTGCTGGACCTTGCCGCCTTTGCAGAGTTTGACTGCCAACATATATCCGGGTAGTTGAAATCTCCCATTATTACTGTATCTCTCCTTTTTGAATGTGCAGTCATTTGGTCTATGAAAGCGCCATCGAGGTCCTCAGTCTGGCCTGGAGGTCTGTAGTAAACCCCCACTATAATATCCCTATTGTTTCTCGCTCCCTTAATTCTTACCCAGATGCTCTTGACCTGGCTTCCGGTGTTCAAGTCATGGATCTCTTCACAGGTGAAAACATCCTTGACATAAAAGGCTACTCCTCCTCCTTTCTTATTTGGTCTGTTTCTACAAAATAGGCTATACCCCTCTATTCCTATATTCCAATTGTGAGACTCATCCCACCAGGTCTCAGTGATGCCTATCAAATCATATTTATTTTGCTGTACTAGGAGTTCAAATTCATCTTGTTTGTTTCCCATACTCCGTGCATTAGTGTAGAGACACTTAAGTCCCCGTGCCCTTCCTGCAAGTCCCATAGCATTGTTTCCACCCCTCCCACGATTGGATGCTATTCCTACTTGGCCAATATCATTTGGGCCAAGTAGCATAATGCACTGGAAAGAATTCTGCCTGGTTTTTGCCAAGTATTTGCACATTCTGAGGTGTCGTGAGAATTTATTCTGCCCAGAAATACTTTTTTTTTTTTGCATGCAAATTGTGGGGCTTTGATGGGGGAAAAAGACTGTTTTGAGGCAACCAAATGTGTTTTTTGTGCAAAATTGCTGTTTTCTATGCAAAAAGTAGCATCTTGCAAAATAAAAAAAACTTATACAAAAGCATTTTGCTCAAAAACAGTAATCTTTCACAAAAATAGGTTCATGGTTTTGTTGTACAAGATTGCTGCGGGGTTTTGCAGAGAAAACAGCAGTCTCAGAATCATAGCATCATAGAGTCAAAAGAGACCCCAGGGGCCATCCAGTCCAACCTCCTGCCATGCAGGAACCACATCAAAGCCCTCCCGACAGATGGCCATCCAGCCTCTGCTTAAAAACCACCAAAGAAGGAGACTCTACCACACTCCAAGGTAGCATATTTCACTGATGTACAGCTCTGACTGTCAGGAAGTTCTTCCTGAGGTTCAGATAGAATCTCCTTTCCTGCAGCTTGAATCTATTGCTCCTTGTCCTAGTCTCCGGAGCAGTGGAAAAGATGCCCACTTCCTCCTCGACATGATATCCCTTCACATATTTAAACATGGCTATCATATCCTCTCTTAACCTTTTCTTTTGTAGACTAAACATACGCAGCTCCCTAAGGTGTTCCTCATAGGGCATGGCTTCCAGACCTTTCATCATTTTGGTCACTTTCCTCTGGACATGCTCCAGCTTGTTGATATCCTTCTTGAAATGAGATGCCCAGAACTGGACATGGTATTCCAAATGAGGCCTAACTAATGCAGAATAGAGTGGTACCATTACCTCCCTCAATCTAGACACCATACTCCTATTAATGCAACCAAGAAACACGTTGGCTTTCTTGGTTGCCGCATCACATTGCTGGCTCATGTTCAGCTTGTGGTCTACCAAGACTCCTAGATCTCTTTCACACATACTGTCATCCAGCCATGTGTCCCCCATCCTATATTTGTCCATTCCATTTGTCCATTCCATTTTTTCCTGCCTAAGTGTAGGACCTTACATTTCTCTCTGTTCATTTTGTTAGCTTTGGCCCAGCTCTCCAGTCTGTCAAGATCATTTTGAATTTTGATCTGTCCTCTGGTGTATTAGCAATCCCTCCCCATTTGGTATCTTCTGCAAATTTGATTAGCATGCTCTCTATTCCTTCATTCAAGTCATTGATGAAGATGTTGAATATTACTGGGCCCAGGACAGAACCCTGTGGCGCCCCACTAGTCATTTCTCTCTAAGATGAAAAGCAGCCGTTGGTGAGCACCCTTTGGGTTCGGTCAGTCAATCAATTACAAATCCACCTAACAGTAGCCCTGTCCAGCCCGCATTTTAGCAGCTTTTTTGCAAGAATGTCATGGTCAAGTTCTTTGCAAGAACTTTGTCAAAGGCCTTACTGAAATCAAGATATGCTACATCCACAGCATTCCCTTCATCTATCAAGCTTGTAATTCTATCATAAAAAGAGATAAGATAGTCTGGCATGACTTGTTATTGAGAAACCCATGTTGACTTTTGGTGACCACAGCACGGATTTCTAAGAAATTACAAACTGACGGTTTAATGATCTGCTCTAGGATCCTTCCTGGTATCGATGTCAGGCTGACTGGGCGATAATTATTTGACTCCTCTTTCTTTCCCTTTTTCACGATGACATTTGCCCTCCTCCAGTCTGCTGGGACTTCTGTTCTCCAAGAGTTCTCAAAGATTATTGTGAGTGGTTCTGAAATGACTTCTGCCAGTTCTTTTACTACCCTTGGATGTAATTCATCTGACCCTGGAAACTTGAATTCATCTCATGTAGCCAGGTATTCTTGTATACCTCTCTACCTATTCTATGCTGCGTTTCCCCCACCTGCTCCCCACCCTTCAGGTTGAGTACTTCTGTCCTTTTGGGAGAAAACTGAGGCAAAGAAGGTGTTGAGTAGTTCTGACTTTTCTCTTCCCCCCGTTAGTACTTGGCCATCTTCTATGCAGCGACCCTATCATTTCCTTGTTTTTCGTTTTCCTGTGGACATATCTTTAAAAAACCCCTTTTAATTGTTTTTAATGCCTCTGAGTTCATTCTAATGCTCATTCTAATGCTCTAATGCTCATTCATTCATTTTAATGCCTGAGTTCCTTCTGTGCTTTAGCTTTTCTGACCTTCTCCCTACATATCCTGGCTATTTGTCTGAATTCCTCTTTGGTGATTTCACCATTCTTCCATTTTCTGTACATGTTTCTTTTAACACTTAGCTCAGCTGAGAGTTCTTTACTCAACCATTCTGGTTTCTTTAGACACCTGCCATTTTTCCTCCTTATTGGCCCAGTTTTAAATTCAGTATCTCACTTTTAATAAACTCCCATCCGTCATGAACTCACTTCTCTTTCAGTATTCTTGACCTTGGAATTTCAGCCAGTACTTCCTTAAGTTTACAGAAATTGACTTTTTTAAAGTCGAGAATGTGTGTCTGGCTACACTTGGCTTCCCTTTCCCACTGAATGACAAATTCAAGTAGAGCATGGTCACTTCCCTCCAAGGATCCCACCACTTCCACTTCATTAACAAGGTTATCCCTGTTGGTCAGTATCAGATCTAAAGTAGTTGATCTCCTTGTTGCTTCTTCTACCTTCTGGATCATGAAGTTGTCTGCAAGGCAAGTGAGGAACTTGTTGGACCTTGTGCTCTCGGCAGAGTTTGACTTCCAACCTATATCAGGATAGTTGAAATCTCCCATCACTGCTGCATCTCTCCTTTTCAAATGTATGGTCATCTGCTCCAGGAAGGCATCATCCAAATCCTCAGGCTGGCTTGGAGATCTGTAGTAGACCCCCACAATAACATCCCTATTGTTTCTGGCTCCCTTAATTCTTTCTCAGATATTCTTGACCTGGCTTCCTGGATTTAAGTCATGGATGTCTTCACAGGTGAAAACATCCTTGACTTATAAAGCTCCTCCTCCTCCTTTCTTGTTTGGTCTATTTCTGCGAAATAGGTTATACCCCCCTATTACTACATTCCAATCATGAGACTCATTCCACCATATGAAGAAGTCTGAAGGTAGGGGCATGGTAACCGATCCTCCATAGTGACCAGGAATGGTTTAAAATGATTGGTTGGTAAAATGAAACTCTGGGGAGCTCAAGGGAGGGGCGAACTAAGAGGGGGAGAAGAATTGGAAATTTAACTAACACAGGAGGGAGTTAGTGGGAAGAAGAGTCCAGTGAGGGACAAAGAGAAAAGCGCTGTGTTAGAGAGCTGAGAAATAGAGCGAATAATTGACAGTAAATGAGCTGAGCATAGAGAGAGAGAGTGAGAGAAAAAGGGGTGTGCTGTATTATGAAAATTTAGTTACAAACAAGTTACAGTAACAGTGTTCCAATAAAATGTAACTTTCTGTTTTTATAAAAGCAGTCTCACAGAGTGTCTTTCTACATATTGGATTATACACGGTACAACTACAATATTAGTACCAAGAGTACCACTTCCTTTTAGGATTAAAAGCCTGCTTGTTCTTATTGCTGAGAAGGGCCAGAGTTTAAGGAAAGCAGGGGAGGGAGATCAGTCTGGTAGAATGAGACCAAAAGGGGGACAATAGTGAAATGGGTGCTGCAATTCCCAGTGGGGGAGGATAGAAGCAGACCTGTGTGTGTGTGCCCTGGCTGGATCTAGAAATCTCCCAGACCTGTACATAAGACGTGTCAGGCTGGGCGGCAAGAAACGTCAAACATCAGGTTTCAGTGATGTCTATTAAATCATATTTATTTTGTTGTATTAAGAGTTCAAGTTCATCTTGCTTATTTCCTATGCTCTGTGCATTAGTGTAGAGACACTTAAGACCATGTGCCCTTCCCATAAGTCCTGTACTGAAGTTGCTTTTTCTCCCACTGTTGGTCTCTAGTATTACTTGGCCTGCTCTATCCATATCATTTGGGCTTTTTTGCCCAGCACTCGCTAAATCCTTGCCCTGAATAATACTGTCTCCCTCCCTGGCTGAACTCAGTTTAAAGACCTCTGGGTCAGTTTTGCAAGACTGTTAGCAAAAACATTCCTGCCAACAGTTGTGAGGTACAACCCATCCATTGCCAGAAGATCATCTTTGTGGAAATGTAGACTGTGGTCCAAAACACCTTCTTCATGGAAATGCACAGAATCTTCGTGGAAAGACACATGTGACTGCTTGCAAAAAGTGTCTGGAATTCATAATTGCAGTTTAAATGCATACTCTAGGCCCTTTGTGCACCTTACCTTTGTCCAGCACCGGGGCACGGGGATCATGCGAGCAGCCTCTTGCGAGAGGCTCTTGTGTCCTAGCTGCTTTGGCTCCACAGAAGCTGCTGGTTGGCTGGCCGGCCAGCTGGCAGGCAGCATGAGCGCTCTGCCTCTTCCTTCTGCAGTGCAGCCGGGTATTTTCCCAGGCTGTGCTGGGGGAAGAAACGCGAGGGCTGCAGCTCCAGAGCTCTGCACGCAAAGTAGGTGAACATGGGGCCCCGGAGCAATGCGTGATCACGCACCATTTTCGGCTACAAGCTGAAAATGAAATAGTGTGGGATCAGTGCCTGCTGGGCCCTGGCAGCGTCGCGTGATTGCGAGGACGTTGTCTGAAATGCTCCTCACAATCGTGCGATGCTCTGGAGGCCCTTTTGCATGGCAAGTGCCATGCGAAAAGGGCCCTAGATTTATGCATCTGTAACTGATTCATATTCATGAACCCTATGTATTCAATAGTGTAGGGAACATATAAGGATTGTAAAAGTCCCCTGGTATTGATTAACCAGGCAGCAGCCACAGCAAGCAACAAGCAACGTTGGTCTGCTCTCTTGTCGATCAGGGCATCTCCAACTGGTGTTGCCATCCTACTCCCTGGAGCAATCTCTGGTGTGAAGAGGGACTACATCAGTGATCCTGCTTCCGACAGTTGTGCCAGGTATCACTGGAAGGAGGGGGTAGGAACATCAGTCTTCTGTGCTCCTGTCAACAGGAGAACAGTTGCTGCTCCCTGGTAAGATGAGATTTGGGGCGTGGGTGGATGAGTTGGGAGATAGAATTTACTTATAAGTAGCTGATCTAGAATCACAGCCAGTGCTTTCTGTGCAAAATCACACAATTCTCATGCCAAAAAAAAAAAGTGTATTTCTGTGCAAAACAACTTCCCAAATCACTTTGGTATGTGAGAAGTGATTTAGGAAGAGAACTGCACAGAAATATTAGCTTTCTCTGCAGCAGGGAACACAATGTGGAAAACTGTTCGTTCTCACAGTTGAGTACAAAATAGTTGGATATTAATATTTCCAACTGCTAGTATTTTCCATTCTTTTAATTTGCTAATTTGAGGGTGAAACTTTTTTTTAAATCTGTTTTTACTTTTAGTCTTTTCAATTCATGTTTAATTTTGCAAAAACAAATGTGGCATCTTAAAGACTAACTAGTTTTATTTGGCATCAGCTTTAATGGACTCGGTCCATGAGCTGCATCAGGAGAGAATCCACAAAAACTTCATAGCGTTTGTTGGTAAAGATTAACACGTCTACTGTTCTCCTACTGTTGGGTTAACAAACATGTAACTAATATCACTGTCAGAGTGAAAACTGTACGTGGTCCCTGTATCTTTAATGGTTGTGTAAAAGAGGGAATTCCAGCAAGGATTGCTTGTCATAGGTAACCAGCAAAATCCACTGAAATTCCCTCCTCAAATCCCTGTTCAGCTAGGAAACCCACTGTGTGTCCTTGGGCAAGTCACACTCTCTCAGCCTCAAAAGAAGTCAAAGGCTACACCCCTCTGAACAAATCAGGGTCGCTTTACGCTTGCCATAAGTTGGAAATGACTTGGAGGAACAACAACAGCAACCCCTCTCCAGGATTTACTCTGGTAATCCTTGTTATTAACCATTAGCATAATGAATTTATTTTCTAATTTTCACTAAAAATATTTGCATCAATAAAATAATTTTTGAATTCATGCTGACACTTCCAAACTCTGGTTTGTACGTATTTCTCAATACAAACTAAGCAACTAGGAACAAAAGGAACCTAAACAAAAAGACCCAAAGAAGTCCAGAATGGCAGTAGTTTGCCTAGAATGCAGGCTGAAGCCATTCCCAGCCTTGGTATCTCAGATTTTTATGATCAGATATGCTCAGAATTGCACCCAGAATTTGCTGGATGGAAAATCTGTGCACTGCCTCTAAGTGATGCCTCCTCGCAAAGATCAAATTCCCAAGGCACCTGGTAAGTCAAGCTCCACGTGTCCTCTTGACTGGACAAATGTTTAGCCAAATAATTTACTAGCAACGAATGATACTGCTATCACTGACACACACAGGCCATTTCCAGACCTTTTAAGAGGATTTATTCTATAATTTTGTCTACAAAATTCAATTTTTATTTTAAAAAAGTTATGTTAAAAGGAGTTATTTTTATTATTATTTATTTTATTTTAAAAAAAATCTTTATCAGGGGTGAATGTCCTCCTTTTAACCACCTAACCATCAAGCTAGGGCTTCAGATTATTAAAGTTAAAAATAAGAGTCAAAATGCCATCAAGACTGCTCTTCTTCTGCATCCATCACCCACCCTCCCATAGTCCACAGGCATTGCATTGCTGTGTGAACTCTCCATTGCTGTACTGCACATCTCCACTTTAAACAAAGTGTCAGACTAGTGTATTTCAACAGAATCTGTGTTACCATGGCACTGGAATGGCTTGGTAGTCATTCATTTCAATGAGAGTAATTGTGGACAATACATATTAGAGCATGTACTCTTGATGCGAGCACATTGTCGGCAGAGAAAAGACAAATGGTCCTGCAAGCTAACAATGCATTGGGCATTGCTTCAACATACAATGCATTTTGAAGAACATCTGCTTGCTATTTTCAGTAGTGAATATATTACAAACCTGGATAGGAACCAGATTGTTGTATATCTCGGGGAAAAATGAGTGATTTAAACCCATTCCTAATGTATCTGGTAGGTAAGCAATAACTTGATTTGCTGAGTGGGAGAAATTTATGTGTCTAATGCATTAGGCAAATAAAAACATCCTCATTCTGTAATAAAGGTGAGGGGAACGTCTATGTTTGCAGATAAATAAATTACTTAAAAGGGCTAGAACAGGGTTGCCAAGACATTTTCTCACACATGTTTCAAAAAGATGATTTACTTTTTCCTTCAAAGAACATTTTTTTTCAAAATATTTGAGTGTCCAGGTTATTGTATCAGGTAACTCAAAAGTTTGCAGAAGAAAATTTAAGAAAGTTATGAATATATTCAATTTGCATTCAGCATTATTTAAGGGAATGTTTTCACTTATAAATATGACTACACATTTATTACTGAACAAGAATGCTTCTATTTGCTCAATATAATGCATTAGATCCATAAATTCCAGCCACTCCACAAGTCAGGCTGTTGCCTGTGGGTTTAAATCAGTCACATTTTGAGATATATTGCAACTGATTTGGTATACACACTGGCAGCTCAAAGTGTACATCCTATGATTCACTAGAAATGGACCTGTGAAGAAGAAATACAGTGGTGAATCAGACTGTGAGTAAAAAACAAAAACAAAACAACAACAACAACTGAGATACTACTTCCATATGAGCCATTCTTTCCTGTATTGACTTGATTCGGTCGCTCATTTATTCCTGAGCTTCCAGACATTTCTTCCATTCCTGCATTTTCCCTGTTGTGGCTCTGTTTGTCTGAGTGTGTTGAATTTGCAACAACTTTTTCAAAGACCCGAGGGTACTTGCAGCACAGGGCTTTGGGGTACCTGCTAATACTTCACCTCTTAGAGCGGACTGTTTGGAAGTGGTACGCAATGCTGCTTTCTGCATTCATGCTCCTGTTACTGCCATCAAATTCTCTCTCTTTGCTATCTGCTCAAAATGACAAGATGGCAGAGAGCCTTTATTTATTTATTTCTCACCTTTCTCCCGATGAGGGGATTCAAGGTGGCTAATAATATATTTAAAATGATAAAAATTAAAAACTATACATAAGCGTTAATAAAAGTATAAATATAAGATTTAAGAACAATTAATTTCTAAAGTTAAAATATTAATCCTTAAAAATACTAAAATTCATTAAAGGACTATATGCAGACCTTTGAAATAGCACTGCAAAGCATTAAAAAGGCCAGTGCTAGTCAGTTTGTAAAAGCCTGATGTTGCAAAAATGTTTTGATCTGCTGATGGAAGAAAAGCAGGGACGGGGCCATCCTGTAGGGAGTTCCAAAATCTGGAAGCAACCACCAAGAAGCAGCCACCTCTCCCGTGTTCTCACCAAACAAGCCTGAGAAGGTGGTGGGACACAGAGAGGGGCCTCTCTAGACAATCTAGTAGGCTCATAAGGGAAAATATGATCCTTTATCTTTCGCCATGTCCATTTCACTACTTCAGTGTCACTTTATTTTGTTGTATGTTCCAGCGTTCATATGGAGTGGTATCATTCAGCCTGTTGGCATCAGGTTGCCCAAAGTAGTGGGGCCATTGCTTATCAGTCATGGAAAGATCCCTCCCCCTCTGTGGTACAATTATACTGGATGTTTACTTTGTTAGTGATCTAGACTCTGGTGATCCTAAGCCTCTAGGGATTCAGGCAACAGTTCACTGCATTTGCATCTACTTTTGTTACATGGAATATGTGCATAGACTCCTAAGGGTCTATTTTGAGAGCACGGGAAATTCTTTATTGTGCTGCTGCCTACAATTGCTTAAGTGATCCTGATCAAAATGGGAAATGAAGGACTTGTTTTAAATTTTCATTTGTAAATTGAAAAGTGAATGGTGATGTGGAAAGGATGCAAAGATGAAGGGCCTTTTCGAACAGCATTTTGGATCCAGGGCCCATTCACACTATGTGATAATGGCATTTAGATTCTACTTTTTGGGTCCCCAAGACTATATTTGGCCCATTTCTTCTATAGAGCTTGGGGATGTTAGTGGAACACTAATATGTTATTGTTGCATTATGTTGCAAAGAAGAATTCATTAACACTGGTGAGAGAATTTCTAAGATTTTAATTTGGTACATTAACTCAACCATTAATTATTAAAACATTAAATAAAAATCTTTTAAAATTACTAAAAATGACTAGAATGCCCTCAATTACTCCCCAGTAATGAATTAATATAATGCAAAATATGAACTGTTACTAAAAAAAACTTTAGTATTGCTGGCATCTAGCAATTAAAAGTGATAATTTTAAATCCAGTGTTGATAATTTTAATGAATTTGGGATAACAAATTAATTTTATTGAATTATTTCTAAGTCTTGATCTGATCCATAATAATAGGTGCTTTGAAAACAGCCATTAATCCATTCTGTAGAACATGCGAGTAGGACAACCTCAAAACTAAGTAACATTTCTTGGTCTGCCTCCCCTGGCCCCGCCTTAAGAGCCATCCACCAGACTAGACAAAGGAGATCTGTTCAGTTGGCAATTTATATAGGACCTTTTATTACAGAAGTGGCATATCATAACACACAAATAATAAAAATCCTAATAGGTTTAGTTTTCTATAAACTGCTGCCAAATAGACCAAATATATTTTGCTATAAAAGTCTTCATCTCTAAGCTAATGGAATCATAAGAAGTCTGTAAAAAAAACCCCGTCAAACAATTAAAAGTCAGCAGTAGAAAGAACAATAACTGTTTTTAAAGAAAAAGTAACAAATGCCAATAATTTTGCTTCTTATGTACAAACCTTTAGGAGGAAGAAGACAGATAAATTTATACAATTCTTTTCAATCATCTCTTGACAATTAATGGATAATTAATTATTCTTCAGAATGGTCACCAGAAAAAGATTACTATAGATGACTTCTCTACCAAAATTGCAGATTTCATCTGCTGGCCATTTCCACACAATATCGCTATATTGCAACAGCAGCGGGTTGTTTCTGGTCTAGGAGTTATGTTACTGCATGACGTCATCGCTATCCCGTTGCTATCCTGTCCCCAAGCATCACCAAACAGCCTTATTCTATTTCCAGAAAAAAATCCATTAAGAGGCTCTTTTAGTGCTTCAATCCTGTCAACCAGCTCAGTGCGGTACCGTAATAGTGCTTCCTGCCCTCCCGGAGCCAGGAGTGGGCAGGTGTGGGTGTGCCCAGCTTGTCCCTCCCTCAGCAACTCTCATGGCATGGTAACTTAGAAATCTATTACCTCTCCATGTTTATTTTAAATTTCTCCTTTGAGTTGAACTTTTTAAAATACATTTTTAAGCGTTATAGTGCAAAAGCACAATAGTGTACTGGTGTGTCATGCTGTTACAACACTGCTGCGCTAGTATGGCTTCCAAAACAAACAAAAAAAGGCCAATTGGGGTGGCGGGGTGGGGTGAAGGCAGGGCAAGGGAGTGGCCAAGGATGTTGTCACGTGGAAGAAACACTGGTGGCAATACCACTACTCATCTGTTTAAGGCAGGAGGGTGTGGAAGAGAGCGTTCCTAACCTGACATTGCGCAAATGGCAATACTGGAATTGTAATGGAAGAACGCGCTAATGGGATGTGGTGTGGAAAGGGCCTGCTTTCTTAAGCTACTGTTGGAGAAATGTGTTACTGGCTATTTAGGCTATTTAGTTTAGAACAAGTGTTTCAAGAGACTGGTGAGAATTTATTGGTCTTGCTCCCTCCCTCCCTCCCTTTAAAGGCATGTACACAACTGCCAAAGAGTCAAAATATCATCAGTGAGTGTTGGTTGCTAAATGCTGATTTCTTCTTTCATTTTTGTGTATTTTTCAGCTTTGTTATGATGCTGTTAGCCACTTCTATGTGGAAAGGCATTTGGCTTATTGTGTGACACAAGTTAGGGAACTAGATCTATTACACTTTCTGTTCTGTGTGTTTTATATACAGCTCTGCTAGGTTTTTGTAATAAGGGATCCTGCATGTGTCCATTTATTTTTTTCCACTCACCCTAAAAAAATTTCTGGTTTTCATTGAGCTATTTTTAAAAACATGAATGCTTTAAAAAAAATCAGTGGACTCAGTTGTTCAAAATCAGGACGTGAAGTGATTGATATGAAACTATGCAGAAGCAACTTTTCGTAACATCAGATAAGTAAAGAGATGGTGTCCTTTGGATTGTACTATCCCTATACAGATATATTGACCTGTTTCTCTGATTGTTGTTCCCCCATTTTTAGCAGTCCCATTTTTCTTGTCAAGGCTAGAAAAGGATTTCAAGGAAGAAGAATGGATGAATCTGTCAATATCTTTCTCTCACACTTAAAATCTCAAATTCTTCTCATCTCATTTATGAATTTTTTTTTATAAATTCTCATTAAAATGAACTAAACAAAATACACTGTGCTGAGAGAGATAATGTTGCTAATAATTAGTAGCATACATTCTGCTATTCCCTCTAATGTGTTTATCTAGTTTTTGTAAATTTTTGAAATCTGCAAATTCATTTGATCGGAGCTGACAGCGGGACAAAAGACACATTCATGTATACTCAAAGATGCACATACACAAGCTGGCACTCTGTTAGTGACAGCACAGGCATAAATCCAACCTGTGCCTGCATGGCTCTTTTTTTGGTCATTGTGGAGGCTTATATTCCCTTCCTCTCTCTGCAACAGCACATTTGTCCACGCCCCCAGGACTCACTGTTTCACTGTGATAGTCCCCCTTCTATGACCATTCAGAGGCTGGTGGGGATCAGAGAAGCATCTGTCTATGTCTCCCCAGCCAGAAGCAGAGAAATGACATCATCTGTAGCCAGATGCAGATAAATGATGTCATCTGCTAAGATCCCCTGGGCTTTAGAATGCCAAGGGTATGCATCTGGCTGGTGGAACGTAGCCAGGCGCTTCCTTAGTCCCCTCCACTCTCTCCCAGCCACTGCAGGGAGTGCTATTGCAGTAAAACAATGAGTCCTGGAGGTGGTAAGAAAGGAGCCATAGTGTAGTTCTACCTGTAATTCTTTAATGCTGTGCTTACTGATGTAGAATCTCAGCCATAATGTGTATGCAAAATGAACATGACTTTTCTTTACATCAAACTGCTTTCAATTCCTCCTATATTTTCTGGGATATGGAGAGTGCTTTTCAAAATTGCTTTTGTGACAAATACCACAGTTCCCAGCCAGCATGGCCTGTACTGGCTGGGGAATTTTGGGAATTGGTTTCCAGAAAAAGTCACATTGCCAAGGTCTGGGAAAGTGGTTGGTTTCATTATTTTGGTATACTTTGAAAACTCTAGAGTCTGCCTTCCAGGCCAAACTGTAGTTCAGAGCTGGGGTGGTGGTGGTGGTGGTGGTGGTGATGGCAATGGTAGTGGCAAAGCCAATGGCAACTCCTGTTTCAGTGTAGTGATGAATCCAGGTTTTAGTTTGAATTTTAAAGGAACTCTTGGAGATGTTCAGCATTATGCATCAAACCAGGTTCAGCACTTTGGACAGCTTCTTTAAAGCTATCCAAAATCTGGAGTGGATTTGCAGACCTGCTGACAAGGAAACCACCAGCCACTTGGAAAGAGCAGCTGATCGTCCTTATATTTTCCAAAAAGGAAAGCCCAGCTCCTCTGTGGTTCTGCTGGTTTGAACAGTGGATGTGGATTGCTCTATAATGATGATAAAGAACAGTCTCGGAAGATATCCTTGCAGTCATCCTTACATGGTTACCCAAGTGAAAAGCATGTCCTGTCTTTGCTCCAGCTACTGTCAGCTGTAGAAACTAGTGTCTTTCTAACATGCATTCAGAATTAATTTGCAGAGTATCACCACTTGTTAAATGTTGACGAGCATGCCTGAGTGCTGAGGGGATATAAAATGACTGGCATTCAGGACATTCAATTTAGCTTGAGTGCGGTGCTTGTATTGCTGCAGAGCCTGATATACTGTAGCATTTGACACTGATAGTGATGAGTGTTGTGCAATGTCAACTTTGAGACGAGATGTTAAAGTGCCTTCGAAAGAGGAAGGCCATTTAAGGGTCTGGTCTTTCTGACTACAGTGACTGGATGAAAGAAAACCCATGTCTCTTCATTTATGCAGCACTCTTGAGGGATAACCCACCATGAAATTCTATGAACATCCCATCTTTAGATCAGAACTCTCCAGTTTAAAATTTCAAATCTAGCAACACATGTTATTTTTCTTTCCATGCTTTATATTCTATTTATTTTTAAAAAATTATTTGGCACCTCCTGGCATTCTGCTAAAGTTAAAAAGAGATATTAGCACTACCTGTAGTATGAATCAACACATATACCACTTGGGAATAAACAAAATAATGCCATAACCACTTAAAACATTTTGGACACTTCTGTGTCCTTAAGCAACCCCTCAAGAATAGTCTGAGTCATAGAATGTGGCAAGATGCAAGACACATCAAATTAAACAAGCTAAGGCTCTGTACATTGATGATGGAAACTGATGTTTTCAGCATCATAATGAAAACACACCCTCACTCACACCACACACACACACACACACACACACACACACTTCACGTAGGAAATCCATCAGTTGACAGCTGTCATGCTGAACCATGATGAGTAGACCCAGGTTATGGAATAGTTTATAGATCTGAGAGGCCGTGATTTTGAACTGCTCCAGACAATGTGGAAGCTTATATAATTTATGGAGGCAAATGCAAATAGCAGCAGTTCTCTGGCCACTGAAATTATAAAAAGATCTCCAGAGAGGTACTTCATGCCAGCAGTACTGCATTCTTTTTGTGCATGAGGCTTAAAGCAGCTGTTGCCTTAAATTGCTTTGTACTGTGAATGTCAGAAGATGAGAGCAGTTCACATATGAATCTGTGAACCATTCTGCATGTAGTCAGAAGCCTCAGAATGACTGTAGCAGCTTTTCGTTTTGACAGCTGCTGAAGCATTCTGCAGAGAGCCATCTTTCAAGTGCCTCTCAGTGCTGGTGCCCTTACATTCACTTGCCCATTCGCAGTACCTGGCTTGGTTTCAGCAACAGAGATTAAAGAAGTCACTCTTTGATGCAGTTACCACATTCCACAGTGTTGCTCCAAGAAGAAGCCACTAAGACTAAGTGCTGTTAGAAAGAAAGTGAGGGGGTGAATGAGTGTGTGCAATGCTGAGCAAAGGTTTTTTGCTGGAGGAATTATTCAAGCTGCCAACTACTACAATCATCTGGAAGCTCCTTGCTGTATGAACCCTTATTCATGGCCTCCCAAATGAATTTGAGCCTGCATCAGGGGTATAGCAGTCCATCTCTGATCCTTGTTCATGCATGCATGCTCATGTGTGTGTTTTCAAGTTGCCTGTTAAGTTATGGCGACCCCATGAATTTCATAAGGTTTTCTCAGGCAAGGACTACTCAGAGGTTGCTTGCCATTGTCTTCCTCTGAAATATAGCCTACCGTCCTGGCATTCCTTGGTGGTCTCCCATCCAAGTACTAACCAGAGCTGACCTTGCTTAGCTTCCAAGACCAGACAGGGTCTGGTGCCTTCAGGGTATTTAGACTGCCAAAGATACATACCCTCTAAAGTTACACATGAAAATTGAGAGTAGTGTGGTGTAGTCAAGCAACATTAGCATCTGGTCAAGATGGCAAAGGTTATTAATAAGGAAGAGCACATAAGCCTTGAGAGGCTGCAGCAGTTTGCTTTTGCCCGAGCTTGCTGGGAAGGGCAAGACTCCATCCTTCTTCTTTTCTCCCCACTCCTGAGTGAATTAAGTGCAAAGTAATTTTGTACTTTCAACTCAATTTGCAGCAAAGTAAGTTGAGGAGAAAGGAGGAAGGTGGGAGGGAGAGAGAGAAACTGGGACATTTTGAATGTGGTTGAAAAAATGGGATAACAGGATTAATTGAGGCTCTCTCTGACAAATAGGGCTGCTGGGGAGTATTTACATTCAGCTTCCCCCAGTGCCCACACCACCCCTGTCTCTTGCAGCCACACCCAGGCATTGTCAAACTCTTGTCCCTTCCCACAGCATGCATCCTCTCCATGTGTTCTGGTGATCCTTCCTCTAGTAGCTGAGTGGCCATGGGGAGCAAGTTTACTGCAGATACTCTCTGCTGTCTCCCCTTGAGTGAAGTTTCTGGTAGAAGCATTAGAAGGAGGAGGTGACCTGTGGCAAAGGGTAAAAGCAAGTGGGGATTAGCTGGAAGGAAGCCTCAATTGTAGAGAAAAGATTTCCTGGGCTAGGAAATGCCAATTATTGCAAGCAGCAAAACAACCCCCAAAAGACCTCCCCCCTCTCTCTCAGTAGCCCCAGAAGAGGGGTCACTCTGGACCTCAGAAAATGAACTCACATCCACACTATGAGTGCCTTTGAAATACCAGTTCTCCACCTTTGAAATACCAGTTGGCTTGCTCCTGGACTCTGCATGTTCCAGAATGCTCATCTACTTAACAAGTGCAAGAATGCAAGCAAGACATAGTGGGACATGGCACCTTTTGCCATAGTTCCTCCCTGGATAATCAGAAGATAGAGGCATGACCCTAATGAACTTTGCATTTAAAAAAAAAATGCTGTATTGTAACTTACAGACAGTGTGGTGTAGTGGTTTGAGCATTGCACTACAAACCTGTTTGGCCATGGAAACCCACTGGATAATCTTGGACACATCACACACTCTCAGCCCCAGAAAACCCCATGATAGGTTCACCTTAGGATCACTATAAGTTAGAAACAACCTGAAGGCACACAACAGTGACAACAACAACAATTGTAACTTAGACAAGAGGAGAAAATTATAGTCTCTTGTTTCCAGGCACTCCAGATTCCCCTTATCTTACGTGGCTTCTCTAGCTATAACTGCATGCAGTTTTTTGTAAATATTCAACTAGTCCACTTATCATAAGTCCCAAATGAAAAAAATCCATTCGGCAAAGTTCTTCTGATTGTTCTGATAGCATTTTTGTCTGTAATTATTACCAGAGCTTGGAAGTAATGTCAATCTTTAATTTTTTTTGGAGAGGGATAATGAGGGTGTGATGAAGTTACATTTCAGCTGCAGTACAAGAATGTCATTAACTTCTCTTTTGATGCAATGGGTAACACTTTAAACACTTAAAGGACATTTTAGAAATATTTTGAATGGTATTTTAAAAAGTTTTATTGTATCATTCTCTTGTCAATCCTGTGACCCATCACCCATAATAATAATGAAATGCAACTGGGTACTCAGCAGCTTAGTAAATTGAGGACGGGGGTGATGCTGTTCGTAACAGATTAACTGGGGATGAGGAATGCTTACACAACAAATTATTTTTAAAGAGTAACTTTCCAAGGTCAGATTACTACCTTTTGTTCTTCTAATTCTCTACATACAGGCAGAACAGAAAAAGCAGATCTTTTCTTGCAATGAATAGGGCTGTAGTGACAGATAAGCCAAATTTTACCTTCAAAATGGGGGTCTCTTTCTGTACCTCTCATGCCATAAATAGGGATACTAGGAGGGAAGAAACCTTTGCCCAGGTAGGCTGAGCCCCTAGGAAGGGTCAGGAAAACAACAACAAATTTTATATTCAGAACAAAGAAGAGGACACATGCAATCCTTTTTCTAGGGCTCAGCAAATGTGGCTGCACTGTCTTGCTTGCTGGCAATCCCTTGGGAGCAGAGTTTTCCTGGCAGGAAAGAGCTGAGACAAACTGAGCTGATTGCTGATGTGTGGTTAGAGAAAGGAAATGGGAGTCAAGAGTGGAATCAGGCCATACCTCAAACACTGAACTTCTCTCTCAAATCTGGGAAATCTGGGGGCCCTCAGATGGTGCTGGATTGCAGCTCTCATCACCACTGGCTGTGTGTCTGGAAAGACAATAGGTTACCCACCACTGTCCTAGTTCTTCTTCAATTCCATAATAATAGGTGGTTGTCCCCCATCCCATGCAGTTAGGTTCCCTTTTGAAGGGAGGCGGATTTTGCATTTCCTCCCTTTTAATTTATACTTAATATTGGACTGTTTCAAGTCCCTTCTTCCAGGGTATATGTCACTACAACATCATCCCCACCGCCTCACTCTACAAAATACCTCTGTTCAGATATTTGACTGCTCAGGGTTCTAGTTCACTTGGGAAGTCTAAGCTTGTATAGATCCCATCTAAGACACTTATATTATGAGAGGCCCTCCTTCCTGACCACCAGCTTCCATGACTCTAGTCCAGTGGTTCTCAACCTGTGGGTCCCCAGATGTTTTTGGACTTCAGCTCCCAGAAGCCCTGAGCATTGACTATAGTGGCTGGGGCTTCTGAGGGCTGAAGTCCACAAACATCTGGGGACCCACAGGTTGAGAACCACTGCTCTAGCCTCTGATGGAGAAGAAGAGCAGGCTGGCAAACCACCATCGTGCCAGGAACTGCTGAACTTAATTCTGCCCACATGCCATGCCTTTCTCCTTGGGTGTTGTATTTTATTTAGACTGTAAGCCTGAGGTCAGGGACTTTGTAAGTGGCTGTAGGGGCTTTTGGGCTAAAGAGCAAGGCACACACACATGCACGTGTGTATACACACACACACACACACACGAGAGAAAGGGAGAGAGAAAGCGCCCTAGTTTTGATCAGGGTGGGAGTGCTAAATACCCTAAGGGCACAAGATCCTATCTGATCTTGGAAGCTAAGCAGGGTCAACCCTGGTTAGTAGTTGGATGGGAGACCTTCAATAAATACCAGGTGCTGTAGGCTGTATTTCAGAGCAAGGAAATGGCAAAACCATCCCTGAGTATTCTTGCCTAAGAAAACTTTATGAAATTCATAAGTCAACAGATGCCTTGAAGGCAACACATGTGATGATGGGAGCCCACCAGCAAATTCCACCCACCATTGTAGGCAATTCCAAATGTATTTTTAAATATATGGGGCTAGTTTTCTTCCCTTTAGGAGAATTTGAGATCTCCCTCACTCCTAAAACATGTGTCTTCATTTCTGCTTGAGAACAAAAAGGACCACCCTGCCCAACCATAGCTGATTTGGTTTACAACTTTGTGCCTAACTTTGGTATAAGGGATCACCTTGTATTATTCTTCCTGTTTGTACCGTCTGTTGGTGTGTAACTATCACCTTTATCTGCTGGGCCAATGAGACCGGTAATGGAAACTCTAGCACAACAGATTCACTTCTTGATCAATAGTTATTTACTTCTGAGAGGTCAGCACAGCTAATAAAGCTGAATAATTTTATTGATAGATACCACATCAGCGAAAAATAAAGTTTAAAATGGAAAATGAATATAAGATTATATTATTACCATTACCATTACCATTATTATTATTATTATTATTATTATTTTAGTAGCTGCTTGCCTGAGGAAAGGGCTGACAACAAAAGCATTGAATAATTCTTCTAGGTCCATAATCAGACTTTCATTATTGACCTCTGCTAATATTCTACTGTAAGTGTCTGCTAAATTGGTTCCTTGGGGCTTGAAATATACAGTGATGTTATGAGTTCCTATCATAAATTGCCACACAGAAAAGTAGTGAGCCTCCTGAAATAGTGTCGGCCAGGCTTTGATCAATACTCAATTCTATGCTGTGCAATAGGCAACTGTTTCCATAGAAACATTGATGTCACAGAGGTTGAACAGTGGCTGTTACAACAAATCATTTCCTTTGAGCAGTTGTAATTGACTATATGTACAGTTGGCTGTCACCTGAGACTATTTACATCAAGCCAGCAACAGAGCTGCATTAGTTATTCCAGGAGTAAGAGGGTTAGCTCTTCCTTTGGTGACCTTACAAATACTTCGGAGGATATTGCCATGGCAACCGCAGAGACAGCCGGCTGAAGAATAATGCAGCACCCAGAATGAAATGGCATTCTGTGTGTGTGTGTGTGTGTCCACAAAAGGCAGTTTTCATAAAGTTTAACTAGCCATTGCATAACATAAAATAAGCATTAAATATCTCCCCTGTCCACCTGTAATGAGTTCAGAAATAGAGGGAAAATTAAGACAAATTAACACCCCCCCCCAATTCCCACCATTGTGATGCTGTCTGCTTCTGCTGAAAAGGTATGCGATGGACAAGCTTCATACTCTAATAAGTAAAAAGCATTTTACACTAGGAATTGTACACTAGGAAGGAAGAGAAGGCTGAAGTAATGCATTGTCAAATGGGTGTGTAGGCTTTGCTGTTTTCAGTACAAAGCTGCTGTGTTTGAAACGGAAAGTTTCTAGTATGAATACCAGGTCTGTCCTTTTTTTGCCCCCACATATTTCTGAAAAGATGGTACTAGAAATGGGATAGTTTTTTCATTGGTTGTAATAAGAGTACTCTGCTATACAGTACCTTAGGACAATGACTTGGGTCCTTGAAGTGAAGAATATGATCTTGCTTCTAGGCTGCAATCTGTATTTTATACCATGGTTATGTCAAGGCTGGACTAAAACCAGGGTCTCTTTTAATTAATACTTTTGACTACCGAGAAACACCCCGCTTTTCATGAGGGGAAGCATCTTCATAAGAATCATTTTACTTTTACTTTTTACACCGCCCTTGGTTAGGGTGCTGAAGCTGAACATGGGAAGATACCTTATACTGAGCTCTGTTTTCCTCTACATTGAGTGGCAAGAACAGCTTGCCAGGGTTTCAGGGTAGGAGTCTTTCCTTATCAGCTCTGTGTTGAAAGGCTGGGGTTTGAACCAGTGACCTTCTGAATACAAAGCATGTCCTCTGCCACTGGGCTGTAGCTATAGCGTGCAGCCCCTTGAGATAGCCCTTGGTGATGTCGTCACATCACCAAGGCACAGTCAAAGTAGGAAAAGCTACTGCAGCTGCTGGAAACAATAGAATGGGGAAGATTTTTCTTTTAAGGGAATAACCTTTAGTACCAAAGTAGTTTTTTTCTCTGGGGCTGGGGGAATATACCTGTCCTTTCAAAGTTGCTCCTTTCAACCTGGCAGGAGAGGTGGAAAAGAGTATATAACAAATTTATATACTCTGATACAACAGTTATTTTGCAGGTCGTTTTGAAATGAACATTACAGCCAAAACAATCAAGTACAACTACTTGCTGCCTGGATCACAGATTATAAATGTGACTTTTACCTGAAATGTAATCAGTGCTTGCTTACGCTGAAAAGGTGTTCAGTGCAGATATAACTCTCATTGTAAACATTTGGGCTGCAATCCAGGAATGTGTGTGCTCAGTAATGGCAGGATGTTTGCCTGTTTCCCGGGCTGAGAAAAGCTTTAGAAAATGTCAGATAGTCAACCTCAGATAGTCACCAACAGTGCAGCTGATCAGTTTAGAAGTCAGGACACGGGCACAGGATTGGATTCAGGACTTTCCAGCTCTTGTTTGAAAAACTGGCAGATGTGGTTGTATACACAGTTCCTCATGCAGTGAGGGATATACTCACGAAAGCCACTTCCATGAACAATTGTCCTCATGTGCCTTCAAGTCATTTTCAATTTAGAGTAGCTGTAAGGCAAACCTACATCTAAATACCCTAAAGGCACTAGATCCCATCTGATCTTAGAAGCTAAGCAGGGTCAGCTCTGGTTAGTACAGTTATCCCTCCACATTTGCTAGGCTTAGGGGCACAGGACCCCTGTGAAAGTGAAAAAAAATGTGAAATGTGAAAGTGAAAAAAAAACTCTAGACCCCCACAAACCATATTTAACACACACAAAATATGATCACCATATTCAACGCACCAGGGATTCTTTTGAGGCAACAGAGTTCCTTCATAAGGCAGAAGTGGGTGGCTGGTAGGACTTACTGCCACCTCCATTGCTGCCCCGCAACAGTTTTGATGGGGACTTAAAAGCTTCGTTTTCAGTTTCTCAGTCTGATGAGGCTTGCAGCCCCTATTAAAAATGCCATAGGGAGGTAGCAGAAGTGACAGCAAACAATCCGTGAATCATCAAATCTGCAAAAGCAAAACCCACAAATGTGGAGGGCTGACTGTCCTTGAATGGAAGACTGCTAAAGAATACCAGGTGCAGTAGGCTATGGCCATTTCCGCACTACACTCTTATAGCATGATTATTCCACTTTCAACATCCTATGGAATCCTGGGGTTTGCAGTTTTTGGAGGGGCTGTCTGGCCCTTCCCGAAACAGCAAACCCCAGGATTCCATAGGATGTTGATAGTGGAATAATCGTGCTATAAGAGTGTAGTGCGGAGATGGCCTATGTTTCAGAACAAGTAGGTGGCAAAACAACTTCTGAGTATTCCTTGCCTAAGAAAACCCTATAAAATTCATGGGGCCACCATAAGTCTACAAGTGACTTGAAAGTACACACATACACAGCAAAGTCAAACCCATCACAGGGTTTCTTGGCAAGATTTGTTCAGCGGTAGGTTTGCCTTTGCCTTCCTCTGGGGCTGAGAGAGTGAGTGAGGCTTGAAACCCTGATCTCCCAACACTCCAATCACAAGACCACGCTGCCTCACACATGTACGTGGTTGTACTTCCAGATATATCTGGTCCTAAAATGAAAAGTAAAAAAGGGAAAATAAATTATACTCCCACTCTAAAATAGGATAGCATAAAATTAAAATCAAGAAGATGATTATGTTAATTAGTATCCTCTTGAAAATAGTGTGAATTGTACCCTACTGATGATAAAGTGATGATACTGTGCATAATTGTTTTTTAAAAAATAATTCTGATCATCATTTTGCCATCAAGGTTGGTATGGATGGAGACTGAATTTGTAAATCAATCCATGTAATAGTTCCATACATTCTTTTTGAATATTCTATACAATTTATTTTGTGAATGCTTCTGAAAACTTTTTGTATCCTCACCCTGCTGAAGTTACTTTCTGTCTTACTTAGTCCCTGCTACATTCTTTAGGGCCTCAGCATACTTTTCTGGATTAAGGGCAGTTCATTTATTTTCTCAATGATAAATTAGTTAATTATATTTACTGTGTTCATCCAGACTGGTTTGTTGCTTTCATTTAGCCTTTTTTTTGCTTATTATTTTATGTCTTTACCAAAATGAAATGTTCATCAGAATAACATTTTAAAATTCTCAAAATACTCTCCATTAAAGAAATACAACCATCATAATTCATAAACATCCAGCTTCTTGTGGGGCTGATTAAGCTACAATCAAAGCATGTGGGTTAATCCAAGTTCAGGCTCACTGAACTTACATAAGTATTGCCGTACCAAATTCTGATTAATTCAAAATTTTCTCCTCACAAAGTGACATCAGAAACTAAATCCATTATGGGGCCAGAGCCATAGAGATGATGGGAACTTCAGTCTCAAACAACCAAAGGCCCCTGGATTGGAGAAAGCTGGCCTGAGCAATTAGAAGTCTCTGGTTTTCTTGTCATCAGGCTGCACTTGCCTTCACCTTGTTCCTAGCTAGAAAGTAGCCAGGCATGACATTTTTAGTGCTCATGGATATGGAATTCTACCTTCCAATGGAGAATACTGGGGATATATTCTAGGCTGCCAGTTTTTGAAGAAGAAACCCAGACAGGTGGTATAATTGCCATGGTTATCATTGACTTGTTACTTGTTGTCAAGTCAATGTCAAGTCAATGTTGACTGATGGCAACCCTAGGAAGGAGGGACTGCCAAGAGCCTGTATGAACAACCATCCTGCTCAGGTCTTGCAAACTCAGAGCCGTGGTTTCCTTGACTGAATCTACCCACTTGTAGTGTGGTCTTTTGTCTTTCTCAATGTGTCAAGTAATCTCATGATATGTCCAAAGTACAATAGCCTCAGTTTTGTCGTCTTCACTTCTAGTGAGAGCTTAGGCTTAACTTGCCTAAGATCCATCCATTTGTCATTTTGGCGGTCCGTAGTATCCGTAGAACTGTCTTCCAGCACCACAGTTCAAAGGAGCTGATTTTTTTCTTGTCAGCTTTCTCCACTGTCCAATTTTCACAACTCCCTGTGACAAGGTAGTCTTTTTAAAAGGTTCAAACAACAGCACAAAATTTTATAGTAGTAAAAAAACAATTTCACAAACAATAACATTAAATCACAATTGAATTCAAAACATAGCTGTAAGCAAGGCACAGCACTGTTCTATTAAAAGCCCATTTTGCAGGAAACTAGCTTAGTGGTAATTGCCCAAGGCCTGCTTGGATGAAAGGTCATGTGTGTGTGTGTGTGTAGGGGGGCAATTTATGCTCCTGTGCCCCCACAGCAGGCTGCACATTGTGATTTTGAGCTGAAAATCCAGTGTAGAAGTGACCAAAAATCTTCCTCTAGTTTACACTTCTGCACTTTTCAAGCAATTTTCTGTAGAACAACAATTTTTCAGGAGGAGTGAGGATTGTTTAAAACAGAAACACCACTCTATGCAGCTGTTTTACACTTTGGGAATTTTTTCACCTGATTTTTTTTTTTAATGGGCTTAGAGGGAAGCTGAGAAGGGACATGAAGATGCCAAAAGAGTGTGGGGGCACATTTCCCCCACCCCTGCCTTATAACCTTATCTCTGGCCTTAAACAACTATGTCAAGGTCTGAAAAAATTAATAAAAATTTCTTAATTTCATAATTATTTAATAATTGAACATTTTCTTCATTTGAAATGGGGAAGTCTCTGAATCCATTTACACATTCACACGTTCCATAGCCTGCTGTTCAAATCACTTTTTCACTGATGCAGAAAATGTTGACCTTAGAAATGCTTTTAATTATGGATCTCTTTTCATGGCAACACCCAGCTGACTTTACCTAAGTTTTAAAAATCCAATTAAAATAATTATCAAAAAAACCTCACCAATTTGTCCTTCATGCAGGGTTATGTAATATCCCTGTGGTGTTATATATGAGACAGTTAGCAATATCAATATAAATTCATTAGGGGATAATAATGTTTGACTTCGTTCTAATTAGTGCAAGGACAGGCAGGTATTAACTATATATCAATATCATTTGTTGTTGTTGCTACATGGCATCAAGTTGGCTTCAATTTATGGTGACCCTCCAAATGAGAGACTGCCACAAGCCCTGGGCTTCAAGAGGTCTTGCAGACTCAGGCGTGTGGCTTCCTTAATTGAGTCTGTTTTGTCAAGCATTAGTGCCTTTTCCAGTGAGTCATGTCATCTCATGATATGTCCAAAGTATGATAGGCTCAGTTTGGTCATTCTAGTTTCTAGCGAGATTACAGGCTTGATTTCCTCTCAGACTTATTTATTTGCATTTTTGACAGTTCATGGTATCCACTGAACACTTCTTCAGCACATTTCAAATGAGTTAATTTTTTCCCCTGCCAGATTTCTTCTGTTCAGCTTTCATATCCATATGGAACAACCAGAAATACTATGGCATGAGTGATCCTGACCTTGGTATACATCTTTACACTTGAGGATCTGATCTTCCCTCCATAGCTGCCCTTCTACGTCCAAGTCTTCTTCAGATTTCTTGACCACCATCACCATTTTGAATAATGACTGAGTTGATGTATAGAACATATTTAACAATAGCACCATCTTCCTCACCCACTTTAAAGTTACATGGTCATCGTTTTGGTTTTCTTAATATTCAGCTGTATTTACTACTTCTGCATTTTCTTCCTGACTTTCATCAACAGCTGTTCCGAGTCTTTGCTATGTACTGCTAATAGGGTGTTATTGGCGTATATTAAATTGCTCGTATTTCTTTCTCCATTTTTCACACATCCTTCCTCTGAGTCTACTCTTGCTTTCCACAGGATATGCTCTGCGTATAAATTGAACAGCAGAATGTCACAGTGCACCCTTGTCTGGACCCCCTGGCCAATTGGAAACCATTGTGTTTCTGCATATTCTTTTCTGGCAGTGGCTTCTTCTCCAGCCTGCAGGACAACAGAATAATATGGCAATCCCATTTCTTTCCTGTCAGCATCATAGGATTTTTTTTCCTTATCATTATGCAATCTCTGTTAAGATTACGTTCTTTTTCTAAAAGCAGAACTTGATTCCATAAACATCAGTGGCTTATAGAATCATTGTTCTTAGAAAGCACACACACACATACACAGCTTCCTCTAATGCAGTGGGTCTTCATTATGAAACTCCTTTAAATATATTTTGTTGCCATAGACCACCAAGACTAAATTCAAGATTTAAAACCCTAAAGTGCACCAAGTATTTATTTAAAGTTGCTCATCAAGGGTCTTCAGATTTGGAGACAAGGAGGAAATAGTTAAAAGCACACATTCCTATTATAATATTTTTGGTTAGAATAACTCCATACAAATTTGTCTTCCATTTTTCTTTTCTTTCAACTGTAAAAACTCATAACAGTTTTTCAATCCCTCACAGACTCCCCGTGAGGGCATTGTGGCAGAGGGAGGTTGTTTCTAGCCATCATGTCTCTCCCCTTTGAAACTAACTTATGGCAATCCTGAGGTGAACTTATCATGGGGGTTTTATTGGCAAGATTTGTTGCCTTTGCCTTTCACTGAGGCTGAGAGAATGTTACTTGCCTAAGGTCACCCAACAGGTTTTCATGTCTGAGCAGTGATCTCCCTCGTCTCCAGAATTATAGTTTGGGTGCATGCACACACCTGCCACTGCATCCCTTTCATCAGGGATGTGTGTGCGTGTGCTGAAACTGCTCCCTCATTTGCAACCGAGAGAGCAGTTTGGCCACACGTGTGCTGCTATGTCTCTTGGCACCCACACCCCCTGCTGCTGTGTCCCTGATGAAAGGGAGACAGTGGCAGGCATATGTGCATGCCCAAGCTGCTCCCTCATTTGCAAATAAGGGAGCAGTTTCAGCACAAGCACACACATACCGTTACCACTTCCTTGTTGCTGCTGTTGGTGTCCAGCAGTAGGGCTTTGTGGACCCCTGTGAGGGCTTCACAGACCTCTAGGGGTCTCCAGACCTTAGGTTAAGAACCACTATGCTATGCCATTCTAGCTCTATTTGCTCTATTTGCTCTTTTTTGTTTATTGCTAGTTGCTATCCCTGTGTTGTCATCAGTTTTTTACACAATATTGTTATTTTGTAAGTCAATCTCCAAATGTATTCTGTTGAACAGCAAGACTTATTTATAAAAATAAAGTCATTTCCCAGAGGGCCCAGGTTCTGTACCTGTCATTCATCTGCTTATATTTTCCTCCCTATTCTTGAAGATAGAGTGTCTTTGACACCAAAACAGAAATTTATATGCATTGCAGGCTTTCTTCCCTCTCTGCCCTCCCTATTTTGGCAAGCAAGCAAAGAACAAATTAGTTATATGAGTGTGGGTGAGGGGCTTGCCAGCTCCCCCTTTCACTTCCCACTGAAAACTCATTAAAATTGTGGCTAGTCAGCTAATCCAAAATAAAACACCTGTTTGCCAGGTATACACAGCTGGACGGTGTGCACTGCATCTGATCCATCTGCAAAGCATATGCTGTGTTCAGTACCCATTGCTTAGTAACTTTATTCTGGCCTGTTCAGAGGAAAAGATTTGATACAGAGAGGGTAAGATTTTTTTAAAAAACATGCAAAAACATCTATGTAGTCTGCAAAGGGCCTTTAGATTATTTTTTTTCAAACAGCAGGTACGAGTATGGTAAATCAACAAAGGGGTGATAGTGGCCAAATCACTATAAAATTCCATATTGGTGTTGAAATGGTATAAGACAGCAATCCTTACCACACTTGACTTGGGACCATGTGAAGAGGGACATGTCAGATTTCTTTCCTAACTTACAGCCGTCCTTCATCAGGAAAGAGCTGTAACCCAGGCCATTTCTGCACAATGCTGTTATAGTGCTATTGTTCCACTTTCAACATCCTATGGAATCCTGGGGTTTGCAGTTTATGGAACTACAAACCCCAGAATTCCATAGGATGGTGAAAGTGGACTAATAGCACTGTAACAGTGTAGTCTGGAAATGGCCCTAGTGGAACAGTGTGTGCATCAAATGCAGAAGGTCTCAGAATGAAGTCCTGGAGCAGAAAGGGGGAGCTTCTTATTTGGCCAGGGCAGCATTCCCCAAGGAGTATTCTGCTAGGATGGGCGGGGCTGAAGCCAGTGCCTGTTATTAGTCAATTGCTATTGTTGTTGATATATGCCTTCAAGCTGTTTCTGACTTAGGGCAACCCTAAGGTGAACTTATCACGGGGTTTTCTGGGGGCTGAGTGTGTGTGATGCACCCAAGGTCACCCAGTGGGTTTCCATGGCTGAGCAGGGAACTGAATCCTGGTCTCCAGGGTTGTAGTCCGACGCTCAGACCACTACACCACTCTGACTTTCCAGTCAATCATATACCATCCAGTATTTCACAGATAAAACTGGGACAGATGTGGCCAAGTAACATCAGGGTGTGGTCAAAATGGCAAAAAATATTAATGACCAAGAACACACAAGGTAGGAGTGGCTGCAGCAACTTGCTTTTGCCTGAGTTTGTTGGAAAGGGCAAGACTCCATTCCACTTCTGTCCTCTCACTTGTGGAGTTAATTTAATGCAAATACAATTTGCAACAATTGAAGTTAACTGAGGACAAAGAGGGAAAGCTGGAAGAAGAGAGATAAAGGTTCATTTTAAAAGCAGCTCAAAAAGTGAGATGATAGAGGATTAATTGGAACTGTCCCTGCCAAACTGGGATGGTTGGAGAGAATGCAGTCCTGTCACCCCTTCTCTTATACATAGGCTTTTTTGCTACACCTTCTCTCCCTTGTCTATCTCTCCTTGCTCTCTGTTTTGTCACCTTTTCTCTCTCTTTTTATTACTCCCTCCCTCATTTTTCCTGCCATCTCCTCTCTTTGTTTTCTCTCTTACCCTGCTCCCTGTCTACAAAATGGAGTTGGCAGGGGTAGAAGCATTAAAATCACAAATGCAATTCAGTATAAGCCCACCAGCATGTATACACACACACACTTATGGTGTTTGGGCTGGCAGTTACTGAATAGGAAAAGGAACATAGAGTTGCAGTAGGTAGCTTGAGGGAAAACTTCAATCCCATGTGGAGCTGCTGTGAAATGGACAAATTCCATAGAAAGGGAACTATCATCACACCTTTATACTGATCCATGGTGCAATCACACATGGAACATGGTGATGACCACATCTGAAAAAGAAATATTCTAGAGCCAGAAGAGACACAGAAAAGGACAAGCACAAATAACCTGGAGACTGGAGCAAAAAGAGGAATGTTTGAAACTGCTTGGTTTAGAAAAACAGTAAAGGGGAGCCATCATAAAACAGGGTTGTGCACTAACTGGTCTAGAACCTGATTCCATGACTACTTTTGCTCAAGTAGCTAACAGTTTATGTTCAAGTGAGTCCTAACAGTTTGGGGAAGAAGTGGTTTAGATTTTGGGAGGGAGATTTGTGTGAAACTAGCACACAAGGGAGAAGTGCTCCAGGCAAGATAGCTGCAATATTTCAAAAGAATAGACACAGGGACTGGGCACTTAGGATACTTGAAAACCCACTTAAGCTTCTTTAGAAAGCAAAGCTTGGTGCCATTGGAAGACTGCCTTGGTTATCTCATGTTCCAGTCCTTGGTCTTTCTCCATGCGCAGTGACTGGAGAACACCATAAAGTGCATTGTGGTCAGTCTCACAATCACAGTCCCTCCCTACCCTCCGCTGATATGGGCATTTTCACAGAAATGAAACATAAAATGTGTTTTCATTTTCTTTTTCTTTGCCTTTCTGAAACCAAAAGTCTGCATGAAATTTTGGCTGGGGCCTAGCTGTGGTTTTGTTAGTTTTAGAGAAAAGCCGGCTTTGTCTTATGAATCGAAATCTCTCCAAACAGGCCTGATAAGGCTGGGACTTTGGGCTTCATCCAAATCTGATATATATCTTTATTAAAAATTTTATGTATGGTGTGGAGAGAGTAGACACATTTTCTTATAAGAAATGAATAGGCTATTCATTAAAGCTTCATGGTGCTGGGTTCAGGAAACTAGGCTTGGCAGAATGAAAACTAGAGAGAGTTGCTGTACCTTTAATGGATGTTTACAAGACATTTCAGCAGCTCTTCCTGGCTAACTGGTTGCGTGAGAAGCAACGCCTTGCTGCAATGCCCTCTTTGACACATCCATTGAAGGCACAGGATTCTGCTCCAGTTTTCAGTCTGGCAACCTTTTTCAGGTCAGGGAGGAGGAAGTACTTCTCCCCAGAGCAGAGTTAAATTATGGAATTGCTATTGCAAAACATAGTGGTAGTTTCCAATTTGGATGGCTGTAAAAGAGGATTAGACTAATTTACAGAGGTGAAGACTATCGGTGGCTCCTAGTGAGGGTGGTTCTATATCATCATCCCCATTATCAAAAGCAGCCTGTTTCTGAGTGCTAGTTGCTAGGGGGCCACAGCGTGAAGGTGCTATTGTAAAGTAATTGTTATAGAATTCTCACAGACAGCTCTTTGGCTACCGTCGGAACAGAAGTCTGGACTATTATCCTTTATCTTATTTATTTGACTTTTGTCCAGCCTTTCTCCCGCATGGACCCCACCCCTCAAAAGGGCAGTGCACACATGAGTCAAAACAATGAATTAAAAATGTGTACTAAAAAAGGCTAACACACAATAAAATAAGATACCATGCTAGAAAAGAAATCAATACTTTAAACCAATATAAAACCGTTTAAAATCCTGACAAGAACAACTGAAAAACAATGCAGCATGCGCACCCCATTAAAGGCCTTTCTGCAAAGCCACTTAGGGCCTTGCCACCCTACACGGTTAGAGTACTATTATACCACTTTCAACATCCTATAGAATCCTGGGGTTTGCAGTTTAGGGAAGAGAGCTCTTTGGCTTCAGTAAACAGGCAACTTGAAGGCATGAACTACAGACAGGCACTTGCACCCACCCACCCAGACATGTGGTCGTCCTAATTTCTGTGCCTTCAAAAGCTTCATCAGATGAGGTAACTGTGCTATCCAGCCGCACCACCTCCCACATCCCTTCTCTACTATGAGTCTTGCGGCAAGAAAAAAAGAAAAGAAATACCAAAATCTTATTCGAGAGATCAGACAACATATTACTGTTGCATTAACAAGGAAAAGAAGCAGTGATTGCATTATTCCCAGCCTGTTCTCCAAAGTGACATTTGAGCTAAACAAGATGGCTCAGGGAATGAGCCTCCATAGTCGTTTTAAGAGGTGTGGAAAAAACTCTAGACTTATGGGTGAATTTATCGCTTGCTTTGCTCTTGGAACTCATATCTTCAAAAGATTTCTGCTTAGGGAAGGAGCAGGAGGAGGCGAAGGGGGCTGAGGTGGGAAAAGGAAAAGAATCCAAACCATAAGCAGCCATTTAGAGATGCCGCATCCATAAGCTGCCATTTGTGAGCAATATATGCAAATGGCAGGGCTATAAGGATTTGGTTCTGTGTGAAATGCTTAAACTGCCATCCTTGTGTTTATTACCTGAATCACCTCGGGGAGTCTGATAAACACCTGTGATCTGCTGAGTAATTCAGGAACGGAAGCAAGCTCTTCACAGGGCCTGTTTTATTTTCTCTTTCTCTCCTGCCCCCCCACCTGCTTTTAAGTTGCAGTGGTACAATGAATGAACGATGCACACACTCATTCGGAAGGTGCACAGAATATATGGAGAGAAACCAAAGTGACTCCTGTCAGCCCAACAAAGAAAGTTAATAGCAGGAAGTATACAGCTCAGCATCCCAATATGGCATGGTTAGGGGCATAAGGAAAGGGCAACAGACAGCAGCAATCTGTAAGACCTAGAAAGCAATTTACAGCACATGGCTATGTGTACTTACTCAGAAGTAAGTCCCACTGTTTTCTGTGGCCAAATTGTGGCCAAATTGTGCCCTGCCTTTTTTTCTTTTTGGACATATGTACAGATAATTACACATGTTTGAAGGTGCATGAGCAACTGGGTTGTAATTTCACTAAAAGTAATACTTAAATATATCCATCATCATTTAGGCTTTAGACACACAGTTAAATATTATTGATCATTTGCAGTTATGTGCATCCATGTGTTCCTATATTATACCCCAAAGTAAAGGTAGCATGAAAAGAGTGGAAGATGGAGTGCAAAATGGCACTTGAGTTTCTAATTACTAAGGCTGCTTTTTAATTATTTTTTTTTTAAGGAAAGCCACAAGCAAATTACAGGCATCCATTTTTATAGTATTGCAAACTTCCAAGCTTCTAGTCATGAATATGGTAATTTTTATTTTCATTTTACATCCTCTCAAGATGTCTTGTTAAAAACATTTTATTGGTGATCCTAAAATTCAGTACGTTTGATGCCCTTGGCACCTTAAAGACAGTTAAAAGTTCTTCAATGGGGGGAAAAAGATGCCAGCAATAAATATCTGGCACATATAAAGAATACGGACATTTTCCTCAAGCCAGTGATATAGTTATCTAACCATGATTCTATCATTTGTTTTTCTTTTCCTCAAGTGATGACACTGCAGTTTGACATGAAAGTGCATGTATTGATGTTTCCTTCTGGAAACTGCACATGTAGCTTCCACGGAGCTGCTCCCATGCAGCTCTATTTATGTGGGCACCTGGAAGTGGTTACATGGCGTCTTGGCTTGCTGTGTTGTTTTAGACAACCAGGTGTAAATGGTCTTTATTTGGAGCAATTAAAATTCCAACATTCGCCTCTCCTGACATGCAATTACTGGAGCTCCGTTGGTTCCACTAATTGCTCTTGCTGAGGACATTGGTGAGAAGCCAATGATTTTGATGGGTAACGGATTATCATTTTTACCCTGCTACCTGTGGAAAAAAAAATCATTTGCAAAGTCCCATGTGTAATTAGCATGGCTCATGATTAATTGTCCTGCAAAATTAGCTTCACAGTTGCTTTTATTTTACTGCTTCAAATATTAATTAATGTTAACTCTGTTCCTTCAGTTTTTAGCTTTTGAATATTCAGCGTGGCTTTGAAAAATTAGTTAAGGGGTTTGAGTTGCATTAGCATGCCGGGGCTTTGATTTCAGAATAAGTATTCTGATTTAGAAGATCACACTCAGGTCATAAATAATTTTTATAAGAGGACAAACAAAGCATCAAAGCATCACGGGAAGGCATTCATGCACTAACCAAAAGTAAATTGCCTCAGTAATGATTCATTCCCCCAGTGCTTTTGGGGAAACATCAGCAAATCTGCAAACCGCTTCATTGTGTGGGGCAAAACAATTCCTAGCTGACAGGCAATCAATGTATATATTTCCTAATCTGTTACTATACAACAGTGGGGGGAAAAATCTTTTAAAAAATTGCTGCAGTAGTAGCTTTGTAGTAGAAAGTCCTCCTCCAAACTTGGATTCTCTGCTTTGTAATGCCAACTCCCTGTGTTCTATGATCTGTAGGCTGTTAAGTTTGATGGCGCAAACTAGAAAATGCCAAGTGTCTGTCTTTTAATGCCATCTGCCTTAGCGCTCTCATAACTCTTATGCTTAAACCTCTGTGTTTATGATAGGCTAGGAGGAGTGATGCTCCACTGCTACCTTAAGACTGTGGAGTAGGTAACATAAAAAAACAAAGGGGACACATTGGAAAAGAGTTGTTGCTTCCTTCAAAGTCTTTAAATGTATGCTTAACAGACTCTGTAGTGGATAGGAGCATGGGGCAGGGATGGAGACTGAATAGCCCTCCAGCTTTTGTTGCATGTCCTTTCCCATTGCGCTTAATGTCAAGGAAACCTTGCAGGATCAAGCCAGAATTCCCTCTAGTCAGTGTCCTCTTTCTGGAATAAAGCAGTGGTTGATGTCTGTTGGAAGAATTCCAGCATTCTCTCTCCTCCTCCATCTTGTTCTTAGAGCAAGTGGGCATAGTTGACATAGGGCTTCCTTTCTCTTTTGCATGCCAAAGCTTCAGCATTTGCCTTTGTGTCATTTAATTGCATGATCATAAATACCTTTGGTTTTCAGGTGATAGATCATGTGACCCAGGATTGTTGCTTAGGTCATCAGTCTTGTAAAAGAAAGAGACCTCTTCTCAGATCTTTCTGTCTTCTCCTCCATTTTTGCTTCCTCTTCCTCCTCTCCGACCATGCTTCGCATCTTCATCAGAAGATCGTGAGTTTAGAACGAAGCCACTACTATTCATTAGCTAGATATGTAGACGCCATTAGTAAACTTTTCAAAGTTTGTAACCTGAAACTGCCTGCATTTGTTTTGTTTCGGATAAGAAAAGCCACACACAGAAATTTGGGCATGCTTTTTCTGCTATTCTGCTAAAAGGAGGCTGAATCCTTACAGTTTTAGCTTCCATGGAATTTCCCAATAGGGCTAACACCCTGGGAAACTCTAATTCCCAACAGTGTCTTCCTGTGTCACTGGGGCATTGAATCTGCTCTGGGTTTTGCTCTGAACTTTTAAAGGACTTTCCAAAATGATGAACTATTTGAAGGATAGTGCTCAGCATCTGTGATAGCTCCTTTAAAGTTCAGACTAAAACTCAGAATGGATTCATCATTACAAAGAGAGGGAGACCACCCAATACCACTGCTTGAATAATAAACTGGATGCCTCTGGGAAAGCCACAAGCAGGATGTGAGGGCAACAGCCTTCTCCCACAGATGCTCTCCACCATCCCTTGCATGTGGAAGTATGCTGAGTCCGAATCGGAAGTTTAGCTTATAGCCCTGATGAGTAGGTGCCACTGAAGGCTACAGCTTCCCACTGTGGACTTCTAAAGCTATCTAACCAGGTGGCCACCATCACTACGTCTTGTGACAATGAATTTTCACATGGCCTGGAAGTACCAAGATCTGAATTTCCCCATTATTTTGCACTTGCTTGAATCATCTCACAGAATGGATTCCAACCACTAGGTTTTATTGTTAAGCACACCTAAAGCAGGCAAACATGCTATGATGTTCTTTATAGCCATTAGACTCCCACCAGCTGCAGCCAGCAGGGATGACTGGCACTGTAGCCCAACCACAGGTAGAAAGCCACAGTCTTGCAAGGAAAATAATTCCAGTATGTTTCATTTCTTCTAGTTCAGAGCTTATGGCTGCCAAGATTTCAAAGTAAAACATGAGCTGTCCCCTCATTCCAATATGCCATTCTATATACCTTTTTGAAACTGACAAGTATTTTCCTCAGCATCTATCTTGGTTCTGCCTAATTTGTTTATTTATTCATTTGTTAATTATATTCCTATTGGCTGGAATCCTCTTGGGCAGTTCAAATGCATCAGATAGAGTTACACACTTGTGACTCACCTGTACTTATGATCCCTCCGTAGCCCCTAGTTTCAGGGACACATGGGGACCTCTAATCCTCACGTGCTTGATGGGGGCCTGTTCCCCTGTTGTTCAGGAAGCAACTGGCTGGTGGTCCCATCCCTTCATGTGAGTGATCTCTGGTGTGAGGAGCAATTGTGACAGGGACCCACTTCTGCTTGTCACACTGGAGATCTTTCGTGTGGGCAAATGGAACTGTCCGGCAGCTGCTTCCCCATTAACAGGAGTATAGACCTCCATTGATCACAGTGGCTGCTTCCTGGTAAGTGGGGATCATTGGGAACAGGATGGGATTCACTGCATACCACCATAATTACAGTGTTTATGCATATGTAAATCCCCAACAGGAAACATGCTTTTCCTCTGTGAACTCAAGGTGGCAGACATGGCTAGCCTTTTCCCCACTTTATCTTCCCCACAAGCCTGTGAGGTAGGTGAGGTGTACAGAGAAGAGAGAGAGAATGTGAGAGAGGCACAAGGCTGCTGAGGGAATTTCATGAGTGGGGACTAGGACCTGGATTTCCCATAACAGTCTCACCACTACAGCAGTGCCATGGATCTGTGCGATTCCATGAACTGTTGGCTGCCAGTCTTGAGATGAGTTCCCAAGCAAGAAAGAAATACTGCACAGATATGATACTGGTCCCTGGTGCGTTGGCGGGGAGGACCTTTGCGGATCCCCCATATCCCTCCTCTTAAGCACTGTGCTACACACCACACTAGCTCCCTCTACTGGCCAGGAATAATTGTACAAACAAGTCATATTGGACTCGTGTGTTCAATGGAGCTTCCATGGATTGGGGAAGATGAAGAGTAAGCTTGAGACAAAAGCCCAGTTTTAGGAATGCAACTTTACTACAGGCAGATGTGTAGAAGTAAGGCACGTTTCAGTCTATGAAAAGCCTGAGTCACATAGTAAATAAAACCTGTCCTCTCCTCTTACCACTGCTGCACTCTGAACTTGGTTTGCATGAACTGAATAAAGCAGAGGATGGAAAGGTGAAAGTGTGAGGAAAAGAAAGGAACAGGAACATGTAAAATGCAGCTGAGAAAGTGGGATGGCAGTGAATTAACCATGGCCAACCCTGCCAAACCAGGACAGTTTGAAGGTATGCATAACAGCAAGTTGCTGAAGGCGCTCCTGAAAATAAAAGTCCGCTTCCTGTCAGGGGGACAACAGAGAGTTCTCTTGGAAGGGAGTTCCACAGTCTTCAAGGGACCACCCAGAAGAGCCTCTTCTGGTTCTGCACAAATCTCCCTGATGAGAAAGAGGGAAGAGCCTTTCTGTAGACATCAAAGGCCAAACAGGCTTATATGGAAGAATACTGTTTTTCAGATAGCCTGGACCCAAGTGGTATAGGGCACTGGTTGTCAAACTGTGGGGTGGGACCCAAAAGGAAGTGTACAATATTTGCTCAAGAGGGGGACACAAGAAAAGTCAATCTGCAAGTACAGCAGATGTGAAAGAGGACACTCGGCCTCTCTGTGTGTGTATGTGTGCGTGCACATAATTGAAGACTAACTGGTCTCTGCAAAAGAGTGACACAAGGTGTCTTCCCCCATTATGCGTTCCTCCAGCCTTGGACACAGCAAACATGGCTTTCTCTTTTGTAATGCTTTTCCCACCAAGCTTCTCTGAATGTTCCATTGTTGGCACAGCAGGCGCATGCCCCTTAGTGACCATGTGGCAGTTTCTCTTAAGTGAGGAGGCAGAGAGCACGAGCTCATCTTTAAGATGGAGACCATGTGTGGCACTAGAGGCCTGTGATAGAGAGAGGGAGAGAGGTGTAAGATAGGACAAGGGTGGGTGTGATGTAAGTGGGGGGGCAACATCTGCGTATAGATTTAACGGGGGTCACAGGGATAAAAAGTCTGAGAACCACTGGTATAGAGCCTTCCTGATCAAAACCAGCACTTTGAATTGTGCCCAGAAATGAACTGATAGCCAATGCAGTTATTAACTGCGAATCTATATGCTATGTATAACCAGTCCCAGTTAGCAGTCTGGCTGCAGCATCTGGGAACTAGTTTTAGCACTGGGAACTTATTGCAACTAAATTAACCTGGATTGCTTCCACTGGTTTTAATTTGACAAGAGTTGAGAACATGAGGCTTTCTGGCTAACAAACAGCAAAAACAGCAAAAAGTGCATCTCTTTTGGATTTTAAAATTTTGCAACATTTTGAATATGTTATATGGAGGACTACCAGGTACTACCAGGTTAAAAGAACAAACTTACCCTCAAGCACTAGGAAGAGACTAATGTGTTTTAACATGCAAAGGAATAAGTATGGAAACGTTGTGATATCAGGATCCCATTCCTTTCCAGACAGAAGCAATTGTCCTGGGAATAAGTAAGTCAAAGCTGTGGGAATGTACGAGGAGTCTTGCTGGATCAGGCCAAAAGCCTGTCTAGTCCAATTTCCTGTTTCTCACAGGCCCAAATGGACATCTGTGGGAAGCTTGTAAACAGCAGAGAAACAAAGCAGTGGAGTCAGAGATGGAAGAATGTGTCAAATTTCTCCCCCCCCCAAAAAAAAATTCCTTCAAGTTTTTTTTGTTCCGAATATGAAGAAAAAATGCAATTGGAAGTGAACTGACTGACATAAAGACCCATGTGGTATTTGCCTGCCATACAGATGTTAAAGATGAGGATTCTGTCAGAAGGAGAAGGAGAAGAAGAAGCGGTGACAACTTCATTTAGGCCATTTCCGCATGAGTCTGTTATAGAGCGATGATTCCACTTTCAACCTCCTATGGAATCATGGGGTTTGCAGTTTCGGGAGGGGCCACGCCGCCCCTCCCGAAACTGCAAACCCCAGGATTCCATAGGAGGTTGAAAGTGGAATCATCGCGCTATAACAGACTTGTGCAGAAATGGCCTTAGCCTGAAGGCCCTGGACCTGATTAAGCAGTGATATCACTTTTGGTTTTCCCCGCATTCATTTTTTAAAAGTCTTTTTCATTAAAAATGTGAAGACGTTTGTGAATTTCAGTTAATTGCTTTCCAAAATGAACTGAGAACCTGTTCAAACTATGTTTTTAAAATGAAAATATCTCACTACAGAAAGCCTCATTTCTCAATTCTAGGAACTTTCTAGAAAAATATTTTCAGTCCTTAGGGATCTCTCCATATTGGGGAGGAGAGAGGAGAGAAAGAAAGCTACACTGGCAATTTGGCCGATACATATTCAGATTTCTTAAAACTATGGAAAATTGGTCAATGAGAGATCTCTTCTGTCTCTTTGTTTGCTATGCTTTCTTTTTTAAAGGGACATTGCTTCAAAAATCATATTGTTCTAGCATAAATGTCATGTGCTCCCTCTCTCATCCACAGTACAAAAAAGGGTTTTAAACTAGCTATCTAGGCCTCTTGAAAAACTGAGGTTTTTGGTACAATCTAACCTGACTTTTTTTTAAAAAAAAAAAAAATCCCATCTTTTGGGTAGGAATAAAATACAGTGGCCCCTCCATTTTTGCAAGGGTTTGGGGTGCAGAACCCTCACGGAAATGGAAAAACTGCAAATAACTGCCTCCTGTGATCCCCCTTCAATTCCCTTTTGGGATTTCCCTCTCCCATCCCCTCGTCTTTTGCCCTGATGCACAAGCCTTCCTTCTCTATCCTGGGCAAAAGGCAAGTGAATGGGAGTGGGGAGCTCTGAGGGGGGAAGGAAGGTATGTGTGTGCCTTCATCTCCCCCAAATTCCCTTTCCTTTTGGCCAGATGTGCTTGCCTTCCTTCTCCATGCCCAGCAAAACACAAGGGAACAGGAGGAAGAGAATGGAGGGGGAGAGGCACACACACTCCTCCTTAATAATCCAATTCATGAAGGTCAAACCTGCAAATGTGGAGGGAGGACTGTAGTTCTGTTTTTTTCTCAGAACGGCTCTGGATATTTTGTGAAAAGGAAAACATAGTCTGTTTCCCCCTTGAAACAAAAAAGTGGCATCTCCCAAGGAGGAATTGTAATTTGTATCTACCTCCCCGCTTATGTGAATGCAATTTCAGTCTGCCTAATAGTAGGGCCGGACCCTTCCTTACTCTGGAAGAGAGAATATCTGAGACTGGAAGGTGCACTACAAGGACTCTTTCTGGGAGGAACAAGCAAAGCAAAAAAACCCACCTGCCCCACCTGCTATTCTTCTCTCCCCCTAGACTGTGCCTCACCTTAATGGTGGGTTATTGCATGTTCTGCACTTTGGCTGATGTATATATCCAGCTGAAAGAATAATTTAATGCAAATCAACATTGATTCTATTAAAAATGTCAACTTTATATTTACCACAGTATTAAAGCACTGTTGGATACTCAATAATGTCAAGAGTCACCAATGAAAATGACTTTGAGGTTGCATTGTCTAGGATATGAAATGTGTAAGCACTTTGTACACAATATATTTCTTCTATTATGTTAATTTTTTATGGAATAATGTATCCTTTTTTTATCACCGTGGGCATCTATGTTTGGAGGAGATTAGCCTGCTTAGTCTCCCCTGCTTCTTTCTCTCTCACACACACACGCACACATACTTGTCTCAGGTTGCCAAAGCAAATAAAAATCGATGAAAGTAGCCAAAGTGCTGAAGTCATTTCAATAAGTGAAAAGCTCATTAATTTAAATATCCCACCTGACATTGTTAGGGGCTTTTTAAAGGCAAAGTCTCTACACTCCTAAGTTCCAGAACTGTACCACCGACAGTATGACTGCTGCTATATTTTTGCAACAGCAATAAGATTTCATACAGACGGTTTTCACAGATTTTAAAGCACTGGCTCAACATTAGATACCAGAAATTCTGTATAAAGGAATGCCAAGCAGTGTAAAAGAAGATTGGGTATTTGCACAGCCTTGTGCTTCATTAAGTCCACGATGCATATGTGGGTTATCCAGTATAATATTTGGGGAGGAGGCATTCTGTGTGCACATCCTTCAGGGGCAAACACCACTGAATGTAATGGGATTTCCTTGTTTCCATTTGTTACTTTCTATTTCCCATTTTGGTTCCAGTTTAACCACATCACAGGTTGCATAGTGGCAGGATGTCAAGGAGAGTTTTATGGTAAGATGTTTATCTGTTCCTCTTAGCTGCTTTGCAATCAAACAGTGATATATATGTTTTGGAGTGTGGATGGGGATACCCTGAAGGGAAATTACACTGCAGCAAGGGTCTCTCTCTCCCACCTCTGGAGCTGTACCAGGGAATCTCAAAGAAAGACACCTTTAGAGCAACAATCGTTTGACCTGCAAAAGTCTGAAGAACAAAGAGCAATAGGTGATTAATACCTTGCCTATCCCCTATTTAAATTTTCATCTTTCCTTGGAGCAAATGTCTCTACTGGATATTTCCAAGAGATGTTTAGGTTTTGTGGCATGTTTTTAGAAGCGGGGAGGGAGGAGGTGAAGAAGAAGAGAAAGAAAGAATTTTCATAAAGAACTTCTGATAACGCCAGGGGAACTTTCTCAGGAGGAAGACTTAAATGTTTTTATCAGTCACAGCACAACCAGAGGCTTCTTTTTTTCATTCAGACAGATAAAAAAAAAAGCCCACTCACTGCCTAAACCTAGGTGTTTTCTGGCCTTAATGAGAATGCCAATGTAGCGCAGCATGTTAAAATGCCTCATATCCCCAAGAGAGTTTGGGAGTGTAGAATCAAGGATATTCCACAATATCTAAACACTCAGGGGCCAGAAGAGAGGTATTCACATGAGAGGGAATGCTGTTCTGAGCAGTTTCAGCCACCCTCCTTATTTGGTGGGAGGGGGAAGAAACCAACCCAAATTCTCTCTAAGGACAATGTTTTTCTCAGTTGTTGCTGGTTTTTTTGTCTGTTTTTTTTTTAAGTGTTTGTGGCAGGTGAATGAATTTGAGGACATTGTTTACAACTCTTCAGGTGACAATGTCACAGAATGCCTACCTTGCAGGTTTAATTCTGTGTGAATTCTGCAATACAACAAGGCTCTGATAGACTGAAATATCCTGCTTGCCTGGAAGAGGGTTAAATGTCTCACCCCTTTTCCTTTGTCAGACATGAAAGCATCTTCAGCCTGCCTTCATGTGTTTGAGGAAGCCCCTCATGGGCTGCCCCCACCTCTGCCTGTGTATACCAAGACAAACTTTTCACTCTGCCAGAGTTGTGCTGGCTTGTTGTTCAAGTCTACACAATAGACTCAGTGGATTTGATAGGACTTTGTGATGAGTGAGTGTAGGTTTGCAGCTCAAGGTTGAAATTCTGCACACATATATAAGTCAGCTGTGCTGAACGTGATGGCTTGGGCCCCGCAAAAATCCTCTGTGGTCTCTTTCTATCTGCGGAAGTCTTTAATAACAGAAATTTTCTGTGGAATGAATAGGGGAAAAGAATGATTGTTGACCTCCATTCTCCTTACATTCCCCAATATTCCTAGAAAATCTTGACTGGAATCCTGTTGGGGAGTTACAAATGCATAACCCAGAGTTACACACTTGTGATTGTTCCATATTCATGATCCCAAGGTAGTCCCTACTTTAGGGGCTACATAGCAATTGTGAACGTCCCCCAATTTCCACTTACTGGGAAGCAGTCACTGTGATCAATGGGGTCTGTTCCCCTCTCAGTTGGGAAGCAACTGGCTGATGGTTCCACAGCTTCTCATGGGAGCAATCTCCACTGTGAGGAAGAATTGTAACAGGGATTCTGCTTCTGCCTATTGCACCAGAGATGGTGGGGAACAGAACCTTCAGTCAGCTGCTTCCCGACTGACAGGGGGATAGACCCTTGTTGATTGCAGCAGCTGCTTCCTGCTAAGTGGGGTTTGGAGGGAATTCACTGTGTAGCACCATAACTATTATGTTTACACATAAATAAATTTCCAGCATGATTCTGGCCCTTCTTTGGAGGGCTGGGCGAATATCCAGAACAGTGAGGAAGATGGTGCTGGGAGCCCAGAGAATGGGCATTTCTCCTCCCCCAAAATGGCTGCTTTCCTTTCCGTGAGCAGCAACACTGTGAGTGAAACTGAGCTGGGACAGGCTCCCAGTGATGAAAGAAAACCTGATCCAATTCAGCGAGAATACATGTATCTTACACCGTTGCATCGGTTCAGTACCACTAATTCTTTTGTTTTCCTCCTATGGAATCCTGGAATTTGTATTTTGGTGAGGTCTTTTGAATTCTCTGTTAGAGATCTCCTGTTCACTCCCTGAACTACAGTTCCCAAGGCACCACCAGTATCTTTCAAAATTACAGAATTAAATTAATTGAGCCCTCAGTCCCTCTCTTCTCAGCATATCTTGGTACCTCTCCCAACTACAAATCCCATGATGCTTTAGGATGTAGTTCAAGTGGTGTGATATTGATATAACATTTTAGTGCAGTGAGCCCCTTGTGCTCCCTCACCAATCTGCTCTAGAGGGTTGTGCTATAGTTTTCTTAGATATCTTTTCCCCACTGGCACCACTTTTCTTTTTAAAAGTCAGAAGCTTTCTGTGATAACTGGTTTTTAGTTTTTCTTTACTTGGCAATCTTGTTTGGGCAATATATAAATTCACTGACAAAAGAAATGCAAGTATGAAAAGCAAAAAGTCGTCATAATTCTGCACTTGTTAGTCAGCTCTGCAGATGCTGGAAAAGTTATGCTCCTCCTCCCTCAGGAATAAGGCTCAGTTTGCAGATGGAGAATGTAGCAAACACGAAAGAAATTCCACGGGAAAACAGTGGGAAAAAAATTTCCCCGCTGTTTCCAAAAATACACAAATATGTGCCAGGCCTGCGGGCAATTTAAAATGGGAAGCTGTACAAAGGGCTAGAAGTAGAGACACAGGAAAATAGAAAAGCCAGTGTGTTCAACATCTAAGTGAAATAAATGTGCCATCATATGGGAATGTAATTGGAGGGGTGCGGCAGCCCTGCTGATGTCAGACAGATGTTGGTACACTGGAGGCAGCCTTTGTGATTGATCGTTATGAACAGCAAGTTTGGAATGTGCTAGCTTGTCTCTTTTGCTTCTTCATTTTAGTGACTTTCTCTTTGTCTACTTAATTGGAAGCATCCCTTGCTTGCATAAGAATTGCTTTCAAGCTGGCTTAGATCCAATGCTTGCGAACAATACTTTCTTTTTGAACTACAGGTCCTAGAATCCCACAGCTAGCATGGCTATTGGCCATGTTTATTTATTTTATTTTTCAAATTATGATTGTTAAAATATGATTACAAAGAAAGAAAGAGGGGAAAAAGGGGAAAAAGAAGGGAAGGGGAAGTACACAGAATGCAGACGCAAGCTAGGCTTGACATTTCTATAAGCTGATTGTATTTCTAAAAATGAATTTTCTTCAACTGGCATTTATAAAATACACATTCATGAATAGCTACAGCAGTGAGCTCCATTGCTTCTGACCATTGAGAGACCAGATGGTGAATGTTTACCTTCCCAGCCATAGAGTGTAAGGCTTTCTGCAACACTGAAAACAACCAGGATCTAGCCATGTCGACCTGCAAATAGATTTCTCATCTCAAGAATCTAATTTAAAAGAACATAAACATCTATAGCCCTCCCTCCTATTCCAGTACAAATTAATCCTGAAATGTAGCCAGCCACACTGGTCTAACAGGCATGGAAGCAATGGCCTTCTCTTGTGGTTTGTTCTGAGCAATGGCTATTCAGAGATTACATTGTTTTTGTGTGCCTTCAAGTCAATTCAGACATATTGGCAGCCCTAAGACGACACTGTCACAAGGTTTTCTTCACAAGATTCCTTCAAAGGAGGTATGCCATTGCCTTCCTCTGAGGCTGAGACAGTATGCCATGCTCAAAGTCCAGATGCCTTTTCATGGCTGAGGGAGATTTGAACCCTGGTTTCCTGGAGTCCTAATCCAACCCTCAAGCCACTTATATCACACTGTTTCTCTATTCAGAGATTGTATTGTCTCTGTCTATAGGTGTTCCATGTAACACTCATGGGTGGTAGCCACGGACAAAGCTGGCACCCATAAATCTGTCTAATCTTTTTTGTTTTTAATAGGAAACTGTGACTTGCAAGCTGCATGTACTGATCCCAGACCCCAGTTTTGTGATGCCCACTCTCCACAGCAGTCTCACAAAGACCACCAAGCCTTTTAATGCTTAATTGTTTCCAGAGAGCCTTCTTATGGGGTGTGTGGGGTACTGTAGTTTTAACTTTTGTGTGCTTTTATAGTTAATGTATATCTGGAGTGAGAAATGCCAGATGTCCAAGCTGGATTCAGGAAAGGAAGAGGCACTTATGGACCATATTATAAACATAATTGGATAATGGACCAAACCAAAGAATTTCAGAGGAAAATCAACCTGTGCTTTGTAGAGTATAGCAAAGCCTTTGATAGTGTAGGTCCTGAAATGTTATGGGTCACTCTTAAAGAAAAAGGCATGCCACAATATTTGGTTATCCAACTCTGCAATCTGTACTCAAGACAGGAGGTTACCATCAGGACAGAAGACAAGAGAAACGGAACGGTTTCCAGTTGTCAAGGGGGCCAGACAAGGTTGCTTTTGCATTTTATCACCCTATCTGCTTAACATGTATGGTGAACATATGATACATAAAGCAAGATTCGACTTGGAAGGAGGTATGAAAACTGGAGGAAGAACCATCAGCAGTTTAAGATATGCAGATGCCACCACATTAGTAGCTGAAAATAGCAGACTGGGAACAATTACTGAAGAAAGTCAGGAAAGAAAGTGTGAGGGCAGGTTTACAGTTGAACATTAAGAAAACAGATATGTAAGTTATAATTTTCCTAACTTTAAAAAAGACAACAAAGACATGAAAATAGTTCCATATCTTGGCTCAGTCATTAATCAGAATTGAGACTGGAGTTAAGAAATCACAAGACTAGGACTTGGAAGGGCAGAAAAGAAGGGACTAAACAAGATCTTGAAATGTAAAGATGTATCATTGAATACTAAAGGGAGGATTGTCTGTGCTATTCTATTCCCCGTTTCTATACACGGTTGTGAAAGCTAGACAGTGAAGAAAGCTGATTGGAAGAAAATAAACTCATTTGCAACATGGCACTGGAGAAGAGTTCTATGAATACCATGGACTGCTAAAAAAGAAAAAAAAAGGGGGGGTTTAGAGCAAATCAAGCCCGAATTCTCCCTAGAAGCCAAGTTGACTAAACTGAGACTGTTGTACTTTGGGCATATCATGAGAAGACATGCTTCACTGGAAAAGACAGTAATGCTTGGTAAGGTAGAAAGCAGTGGGAAAAGAGGAAGACCACATTACCGATGGATAGACTCAATCAAGGAAGCCACTGCTGCCCTGAGTCTGCAAGTCCTCAGCAGGGCGGTTGAAGATAGGATGATTTGGGGGGCTCTCTCATTCATAAGGTCTCCATAAGTCAAAATTGCCTTGATAGCAGTTACCAACAAATGTGTGATTTTAAAAATGGCAATATTTTAATTGTGTTTTAATTTTATTACTTTTATTACACTGGGACCAGGGGAGTACATGTCTGCTGGTCTTGCTGGACCTCTCAATAGCATTCAATACCATCAGCCATGGTATATCCTTTTGGATCATTTGGCAGACATGTGACATAGAAAGCACTGTTTTCTGGGCCTAAGACATGAACCACTGTGGTCACATCCAGCTAGACTACTGTAAAGTACCACATGTAGGGCAGCCCTCAAAAAGTGTTTGGAAGCTACACCTAGTACCAGACAGGACAACCAGACTCTTGTCTGGTGGGTGCTTTAGAGACTACATATCACTGGGTCATGAGCCAACTGCACTGGCTTCCAGACTGATTCTGGGCTCAGGTCAAGGTGCTGGTTTTGACCTACAGAATTGTTAATGGCTTGGGACGATGATGGCTGAAAACTAGGATATCCTTAAAACTAAGATGTTGAGAAAGCCACTGCCACCTCATTACCTGCATAGAAAACAAGATATTTTAACAAGTTTGTTTTAGACCAATAATTTTTTTCTTTGAAAATGTTAAAAAAAACACACCTTTATCATCTTGCCTAGAGAAGAGAACACTTTTGAAATGGTTCATTCTTGTGTGAGATCATGAAAGAGTTGAAGATTTATATCTCCAGTCTCTTGTTTAGGTTTGGTGGCCAAAATTAAGGCCCCAAAACAAAATAATGAAGTGTACATATTTTTGATGACTATTTCTGACCTGAGCCTATGACAAAGAGACCTGAAAAAGAAAGAAGAGAAGAGAAGAGAAAAGAAGAGAAGAGAAGAGAAGGAAAGGAAAGGAAAGGAAAGGAAAGGAAAAGAAAGGAAAAGAAAGGAAAAGAAAGGAAAAGAAAGATACCAGAAATATAGGGGACAATTGACTGCAGGGCTGGTCCTACTGATAGGCAAATTGAGGTGAGTGCCAGTCAACAAATGGCAGGTGGTGGCAGTGGTGGTACTGGTGCCTAGAGTCTGGAACATTTATTAGTTTAGACAACTCACAGAATCCTCTATCTAGCTTGGCTACTAGAGGGACTTATAATGCTATAGAGTAACTTTTCCAAACTCTGGGGGTACTATTTTTCTATATGTTGATATCTAACAATCTGAATATAGGTGGGTGGTGGTGGCATTTGTCACTGCACAGTTTTTGGGATGCCAACTCAGACTGGGCTGCCCCTGCTTCAGCAGTTTGTTTGATTGTTTATTTATTTAATACTCCACCCTTTAGACCCTCTCAGTCATTTCCCAAATGGACTCTCTTGAGCTGTCTGGAATGGCCCTGCTCCCCCAGGCACAGGGGAGGAGGCTGAACCAAGAATTCAGTAGCTAGTCTACTCAGTTGTAGATAGAACAGGGAGCAGTAACCATCTTCTTTTTGCTTCACGAAATAGAATGGCGAACAGCATTTATCTCAAAAATATGCATTAAGGTGCTATGCAACTTACCGGGTTGGGAAGCTGGTGGCATGGTGCCCTCCTGTTTGCCTGTTGGGAGAGGCCATTTCCTGTGCCTTGTGACCACATGCGACTCTGGAAAAGGCCTCAGAAGTGGCAGCCAATGAATAAAAACTGACACTTTGAATTTCTTGGCTGCCGGGGCTGCCTTGAGTGTAGCTTATAGGCTTCACTCAGGTCCAGTGGTAGGCTATTTAAGGCTGTGAACCGGCAGGTGACTGCCAGTCATCTCTTGGCAGCATCCTGCCCACCCTCCCTCTTTCGTGTGAGTAGGTGCTTGTAGGTTTGGGGTTTGACTCCATTGTGGAGCAGCCATGTCACAACTTGTAAGGTGGGGCACGGGTTTTGGATCCAGGGCAGTTGGTACCATGGGCCACTTGGTCCTGGTTGGACAGGGGTCCCATCCCAGACTCAAGGGGTGCTTAGTGACAGTGGACATTGCACACATCATGCACCCCCTAGTGGCATGAAGGACACAGAAAGGTGGGGCCCTCCTGTCATTCTTGGGTTGCCCAACTCTGGGCTGGAGGCTTGGGCTCATCGGTCAGCGAGAGAATTGGCTGATGTCCAGATACATATCCATGCATACACCAACTCTATTTGTATCTGCAGCCAGTAAAGTTGTGATCCTATTCCTTTCCAGTCATATATTCTGGTCATTCTTTATAACAGAAGTCACCCTTGATCATGCAACTGATGCTATTTCTTGAAAATCTTAGGCTCAGTCAGACCTGAGTTAGAAAGAACAGGAGCTATTATCTTTGCTGCTATATGGGGGCTGAGTGTGAGTTGGAGGCTCTCCTGTTGTGTGTGGAGGAATAGAGAGTTCACAACAGGAGAGGAAAAGTAAGTAAGCAAGCAAGCAGTGGTATTGTTGATTAGTTGTTTCATCTCCCATGTTCAGTGTTCAGCCATGTGCTTCTCCTTGACACTACCATTTTCCCCCATCTCATTTCCTTTTGAACTGACTCCTTTATAGATCATGCTGAGTGTTCATTGGGCTTTGAGGGAAGCAGGGCAGGGGGAGAGAAGATTTGTCATCCAGAGTCCCCCCTTCTGCAAATGGTGGGATTCACTTGAAAAGGCAAACATTTCCTTCTTTTCCTCAGCAGCCCTGTTTCACCGCACAGTTCTTGTTGTCTCTGAAGCTGAGTTCAGTATTCACATGACTCCTTGTAGCTCTGAGAGAAGGAAGGGATATGTGGCTGTTACCTTCTAATGGACAGATAGAGGAGGATGGCCATTTGCTCCTGCTTCGCTATGAGTTTGAATCCATTCTATCTTCCATTATCTGACTGCAGGGAAGTTTCCAAAATTCTCAACTGTCACAAGCCACATTCCCAAGTTAGCATCCATGGAGAGAGCCACCAAGGTAGGAATCCACAGCTAAAGTATTTCTGACAGATGGTCATAAAAACCTTTTTTAAAAAAAGCTCCAATGGAGAAAAATCTGCCACCTTTCATGCCCCTTTCCCCTGTCAACCCGCTCTTAACATCTGGAAGTTGTTCCTAATGTTTAGTTCAAATCTCCTTTCTTGTAATTTGAACCCATTGGTTTGGGTTGTGTCCTCTGGAGCAGAAGAAAACAGTTTTATTAAATCTACAGTTCTGTGATTTTATGATCTCATATTTTGTTCTGCAGTCCAAAAAGTAACAACATGGAGGTTTTGAAAATAGGCACATTTATTTACATATCCAATTAATTCATTACGTAAAATTGCTGTTTTCAAAAGGTTGTTTTTTGTTTATACAAGAAAATAGTTGGCAGTTATAAAAGGTCAGTTTCTGTGGTTCTCATTCATATGTTTACCCAATGAGTTTCATGGCTGAATGTAGGCTAGAATCTGAATCTTTCAAGTCCTGGCCCATCACTCTAACTGTACTGGCTCTCAATCATGCCCCTCACTTTTGTTGGGAAGTAATATGGCAACCCTAAATTGTACACATGGAAATCAAGAATATGCACACATTTGTGTTTAGAAATCAAGAGTATACTTACAAAGTGTCATTAGCTCTGGTTTTAAGGTCCAGTTCTTCAAAACATTGTGAATTCATCAGCTGATTTATTAACTGGCAAATAGAGATTCTCATGATTCAACATGAATGTCATCTTGTGATTTAAATCTTGAGGGAAAAAATGTGCTTCAACATTCTGAAAAGGAAGAAGTTCACTGCATTGCAGCACTGTTGTATAACAGGGCCTAGTGAAGACTTCCCTCATTACATTCTTCAGTCTGTCACAGTGATAAATCTTTCTTCTTGCTTTGTACAACTTGATTTAGTGTATGTAAATGGCTTTGTCCACTGATTTGTGCAAGAGACTAGATGGACAGATGGAAATTCTTTTAAGCTATAAATCCCACTAATCCTAGTATGTTACTGAAGTTCACATAAAGGCAATGGGGTGTTGATACCTGCCAAAATGCCTTCCATCTTACCTAGTTAGCTGGATGACTCCACTTCTTATCAGTCAGCTTGGGTAGATGACATTTGATGTTTCCTTACAGATGTGAATCATAGCAGAGTGTCCAGCCCTAAAGCATGAAATGATGAATTTGTCCATGCCTTTTGACTGTCTCACCCTCAAAATGGGACGCTTAACCTCAACCAGACATTTCTGAAATTTCACGCATCTGTTTTATTTCTGTAAACATTCCTCAGTTTCACTTATTCCTCATAGACAAGTTCACCAGGACCTCCTGACTGTAGAAGAGTTGTCTGTCAGTTCCTACACTGCTTGGGTCCAGACTATCTAAAGACCATCACCATTTTTGCACTAGACTGTTACAGTGCTAGTATTTCTCATTCAACACATCCTGTGGAATTCTGGGGCTTGTAGTTTTCTGAGGTCAAAGAGCTCTCTAGCTGAGAATTCTAAAGGCCCCTCCTTAAACTGCAAACCCCAGGATTCCACAGGGTATTGAAGTGGAATAATAGCACTATAACACTGTAGTGTGGAAATGGCCCATATCTCTTCATACAAGCCAGTGTGAGGTTTAAAATCTGCAGGGGAGGGCTTTTATTCAGTCCCACTACTTTTGTAGGATCTGGGAGGATCTGGGAGAGAGCCTTCTCACTGGCCACTCCCAGACTATGGAAATCCCTTCTGTGGGATGTCCATTTGGGCCACTCCCTGTTCTCTTTCCTATCACAGATGAAGATGTTTTTATTCAAGCAGGCCTTTGAATTTTGGTTATGCAGCAGTAGTGTGCGTGTAAAGTGGTGTGCTGTATTTTTAAAATATTTTAAATCTTTTACTGGAAATTATGTTTTAAAAGTGTTTTTAGTGTTTTAACTGTTTTTAATCATTTTTTAAAATAATATTATTATTTAATTTTTTTTAATTTTTGTAAAATAATGTTTTACTGTAATCTTTTCAAAATTACTATAACTCGCCTTGAATCCTATCTTTGGAGACAGGTGGGGTATAAATTCAATAAAAAGATAGGTAGGTAAGTAGGTAGGTAGGTAGGTAGGTAGGTAGATAGATAGATAGATAGATAAGAAGAAAATACTATCTGCTGCAACAACAACAACAACAACAAAGAGTCTTGTGAAAACATGAAGACAGGGGCCATTTCCACATTACTCTAGTATAGTGCTGTTGTTATTCCACTTTCAACTTCCTGTGGAATCCTGGAGTTTGGTGTTTAGGGAGGGGCATTCAGAATTCTCAGCCAGAGAGCTCTTTGGCCTTAGTAAACTACACACCCCAGAATTCCACAGGATGTTGAAAGTGGAGTAATAGCACTATAACAGCGTAGGATGGAAATGGCCTCAGAGTGCAAACCAAAGGCGCTTGAGTTGCCACTCAGCCGGTAGAAGCCATGTTGAATCCAAATCTCTTCCAGTCTAGTAGGGATGTAATTCTTTAGGACTACCCTGCGCCAGGCCTAACATTGTGCTATAATACGCTGATGGCACCAGATCCTGTCTGAACTTGGAAACTAAGCAACCTCAGGCTTGGTAAGTACTTGGATGGGGACAGCTGAGACTGACAAGGCGTTGTTAGCTATTTTTCAGAGGAAGGCTATGGCAAACTATCTCTGAGTATTCCCTGCCTGAGAAAACGCTATGAAACTTGGCAGGAGACTTGAAGGTAGGCAGGCACACACACACACACACACAAATGCTCTTGAGCTACCCCAGAAAAAGAAAAAGAAAATGCAGAATCAAACAACGAAACTGCATTTTATTTTTATCATTTCCCCCCAATCAACTGTCTAACTCTGGCCATTTCTGCCCTACCCTGTTCTAGTGCTGTTCTTCCACTTTCAACATCCTGTGGAATCCTGGGCTTTGCAGTCTAGGGACAGGCATTTAGGATTCTCAGCCAGAGAGCTCTTTGGCCTCAGGAAACTACAAATTCCAGAATTCCACAGGATGTTGAAAGTGGAAGACAAGATTGTCATATGCACAATATTGGAAAGAAAGGAACCATGTTGATATAAAAGAATGGAAATTAAAAGTTCTGGATATGATTGAGATAGAAAAGCTAACATTTTCCCTGAAAAATAAGTCTATCCAGAACTTTGAAAAGGAATGGAGAGAAGTCTTAAATTGGATAAAGATATAGTAATAAGAAAAGGAAAGGAATAAAGCAAGATTGCATGTAATACAAGGCAACAATGTAATAAGGCAATGTAACGATGTAAGATTACTTTTTGAAAAGAAACTATGTATGAATGGAATATAAATAAGCAGACGCAACTGGAAAAAAAAAGCTTGGAAGTGGGAAGAGGGGGTTTATTTTCACTTTAAACTTTAATAAAAATATTTGAAAAGCAAGCAAGCAAGCGGAATAGCACTATAAAAGTGTAATGTGGAAATGGCCTCTATAGTTAGTGAGAGCATCCTCTTTCGTAAGAAGCAGGCCCACTCAGAAAATGTCACATATGTCTTTGTTGCTTTATACACATCAACCATACCATACTGATGCTATGGAAATTTGTTGTCTGGGGTAAGGTTAGACATCTGATTTTACAGGCTTGTTTTTTTTTGGGGGGGGGAGACTTGGTAGGCCTCTTTCTATAGGCATCCTAGCCAGCTTTTATAGCAGCCGTGCTCTGCTGAAAAATCTAACCCTTGACACCACAGGTGGGTAAAGTGTGACCCTGAGCCTGCCTGAAGCCCACACAGCTGTTTCAGATTCCTTGAACCAACCATTTTCTGACCAAAATGAGGTGAACTGCCTTCCTTAGAAGCTCCCAGGAATGCAAATCCATTTTTTTTCAATAGGTTGCAGCACTCTTTAATTGGAAGAAGGTACCAGTTTTTCAAACCTGGAATAGAATTCTGGCCACTTCCTTTTTCTTTTTTTAAATGTCTGGGCATGTTTTGCAGGTCTGGAGATTTCCAGGAACAGAAACTTGACATCCTTTTGTTTCTATTTAGTTCCAGACCTTAGCTTCATCTAGTAAAAGGGGTCTACTCATGGGAGGTGCCTCTGCATGATAGAAGTTGGCTAAATAAAGTCAACATGGTGTAGTGATTTGAGTGTTGGACCAAGATTCAAATAGGGAGACCAGAGTTTGAATCTCCACTCAGCCATGGTAACTCACTGAGTGACCTCTGGTGAGTCACACTCTCTCAACCTCAGAGGAAGGTGCAGGGAAGTGCTCTCTGAATAAATCTTGGCAAGAAAACCCTGTGATAGGCTTGCCTTGAAGTTGCCATAAGTTGAAAACAACTTGAAGGCACACCATGACAAAACTTCAATTCAAATATCAATTCAAAATATTAATTCAATTAAGTAATTATTACATTGGAAATTTGCCAAGAAAAAGGGACAACTGAATTCATTTCTTAACTCATGTGATTGACTTAAATTCTCCAGAATTTAGTTGTTATTTACTTAAGAAATTAGTACAGACTGCTGATGAGCCAGCATATTTTACATTGTTCACAGCTACCCACAGCTTAGTTTGCTTCAATTTTTGCAAAACTGTGGTTGTTGCTGTTCAAAACCTGTTGCTGTGTGCCTTCCAGCCATTTCTGGTGATCTTGAGGTGAACCTTTCATGAGGTTTTCTGGGGCTGAGAGTGTGTGACATGCCCAAGGTCACCCAGTGGGTTTCCATGGCTGAACAAAGAATCAAAACTTGATCTGCAGGGCTCAAACTATTCAACTACACGAATGCTCACTACACCGTGTTCTTTTTTATTAGTTCTTCCTCAGCATTTATCTTTAGGGTATCAGATATGAACAGTATTCAGATCTGATACAGTATTTAGTTGTATCTATGTGTATTTTTGTGCATTTTATGTACTGTTTGGTCTGGGATCATAAATAAAGTTTGGTCTAGGATCATAAAGAAATAAATAAAATAGATCTTCAGAACTGGAGAATTATATTTCTAGAGAATTACAAGCCAAATTCACAAGTCTTGAACTACCTATGCAAGGTTAGTTCCGCATAACCTGTGCACCCCAACCCCTTTCTAAAAACAATAAAAATTATGGAGAATCCATATTATTGAAACTAGAGTGGATTTGGGTAGGGTGGGTGAGAAATCAGGTTTCTATATAAATTTTTCCTTCTTTCCATGGCTCAGAACAGAGAAAACGGGTGGGGGAAGAGGCCTGTAGTCATGGATACAATTTTTCATCTTCATTCTGGTAAGGATTTTACTGTAGTCATATAATGTAAATCTAAATGCCAGTGTAAAATTAATGGCTAAAAATGTACCTCTTTCCACAAAAATGAAATGACATTAGATTCTTAAAGCATACTAATGGTTAAGCTCACTCATTAGCCCTTTTAATCTCTGCCTTGGTGTAGCATTTTCATAGGGCTGGAGGGGGCTGCTGAGTGAAGTCCCCTCTTCTACCAGTCCCATAGCACTGGTATGTGCCTAATATTTGATCCAACTCATTTGCTTGAAAATATTGCTACAATGGTCAGAATCTGAGTCCTTTTCAATTCCACTTCCTGCTGAATAATTAAATATCTCCCTGTGAATTATATAAGATGCAGTTTGTTCCTTTATTTTAATGAAACCAAAAGTCAAGGTACCGAAGCCTGAAGATTAAGATCTCACAAGACACGATGGGCAGAAATGAATAAAAAATCCTGGCCCTAATTCACATATTTGTCATGGGACTTCTAAAAGAAGTAGCAATGTTAGGGAGCACAGCTACAGCTGAAGAGCCAATTACATTAAAGGCAGCTAGGATTCTGTGAAATGTAATCTAAACAGGATTGGCATTAAATAACAACAATTATAATAATAACAATAATAATTCATAACTGCCTCTCCCTGTGGATCATAGCAAGGAACAACAACAACAAATAACACAACAATAAATATAACATACTAGCATACTTACCTGGTGTTTCCTGGGATTTTATTTTCTCATAGATAACACTTGTTAGAAATACCTTAGAATTACCTTACTTTACCTTAGGGATTAGATGTGACTGAAATACACAGGTTTGAGATCCTGTGTCTCATTCCCCAAACCGTCTTGTTGAGTACCTGTAACTTTCCCCCATATTCCCCAATCCAATCTGTATACAGAGTTTGGGTTCTTGAGGGAATACACTGCCCTCCTTCTTGTTGCTAGGTCTTGTCTCCATACCAACTGGCCTGAGCTCTCTGGCTGAGAATTCTAAAGGCCCCTCCCTCGACTGCCAGCCCCAGGATTCCATAGAACCTTCACAGCCAGCCAATCATATGAGTTCTTCTCATCTCACACAGCCAATCATATGACGTCTTCGCCTGCCTGACACAGACAAACAAACTCACTCACAAACTTTGACTTTTATATAATAGATCTATAAAAGCATATAAAACCAATACATATGAAAATCCATCAATAAATACTTTAAATACTTTAAAACCATGATTTAAAAATAATCTGGATAGGCTGACTAGAAGAGACTGGTCTTTATTGCTCATTTAAACTCAGACAGCTTCTTGAGCTGATAAATCTCTTCCAGCAAGTCATTCCACAGTCTGTGGGTGGCTGAAGAAAATGTCCTCTGGGTAATTATATATACCCTATTTGCTGGCATATAAGACTCACTTTTTTCCCGGAAAAATTCTGTTTGAAAAAGAGGTGAGTCTTATATGCCAGTGTGTTTTATACTTCAGCAAATAGTATTTGCTGACATACAAATGGGGTGCGTCTTATGAGCTGGTGTGTCTTATACACTGGCAAGTACAAGTATGCGAGTATGGGTGGGTGGGTGGTAGCCTCTCACCAAGTAGCCCAGAAATAAAATGACTACCGTACAGTGGGTCACAATACATTGTCCTTTAACTAGTGGTCCTGAACAGAAATGCACAGCCTGTTGCCCCCTTGGTAAACCCTGTCCCGGGGTCTACAACTTTGATATAAAATTAATCTAACCTACCAGAGAGGTCACCCAGATAATCATGTAGGCAACAACAGTTGTACAATGGAAAGAACCAAGTCAGCCAGTAAACTCCCCTGTCACGTAGCCACAGGAGACCTCAAGTTGTGCCAAGCCACGGTGGACAAAAGATCATCAGCTTTTAAGGAGCCAACTTGAAGGGAGTAAGAATTTTCCCACAAAGTTGGGAACTGGAAGCAATAAAATCTTATCAGGCAAGGACCATCTACATAAACTCACACCGCAACCCAAAGCGGCAGAAGATCCTGATACTTGGGTAACACTTTGTTATCTTCTAATATCAAAGAAGGTGCCGCTGTGAAGTTGTTTTCCATTGCTGTCCCCTTTGTTCTCCCCGGGAGAGGAGAACAAGGTAAATTTTTCCTACAAATAGTCCCCGTTTTTCATTAGTTCTTTGGATGCCTCCCAGTTAAACCAACTGACCAGTCCCCCCTCCTGATAGCCGCGTGTTCGCCTCAGCGTCTCTTTGCTGAGTTCCTTTTCTTTTGCTGCTTCCTGAACCAAGGACTTCAGGAAAAGGGTGCAGTATCACCCAAACTATGAATCTTTCAACAATCCCTCTATCTTATTTCCACTCTTTATTTCTTTTAGCCCTTGGATGCATGTGTGAGTGTGTGTGTTGATGAGAGCTACTACTGTTTAATAAAGTCATTCATTGGACCTTTTTGTGTGATTTCTCACTGGGCCTGACCCCGTAAAAACTGGGTAAAAGATCTCGCTAGGTTACTCTGCCTCTCGCATTGCTATTGCTTGTGCTCCATTGAGCTTACTTTCCCCATCACTTGGAGTATATCGAGGTGTCCCTCTGGGAGCCCCAGATTTTCAGGGTAACAAGCCCTTCCATGACAGATGCATCCATCGTACTTAATGGGAACCGAATGAAAAATTCAAAATCAAAATGAGGTGATTTGTTTAAGTCCGGGCAACCTTAAGAAGCCTCCTGTGAAGGTTTTGGACTGTACCTGTTTATTTGTTTGATGGGAGACACTCATCTATAAAATTCTGTGCTTAATTATCAGTGGAATAAATGTTAATTTATTAGTGGATAGCCAAACCTTCTTGCTTACTGAGGGGCGGGGGAAGGTTAGAAAGATTGCAGGCAAGCTCCCGCTCTTTCTTTAGGGGATGAAGGTTAATATGTGATAGCTCATAACATCTTTATTAGAATACATTTACCGTATTTTCCGGCGTATAAGACGACTTTTTAACCCAAGAAAAACTTCTCAAAAGTTGGGGGTCGTCTTATACGCCGGGTGTCATCTTTGCGGTCGCCGCATACGGTGGGGGCAGCTCAAAAATGGCCGCGGCCGCATCCCCACCATATGCGGCCACCGTATGAAACCACCCAGGGTGGTGCTGTGCACTTACCTGAAGATGCGGGGGGGGAGGCTCCTCGCTCTCGCCGCTCTTCCCCCTCGCGCGAGCGCCGGTCGCGCTGCCTCCCCGCTTCCACCCCCACCCCCGCCTACAGCTCCCAGGCCAGGGAGCGCTGAGGCGGGGGAGCGGCGGCGTTTTGGGCGAGGCGAGGCTCCTCGCGCTCGCCGCTCTTCCCCCTCGCGCGAGCGCCGGTCGCGCTGCCTCCCCGCTTCCACCCCCACCCCCGCCTACAGCTCCCAGGCCAGGGAGCGCTGAGGCGGGGGGAGCGGCGGCGTTTTGGGCGAGGCGAGGCTCCTCGCGCTCGCCGCTCTTCCCCCTCGCGCGAGCGCCGGTCGCGCTGCCTCCCCGCTTCCACCCCCACCCCCGCCTACAGCTCCCAGGCCAGGGAGCGCTGAGGCGGGGGGAGCGGCGGCGGTTTGGGCGAGGACGGAGGTGGGGAAGAGTCCGGCCAAGTTGGCAGAGAGGGGGGAAAGGAGGGCTTCCCTCCAGGCCGGTGGGTCAGGTGAAGGGCAAGGGCCAGCGCTGGCCTCCCCCGCTCTCCTCCCCTCTGGGCACCCACCCCCCAGCCCCAAAGAGCCGGGCGCGGGGTGCTGCCCTCTTCCCTCTTCTCCTCTGCTTCCCTTGGTGGAAGCAGCTGCGGTGGCTCGGGCAAACATTTTGTTTCCTTCCCAGCCCCAGCGGAGGAGGCCAACGAGGGGAAAGCGGGCGAGAGCCGAGGAGGGCGTTGGAAGAGGGGTAGTCTTATACGGCGAGTATATCCCAAACTCTATATTTTAACTGGAAAAGTTGGGGGTCGTCTTATACGCCCAGTCGTCTTATACGCCGGAAAATACGGTATAATGATTTGCTGGAATCATTCTATAGCTAAGTGTCTATGGCAATGTCATTGCCTAGGTCTGGCACGGAATACTGTGTCATCTCCTTGGGTACCTGTAGGGATAATACGGTTTCAGCTGGCATGTTCAGATAATTTTACAAACCACCATAAGGGGAAGGGCAACTACATTAATGTCAATTAAGCTATTAACAAAGCCCATCTTTGTCTTTCCCAAATCTTGCCAGCCTCACATGCATATATTACTATTGCTTGCAAAGGATATACATAAATGAGATAACAACTTATCTATGACCTGGAACCTGGCCAACAGCCAGTCTCTATTATATCCTTTTTAAAGAAATTGAACAGAAGGATATCTACTGTACTTGGACTTTTGAATGTCATTTATTTAAATTGTGGCATATCTTTGTCTACGCAGCCACTGGTTTTTTAACAAGATGGGAAGACATGATGTAGTTTGGCATTTGGGAAATGAGAATGCTTTTGCCTCTTGTAGCTGCGGCCTCCCACTGCTCTCCCTTCTAGTAAGGAGGTACCTTTAATAGAGGAAAATTGGCAACTATGTGCTACTATCTGCATTCTTCCTCAGACTCCAGCAGAGAAAGCACCTGTTGCAGACATGGGCCCAATAATAACTGGTGGCTTCATTGTCGGTGGGTACTTACATCTACTCTGGGTTTCAGTCTGAACTTTAAAGATCTTAACCAAGGTGCTGGTGTAAATTTGGGGACAGGATGTCAGCACCTTCAATAACAATGTTAAAAGTCAGGTTAAAACCCAGAGTGAATTCACTGCTGCACTGACATGGAAGTCACTGGTTGCCTCTGTTCCCAAGTCTTTAGTAGCAGCTTTCAAGCAGAAGTTCATTCCGTGAGGCCTGTTCATGGATGAAGGTGTTGGCTTAAAATATACATGAGGGATGTTAGAAGATTCTCAGTTGCCCTCTCATTAGTATGATGAACAAGAATATTGATGAACTGCTTCTATTATATGAATAACTTGTTTTGTTAACTCCTGTATGAAACTATTATTGCTGAAATTGAGAGTACATTTGTTACATCAGTGATAGACTTGTTTGTGAACATTATGATAGTTACACACTGCTCTGTTCTTCCAGACAGCTGACGGAAGAATTAGGCCATTTCCGCACTGGACTGTTATAGTGCGATGATTCCACTTGCAACATCCTATGGAATCCTGGGGTTTGCAGTTTCGGGAGGGGCCCCTCCCAAAACTGCAAACCCCAGGATTCCATAGGATGTTGCAAGTGGAATCATCGCACTATAACAGTCCAGTGCGGAAATAGTCTTAGATAAGAAACAACAAGTAGTCAGTCTTAAGTGAAATACTAATCTTGCTGATGTATGTTTTATTCTGCTTTCCTAATCGAGAAAATACTATAAAAACGTGAAGCTTGAAGAATAAAGTTATCCTTCTGGATCACTGCTGCTAGTAGGTTGGACTGAACGCAGTTCTGATTATCAGCAGGATCCTGTGGCGAAAGAAACTCTTTTGTTTGTTTTATCTTATTGCATACTTTGCATTCTGTGTTGGTGCCACTTCCTACCCGGTTTCAGAGCTCATCCCATCTCTGTGTCCAACCCGTTCGGATATGGTGGGTACGAGATTTCGACCTGCTCACAAAGGTAGAAAACAGATTGTTAATGGAAAAGAAATATAATGGCACTTTTGTGTTGTTTCTGATCTTGGCATAGGGATGTATATCCAGATTTTTAAGAGAAACTCTGTAAGCCCTGGGCATGGAAGGAAAAAACTGTAAGTTCTGATTTCTTCCATGCTTGTTTTTAAAATTTAAAGTCCTTTCCATCTTGAGTATGAAGAAATTTCTGAATTTTGGTAAACTTCCATCTCAAATGAACTGAATTCAATTTTCCCATCAGTGTTAGTGTAAAAGTACATACCCAAAAATGTAATAAATAGATGTAAGGCAGTTATAGGCCATTCCAATGTTATTAAGCTGGTTGAAGGGATGTCTCCCAGAATGTCTTGACTGTCAGAGAAAGAGACATAAAACCAAAAGAAAAGTGTGTTCGCTGGGAGATCAGAATAAATCATGGATGATTGTTCTCACCTTTACTGTAGGCAATGCGATGTCTTGAAAGCGCTTTGACAGGGAGTTAATGCGTCTGATTCCAAATACACATCAGCTGGTCTTGTGGCTCATAGGATCAAGATGCTATATTCTCCCGGCTCTTCAGAAAATGATATTTTTTCTTAATGTTGGCGATTTATTTTCTTTTCCAAGAAGGAAAACATAAAGAGAAGTGGATTATTAGTGTCTGTAATGTGAGCTTTTTTTCTACAACTGCTTGAGTATTTGCTGAAGAAATATTTTAAACTTTCATTTTTGAGTATCCAGTAGTTTGGAAGAGAACTTGGCAGAGTTACTTTTTTTGAGTTCAGCTCTCAGAAACCTCCAAGTATTGTGATCAGAGGTCATAATGCTTGTTTTTTTCTGAAAGTTGGCATTTTTCTTGATTACCTGCCTATCTAAAGACAGACAGACAGGCAGGCAAAAATCCTTTGGCTTGATGGTTGCTCTCTAAAGGGAAAATTTTTTTACTTAAATATAAAAACTGTTATTAAAATGGTCCTTCTGTTTATTTTCTAGGAATTCTTTCATCTATGAACAATCTCTTGTTTTTGTTCTTTAACAAGTATTAAGTCCTTCAGTTAGGTATTGAGCATCTTTGTTGTGGAAGGACTTGAGACATCAAATTTTAATTTCTTTCAGCATTTTTGTAGAAGATCAGCCCAAGAGGAACACAAACACTGTTTTCCCAGGAAGTGCATTTTGGGCGCAGTCAGAGAGAAAGGCGTTCCTCCTAACCCCAGTGTCAGTTGTAAAGGGGTGCCTCTTATGTGATCACTATAGCTCAGTGGCTGCAAAGCAGAAAATGAAGACTGTAAAAATGTCACATAAAGAAAAAATGCAGAGTGGATTCGTTTTGTGACGCCCATAATTCAGTAATGCCTTTAAGTAGCTAGAAGAAATATAATAAATGTTTTTCCACAACATTGATCATACTGTATCAGAGGAAATATTAGTGTGCAGGGAGCTATGATTATGCTGGTAGTAATTCTCAGAGTAGAAAACTACTAGGAGACGGGACTCTTTATAGGCTGAACTTTTATTGGCTGATGTTATTTAAGAATGTCTCTAATACACTGTCCTATCGCTAAATATTTTTGTGAAAACTCAGACCATCAATGGGCAGTAAATCAGAAATCCTGACATCATGTGTGTGGCTTTTTTTCTTCCTCCAAAGTCTGGTCTAAGAGAAATACAAAACCAGCCAACTGACCATATTTAAAAAGAAAATGACAGAAAGCTTGTAAAACAAATTATTCTTAACTCTGGATTTGGCCAGGCAGGTTTATTGTGCATGATCCCATCCAAACATTGCCTGTAAGTATAAAATATCCCAATAACTTTAATGGATTATTTGATTGGACAATATAATAAAAGACACGGCTGTGCAAAGATTATGAGGAAACATACACACAGACCACTACAGGTTGCTTATTTGCCTTGGTCACGAAATCATCACAAGTCACATGAACAGAGAAGTGAAACCGAGTGGAAAAAATGTGAGTATTGATTCCTGATTCTGCCAGGCTTCTTGTGGTCTGACAAGGATGAGAAGCTCATCAGCCAGGACTGAAGGAGAGGCCTGAAAGAAGCAGGAAGGGCATTTCTGAATGACAGACACCTGTCAATCAGATTGAAAAGGGATATGGATATCCACTAGATGAAATCTCTCTCAGTTCAAAGAATGGGATAGGAAGCGTATGTGGGGAGCAAACAGAGCACCTGTAACAAGTCCTCTATTACAAAATCTAGAAGGAAAGAATCAAGAGCTTACCAGTGGCAGCTGACGGCTCCCATGTCAGACAGATGGTCAATCAACTAGGGGTCTTAACCCGATCCTTAAAAAAACTATCCATGGTGCTGAACACTATCCCTAAAATAAATGCAGTATGTTTAAAATTGGGACTAAGCCCCAGAACAGATTCATGATCCCACCGACATTGGAACACTGTCGGTCATTGTAAACGACTGTACTAAGTTCTGTGGAGAGTAGCTTGGACTCACCTATTCACCTGCCTCTCAAGCCTAATGCCCACTTTTTATGTATTTCTGCAGGTATTTAGGGAGGAACAGCCAGAGGTACTTGGGAGGAGGAGGCTGGGTGAAGTGTGGCTAGGACCTGCTTGGCCTGCCTGCCTGCCTGCCTGCCTGCCTTCCTGATCCTTCCTTCCTTCCTTCCTTCCTTCCTTCCTTCCTTCCTTCCTTCCTTCCTTCCTTCCTTCCTTCCTTCCATTTGATCTGAAGCTGCACTTTTATATGTTTATTGAGAAATAAGCCCTTCTGTATTCAATAGAGCTTACTTTCAAGTAAATGTACACAGGACTACAGGATGTAATGGGGCATTTTTGAATAAGCATGCCGTATTTTTTCTAGCGGTAAATGAATATTTCCATATTGATATGGAAAAGTTATGATGGTATTAGGTATTGAGCCTAAGCCATGATATCTTATCCCAACTTTTTTGTAGAGTGTGAAGTTGCAAGTGCTATGTAGGTGACTTTAGGGGATGGAACATGAAAGGGGGCAGCTGGTGATGCACTGGCCACTGTCAGGGAAGATGCTTTGTGTAAATCCTCAGGAACTGTTAGAAACCATTTCTGACCCAGAATTCCTCAGTGTGAGGGCAGAAAGCATTGCCCTCTGATTGGCTTCATGAGTATGTTATATTAACACTAGAACTATGGTCTTGGCCTTACCGCCTAGCATTGGTCTAAGCAATCTTGTGGGAATCTTTGCTAAAACACAGCCCATTTGCCCATGTTTGGAAGACATTCCTGGGGACTTAATAAAGCCTCCTGTTTTGCTCCCTACCTATTACTGCAAAATCAGGCATGAGAAAGGAGAATTTCCAAGCATCTGGCAGACATGTGGTTAGTGGGCTGCATATAGTTAAATAGGTCACAAGTGGGGAACACCCAGCTTGCCACATGAAACAAGCTGGTATCTTACATTTGAATGAAAAATGAACAAGTATAGGGTATTTTTCCTTAAAAATGCCATCTATAACACTCTAAGGCAGAAATTAAATCTTGTTAGTGCCAGGACCTGCTTGTTTAATTTTTTAAAAAACATTTCAATAAAAACTGACCAGAATCCTGTATGGAGTTCTGTCTTCATAACTGGGCTTATGGATGTGGGAATTAGAAATGGTTAATTCCATGACATCAGTATCCAGAAGAGAGCTGCTGTTACATTATTTCATAGCACAGCTGGCAAAGTTCCTGATATGCATTGCACACTGATGTCCATCTACACACTGGGAATTCTTGTGAGTGTTCTGATACACATCTTTGCAATCTTCAAAATTTCTTAGCACGTCTGCTGCTTAGCTAAGTGTCTGCAAAATTACATTTAAGTAAAAGGTAATATAAGATTCAGGCAACTAATTATTTCTTATAAGGAGAGAAGGAGAGACCAGTCTGTATTTGACAAGAACTATATTTTGTCACATCTTGACTGCTATTTTTCTTTAGCACACATTGTTGTTCCACCTTGGAGAGCAGCCATGTGAAAGAGAACATATTAATGTGAACTTACCTAGAGGGGTTTGGGTGCCATCAGTATACAGACGACCCTTAGTTCAACTTCTTCATAGCTATACTTAGCTGTGGCTATGCAGTTGGGGGGACCAGTAACTTAATACAGTGATAGTCTTTATGAGGGCCAATAAAATATAGCCAAATACTGGTAAGATAGATGTTCTATGGACTAGTGGTTGCTGGAACTGGATAAGGACGTGGCCATGGATCAATGCTATTCTTCCGGAAGAAGGGAAGTACATAGCCTGGGAGTATTAGAGTTAGCAACTTTTGCATGCCCGTACTCATTAATTACCAGTTTGCATATTTGCTTTTCTATACCCAATCTGTTTCTGCATCAAGCTAGCCTATAGCCACTTTCTTTTCTCTCTCTTCCATATATACCATGTATAAATAATAAAAATATATAAATGTATAAAATGGATGTAACTATGCACAAGTACTCTATATGTTTTACAAAGAAGACTAAGCTCTGCCAGACTTGTGTGTCTGTGTGTGACTGCTTGTTATTCAGCTTCTACATTTCGAGTGCCAGTCTTCTGCTTTTGAGATAGAATCATAGAACTGGAAAAGTCCACAGGGGCCATCCAGTCCAACCTCCTGCCATGCAGGAACACACATCAAAGCACTCCCAACAATCCAGTACTACCTCTCACATTTCCCAACAGGGACTAGTCCTTCATCCATCTCTATCACTGAAGGCCCAGGTAGATTCCATGGCTCAGATTGCCTTGGAACCACATTTGACTGGCTCACTAACTATAGCTTTTCCTAAAAGAAATAACTGGCGGCCCTATCACACTACACTGTTATAGCGCTATTATTCATCTTTAACTGCCATGGCAATATCGCATGGAATCATGGGATTTGCAGTTTATGGGGAAGCATTTAGAATTCTCAGCCGCAGAACTCCAGTGCCTCACCAAACTACAAACCCCAGAATTCCACAGAATGAAGTCATGCCAGTTAAGGTGGAATAGTGGAGCTATAACAGTGTAGTGTGATAGGGTCTGGGATACAGTAGTTCCTGTGCTGGTAACTTCCTACACAATATATAAGTTACATTACAATTTTGAAGGAACTGCACTGGTTGTCAGTACACTTCTAGCCTAAATGTAAGGTGCTAGTGATCACATTTAAAGTCCTAAATGGCCCAGGACCTTGATACATGAAGAAGGGTATCTCTCTGGGTATGCCTGAGGATTAACATTTGCTAGAGGTGCCCTTATCTGTGTCTCATCAGTGGGAGCAATATATTGTATGAAGACATGAGAAAGGAGCTTCTTTGTGGTAGTACCCCAAATGTGGACTGTTCTTCCTTTGGAGGCCCAATTGGAACTGAAGTTGACTCTGTTCCAGTGCCAGGTTGAAGCATATACTTAAAGCCTTTGGGATTTAATAATTCTGTCCAAGGTACATGGATTTAAACTATTTTAGTTAAATTGTTTAATATGCAGTCTGCATTATCCTGTACTGTTTCAAATGTTTAGATTGTTTTAAATGATTAAATTGATTTCATTCATATGCTACCCTGAAATCTTTTGAGAAAGGATGGGATATAAATATTTTAATAAGGAGGGAAACAAATAATTGTGCACTTTTGAACCAATGGTTAAACAAAAATACAGTTATCGGTAAAATTTTATAAAAAGTATATTGGGGAAAGTGCAACAAAAAAGTGTATATTCAATGAAAATAATGATGTAACTTCTACTGTTAGTCCCAACTAGAGTACTACCTACTCTAATAAAGTAGAGTAAACCAAAAGGAGCTGTAGAGCTTAGAACCCCATCACAATTCTTTTAATACAGTGGTTCTCAACCTGCGGGTCCCCAGATGTTTGTGGACTTCAGCTCCCAGAAGCCCTGAGCATTGACCATAGTGGCTGGGGCTTCTGGGAGCTGAAGTCCACAAACATCTGGGGAACCACAGGTTGAGAACCACTGCTTTAATAGGAATTGTTTTGTAATTTACTGACAGCATAACCTATGAGTTCCTACTCAGCATTTAGGCCAATGGTTCTCAACCTGTGGGTCCCCAGATGTTCATGGACTTCAGCTCCCAGAAGCCCTGAGCATTGACCATAGTGGCTAGGGCTTCTGGGAGCTGAAGTCCACGAACATCTGGGGACCCACAGGTTGAGAACCACTGATTTAGGCACACTATGTTCAATGAGATTTACAGATAAACATGCAGAAGGGTACAGTTTCCATGGTATTCATCTGAAGTGTGATTAGATTTCTCAGATCAGTCTAAGACAACTTTAGAGCAATCTTAAAAGTGTAAATTCTGACTGGATTTGTCCTCATGTAGTAAATACAACAATGTGCCATAAACAAAAAGGTAATATTCTCTTCACTTGCTAGAATTTTTGCAAATCTTTGGACGTATTTTGTGCATTTTTGAAAATAATGCTTCTCTCCACATTTCTGTAAAATGTACAAAGTTGTGGGGGGAGTGATAATGGGTGCTTTGCTGCATGGAAAAGTAGACCTAGGGGCATTGAATGGATTGCTTTTGTCTCTGTGACACATCAACCTGCCCTTGTATGTGTTGTATGTGTGTCTGCTCTTCTATCTGCAGCTGCTTTTGCTGCTGCTGCATCTTCTTCTTCTCTCCCTCTCCTCTTTATTTATATCCTGTTTTTTGCCAACAAGGGGCCTCAAAGCAGCTTACATATAAAGTCATACGATTTAATACATATAAATAGTATATATTAGAACAGGATTAAAAATAAAAATTTAACACAGCTAAAAAGAGATTGAAAAACAATTAAAATTAAAACAGTAACAGCATGCTTAGCTTTGTAAAAGGAAAAGGCACTAGAATTGCACAGAGTTAATTTGCACAAAGTATGGAAAACACAATGGAAATAAAAGACATTGGCTTTTGGCTTACATGCTGGAAGCAAAATCACTCACAGAGGCTGGCAAATTCATGCCAAATGGCCTCTCATGACCAAAATCTCAGCTATGGTGAATACCCCCCTTCCCAACTCTACTTAAAAGTTAATAGTGTTAGAACCTAACGGAATGGAATTCATGACAGGCTTCTCCAGTTTCTGATCATGCAGACACTGCAAATGGGATCTCAGTACAGCTTTAGTGGGGTGAGTAGGAGTAATCCATACGTTGCCAGAGTCTTCAGAGCTCTTAAGTTAACATCATGTTCTGTCTGGCAGGAAAATAACTGTAATCCAGAAAAATTCTTTCACCTTTCCCTGGAAACAGCTGGAACTAGCAGGATGCTTGATTAGAGAGGCCATAGCTTTGAGCCAATAACAGCGGATGCCATCTACATCCCCTTACAATTAAAGCAGTTTGCAGCACACCTTAAGATCTCTTAGATGACTGTATAATTCATGAATTTGTGGCTAAGGCTGTTAAGAAAGCTTTAATGCCCTTCAAGGAAACACAACTGATGAATAGAAGTCATTATAAATTAACAAAGTAATGGTTGTAGATGGCACTTTGAGTACTTTTTCAAATGTTTAAGCTGAAAGTGTTTTTGACTCCTACATTGTGTCACACAGCCATGTTTCTACTGGTGTTGCCAGTAATCTTTTGTCTAAACCGCAGGGTTGGATCTAGACTTTCTGGGAAATGACTGCTGCCAAAAACAGCAGCCAGAATTTTCTCTTTCCCTTTGCCAGTAATATCTGGTAATACAAAATTGATGACATGGCTTTCCTTCCCTGCTCCATTTTTTTTTTTTTTGGCTGTTGCTGTTGGTCAAACTGGGGACAACTGCAGGCCAGAGCAGAGCTTATTTCCTAGGGGTGAGTGAGAACGGTCTTGGGTTCCTTTTTTGGATCATAGCTTCCTCTAGATTTGTGAATTCATTGAGGATTGGCACGGAAAGAACTTGAAATTAGAAATAGTTGAATGAAAGTGAAAAGAAAATTGGCAGATAGGCCCCTTTCACCAAAAGGCTTTGAGTGATTAGCTCTTAGAAATAGTATTATTAATGGCTGGCATTCTGTATTGCAGTTAACAGATTTGTAACCTACAATTATAGATCCTTAACTGCTCCGTATTCAATAAGGTCATGTATTCTTACTTTAAGACTATGTAGATGCCCTCTGAACCCACCATAAGAGCCGGCAGCTATGTCGGGCAAAGGAGGTCTGTTCATGTTCACTGACTGCGGCACAGGAGCAGGATGTTTCCATCCCCTCCCCACCAGGAAGTGAGGCTATGACCATCAGAAGCAGGACCCCATCACAGTTCCTTGTCATAGCCTCACTTGCTGGTGGGAGATGGCTAGAAATGTCATTCCCCCTTGCATCTCAATTAGCAACTGAAGAGACCTCAATAACTTGATGTGATTGCTGGCTCATAAGGTAGGCTAAGGTCACTGGAGCTGGATAAGTTACTGAGACATCAGACATGACTAAGTGGCTGATGTAGGGTGGTGGTGGTGGTTGTTTTGATATCCCACATTTTCCCCAACCTCAGGTCCAAGGCAGCTTACAAAAGTTAAAACAAATATTATAAAAAAGTTGGAAAAAAGAGGTATCATATAACTTTTTTTAAAAAAAGGTATAATTAAACAATAACTAGAATTAAAACCCTTTCAAGGAGATCCATTTAAACCCAGCATCCCAAAATTAGTACAGCCATGAAAAACAGACCATTAAAAGTCCTCCCACTCAATTCCTTAAAGGCATGTCAGAAAAGTTTTGACTTGCCACTGGCAGGACCAATAGAAAGGAGCCTTCCTAGTCTCCCTTCAGATATAGCTCCAAAGTCTGGGAGCAGCCAGCAAGAAGGCTGTCTCTCACATTCCTACCAAGCAACCCTGACACAGGGTTGGAAGGGCTTCCCCAATTCTGAGAGCCTAAGTAGCTTATATAGGGAAATACACTCCTCCATATAGTTTTGAACCCTGTATTCAACCATGTTTATGATGCTTCCTGAAGGCTGCCACTCACTTTTTTCCCCGCAAAGAGTAGCAAGGACAATATGTTCCTGTCCAGACTGGGAAAAGTAGACACAACTGAATTTCTGAAGTGCAAGTAACTTTTAAATAAGCAAATGTGCTTTCTTTCTCACCTTTTGACTGGCACCATTTCATCGCTTTGTTGATCTTTTCCCAATTTATTGTCTTTCTTTCCTTTCTCCTCCATTTAAAAGATTATTGAAATGACAGAACAAGAGCACTGTTTTTTTTAAAAAAAATATTTTTAGCACACCTTTAAAAGCAGAAAATTAAAAATATTTGGAAAAAGGATTTTTTAAAAAATTGTATAATCAGAGAAATCTCTTTTGTTTGAGTTTTTCATTTCAGAGTCATGAACAGTAAGTCTTGCTGCTTAATCCTCCTTTCACAGCCTTTGCTAATTTCACCTGTCCTTCCTTTCAACCAGTAATCTGGAGAACTTAGTTTTGTCTTTGGTTTTAATGATATATGGTGACTTAAGCTGCAAGTCTGTGCACATTTATCTGAGAGTAATTCCCTCTGACATCGGTGGTCCTTAGTTACTTCTGAGTAGACACACATGGGGCTGCATTATTGGCTTTATCCCTTCTTAACAAAACACATGGAGATTCTGACCATATCAGCAAGGCTCCATGCCTAAGAACCTTCTCCCAGAGGGATGAGGATAACTTTGGGAGAATGGTGGTTGGGGAGAAAAGCTAGGATAATGAACTGAAAATGGTTTAGCCTGAGGAGAATTGCAGGTTGCATATAATGATGGGTTATTACCATCATTATATGAAACTCTTCCTCCAAGGAGCAGACAGCAATCTACAAAGATGGTTCCCAGGTTAACACACCTATTGTGACATCTTAGGGCTTTTTCATACCAGCCTTATTTCTTGCAGCAACTGTGTTGTTCAAGCAAATAGAAATGTACTGGTATGGAAACAATCACTTTCATACCTTCCCAGTAATAGCACTATGGTGCAACTGCAGTAATGCACATTCCCACAATCAGACTTCCTCAGTGCCTTGCTGACCCTGCCTTCCTACCTATGTTTGCCCTAAGTAGTGCATGTGTGCTGTTTATTTTTTGTTTTCTGCAATTGTGCAATTGTACTTTTCAATCCTTCTCGTGAGACTAATTATATTTACCATTTCTTTAGCTGCCACCACTCTGCTGGAACGTTGGAACTGCAGTGCAATGAAATGTTTGCACTAGAAGCAATAGTTGGGCAGTAGTGATAACTGGATCCATTGACAGGTTTTTCTGGTCAGTGAAAAGATTTGATCCAATAACGATGGGAATGCAGTACAACAACAGGAGAGTCACAGTGTCATGTGATAAGGAAAGATCAAACATGGAACTAAGCCAGTGCAATTATGCAACGAACCTATGGTGTGATAAAGCCCTTAGAATGAAGGCAAACAGAAATCAGCTCTATTTGGCACCACGCCTCCTGCAGTTCACACTATGTGAGAAGGAGAGAAGGGCTGCACCTGATGACCAGCTCCTTGGAATGCTCCACGCCGCCTCCATATTCTCAAAGCACTGGGTGGAGATCTAAGGAAGAGACCTTGCTCTATATGCCCAGACTCCCCACACCTAACTCTTGCTCAAGACAGGGCAGGCTCTAGGGACCATATGCAGGCAGTCCAAAGCCTCCATTGGCAACCTTCAAGCAGGAATAGTGGTGATGGAGGGAAGGGCACCCCAAGAGACAGAGAGGAAGGCAGTCTATGTTCAAGCATAAACTGTCCAACCTGACAGTAGGTAAATAAGGCAAGGCAGTCCAAAAGCATATATTACTTTTTGGCATGCATCCACTGGAAGCAGAAGGAAGAGGGGACTGGTTAGGTCCATTAGCAGATGCTGTTCCTACCAACCTTCCTTGCCCAGAACAGAGGTCTGTAAAGTTCACAGGGGCCTAGCTGTGGCTCAGCTTCAGGCAGGATATTATCCAATATCCTTCTCAAAAAGAAGTTCCCTATTTACGAGGAGGCCATACTCCCAAGGAGTGCTTCTGTGCTAGGGGACACGTCTCTGGGTTACCCCATGTCCTGCCCATGTGTTTAATTGCTGGCAGTCTCATATGCTGTGGGGAAGGGAGAGATGACTCTTTTGACTTGTGGTGACAGCTTTCCCTGTTTGGGGACATCCCACTTCAGGGAGCAGATCTGGGGTGTCCCAGAAAGGCAGCAATAGTTAGTTACATACCTACTAATTTTACATATTTTTTAATTCTTGGGAAGTGGGAGAGGCAATCCCCGACAGGTGTCACAATATATTGGCTGGTCTATGTGCCTTGCTGGCAGGCTGGAGAGGGCAGTATTTTCTGCTCTTCTTCAGACAGCAGAATAACATTTGAGGGTACTAATAAAACTAAGCCATACACATCCATTCCGTTATACATTCATTCCTAAATAGGTGAATGGTGAGCTGGATAGACCTCTTAGTTTGAAGCCTCTGGAGTTTGAGCCCAGCAGTTCTCTCTGTCAGATATGATGATGCCAGCCATAAAAGAGCAGTCCAAGCATTGTTCTCAAGCCAGGCCAAGTGACAGTGGATGAAGAATATTGTTGACCATCTTGTGAGGAAACGCTTTGCTAAACATGAGTAGCTGCGTAAAAGAAAATCCGATACTTTGGCAGCACAGTCCCATGCATGTCTACATGGATTGATATAATTGATTTTCACTGTAGCTTATTTCCCAAAAAGCGTACATGGGATTGCAGCCTGAAAATGTTAATTTACCCTGAAAGGTTGCTATTTTTCCCCTGTGCTAGACCAAGGTAATACAACATAGGATGTGCTAAATTGTTGAGACTGCCACTGGGTGGCACTGCTGCATTCAGACACTGGTACCAAATTCACTGAAAAGAGTGGTTTTGGGAACGGCAAACCCAGATGCATACAAAGTAGATTTGCCAATATCTGACTCGTAAGATCTTGTTTATGTATTGCAAAATGCCTGCAGTTGGAATTAATGTTGCAGATGTATGTTCTCCTTCCTTCCCTCAGTGGGCTTAAAAAGAATTAGAACATTCCCCACAAACTTCTGCATAAAAAGTCATGAGAAGAATATTCTCCAGCTGCAAAAACCACAGCAATGATGCCAGAAGCATTCCTAATTTGAAAGAAGCCTTGTACAATTTAGATCATTCTAATGAACTCAATCACATTGTTGGTGAGATAAACTCATCAGTATTGTAACTTTCCATATAGGGGAAAATGAGACTGAGTGACAGAACCTGCTTAATTTTTCTGTCTTTGGACATGAACTGCAATCATAAGAAAACTTACATTTCCACTGCAAGTATCTGGTATCCAATTTTTAACCCAACAGAGTGATCGGGGTGTTACTTTCTTCTTAGAGGATAGTTCACTCATTTGGATATGTCATGAGACAATGTGATTCACTGAAAAATATGCTTAATGCTTGGCAATGTAGGAAAAGATGGAGCTCACAGTACATGTGGATTGACCCAATCAGGGAAGCCTCAGGCTTGGTTTCACAAGTACTGAGGGCAGCTGAAGGAGGTCCTCATCAGACATGCCTGGGATGACAATAAGCAATATGGGAAGACAATAAGCAACCTGCAGTTTATAATAAAGTTATAATAAAGTTTATAATAAAGTTATAATAAAGTTGCCATAAGTCAAAGCTGACCTGACAGCAAATAACAACTATTATCTAAAGAACTTTCTAGGTGGAGTTGCCTGTAAAAGCGAAGAACAATTGGAAAGGAGAGCCTTGAAGCTGTGTACCTGGACTATCCAGTGTGTACTTGGAGAACTGACTGGGAAGGAACACAGATTGCTAGGCCACATTCCTGTTCCTGATGGTGAGAAGTATTGCACTTCTGTATAACTTAAAATCATTATTCGTGAACGTGAATCCATACACCTATTAAGAGACACACTAATTGTACAAACCAGTGCCTTCTTTTGTCTTTGTCTTTTTTTTTGTTAAGCATTTTCTTTTTTTTGTTGATCTGTAGGGGCCTACTCTAAAACCTAGAATGATGGGCAGGGATCGCAAAAAGTCTCTGGTTGGACTGTGGCCCCAACAGGATGCTCTGGGCAGTGTGGCAATGCACTATGGGAGGATGCAAAAAGGGCCATCTCTGTTGTGACACTCTAGTTATAGAATACCCTCGCCTTGGAGGCCTGATTGTTACCGACTTTGCTGTCATTCCAAAATCAACTGAAAATGTGATTTTCACTATAACCTTAGAGGGCCTAATTGGTTTTACATAAATCCTCACATGTACATGGTTTTAAATAGTTTTAAAGTATTTTAACCAATTTTAATCTGTCTTTTTAACTTGCTAAATTAATATGTTTTTGAGCCTATTAAAATAATTAATCAGGTTACTTTCAATGTATACAGCTCTGAGATCTTTAGCTAAAGGATGGGATATAAATATTTAAACAAACAAACAATTTATCCGAGGTCTGAAGACTGGATATAAATAGAGATTAAAAAAAATAAAAAAATAAAAATCTTGCATTTGGGGAGATTTGGGTCATGACATACTTTTTCAGCAAAGTCAGGGGGACTGACCTCCACTAGAATTCTCGACTCTACCACAATGGCAAGGTGCTAAGCCATTTTTGGGGAGGGGTTTATATAGTCTCCAAGGTCTGCACACACAAAATCTCTACCCAGGATTTGCATCTTTTCTGTAGGACAGACTGACTAATCGAAAAGAGACGAGGAAGCTATCAACTGCTACGATTTTTAAAGTAGTAAACAAGGCAACGTTTACTGAAGTTTTGAATTCTGTACCTTTATACAAATACATAAGAAAATGACAACTCTGTGATTGTTCTAGTGAAGTTTTATTTTTTAATTGTTCTGTTCATGATGATAAACCAACTCAGTTTTTTTAATCCCTACAGACAAAAATGTGAGATATCACTTGTACATATATGATATAGAAGAGGAGTCCTGTTGGATTTTATCAAAAGCCTATGGACTCCAGCATACTATGTGCCACCCACAGCACCTTCTCATTGAGTTTCTCTGCAACCAGTATTATATATGAAAGACATACTGCCCCCGAACATTGAGCACACATGCAACCATCACAACCTGTAGCTATTGACAGACATTCTCCATTGACAGATTTTCCAGGTTCCTTCTTCTGTACAGTATCTTCTTCTGCCTATCTGAAAACCCACCCCATGAAACTTCATGCAAGCAGATGTAACTAGATGTAAGATTCACAAAAGTCTCATGTGCATGAAAAAAGGTCCCCAGCTGTCCCCAGCAATCCAGTTCTCTAGATCTTAGTGGAAATCTAGTAAATCTCACTTAACTACTAGTAACTGAGAAGCAGGTTGTCTAAAACCCATTGTTTTAAAAAGTGGCAGCAGCAATTTCCTTTCAGTGCAATCTACCATATAATTAGCTCTCCAAAGAAAGCTGAACAGATTGGAATTATTTTGGAAGATTTTCATGTAACCTGAGAACAAAGATATGGGCTGTTGCTTTGTTTCAAGCAGCTGAAACTGATCACCCTTCTTTTTATGCACGTTGAAAAATTGAGAGGAAAAGAGCTGAGAAGGGCTGCCCAGAAATGGGATTAAAATAGCAAAGGAGTGATTTGTTCTTCTCTATATTTAGAAATGACTGGCTATTCTTCTGTGGTAGCATTACTAGCTGTTAACTTCCTTTCTCTTAGCGTTTGTATGGTTTTTAAAACTTCCCTGTACGGTTATGAATTTGAAGATGTTAGTCTTCTTTAAGAAGAATTCTTGACCTGTACTTTTGGTATAAGGATTTGCCTTCTTGTTGCTGCAAAGTGTCGCAAGACCACATTGCTTGCTGTCCACAGGATGCTTTAATCCAGAATTTCAGTCATTGTTTCCACATTTAAAGGCTGGAAGGGACATCAAAGAAATGGGAGTACTGAATTTACTGGATGCCAGAACAGTACAATAACACAGAGAGGATATAAGCAAATCCCTAAGGTGAGATGTGCTGCCAAGTCTTCCACATAATAAAAGCAGTAAAATGATAGTGAATCTTTGACTAATGCATCACAATATCAATGCCAAGAGAAGGAATTTGCTCACTGAAAAGTGGGAACGGAAAAGGAGGCTGGAAGCAATCTGTGGCATTTGCACATGTCCTCCATGTATTTCCCACACCAACAAAGAAAGGAGACCCTCCAGGTGCAATTGGTGGTCAGTGGAGAGGGTAGCAGATTAACCAAATTTGTTGCATTGTTTTGTTCTTGTCTCAAAGTGCTTATCTAAAAACAAAACAGGGTAAGAGATCATTCTTTATTTGTTTCTTAAAAGTAGTTATATTTTTGTTACTTGAAAATCTACTCCAAGCTGCTAACTTGTAGTACAAAACCCACTCTCAAGGCAACAGCATGTGGCTCAGCACAAGTTAGCACTTGCGTTATGGGATAGTCCTTCTCCAACATTTAGGGTCATTTCTGCACTACATTGTTACAGTGCTATTATTCCACTTTCAACATCCTGTGGAATTCTTGTGTTTGTAGTTTACTGAGGCCAAAGAGCTCTCTGGCTGAGAATGCTAAATGCACCTCCCTAAACTGCAAAGCCCAGGATTCCATAGGATCTTTACAGCCAGCCAATCATATGAGGTCTTTGCCTGCCTGACGCAGACAAACAGACAAACCCTCAGACAAACTTTGACTTTTATAGTAGATTAATTTTTCGCCCTCTTTAAGAAAGCAATTTTTGCACATGAAGTCACTCTGTTGAAAAATCATTAACTGCCGTGAATTGTTTTAAAAAATTTCTTTTCAGGGAGGGATGGGAGGAAAAATGGAAGGCATCTGAACAAACCAGAATGGTTGACTAAAGAGCTCTCAGCTGAGCTAAGTATTAAGGAAAACATGTACAGGAAATGGAAGAAGGGGGAAATCACCAAAGAAGATTATAAGCAAGTAGCCAGGAGATGTAGGGAGAAGGTCAGAAAGGCTAAAGCACAGAACGAACTTAGGCTGGCCAGAGACATTAAAAAAAATAAAAAGGGCTTTTTTAAATACGTCCGCAGCAAAAGGAAAAAGAAGGAGACGATAGGGTCACTGCGCAAGGAAGATGGTGAATTAATAACAGGAGGAAGAAAAAAGGCAGAACTCCTCAACACCTTCTTCGCCTCAGTTTTTTCCCAAAAGGATAAAAACACTCAACCTGGCGGTTGGGGAGCAGGTGAGGAAGTGGGGGAAATGCAGCACAGAATAGATAGAGAGGTAGTACAGGAATACCTGGCCACACTGGATGAATTCAAGTCTCCAGGGCCAGATGATTGCATCCCAGGATTTTAAAAGAACTAGCGGAGGTCATTGCGGAACCTCTTGCTACAATCTTTGAAAACTCTTGGCGGACCGGAGAAGTTCCGGCAGACTGGAGGAGGGCAAATGTTGTCCCCATCTTCAAGAAGGGAAAAAAGAGGACCCAAATAATTATCGCCCAGTCAGCCTGACATCAGTACCTGGAAAGATCCTGGAGCGGATCATCAAACAGTCAGTTTCTAATTACTTAGAAAACAATGCCGTAATTACGAAAAGTCAACATGGATTTCTCAAAAATAAGTCATGCCAGACTAATCTTATCTCTTTTTATGATCGAGTTACTTGCTTGATAGATGAAGGGAATGCTGTGGACATACATATCTTGATTTCAGTAAGGCCTTTGACAAAGTTCCCCATGACATTCTTGCAAAGAAGCTAGTAAGATGTGGACTGGACAGGGCTACTGTCAGGTGGATTTGTAACCGGTTGACTGACCGTACCCAAAGGGTGGTCACCAATGGCAGATTCTCATCCTGGAGAGAAGTGACTAGCGGGGTGCCACAGGGTTCTGTCCTGGACCCGGTGCTGTTCAATATCTTCATTAATGACTTGGATGAAGGAATAGAGGGCACGCTGATCAAATTTGCAGATGAACCAAAATTGGGAGGGGTTGCTAATACGCCAGATGACAGGATCAAAATTCAAAAGGACAGATTGGAGAGCTGGGCCAAGGCTAACAAAATGAATTTCAACAGAGAGAAATGTAAGGTCCTACACTTAGGCAGAAAAAATGGTATGCAGAAATATAGGATGGGGGACACGTGGCTGGCTAACAGTACGTGTGAAAGGGATCTAGGAGTCTTCATAGACCACAAGCTGAACATGAGTCAGCAGTGTGATGCGGCAGCCAAGAAGGCCAACGCAATTCTTGGTTGCATCAATAGGAGTATGGTGCCTAGATCGAGGGAGGTATTGGTACCACTTTATTCTGCATTGGTTAGACCTCATCTTGAATACTGTGTCCAGTTCTGGGCACCCCAATTCAAGAAGGATATGGATAAGCTGGAGCAGGTCCAGAGGAGGGCAACCAAAATGGTGAGGGGCCTGGAAGCCATGCCCTATGAGGACAGACTTAGAGAGCTGGGTATGTTTAGTCTGCAGAAGAGAAGGTTGAGAGGAGACATGATAGCCATGTTTAAATATTTGAAGGGATGTCATGTCGAGGAGGGAGTGGGCTTGTTTTCTCCTGCTCTTGAGACCAGGACAAGGAGCAATGGATGCAAGCTGCAGGAGGGGAGATTCCGCCTGAACCTCAGGAGGAATTTCCTGACAGTCAGGGCTGTCCGGCAGTGGAATGTGCTGCCACAGAGTGTGGTGGAGTCTCCTTCTTTGGAGGTTTTTAAGCGGAGGCTGGATGGCCACTTGTCAGGAGTGCTTTGAGGGTTTTCCTGCATGGCAGGGGGTTGGACTGGATGGCCCTTGTGGTCTCTTCCAACTCTACATTTCTATGATTCTATGATTCTATGGGCCCTCTCTTCAAAAGACTGAGATCAGTGGGGATATCGATCCATAGTCACTGGGGCATCGTAATGTGAAAACTGGGGTTTCTAGTTGCCCCGGAGTTCAGTTGAAGTGGGAAGAACAGCAGTTGAGTAAGAGGATAAAGACTTTCAGTTTACATGAGTCTTCAAACAATATGAAGCTGTGGCTGATTGGACAATCGGTCTTTAGGGCGCAGTTGTGCATCATCAGCGCCAAAAACTATGACAATGTGCTGGCCTTAATGGATGTTCACAAGTAAATTTCCACCTGCAGTAATGCTTGCATACATGAGCTTTTTTATTCAGCCAATTTATAGTTCTGTAAGAGATCACAATTTTGAGAGGTATGTATTTACTCACACATATTGCTTACATAAACTGTAAGTGTTGGTCTGTGGCCAATGATAGCTTCACTACAAGAAAAGTCTTATGTGCTACCAGCAGCCAGTTGGTGAAGAGCCAGTCTAGTCTGGTGTAAAGTCAGACTAGGAAAATACAAGTTTGGATCTCCACTTAGATGTTTAGATTTTGCTTGGTTTGGGTTGTGTTTTGGTTTTGTTGAGAGGTTTTGTTTTAGTTTTTCTCACTCTGGAGTTAGATAGTTGCCATTTCTAAGCTTGACCTATTTCCCAGGATTATTGTGAGCACAAAATTAAAGCAACGAACCCTCTGGGTGGGTCTTCTGGGCCCCCCACCAAATCCTGCCCAGCTCCTTCCAACAAGGCTGTCCTGGCAGGCCTTTCCCAGACATTGGAGATGCTGGTGGAAAAGGTGGAGCAGCTAGAGTCTCACTCCCTCTGAGTAGCCTCAGTCTAGGCCCAGCAGTAGCAACAGCACCCGTCATCTTCGGCTTCCCGTTCCACTAGTTCCTCCAGTTCCCACTCAGATTCACCTAGCAGGGAGAGGCGGAGCAGGAAGAAGAAGGGTAGGACCAAAAGGCAAAGGAGAAGCAATAAGGTCTCAGACAGTAGGGGAACTGCAGGTGAGTCCCCAACAGCCAGGGTGGAGAGCTGTGAGTATTGGAAGGTTGCCGCCCATGTGCCTGGGCTCCTTCCTTGGGCCATCAGGAGGCATGAAGGTAGAGCACAAAAAGACAGGGGCCTCAGAGCTGCAAGGAAGAAGATGCCCAGGGATATGGGGGCTGCAATGCATGCCTACTCTGGTGACCGTGAGGATCCTCCAGGTATCCATTTAGATAGCAAGATGAGAGAAGGCATTCGGGATGGGTTGCTATGGTCATAAGGAAAAGTTACACGTACTGGATGAGGCAGTTTGGGGAATTAGAAACACAGAAACTCAAATCTGTGTATTTCTACTGCATCTAATTCTTAAGGTAAGGTAAGGTATTTCTAATAACTATTATCTGGCTGTGAAGATTCTATGGAATCCTGAGGTTTGCAATTTAGGGAGGGGCCTTTAGAATTCTCAGCCAGAGAATTGGCCAGTTGCTATGGAGATGAGGCCTAGCAGCAAGGAGGAAGACAGTGTATTCTCTCAGAAACTGTACCTCTGTAAGTTAACAACTCTGAATACAGACGGGATTGGGGAATATGGGGAAAAGTTACAGATACTGGAATAGGCCGGTTGCTTATGGAGATAGGGCCTAGCACCAAGGAGGAGGACAGCATATTCCCTCAGGAACCCAACCTCTCTATGTTAATAACTCTGAATACAGATTGCATTGAGAAATATGGGGGAAAGTTACAGGTACCAGAGAAGACAGTTTGTTGAGTTCTTAAGAGGAAAATAAAATTCCAGGCAACACCAGATAAATATACTAGTGACTATTAAATTCCTAACAGTTACACAAATTCTTCTCTTAGCTCTTTCTATGATTAAAGTACTACAGTTGGGGGGGAAAACAATCCATGTTTCACAGCTACTAGGGTTTTTTTTTAAATATCCAGACATTATTTTTTATGTGATACACACACTCAAACATGGCAGTATCCCACTACAAGGGAATAGTCCAGAAACAGCTTCACTGTGTGATTCTGCACTGAAATATTTGCTGCCAGTAAATCACCAACCACAAATCACCATCAACCAGAAATTCTTGGTAACACTGTCTGAAATTGGCAGCAACTAAGGGCCCTTTCATACTACACAAGTACACAGGGGCCCTTTCATACTACACCATGATTCTCCTTTAAATGCCATGAGAACATCCTGTGGAATCCTGTGATTTGTAGTTTGATGAACCAATAGAGCTCTCTGAATGAGAATTCTAAATACTCTCCCTAAACTATAAATCCCAGAATTCCATAGAAAATACTTTGATAAAAGTAACAGCATCCAACTGTTCTCATTTTAATTTTAGGATTTATTGCAAAATGAATATAATCCTGCTGATGCTGGGAATGTAACCAGGACTGATCAGAACAAAGCATTCTAAGTAAGAAACTGCAAAGTGCAGTGTAGGAACAACTCCTTGAAACACCATTCACCTGTCTGATTTCCCCCACTGTTTTTTAGCTATTGATGAAGTGAGCTACTTTGTAGTGGAAAGTCTGAAGAGCTTAACTTAATGAGATCTGGAAGATTATTTTCCTGATTAATCTTTTGTATTATTTTTTTTTTAAAAAAAACTCTTTTCTGGACAGTTAAAGTTTTCAAGCCAGCTAACACAATTTACCCATGCGGTATATGCAATACTAATCATGTTTGAAAATCACAGGGTTCCTATATAAGGATTTGACTTTTATGATACCAAAAATATTCTGCTTATAAAGCCTTTTTGTGGGTTGATAAAATAATTTTATAATGCTGTCAATTAGTGGCACTTTTGCATTATTTGCTATTGCTTTCTTTTTAATGACCTTAACATTTTTTTTCTCATTTGGTTTTGCCAGGGGGTGTAAAGAATAAAAATAAAAAATCCATTTATCTGTCTGTGAACGTGAACGCATAAAGTAACCAGGCTATTATTGAGAAAACATTCACTTTTGTTAGTGTTCCATCACCTACTCTGTTATTGTTTTCAGTCTCATGGCACAAAGAAAGTTTCCTGCTCTGCAGCCATGTATTGGTTTAAGATAGTCAATGTGGAAATTCTTTCTTAATTTCAGAATATATTAGGCAATGAAAAGAATAACATTTTGAAGAATGCAGTGGCAAAACATGAAGAAAGGCTAAATTCTGGCACCTTGATCAATGTAGGATTTCCCTTTTCAAAAAAAAAAATGAAGAAGAAGAGTTGACACTGGTAGTTCAAGAGGTAAGGCAGTGAATATATAGCTTGCAGCATCATGCTGGTGCTGGAAACCACTTCAGATATCCAGACTGCTCTTCTGGAAACTGCTTTCTCTTTGCGTCAGAGCTCGTTCCCTCCCTCCTTCCCTCTCTCCATGTGTGTGTGTGTGCACAAGATGCAGAGAAGAGATGGTCTGGCAAGGAGAGAAAAACTGGTATGAAACCGCCTGCTCTTAGGTACTTCCCCCAATTGACTTTTCCTTTGGGCCAGTGGCCTGTCAGAGGAAAAGGATTCCTGCCACCCAGGTAGAAGCTACAAGAAGAAGCTCTCTACCAGTCAAAAGAGGAAGAGAAGCAGTGTAGTGAATGTCCATTACTCCCATCTTCATCAGATATTATTCTAGTTTATACCAATCTTGTTTTGTTTTGTTTTGTTTTAGTTGTAGGGATGGAAAACGTGCTGGTAAACTTAAGGGAGAAAATAAGAAAGTGGTGTGTCTAGTGTCCAAAAATTACAACAAGGAGAATCATCCTCAATTTTCCCAGTTCTCAAATAGACTTGATGACTACTCCTGCCATGGCTCACCTATTTTCTGCCCTCCTATGATGGCCAGCGGTAGTGGGGGCATCCAAGAAAGAAGGATCACTGTGGACTGTGTTCCAACAGCTGTCACACAGCAAGAACATCTACATCGTTGTGAACCAATTACGAGAACACAAGCAGTGAAGATGATCCTTCTCTCTTGGTTGCGCCCCCTCTCCACATGACATCAGGAGAGGGATGCTAAGTCAGGATCATAAAAGACTATACTTCCATGATCTTCCTTGTTCAGCTTCTGCCCCGACATGCCATCGAGGTTTGGGATGTGAGCCAACTTCCCACTACCCTACTGCTCACCAGTGCTTGGCCAGAGATGTCAGCAAGACAGTGAATGCAGAGAGAGCGGAGACTTTCCCTTTCCCTAGCAACAACTATCTGAAAACTACAGTTAGTACTGAAGATAGTTCTGCAGTAGGGAAAAAATTGATTAGATTATTTGTTCTTTCATACCAGAATGGATGATTTAAAGCAGGATTAATGAAATATTTGTATGCCTTTTTGATTAGTATTGTCTTGTACAAAGCATCTATATCTGCAGCAATTAATGTAAAGAAATGCTTTAAGCTTTTCATATTACCTTTGGTAATATGCGTCCTATAAACTTTTCATAGAGAGCCAGAGTGGTACAGTGGTTTGAGCATTGGACCAAGATCCTGGAGACCAAGATACAATGCCCTACTTGGCCATGGCAACCCACTGGGTGACCTTGGGTGTGTCACATAGTCTCGGCCCCAGAAAACCCATGATAGGTTCTCCTTAGGATTGCCATAAGTTAGGAGCAACTTGAACACACATGACAACAACAGCAACAACTTTTGCATGAGTGATTTGGAGTAGTATGTTTATATGCCGAGCTCTCTCACTTTATAAAAATTTGGTTAGGATTTAACTTTGATTTCTGTTAATTTTAATCTTTGTTGAGAAATTTTGTGGATTGGGGTGGCTGAGGCAGCACAGGTCATTGACATGGTAGGAGCTGGGGGGATGCTACTTCTGGCTTCCCAGCAAGCTTTGCGCTTTACGCAGCCTCGAATTGGCCTCTTTGTGGCAGCCAATGAATTTAAATCTCTGGCTTAAGGTCATTGGCTGCTCCTTTCCCTGGGCCAGACTGGGCTACAGTTTTCCCTCTGGTTGAGGAAAGGGGTATTTAAGGAGTTCTTCTCCAGGAGAGAGCTCACTTCCATCTTCAAGTGTCATCTCTCCCACCCTCCTGTTACTGTGTTTCATTGTACAGTTTGTTCATTTGTCACAACTTATGGGCGGTGGCATGGGCCCTGGATCCAGGATGCAGTTACTGGTGCCTTAGGGCATGGGATATTATGATATCTCCTTTTTGGAAGTGGTAGGTGCAGGGTTGGTAATGGATGATGCCCAGATCCAGATCCATGCAGATGCCAACCCTGTAACAGCTGTAACCAAATAAAGTCGTGGCCTGTATCTTTCTGCAAGTCATGGTGTATTGTGGGTTTTTTTTTGCATAGCCATGATGCTCACCTCTGAGCATGCAAACAAAGATTATTCATTGCTCCTTTCTTCTGTTGTTGGCTTTTTGGGGAGGGAGAAACAACAGGGACGAAAATACATAAAGGGGAAGGAATTATTTTTAATATGTGCATTCTTTTAATATGTGAATTCTTCAAATTTCAGTCCCATTGATTTCTACACAATTGATTTCAACAGATGCAGAACTTTCCCACATCTGATCTGAGGTCTGGGGCATGCCAACATTTTGGTCTCTGAAAGCATTTGGCTGTGATCCTTTTGGCTGATGTTAACTATGCTAGTGTAGGCATATGTAGCAGTGATTAAACAGTAGGAGTAGAATGGCTGCAGGCACTGCAATGATTGGGAGGGATGGTGGCAGCAAAAATAGTCTCTTCTGGCTCCTGATCCTCTTGGTAGTCAGAAGCCCAGCTTTCTCTTGCCCCTCCTGCTGTTTCTACACTCTGCTCCAAGAAATCCCTATTAGACCATCACACCTATGTAAAGGAGCAACAGGATTCTGACCATTGTATTGATCATGGGGAGAGGATTGAATCATTGAGCTTGAGTGTGTTGGTTGTTCCTTCGATGTCATAGGAGTCTCTTCTAGGCTTGTAGGAGCTTGGGTTGATATTTATTTGATACGGGGACAATATTGATTGCTTGGTGGTTGAGGTGCTGGATTCGGATTTAGCCTAACTTTTCTACAGGTTGTGCTCTCTTCCGCTTACCTCCTTTGCTGACATCATGCCAACCAATGAATTTTTGCTTTATTGCATTTCCTGTGTATACGTATATGTACGTACACAGGAAAAACATATTTAGCTTTAAGCTTCCTTGTTGCCTTTCAGTGGTTGGATTGGTGAATGGGTGGATGAGAAATGGGGTTTGCAAAAATTAATGCTCCTCTTCTCTTCTGTCTCTTACTCAGGACAGGAACAACATTGGGGGCAGGGGGAGGAAGAGGAGTATAATTATGGAAAGGATTTTTCACTTTAACTCCAGCAAGCTTTTTAACACAGCAATATAACGTAAAATTAAACATCCTCTTTTCTATAAAAACATGATGCAGTATTTTAAAAAAACTTTTTAGTTTCAATGTAACATAGTGGCACATTTTCACTAACTTTTTTATCTCTGGTATAAGCACAACAAACAAATGATAACATACATTCCTAAAATGTTAAGACTGTAGGGACTAATTATAGTGCTGAAACTATACTGCTGAGTATTCATAGTTTTATGGTCTTGAAATAATCACTGGATGTACCCCCATAATTGCTATACATACATCTGTAGATTTTTGGATATAGAAGTCAGCACATAGAAATTAACTGGACAGATGCAGTGTTATGTCAGAATTTAGCCAGACACAAACCCTGTAGATGGCTACCATTGTGGATGTGAGGGCGATCTGGCTGCGACATCTGTCACCCCATTGATCGCCAGGGTTGATTCGGCTGATCTGGCTGGCTAGGCAGGTGTCCCCTTCCTCCCTCACCACTCCGTGTGCATCCCTCCCGAAGCTGCGCGCTCGGTGGAAGAGGACGACCATCCCAGACAGAAGGAGTGTACCATTCTTCGGTCAAGGGCTACCACTGTGAGTAACAATCCAATTCATTTAGCCATCTGATTGCTTTAATGGTTTGGAAGCCTTCTGGTCATTTCTGTAAATGACATTACATTTTAAAGGCTGCAATGGACAACAAATGTTAGATACAAAACACTCCCATCTTAAGCTCATTGCCTTGGAAGAACTTCTGTGGAAATACGTGGGTATTCTGAGCAAATGTGTTTAGGATTAAGGACACAGTGTTATAATACCGAAGCTGCAGTCCTGTACACACTTTCCTTGGAGAAAGTCCTTTAGATATCACTTGTTGACATGTATAGGATTACAGTCTCATTGCTGCATCATCATTTGGTAAATTGGGTAAGTGGAAATTAAGGAATTTATGTCTGAGCTGATTTTGTGCTATCAACTTAAACTGCCGCAGCATCTCTCCTGCTGTTTGCCTGATCCCTTCCTCATCCAATCTCTCTCAAAAAAGACAAAGGCCATTTCTGCACTATACTGTTATAGTGCTATTATTCCACTTCCAACATCCTGTGGAATTCTGGGGTTTGTAATGTATTGAGGCCAAAGAGCTCCCTGGCTGAAAACTCTAAACGCCCTTCCCTAAACTGCAAACCCCAAGATTCCATAGGATGTTGCAAATAGAATCATAGCACTATAACAGGCTAATGTGGAAATGGCCATAGTCCAGCACTCAAATCACTACACAACACTGTACCGTGAGATAATTTAGGACCTTGGACTTTAACCTGAATCCTCATGTGGTCCAAACAGAACAGACTATTTAAATAACTGGGGCTTAAAATCAATGTTGCCTCACCAATAATGACTCATTGAGTCTACCCTGATTGGATCTTCCAATAGAATTCCAGCCTTAATGTCCTTTCGAGATGTGTGCATGTGAAGTTTTAAACAGCTATGTTTATTATTTCAGTTGTGAAGCCCATGACTAACGTTAATCTTCCCATCCATTTCCCATATACTGCAACTACAGTTTGCAACTGTTTCTACATTCCTGATGTATGAGAGCAAAAAGCAACAACTAACACCTTGTTTGACATCTCTGACAAACACTTCTCACATTTTATGTTCTCTTATTGTAGCAACTAATAAAATGGTGCTTGCTCCTGCTAAGCATGTTTGCTTGGGAAAGGAAAAGAAGCACCATTTTGATGTGAGAAAGGGATAACATAGTTCCTCTTTACAACATGACGCTACTTGTTCAGGTTTCCCAAATATTTGGGAAGTGTATGTTGTAAGTGTGTAAAAGAAATAAAATGAACATCTGTAACCAGGAACATGCTTGCCTAGTTGTCCCTGACTCTGAAATCTTTCTAACAACAAGTTGAAAGGGTGCAGGAATGAGCAGCATCATTCACTGGAGCTTTGGTATGCCCCATAGAGGTCCAAGCATTGACTCTGGGCCTGTTTGCCACTGCCTCTGCCTCATCACCTGCTCTAGTAAGGGAGGTGCTAGGCTGTCCCATCCTAAACCACACCAGTGACTTTGGGTCTACAAAAATCTCCATGTCTGCAATCTGTTGGGAATGATTTGACTGTGTATTCCTGCATGGCAGGGGGCTGGACTCAGTGGCCCTTGTGTTCTCTTCCAGCTGGTTCTTTGATCCTATGTTCCTCCTGTTACCACGGCATTCTGGTCTGGTCTTTGGTGAACTAAGATATCATTTTGATATCACAATTCGGCCCTTTTCCCGCCATCGGCCGAGTGTTTGTTAGGCGCCACCAGACAAGCGCGACGCTAGGGATGGGAGACTTGTATTCTCATCAAAAGTACCAGATATAGCCGGTTCCGCTTCAGGGGGTAGCCACCCAAAACAAACACCTTGATTGTAAGACAAAGAGGACTCTTTGCCTGTGAAAGCACCCTGTAAGCCAGGCACTTAACGGCCGAGCTAGCCACATCTGCATACCAGCTATACTATTGTCAATTCAGTTCATAACTCAATCATGCAAATTCCAACCTTTCGGAGCCTTTGTCCCCAGACCAAAACTTATTGTTCTCTTGCAAAAACCAGACTAGCCTGCGGTCGTTCTGTCCCTATAAAAGTTGCCCCGTCTTGAGAGCTCATTGGAACTCTTGCTGAAACCACTGGAACTCTCGCTAGATTTGCTGAAATCACTGAAACCATCTGGAACTCTCGCCGGATCGTCTTGCTACCGCTTGGCTGAGCAGATTCCCCTCGGTCTCCACACCGGGTTTCCTCCCTTCCCTCCAATTGGTGTCTTCAGGACTTTGGACAGGTGGCATATTGCTTATTTCTCCAAAAACTCCCTTTCTTTCCTCTCTAGTTAGGTGTGCTTGAGTTTTATTATTTTTCTTGCTTAATAAAACTGTTAGTATTTTAAACTGCTTGACTCCTCACTGACCTGAACCGGTATACATAGAACAAAAGGTCTTGCTGCGTTGCCCTGCCTCTCGTTAGCCAAGAGAGTGCTCCAGCTAATTTTCCCCATCTTGCTTGTTGTTGGTTGGTTATTTGGGCACCCCTCCCGGGACCCCCAGTTTACAGGGTAACACTCCAGAATAAGGCTGACAGAGACAGGCTGACAGAGATGCTATTTAGAATAGATGGGATATGAGTATTTCATGTAGGAGCAAAATTAGCCCTTCTGTCATATTTTTTATTTCAGAATAACCTTGACCCTATGGTCTAATTTGTTTCAACCAGGATTCCATGTAGCTTTTGACTTTCAGTAGCATAGTCCTGGAAGGGAAGTGAAATATCTGTGTATTCTGTGTCCTTAAATACTTTTAAATGGAATACCTGCTGTAGGATCAGCAGTTTCTTTTATGAAATAATTTCTTTAAACAATATTTGTGTGACAGTCCTTAGCACTTCATCCTTCCCTTCGCCCCCACCTGGTCTCTCTATGTGTCTTTTTAATCAGAACACTAGTAGTGTAAAATTTCTTTGCTCTCCTGACTTTATGGAAAGAGCACTGGTTTACAGAGTTGAAAAGTGACTTTATGTGATTGAATTTATTGCTGATTATGAATCTATTGGGGAAGCAGTTTTCTTCTATATGCTTTTTAAAATATATTGCCTGAACTTCCAAATACTCCCTTAGAGATCATTTTGGTTCCTCTTTCTTTTTATGCTCATGTTTTCCACAAATTGCATTCAGAGTTTATGACTCTGGGTGTGGCACCAATTCCCAAATTCATATTAAGCTAGAATATTCACATGTCCCTCCTCCCACATGTAACACACACACACACACACACACACACACACATCAGTCTTCCCTCAAGGAAGCCAAACAATGTTTAGCTTTACAACAGCCACACATACTTCTTTGTAATAAAGTAAATGAATGTAGGATAAACGTAACTACATAAACGTATGTAGCCTATTTCTAATTTTTAAAAACATTTTTAAAGCATCAAAGACAGACACCATTATTAACAAATCACATGGTAAAGGCTCTCATATGTTGATCTGAATTGATCTGAAAGCAAACATTTCCCACAGCACACTTTAAAAATTCTTTCGCAGGCTCTCGGAGTTCTCAGATGCATTGTGTTGACTTCTGGCCAAGTGGAAATACCTTCCGTGTGTGAAGTGCAAGCTCTTATGTAGCTCTGGAGGGTGAGTTGGGAGTGCACATGAAGTTGAATGCACATTTGGGGGTGGTACATGGAAGACCAGGGCTCCCCTCATAGACTTCCTACTTAATGCGCAGAGCTTTGGTGGGGGGACAAATCATGAAGGGGTGGAGCCAGTGCAGAAGCAGCCCCTCCCCCTTTTTTTCAAACATATTCTGAATAGGGCAAAACCAGCCCACTCTGCCCTGGACTGCCTTCCCATACCTGGCATTCTTGAAATGTATTAGATTACACTTCCCATCATCCATGGACAAATTAATCAGAATTTGAGTCCCAGTAGATCTACTCTAAGTATTTCTAATATTTTTTTTAAAAAAACAATTGGTCAGAAATGTGTATGCCAAGGTAAGCAGTTTTAAAAAGCAGATATTTTGTAGTATGCAAATGAACAACTGGACAGCAAAAATTACCAAGCCTTATTGTGAAGAGCAATTTTATCTTGCTTTTACTCAGAGTAAGCCTCACTGTATACTGTGGGGCTCGTTGTTGCTGTTGTTGTGTGTCGTTTCTGTCTTATGGAAACACTAAGGCAAATTTTTCATGGGGCTTTTATGTTTGCTGAGAGTGTATGATGCACCCAAGGTCACCCAGTGGTTTTCCATGGCTGAGCAAGGAATCAAACCCATGTCTTCAGGGTTCATAGAATCATAGAGTTGGAAGAGACCCCAGGGGCCATCAGGTCCAATCCCCTGCTATGCAGGAACCCACATCAAAGCACTGTCAACAGATAGCCATCCAACCTCTGTTTAAAACCCTCCAAAGAAGAAGACTCCATCACACTCCAAGGCAGCATATTCCACTGCCAAACAGCTCTGACCATCAGAAAGTTCTTCCTGAGGTTCAGGTGGAGTCTCCTTTCCTGTAGTTTGAATCCATTGTTCCTTGTCCTAGTCTCTGTAGCAGCGGAAACAAGCCCGCTCCCTCCTTGACATGATATCCCTTCAAATATTTAAACATTGCTGTCATGTCCCCTCTTAACCTTCTCTTCTGCAGACTAAACATACCCAGCTCCCTAAGTTGCTCCTCATAGGGCATGGCTTCCAGACTCTCTACCATTTTGGTTGCTGTCCTCTGGACACATTCCAGCTTGTCAATATCCTTCTTGAAATGAGGTGCCCAGAACTCGATGCAGTATTCCAGATGAGATCTGACCAAAGCAGAATAGAATGGTCCTAGTACTTTCTTCAATCTAGACACCATACTCCTATTGATACAACCAAGAATTGCTGCAACCACTAGACCACACTGGCTTACTCCCAGGTAAATGCTCACAGGACTCCCTAACTGCTTTCATTAATAAACAGCGAATCCTTAAATGATGAGGAGAGGTGAAATTTGCAGTAAGCACTCTCTCATTGCTCCAAAAGATGGAGCTTCGATGAGTGGTCCTGTGAGCAGAATGAGGTATGGTTTAAACTATAGCCACCAGCATCCCCTAGATAGCATGAATATCAGCCAGGATCCTAAAGTGGCTGGGGATTCTAGGAGGTTTAGTCCAAGCTATTCCAAGCTTTCCTATATGCTGTGGCAGGAATATTAGTCTTTGCATTTTGTCTTTATTCCATTTTGCTCACAAAAATGCTTTCTGTTCTTCCAGCTTTCCCCAGAAATGGGAGACAATGGTTGACTCTCACTCCTGAACTGCTTTTCTTGAGGTGACGTCATTCTGAACAGGAATCAGCACCGAATACCAACCGTCAGGTAAAATGTCTTTGGGAAACGAAGGGCTGGAAAGCAACAGAGTGCTTTATAGCTTTCCAGTGTGTGATAAAATCTGTTCACCAGATGTACTATCTGTCTCCCGTGTAGCATGCTTGAGTGTCGTCTAGGCCCGAGGCCCATTTATTTCATGTAATTGCTTTCCCTGTGCACACCTTGGGGCACCCTAATTCTCCATTTTATTTCAGGCGCAGGGTACCATCTGGTGGAGCTAAGCTTATTTCATAGTAATACTGGGATGGCTGCACAGAGTTCAATAGCTTCTGCTGGGAAGAAGTGGGAGTTCTCTTACTACCTTCTATTTATCTGGCTCCGCCATAAAGCAGTCTTCCAAAGGTACACATACATATATATATAGATGTCTTGCCAGAACCCTGGGGGTACTCTGTGATGCATACATGGCTGTCTGAGGCATGTATAAGCTTCCCTTTATATGTCAACGGAGAGAAGACAATGTACATAGATCTCATTTGTGCTCATGGAGCTGCCCTCCACTGAAATTAATACAAGACACTTTCCTTCCCTCCATGTGCACGTAGGTGTTCCATATGTGTCAGTCAGGATGGGGAAACTTTTTTGCCCTGAGGACAATATTTCTGCATGGAAATTCTTCCGAGGGAAACACACACAGTTTCTCCTCCCACATAATTTGCATCAAATCATAAATATACTGCTCCCCATTCACTCTTTCTGTACCCCTCCCTCCCAACCAGCAGCAAGTACACTTGAAGAAAGCCTCCCATTAGACTGAAAGGGAGATTTTTTAAATTTAACTGCAGCACAAGGAGTGGGGGGGTCCTTTTTGCAAGGGGGGATCACATCTCAGGAGAAAATGGTTAACCTTTCCCTCTTCAGCTCTCACAGCTTTACTGACACCAGCACTGCCAACTTTTCAAAACAGCAGTAAAGAACAGTGAAAATTCATAACATGGAGAGTTGACAGTCAGGAAGTAACCATTAACACATTCAGTTCTGCTAAATACCAAATGAAAGTATTGATTCCTGTTAACTTAGCATGTATTTCTCTGTAAAATTAACAGATTGTCCACATTCGTAAATTACATGATATGCACATTTCTGTCTGTATGAAGGGCCTACATAAAAAAACAAAACAAAACACGAGAGGATTTTTAAAATATTTATTTATTTGTTTGTTTGGTATCTTTATCAGCCTGTGTAGAAGGAAAAGCTTTTCAACCCTCCAGTAGGGGATATTCCTTATAATAAGGAACATTTGACAACTCTAAGGCCCTTTCCACACGGGGGAAAAAAAACGGCTGAGGGCGACTCATCCGAAGGTCGTCCACACCGTGGAGCGCGCTAGAGCGGTTTGAATAGTGGAGGTTCCACACCTCAAACCGCGCTAGCGCGGCCGCAAGGGGTGGTGCGGCGCGTTTTTTAAAAACCACATTTTATAAGGTTTTTACGAAACGCGAGCGCGCTAACCCATTGCAGCGCCCCGTGTGAAACTGCAGGGACGCGCTAGCACGTCCCTGCAAAGCTGCCCAGGGGTGGGCTTCCGGCTGGCGCGCTGTCCTGATTGGCGGAGCGCCGCCGGAAGTCGCTGGCCACCATTTTGGGCGCCGCCGAACACCGCCGAAACTCGCCAGTGTGTGGAGCGGCGAACGCGCGCTCCCCGCAGGGACGGAGCAACCCGTTTTCAGGTAAGATCCGTCCCTGCGTGCGCTGCCCCGTTCCCCCATCCCCCGTGTGGAAAGGGCCTAAGTGTCACCCACACTGAGACTCAAAAAGCCCCCATTGTCTGAAAAAGAGTGATGACTTTTACATTGTTGTTAAAAGTCTTGCCAAAAGCAAGCAAATAAACAGAACCCCACAAGTTAAAAGGTAGCACTTAACTTCCTAATACATTCAGGTAGCCTACAATAAACCTAAAAATGCAGGCATATTCTATGGATTCCCAGCTAGAATGTGACAGTAAAACTGACAATAAAACTGTTTGATGCATGAACAAAACCAAAAAAGAATCAAGGCAAACAGTCCTAGGGAACAAAATCCATCACGCCAGTGCCACCACTGAAAATGCCCTCTCCCATGTCACTGCTACCCACACCTTGAATGGAGGGAAAGGGGCATCAGCACCAGGAGAAATTCTGTGTTTCTTGCTCATACAGTCTGGATCTCACCCAGTATTAGACATGGGGCTTTATCACATGAGGGAAATATATTGCGATTACAGTAGGATAGTAGTGTCTTTGGCTGGGACTTATTACACAACCTTGTTCCTCTTCTGTTATTCTCCTTGTGGGAGACCATTTGGAAAGTGTTTCTTTTACAAAGGAGGTCAATAACAGTTTTTTTGTGTTAATAAAAGAAACATTTTTCCATTGGAAGAACAACAGAAGAGAAATGATGTCATGTCCCAGACAAACACATTGGCCTTTTCCACACGGGGTAAATAAAATGGGGCAGCGCGAGCTCTGACGGACATCGCCCACACGTTCGAGTGTGCTAGCTCGTACATAATTGGCAAGCTCCACACCTTAATCCGCCCAGTTAAGTCGCCAACAGTCAGCACGCGAGCTTTTTAAAAAATGGGGAAAAGGTGTTTTTTTCCCCTCATACCATGCTGATTCGTGCATGATGTAATTGGAGGGCGGGCTGTGGGCGTGGACAGCTTCAGCGGTTGGAACGCGCTGCGAGAAGCCTCCAAGCAGCGGCACAGAAAAGCTTAAATCCTCCGCAGCATTACCAATAAAAGGCCAATCGCCGGCGCCTCCTCGCGTGGTCTTTAGCCCATAGATGTTCCAGTTCAGCCAGCACAACTCCAAGAAGCCAGAATACAGCTAAAATGGCCCGTTCAACTTCAGGAAACACCTCTTCCTCCATCGCTCACAGGGAGAGATAAAAGCAGAAAACAGGCGTGAGAACCCACCAGAGATAGGGAGAAAAACTGCACTCCACCCAGCTATGGCGCGGAAAACCATTCCCCCGAGATAGGGCGTGAAAATAAAAAATCGACATGGTTTATTTTATGGCTAGCAGGAGGAATGGGAGAAGGGAGTCATCGTGGGAGGAACTGCGGGGCATGACATGAGCACGCACGTCATGATGCACGAGGCCATTTTAAAAAAAAGAGCTGCCAATCACATCCGCTGTGCGAATTCCACGGAATGTGTGGAAATGGCAATAGACCGTTGTACAATATGTCCGCGGTAGCACGGACAAAAAAAAAATCACCCGGAAACGTTGCAGTGCAAATTCCACGGAATGTGTGGAAAGGGCCATTATTATCCTGCTGCAATTGTGATTTACCAGCCTCGTGTGATAAAGCCCATGGTTTAACAGTTCATTGCCATACCATCTTCTGTGTAGAGATAGCATGGCCACAATTGTTCATGATTTGGAAACATCTAGGATAATTGACTACAATGCATTGTGCATGGGCTGCATTTTCAGACTATTTGGAAATTTGTGTTACAACAGCCACAAAGCAATTGATTGGGAACATATCTCATCAGTCCTGAAAGAACTTCACTGGCTTCCAGCCTACTTCAAAGCACTATTCAAAGTTCTGATGTTTATTTTTAAAGCCTTATGCAGCTTGGGATCCAGTTAACTGAAGGAACACCTGCTCCTAAATCATCCTGACCATATACTGAGATCATCTTTTGAGGCTCTCTTCCAAGTTCCCCCAGCATCTGAGGTTAGGCATTCAGCACCCAGAGGCAGAGAGAGAGGAAGGGAAATTCTTCTCAGCAGTTGGACTCTGTTTGTGGAATTCTCTCCCTAGAAAGGGCCACCCCAGTGCCATTATTGCTCTCCTTCCGTTTTCAGGCAAAGACATTTGTATTCCTCCATACTTAATTTACTTTTCTATTTTAATATAATGTTTTATTTTATTTAGGAGTGTTGTCTTTTTTTTTTTTACAAGCTACACAGGAAACTTCACTGAAGGGCAGTATATAAGTCTTTTAAATGGAGGAAGTTATGGATATATGAGTAACAGGGACCAATTATTATACCTTTGGCATCTTTAGTTCTGAGGAGTACCCTGGATTGCAAAAATATTCACAATACTGCCTTATTTTGACAACTACTAGCAGCAAATATAAATCCAGAATCCCAATCTCTGTTTAAAATGGTATTTTTGAAAAGCCTGCATCATAACAGTATTATCAAAACATGCATGTGTTTCACAATGGCAACCCTAAAATGCCATATTTCATGCTTTTAAGCAATCAGAAAGAATGTACTTTTAAAGGAAAAAGGAGAGGGAGGGATCCCTCCAACTTTTGTGTGAATTCTGCATAAGGTGTGCTTTCCGTGGCAGTGACAAATGCAGCTCAATGCACCTGGATGTAGCTGTCCGCTTTGATATAAAGCATGCTTGAATGAGAAGGAGAAAGGAGAGGAAAACCCTCTCCCACTTATTCTCTGTGGTAAGAAGAGTTTATTTCACTGTTTTGTACCTCAGTGGAAAAAAAGAAGAGTTGGACTATGATCAGAGACATACCAAAGACATAGCAAGCATGCAAAATGCCCAAGGCGGATGCCTTGTGTAATTCATGGGATGTTTTCCCATTTCCCCAGGACCTTTCATGTTCACCTCTAATTCCTTTAGGTCCAAAGCTGTCTCAGTCTCATACAGACCATGGTATCCCTCCGGTTCCAAAAGTGCAGGAGTACTACTTTCATATCCTCTTGGAATGATGCCCACCATTAGTTATCCATCAATTATAAGAACTAGTTCTAATACCTACCTGGACTCAATGTGGCAGAAGACACTGCAGGGGATTGTAGGACTTTGATATCGTCCATCGTAGAAACCAGGTTGCTTTGCATCTGGTACAGGGTGCCACGGTGCTGCATGTGATGGGGTTGGAGTTGGAGGCTATTTAAGGTCTGACCAACCCCGCACATGCATCTTTGCATCTGCACAGTGCTGGAGTCCAGGACGTTTCTAGCATGAGAATCTGTCAGGCCTTGTGTGGGGGTTGATTTGCAGAAGCAGTTTCAGGGTTTAAAATCCATGCTGCTCTTGTGAATCACCTCTTGCGGGGACTGATTATTCTTCATTGCTTTTTATTATTTTGGCTGGGCTTTGTTAGGTGTTGAGACCTATCGACCTCTTGGCCATGTGCTCAATTTGAGGCCTGTTGGGCCTTTTGAGGCCTACCACACCTTTCCTTGATGCAGGGTGTGCACACCCTGTGGTCCACTGTGCCTTGTGTTGCCTTTTAGGCCTGCTTGGTTTGTGTGGCTGTGCTGTGTGGCAAGATGGTGATTCCTGATCTGTGGCCACAGTGTGGTATACTGGGCAGTGCGCCAGATCTGAAGTTGCCATTGTGGGGCTCAACTGGGTTTGAGCAATGTTGCCACTGTGGAGTGGCTTGGGAGAAGAGGCTGGTGGAGCAGTTTGTTGCCTCTTTTGTTTGAGGAGCACACTGGGTCTCCTGACTTGTTAATCATTCACCTTGCTGGGAATGACTTGGGCTTGCTGAAGGTCAAGGCCCTAGTTTTACAAGCATGAAAGGATTTTCAGCTTATAGAGAGTTGTTGGCCTGGAGTTTCCCTTGTATATTCTGCAGTTTTGCCCTGCCAAATGTGATGTGGATAAAGTAATCCCAAACCTATTGACCTGACCAGGAAAAAGGTCAACAGGAAACTTTGCTATGCCATGGGCTTGAAGTTGGGCCACTTTCTCCTGCATCCTGCCATCTTTCTGATGGCCAGTACTCTATCGGGCTGATGGCACACACTTGTCAGAAGAGAGGAATATGTTTTTCCCTGGGGGAGTTTGCATACAAGAGGTGAGGGCCATGTTGGTTGGCCTGGTGGGGAAAAGGGACTAAGTAGACATTTGTCCCTTATCCATGACAAGTAGCAGGGGGAGAATATAAGTCTTTGGTGATCACCTTTGGCACCCTTTTGGTGCAAGGTAGGGCTCTGAAACTTCCCTTTGTAGGGTGCTGAGGCCTGGGTGGGTGGGGAAGGAAACTACCCTTGAGGCTAATCTAAGCTCTGGGCCCTCATTTGTAGAGTTCTGCAGCTTGGGTGGGAGTCTCCTGAGTTACCTTCCAATTATGGCTAGCGAGGGAGGAACCCAAATATGTGGATTGCCCTTGGGGTTGAAGTGTTTTGCCCAACGGAAGGCTGAGGAGGTTGTCAAGAGGTTAACACCTGGCCCTGCTGGACCACATCAGATTGTTCCCTGCTCTTGCTTCATTTTCAGATCAACACGTCTTATAAAATTAGGTCAAATAAAGTGGCCCTTATTTAACCCAGTTTACTGAGTCTGGTCTCTTTATTCCATGGCTGGTTATCAAAACACATTCCTATGGTGAAAAAAGAGGATTGAAAGTTGCAAATAATGTCTGTTGACATATTTCAATCAAACAATGGATTTTCTAAACTGAGTGGAGGTTGTGGCTTGTTGAATTTACCTTATTTTAGATGGCATTCATAATCTGAGAGCAACAGCCTCGCTTAATGCACTGCCTGGGGAAGAAATAACAGTGTTTTACTCTCTGATGGAGACATAAAGCAGGAGTCACTTTTTTTTACCTGCACACCCATAAATGGGTCGTGAGAAATATACAGCTTCAGTTATGACATGGTTGCACAGCTCACAGCTTTGAATCATTGAGCTGCTTGAAGGTGTTGTCATAGGCCAGGACTTTAAAACTTTTAGGCATGAATGGATCAGCTGTTTTGTTCAGCAGTTCCAGCATGACCTGCGCTCCATTAGCCCAGTGAAAAAATATCATGGGTTCCCTTGCCATAGCTCTGCAAATGAACTTCCATTGCATCATTTGCATGATTCTTTTAAAATAATACAAATGTTCTTTTAGTTGGATTCTACTAGTTTCCTCGAGTCTCAATTCATTCCAGTTTGTCTCCTCCTGCATGTGACAGTAAACCTGTAGCAGAATCTGCAGATGCTAGTGGCAGCTGCAACAAAATCTTGCAGTGTGGAGTGTTTGTATCCAAATAGCCATTGCCATTTTCCAACAAGTAGTCAGTGTTCTGCTGTGATGGTTGGTGGCTTCCATATGAGTGGGTCAATGAACCTGCTCCACATTTTAAAGGAGTTGTCCCAGGTGCTAAACTGTATCCCCAGAACAGGAAAATAGGGATACCTTGGATTAAGGATGTAATTGTTCATTAAGGTTTTTCTGAAAGGTAGCAACAAGTAATTTCAGCAATTTTATTCCCACTGTGAAAAAATCTTTAAAAACCATGTGGTTTTGGAAGACTGTTTGCAGCTCAGGAGTTATTCTGCACAAAATTCACAGGTGGCTGTTTGCAAAGAAAAATATGTGTCATTCAAAAAGGAACAAGACAAAGCTGTCCACTCTCTCCTTTATTGTTTATCCTAGCTCTTGAAGTATTGAAAAGGGCAATAAGACACAATGAAAAATATTAAAAGCATAAGAATAAAAAAGAAAGTATACAAGTTATGAACATTTACAGATGATCTAACGAGATACTCTACTTTAGAGAATCCTTTGGACAGTATAATAGTGGTGCTAGAGACACAAAAATGTTTTTTAAAGTTGGCTGGATTCAAGATAAACAAGGGAAAAATGATGATGTTAATGAAGAATATGAGAAAGGAGGAGCAAGTACAATTGATGGACAAGTCAGGATTTAAAATTGAGAAAAAGGTGAAATACTTAGATCACAATGACACATATGAATTGTATGTTGTTGAAGAATAATTAGATCAAGATATTGAATGATATTAAGATGGATGAGCAAAACTTAGACTATCATTGCTGGGGCAAAATATCTATGATAAAAATGAACATTTTACTGAGAATGTTGTTTCTTTTTCAAATCATACTGATTCTGATTAGTGATGTCTTATTTAAGCAATGGCAGAGCGACTTATTGAAATTGATATGGCAAGCAAAGAAACTGAAAGTTAAATATAAAAATGTATAAGATGAAAAACAAAGAAGGGGATTGAGATCACCAGATTTGAAATTGTATTTTAATGCATGCTATTTGGTTTGGCTGAAGGATTGAATTATATTGACTAGTAAAAGATCGTTGGATTTAGAAGGGCATTACCTAGGTTTGGGTGGCATGATTATTTATGGTGTGATAAAGCTAAAGTTAATGTAGACTTTAATAACCACTACATCATACATGCTTTGTTAAGAATATGGATTAGATATAAACTGAGGTTATGTCTTAAGATCCCTCTGTGGCTATTATCACAAGAGGCTTTTTACAGGAAGGAGACATAACTAAGGAAAATAGGCAACTTATCAAGGTGCTCTGGAATTTAAGAATATTATAGAATCAGATGAAAGGAAAAATTAATGTCAGATGGTTATAGTTTTCAATAATTCTCTTACAGACAAATAATAGAAAGATTCAAAACAGACAAGAAAGGTATGATACTGAGTTGAATAAATATGAATTTGAGGAACAGTTGTGCTCAGATGATGAACATTTGATTGGCAAGATGTATAGATTTTTGTTAAAAATGAAGGAAGAATAGCTAGTTAAGGAATGTAGATAAAGTGGGCACAAAACATGGGACATGATATACAGGTAGAACAATGGGGAAAATGTAGTTGCAGGAAATTAAATTTCCATTATGTTAAGATCTTAAAGAGAACTTCTTTAATATCAGGTATCATTGATATTTGATATGAGAAAAATTGGCCAAAATGCATAAAGAGGCTTCTGATGTTTTGGAAATGTGAGCAAAAAGTGGGATATTTTTATCATATTCATCATTAAGTACACTGCATGGTGCATAAAATTCTGAAAGTTAATGTTAAATAATGTTCAATTGAAAGTGGAACTTATTTGTTGGGATTAGTAGATGATCAACTGAAGAAGAAATACAGAAAGATACTACGTTAAATGACCACGGAAGCAAGTTTGTTATACACACAGAAATGGAAGAATATAGTAATTCCAATAAAAGACGAGTGGCTGATAAAATTAACGGACCTAGCTGAAATGGCCAAATTAATGCCATTGATAAAAGAAAAATCATTCATGGCTTTTTTGAAAGACTGGGAAACTTTAATAGGCTTTCTGCAAGAAAAAAAAATACCATGTGCTGGCTGTTGGTTTTGACCATTAGTATACTTGGAAAATAAGCATTTGAAACATTTGAATGGTATTTGCAAGTAGAAAAGCAGACTATATTTTATATAGTCATATATACAGAGTGCTCTCTGTATATGAAGGGGTTCCATTCCAGGAAGCCCCATGTAAAACAAAAAATGAGAAGCATCATGTCCCATTATAGTCAATGGATGTGATGTATATGCACCTGCAGCTGTGTGGCACATGCCTGCTGCATCCATTGAGTATAATGGGATGCAATACTTTTCAATGCTTGTGTGTACAGAGGTTGCAGTAAGGGAGGGGCCACTGTAATCTGTTTTAGGAAAGCTAGAAGTCAAATGTATATTTCTTTTTTTTTATTACTCCTTATTGTCCTTACTTATCTACTACATAAAAGTCAAAGTTTGTGAATGAGTTTGTCTGTTTGTCTTTGTCAGGCAGGCAAAGATCTCATATGATTGGCGGTGTGAGGTGAGAAGACCTCATAGGATTGGCTGGCTGGGAAGATTCCGTGGAATCCTGGAGTTGGCAGTTCAAGGAGGGACCTTTAGAATTCTCAGCCAGAGAGCCCAGGCTGGTTGCTATGGAGATGACGCCTAGCAGCAAGAAAGAGGGCAGTGTATTCCTTCAGGACCCAAACATTGTATTGAATATGGATTGGATTGGGGAACGGGGGGAAACTACAGACAGGTACTAGATGAGACAGATTGGGGGATTAGAGACACAGGATCTCAAATCTGTGTATTTTGACCACATCTAATTCCAAAGGTAAGGTAAAGTAATACCTAAGGTATTTCTAACAAGTATTACCTATGAGAAAATAAAATCTGCGGCAATACTGGGTATATACACTAACTCTTAATATTTCCTTTTGATTTTGTTTTTCTTGTTTGTTATTTGTTGTTTCTTTTTCTGTTTTGTTTGTATTTATTTTGGAAATGCCCAATAAACTTACAACTCCCCCCCCCACAGCATTTTCTGAGCAAGAAACAATATTTTCCGCATGGAAAATAATATTTCAACTCAAAAAATATTAGTTCTTATGCAGAAAATGCTGCTTTCAATACAAATGAACCGTATGTGAATTTTACATAGACTAAATCCCCAATTACAGCTTTTTTCTGTGCTGAAAACAGCATTTTCCTTGCAGGAGTTAATAGTTCTGTGTTGAAATATTTTCCATGCAAAAAATGCTGTTTTCTATAGAAAACAACCACATGTGAATTTTGCACAGAATAAGTCCTGAACTGTAAAGCTTCTCATCAGTCCAGGATTCTTCTCATCAGGCTTTTTCAGCACACAAAGAACTTTTTTTTTACACACACACACACTTTTTTAAAAAAATATTATTTGAATATTCTTTCCATCCTTACCTGGGACAGCTCCACACTATAAGCTAGAGTGAGAGTCATTGCTACACTGACATGGAGGCTCCTGTGCCCACTGAACTTCCATCCATGGTTTGCCATAGGGGAAGGAAGTGCAATTCCTCTACTTCTGCAAATCTTGCACTCCTCTGAGCCTCCGTATACCCCTCTCTTGAAAACAGACAGTGCCGTTAAGAATATATTTTCCACATTCAGGGAATGACTTCACCATTAAGATACAGGATGTCCACAGCTAGGAATGGTGCACAGGTTCTGCAGATCAAGAGAGAGCATGAGGATGAGTAGGAAGGGATGGAAAACTTACTAGAACAAGACCAAGAAATGGATTGTTTGTGAGTTGTTAATGACACTAATGTTGCGGTCACTAACAGTTCAATGAATGATCAATCTTTTTCTACTAATTTTCTCATAGTTAGGGAAGGGAAGAGAAGGTCCTTTATACTTCATTGCCATTTGCTTTTGAAACCCCTCCTGATTCCCAGAATAGATCCAAAGTGATATAACAGACTACACACTACACTTGATCTTAGCCAAATGGCCGAGAACCTTCTTTTGGAATCGTTTGGGATTTTGCTTTCCCCTTTTACCTTACCCTATTTTGGAGTCTTTTTGCCACTGTGTTTTGACCTTCATGGTTTTCATTCAATGCACATGAGCACTGATTATCTTTGTTTCTGACATTTGTGCATAGAACACATTATTCTAGACTCAGTGTAACATTATAATGTTTATTATCTAGAATCTGACATTGTTCTGTTGACACAAGTTAATGTTATTTCTTGATGCTGTTTCCAAAAATGGATACAGATGTAGAAGTACAGAAAATGGCATGATAAGAAAGACGATCCTACCCTGAGAAGCTGGAATGTAACTTTACACTCACAGTTATGTAGTGGTTGCACAAGGTTGCCTTGTGCCTTGAAAGGTAATTGCAGTGCTGTGCAACTAAATGTGCTTCTGAATCTGCATACACAACATGCAGTGTAGACCCATGTAGAATGTGCAACCATTACAATACACATGCACATTAATGTGCCACATCCATGTGCAATGTGCAACTTGGCTTCTACAACCTTGAACTCAATACAGCTGTTCCACATTGGATAAAAATGTCCAATAGGCTTCCAGATGATGACTTGATTGGATGGACTGTATCTTACAGATAAAGAAATTTGAACTTTGAAGCAGCTCTGTCCAAGTGTGGCTTCTCTTGTGCATGGAGTGGGGGGAACAGACAGAGCCACAACAGCCTCGCCAGGTGTGCAGACTAGATACTTTGATCTCTGCATCATTCTTTCAGTGTCAAATTGGAGTGGCAACAGCCTGTAGTCTGGGAGGCCTCTGAGTTATGCACCTGCTCCTTTTGATTTTAAATATTCCTTAAAATGAAATAACGGTGCAACTCAAAAGGAATGAAAACAAGCTAACAATGCAGAAAAACAAAGCAGATTTAAATCTAGGCACAACGTTTCCATATGAGATCCTTTCAAACTGAAAATAAATGGTCTGAACTGAATTGATGCACTGTGTATAAATTCCAGAATCAAATAAATAGGTTTTGGTTTTGAAAACAAAGTATAACAGCCTGTTAACTCATATCTGAAACATATAGGCAAATCTTAAGGTCTTTTGAGACATTGGGATTTGTCAAGGATAAAATTTAGGAGCCCATCTGAGAAGATCAGACATGACTAGCTCTACATTGAGTGAAGTGAGGCAGCTGACCAAGTTCTGGGGGACAGGGAGTGGCAGCAAGTGATTGCACCAAAGAGTTCTGTTTGCTATGTGGCCTCCCCTGAACCCTGTAACCTGATCTATTGCTTTTGAGTACAGTGTATGATGCTGCCCTGCTGCCATAGTGAAAGATAGGACAGTTAGTAGAAAAGGGCCAATGTGTTTAGCTGATCATTAATGAGTGCAAAAAATCAAATTAGGTTGCATTTGCATTGTTGTTGTGTACCTTTGCCTTAAGGTCAAGTTATGGTAACCCTAAGATAACCCTATCACAGGGTTTTCGCAACAAGATTTGTTTGGATGAGGTTTGCCATTGCCTTTCTCTGAGGTTGAGAGAGTGAGACTTGCCCAAAGTCACCCAGTGGGTTTCTATGGCAGAACAAGGATTCAAACCATGTTCTCCAGAGAACACTCAAACCACTACACAACATTAGGAGGGGAAAATTAACTATTAAGTCTATGATAAATTGCCATTTAATTTAAACCCTGCACTAAGACTACTATAGAACATAGCTGAAAAATGTAAATTCAATGAAAAAGCTGTATTAATTTTTTGAAAACCCAAATTCTCACCTACTCTACCCCAAACATCTCTGCTGCTTTTTCTTTCTTTGTCTCTTATTCTTTCTACTCCTTGCCTTCCCCTTTCTTTAATTTACTGATATCCATTCAGCAAAAGTCTCGATGTTTAAAGCTTCAAAATTTTACTTCCTGGGAAAGATGAGGTACCACAACATAGTGCTGAATGTACACAACAAAAGCACCATCTGGATGCAAAGACCACCTATCCTGAACTGCCTTTACAACTTTTTGGTTTGAATGTTTAAAATCTTTTGATATGTCATACTCTAATCATGAAAGAAAATAACAAGGATTTCTGTTGCCATTTGCATCTCTGGTGGTTTGAATCTTGTCACCTAAACCTCATCCAGCCCCGAGGGACTAACAAACAACAACAAGTATTCCCCCCCCCCAAAAAAAATCCAAGAGAACTGGACTTTGGCTGAAGAATGTTGGCTCTTCAGCACATTTTCAGATTGAACTAATTAATTCCCTCAAGAGAAAAGTTAATGAGGTTGTACCTTTTCATTTGAACATTTTTAACTTAATTGATTATTTTTAACTACTGGCCACGGTTAAACTAAGGTTGGGTTTTGTACATGGAACAGGGCTGCCATGTCGCCCTTCACAGAGCAAAGTCTTGGGGTGTTCCAGGCCATCTCTGCATGACACTCTTATAGCGCAATAATTCCACTTTCAACCTCCTATGGAATCCAGCTGGCCCCTCCCGGAACTGCAAACCCTAGGATTCCATAGGAGGTTGAAAGTGGAATCATCACGCTATAAGAGTGTTGTGTGGAAATGTTCTCAGATGTGTCTGCGGTCAGTCAGTGGGAAGGGAAGGTGATGTGCATGTGGATAGAAGTATTTTCTTTTCAGGGATCCAGGATGGTGTAGTGCATAGAGCGTTGGACTATAACTCTGGAGACTAGAGTTCGAATTTCCATGGAAACCCACTGGGTGACATTGGGCAAGTCACATTCTCTCAACCTCAGAGGAAGGCAAAAGGAAAACTCCTCTGAAAAAAAATCTTGCCAAGAAAACCCTGTGATAGTTTTCCCTTAGGGTCACCATAAGTCAGAACAGGTTGAAGGCACATAATAAACAAACTCTCTTCTTGACTGTTCAGAAATAGTTAAGGGAAGAGTCTTTAGAATCAGAGAGATCTAGTGACTCCTCACACTACAAAACCCAGGGTTCCATAGGATATAACTCTGGCAACTAAAGTGGACTGTAGCACTGTAATCGTGTGGTGTGAATGTTCCCTGAAAGACCAGGGTTCCAATCCCCACTCAGCCACAGAAACTCACTGAGTCAGCCTGGACAAGTCACTCTCTCTCAGCCTTAGAGGAAGGCAATGACAAACCTCCTCAGAATAAATCTTGCCAAGGACAGCCTATGATAAGGTCACATAACACGGAGTTGACTTGAAGGCACACAACAACAACAATAGATACATAATTTTTATTAACTCAATAATTTATCCTTTGTATTTTCTCAAGCTGAGAGTATATGCAGGCACTCTTCAGAATACATGTTAAGTTGTTTCAAGCTTTAAGAAGACACAAAGAAACACAGCTGCACCTTTGAGACTAACTGGGAAAAAGAAATTTTGAGCACAGGCCTTTGTGGACTACAGACCACTTCATCAGAAACGCCATGAAAGCATGTGCTAGAAATTTCCCCCCTCCATTAGTCTCAAAGGTGCTTCCTTTTTTTGCTGCATTAAAATGGCATCTCTCTCTTTCCATATCCAAAGAGTACAGATTAAATCAACCATTGTGGTAAATGAGCAAGAACTGTTTTGTATAAGAGCTTTAAGTGCACATTTGTGAACAAGACTCCATTTTATGTAAATCCATTTTGTGAAGCCATAATGCAGAAAAGTGCACTCTTGTTAATTCTTCTTTCCAGCCTATGGCAGCAAAACTGCAAAACTGAAAAAAAGAAAAAAAGAGAAAAGCAAGTTTCTTGTATATTATGTGTAATAAAAGAAACATAGGCCATTTCCACACGGGGTAAAACCCCGCGCTGGGACGACCTCACATGGAGGGCGTCTACACCATGGGGTGCGCTAGGGCGGTGAAAAAGGTGAGGTTCTAAACCTCAGACCGCCCTCGCGCGGCCGCGGGGGTGGCACTCCATGTTTTATAAAGACCACTTTTCAAGTGGTCTTTTTAAAACTTGCGTGCGCTAGCCCGTTGCAGCGCCCTGTTAAGAACTGCAGGGATCCCTGCAGAGCTGCCGGGGGCGGGCTTCCAGCTGGTGCGCTGCCCGATTGGCGGAGCGCCGCCAGAAGCCACTGGCCACCATTTTGGGTGCCGGCGGGCGCCGGCAGGTGCTGGTGGCCGCCGGCGGGCGCCGCCACCGACGCTTAGAGCGGCAAACGTGCGCTGCTCCTGGCGGGGACAGAGCCTCCCACTGCAAGGTAAGCTCTGTTCCCTTGTGCGCCACCCCGTTTCCCCCTGTTTCGCCGCCCCCCGTGTGGAAAGGGCCATAGTTACCTTCTCCCTACTTTATGTGTGTGGTGGAAACCACTTTGATGTTCATGCATATGGTCAGCCTTTCTCTTATGTTGTCATAGCATGACAGAATTTAATCTGTATAATCTCATGCACCAGGGGTAGTCCCGGGCAGTCCCAGGCAGCCCCTTTAGCCACTGATTTTGTTGCCAAAAAAGAGAGACAATTAGCTGTCCTGGAAGCCTCCAGAAGTAGCAACTCACCTTATCAATAGGTTGCAGGTTCCTATTGCCTCTACATCCCATTTAACTATTAATCATATCCTTAAAAAAACCTGAAGTGGACTTCTGACCACTTCTAGCCGCGTTTTGCTTGTCTTTCTGTTGGGAGTATTTTTGGCAGTTCATGCAGTTCGTAGAGGGTCCCTGAGAAGGTTATCCATGCTGACTACACACAGTTGCCCGGAGGGAAGTCCCAGTGGGTCTCACTTCACAGTAGGTATGCACAGAATTGTACAGCCAATTTGTCTAGCAACCAGACTCGCTGAATACTGTAGGACTAGATTCTCTGCCAGAGGCCCAGCAAAATAATAAAGGAGCCTTTACAGAATGCTGGAGGGCATGCAAAGTGTGTATGTGTGTGTGAATGTTTCTAGCAAATGGGTCAATTTAGATGCTGCTATTAGAAAGGGAAATGCTAGTCACATCTCTAATGGTGTTGAAATATAAAGCAAGACCTCCAGTGGTGATGTCAGCAGTAGGTTCATATGGCAGAAGATAATCCCTATGCTACCCTGTTCCTAAAGTATACAGAATGCAGAGATTGCAGAGTTCCCAATAAACTTTAAAACTAAGCATTAGTTTTGTTTGCACACTTCATTACAGTATACAAAAGGAGGAGAAACTGACAAAATTTCATAGTAGCAGACAGTATAGAGGCAGAGCTTTAAAAATTACTTTTTAAAAGTAATTTGTTTCCATTACCTATTGCAATTTTTTTTTTAAAAGTTTTTGTTAGTTAATGCAATACTTTAAAACAGAGCTTTCCAAACTTTTCATGTTGGTGACACACTTTTTAGACATTCATCATTTTGTGAAATGATAATTTCAGTTTCACTTTCAAACTGGAGGTGAAACTAACCCCTTATAAGAGATACAGACACATACGTAAATTATAGTAACAAAATATATGGGGACACAACATATCTAATGAAAATCTTTCGTATATTTTTAAAAATATATTATTTATAAATAATAACATACGTTTCCAAGATTGTAGACGACATACCTACACACTTCAGGTGACGCACTAACGTGTACCGGCACACCATTTGGAAAGCCCTGCTTTAAAAGTAACATGTTCTGTTGCTCATTACATTGCATATTTTTGTTAAGTTTTTTTTTTTTTGGAGGGGGAGGGAATTAGGATTGATAATGGCATATTACCACCCTGGCATCATCATTCCACAATGGTAGGATGGCATGCTCCTGGGAGGCAAGAGGCTATGCTGACAGTAGCAGTGCTGCTGGAAGGGTCTCCCATGTCAGACAGGCTTTTGCTGAGCAGCCAGACTAAATGTGCCAATCAGCTACTGGATAGCAGCAGTAGTAAGAGGTGAAACTGGCAGAGGAGCGCTCAGAGACAACAGCGATGGCATTATAGATAATACCTGTTAGAAGGAGGGCTGGTAAATCTCCTTTGAATGTCTTTTTATAGTGACAACCCTATGATGAGACAATCCAAAATGAAACAAGAGATAGTGCCAGAAGATGACACCCGCAGGTTGGAAGGCACTCAACAAACTAGGGGTACAGCAGAAGACAACTACAAATAACACTGGCTGATGACACAACTGGACTCAAGCTGAAAGGACGTTCAGCTGTTGACATGCTCAGAGGTCCACTGAAGGTGCACAACACATATTATAGGAACATGGAATGCAAGAAGCATGAATAAGGGAAAGATAGACATAGTAAAGCAAGAAACGGAATGTATAAACATTGCAACACTTATGGTGAGTGAGCTAAAATGGACACAAATGAGACATTTTGAATCAGACAATTACACAGTGTTTTACTCAGGAAATGAAAATCTAAGAAAAAATGGGATCGTATTTATAGTGAGGAGGGATGTAACACAAGCAGTCAAAGGATAAGATGCAAAGTCTGACTGAATCATATCAATAAGATTTCAGGGAAACCCTATCAGTATAACCATAATCAAATTTATGCTCCAACTACAGATACAGAAGAAGATGAACTTGAAAAATTCTATGCTGGAGTCCAGGAGGAAACTGACCACACACCAAAAGAGGACTTCTTGTTAATCACAGGCCCTATATACATATGTTTTCATGCACAGTTGGATAACCTGATGATACACCTGTATTATACAGTTATATCACCATTGTATCCCTTGAATTGTCATTTGCTACATCCTAAGGAATCCTTGGATCTGTAATTTGCTGACCTAGTTAGATGTACCAAGGTGCCCTGAAAAGAGAGGGATTATGGATTTTTATTCTGTAGTGTAGACAGGCAGATTGCTTTGGTTTGGTAGTTCAGGGAAGTATACCCTAGAACTCCTATAGCAGAGAATTCCAAAGATGTCATCTCACTAAATTACAGATCTCAGGATTATGTAGGATGAGACCCTCACACTTAGTGGGATGAAACTGATATAATGATATAGTGCAGACACACCTTGATTGTTGAGAGCTGCTAATTAGAGTTTGTACATAAATCTTGGTGCACATCTTCTACTGAATGAGAATTAGCAAGAAATGCTTCCTTCCTCCACGTGTATAGTCAGTGTATTCTGAATGTGTGGAAAGGTCCCTATGCCTAGCCTTGTTTAAAAGATAATAGGTTCCAATCCCCACAGGGCTATGAAATTCATTAGATGACTTGGAACCAGTCTCTTTCTCTCTCACATACACCATGATCCATCTCACAGTGTTGTTATGACTATTAAGTGGGAAGGATCAGAGCCCATGTACACCACCTTAAGATATGGGGAACATAAACAAACAAGTAAACAGATAAAATAATTCGAAGTGTTCTGGTATAGTCAAAGAATAGTGATTCAGCCACCCTTTAAGAACATTGTTTAAGTTATTTGCATTTTCCCACTCATTTGTTATCCAAACACAAGTCTAAATTTGTTTAATTTTTGCTATTGTTCTAATTAGCACCATTTCCCTTCACTGTGGGAAGGATACCATAATGTTCTACCTTACACCAAGGCAGCCACAACTTTAAGATGATAAATTATTCATTCATTAAATATCCCATTTCCTTGTATTGCATATTCAGTTGATTTAGAAGCCAGTTTAGAGTAGGGGGAGAGATATGTGTTGTTTGGGGTGGGGGAAGAGAGAAGAAGCTTTGACACAGAACAGAATTATGCAATGTCATGGGCACATTAACACTTGGATCAAAATTTTACATTGTGTCAACTCAGTAAATAGTATAAATGGTTTGGATTTGCAATAAATAATTGTCTATTAATACTCTGGCATGGTGTAGCAAATTAAAGTCTCACTCCGGTAAGCACAGTAGTTGTGAGCGGTCACCAGGGCCCAAAAGAAAGCAACTGCCTTCCTGCATTACACCAGAGAGAGAAAGCATCCTAGCTCTTAGAAGCAAGAACAGTCTGAAACAGCCAGTGGATCCTAGAAACAGCTATTTACAAACAAGTTACTTGTAATTAAATTTTTGTAATAATGATAGATATCTGGGTTGGTAACATTTTGTAATAATGATGGATATCTGGGTTAGTAACATACAATGGCATCAGCCAGACTTATGCCATCACAACTCACTTTTTTGGTCATTGTGGAGGTTGAAATTCTGTCCTCCTGACACAATGGCTAATTCCTGCCCCACAACTAACCTTGTAAGGAACATGGCCTCCATCCCAACGTGGCCATTTCCATGGTGTCAGAGATCAGGGGGATGAGTGGGGATGCATCCAGCTTTTTCTTTTCTGTAGATGGATGCACTGTGACAGACACCTGCAGAAACCTACAGATTTCCTCAGGAGGTCTATAGAACTAACATCCTTGCACCATATCTAGCTACAGGAAAATATAGGTGGGAACATCCCTGCTGATCCCTCTGCTCTCCAACAACGTGGAAATGGCCATGTTTCACAGAAATGGGGCTGTCCTGCTTACAAGACATATTTTGGGAGGCTACCATCAGGAGATGTGGCTATGTGATTCATGTGGACCACCCAGTGTAGGATCTTGGCTTTATACTACAATTGCAGTTAATGAGAGATAATGTCACTCCTTTTGCGGTATAACAGCAGTTTTGTTGAATCTACTTTTATAGTTGTAAGGAACGTATAGCCTCACTAAACAATGGAGGAGGAATATTACATGGTCGAAGTGCTTGCCCATGCAATGCCCAATCGTGCTGTCTGATGCTGTATGGTGGGTGCTGAGGTTGGCAGGAGGAGAGTTTGTTTAATAGAATAAAACCCAACATGGATTCACCGTACCACTGACTTGGAAGCTCCCAGCTGCCTCTGGTTAACTAAACATCCTTTAAAATCAACTTTCTTAGCTATGGCATGATATATCTGAATCCTGAGCAGATTTCATTTCCTTCCACTACTGTAGTTTTTAATATGGGAGCCTTCTGTCAAGGATGTCTGTATGGGAAGTTGTCATAAGTGCTTCAGACCACGAACTCTTGAGAAAATATCTAAGGATGAAAGTCTAACCTTTAGTAAACCTCCCCAAATTTGGTGTCATTGAGATATTTTAGATTGCAGCTGACATTCACCTCAGCTAACATAGCCAAGGGTGAGAGATCATGGGAGCCAACATCCGCGACACCAGAGATCTGATTGGCTGATATGTGAGGATTAATGTCACCCATAAATGACACCTGTGTTTGAATGACCCATGGTCTTAGGTCTTTTTACACTAACGAACATCTTTTGACTGAGCTAAGATTTAAAAGGGACATGTACAAGAAATGGAAAAGCGGGGAAATCACCAAAGAAGAATTCAAATGAATAGCCAGCACATGTAGGGAAAATGTCAGAAAAGCTAAAGTGAAGAACAAGCTCATGCTTGCTAGAGAGCTTAGAAACAACAAAAAGGGCTCTTTTGGTTATGTCCATAGCAGAAGGAAGAACAAGGAAATGGTAGGGCTGCTGTGTGGAAAACATGGTGAACTACTAACAGGAGATAGAGAAAAGGCAGCACTATTCAGTATCTTCCTTGTTTTGGTCTTCTCTCAAAAGGAAAACAGTGTTCAACCTGAGGAAAATGGAGCAGGTTATGTGGAAGGTGAAATGCAGCATAGAATAGGTAAAGAGGTAATACAGGAATACTTGGCTACTCTAAATGAATTCAAGACTCCAGGGCCAGATGAACTACATCCAAGGGCATTAAAAGAACTAGCAGAGGTAATTTCAGAGCCAGTGGCAATAATCTCTGGGAATTCCTTTAATACAAGAAAAGTCCTGGCAGACTGGAGGAGGAAAAATGTTATCTACATCTCTGAAAAGGGAAAAAAGAGGACCAAAACAATTACCATCCAGTCAGCCTGATATTAACACCAGGAACGATTCTAGAACAGATCATGAAACAGACAGTCTGTAAGCACTTAGAAAAGAATGGCATGATCACTAAAAGCCAACATGGGTTTCTCAAAAACAAGTCGCAACAGACTAATCTTATCTCTTTAGAAGCTTGATAGATAAAGAGAATGTTGTGGGTGTAGCACATCTTGATTTCAGTTAGGCATTTGACAAGGTCCTCCATGATATTCTTGAAATCAAACTAGTAAAATGTGGGCCAGACAATGCTACTGTTAAGTGAATTTGTAATTGGTTGACTAACCAAACCAAAAGGATGCTCAGCAAAAGTTGTTCTTCATCCTGGAGACAAGTGACCAGTGGGGTGCCACAGGGTTTTGTCCTGGGCCCAGTGCTGTTCAACATCTTTATCAATGATTTGGATGAGGAAATAGAGGCCATGCTTATCAAATTTGCAGATGATACCAAATCAGGAAAAATAGCTAATACCCCAGAGGACAGGATCAGAATTCAAAATGACCTTAATAGTTAGATTGCTGGGCTAAAACTAACAAAATGAATTTCAACAGGGAGAAATGTAAGGCACCACACTTTAGCAGAAAAAATGAAATTCACAGATATAGGTTGGATTACACCTGGCTTAACCACCATACATGTAAAAAAGATCTAGGAGTCTTAGTAGACCACAAGCTGACCATGAGTCAACAGTGTGATGCAGCAGCTAAAAAGACAATGCAATTGTAGGCTACAACAATAGCAGTACAGTGTCTTGGTCAAGAGAAGTAATAGTACTTCTTCTGCTTTGGTCAGACCTCACCTGGAATAATGTGTCCAGTTCTGGGCTCTGGAGTTGAAGGAGGATACTGATGAGCTGGAACATGCCCAGAGGAGAGCAACAAAAATGCTAAAATACCTGGAAACCATGAGAAGTGGCTTAGGGAGCTGGGTATGTTTAGTATGGAGAAGAGAGGATTAAGAGATGACATGCTTAAATATTTGAAGGGATGTCATAAGGAGGATAGAGAAACCTGTTTTCTGCTGCTCCAGAGACTAGGACATAGAGCAATGGCTTCAAACTACAGAAAAAGAGATTCCATCTAAATATTAGGAAGAACTTTCTGACAGCAGTTGCTGTTTGACAGTGGAATCTGGTGTATCGGAGCATTATGGCGTCTCCTTTGGAAGTTTTTAATCAGGGTTGGATGGCCATCTGTCAGGACTGCTTTGACTGTATATTTCTGCACGGCAGGGGGTTGGACTGGATGGCCCTTGTGGTTTCTTCTAAGACTGTATAACCCCACTCTCTTATGAAAGTCATCCTCTTGGGCACTTTCCATGCTTTCTAGATCTCTATCTTTCTATATCTCTATCTAGTCAGATGCCTGATTGGAAGAGTTGTCACATGATTTCATTTTCTCTTGAGCTGTGAAATGGTAATATTTGGCCTCTAGGAAGCATCCCATAGATCAGTGCTGGGGAATGTACAGCCCTTCAGTTGCTGTTGGACTACAGCTCCTCTCAGCTCTAGCCCACAGAGCAGCGGGAGGGATGGTGGGAATCCAGGTCCAATATCTGGAAAACTCTGCTTTCCCCATCCCTGTTGCAGATGCTTTGTCTTCTTCCATCATGGTACAGAACTGTGCATTTTGATTATGAATTTTGAAATTAACCATCTAAAATACTTTTGTCACATCTCCCAAAGTATACAGAACTTTAATTTTTTTAGCAGCAACTTGCCCCATTTTTCCATTTTTTTTCTTAGCATATTTTTTGACAGAAGTTAATTGCAGAGTTGCTGTGCACGAATGCATGTTATTACATGGCTAGCTACACAGTAACTTCACTGGGAGCAATGGTAATTACAGAGTAAATTGTGTTAATGCCCCTGTGTTATTATTTGGTAACTGTGTAATTACATTGGGTGACCTGTGCAAATCAGATTCACATTCTCATTTTACTTCGTCCAGAGAATAATGGCAAATGCACACGAATCTTTGCAGAGTTCCATGCCTGTACATTTTCACAAAATCTTTAAGTGCTCTCCTCCAAATGGTAATTTCACATTGCTAGTTGCCAAATAGTAAGCACCAAAGATTTTTAAAAGCTGTTTAGAATCTCTAACATAAAAAAGCAAGGCAAGAGGCCTATGGATGAGATAAATAAATAAATAAGTCATTACAATATTATTTTAGTATTTATTTTATTTGTTTTATTTATATCCTACCTATCTCTCAACACATGCTCCAAGGTGGCATACGAAATTTTAAAAGTACAATACAATTTAAAAATGTAAAAACATAATAAAATAAAAGACCCATTCTATTAAAAGCTTTATCTGCTACATACACTAAAAACCAAAGCTTCTTAAAGCAAAAAGGTTTTTACCTGCCTGTAGAAAGACCACAGGAAAGGCGCCAACCAGACCTCCCAGGGAAGGGAGTTATATTACTTGGGAGCAACCACTGAGAGGGCTTTCTCTTGTGTCCTCATCAGATATGCCTGGGATGACAATAAGCAATATGGGAAGACAATAAGCAACCTGCAGTTTATAATAAAGTTCTTACAAAGAGTTCACACACTATTTTGCATACCCCACAGAACCAAAGTCTCTCTGCAAGACAGTGCCCTAAATCCTGTTATTAGTCCTGACTAGAGTAGACCCATAAGTTGACTCACCATTCAAGAGTTGATTGAATGGGTCTAGTCTAGCCAGAATCCCCTTCCAAGAGATAAACTGCTGGCTTCTTCAGTTGTTTTTAAAGGAGTTGTTTAACATCTTGTTTCTTTTCCTCTGGCTTTCAACTGAATAATTAAATTAAATTATAATCACTGCTTTTGCTATTGAAATTTTGGATTTGTCTTATTTTTAACTGGCCCCTCCCAAATTGTTTAAAGCTGATCAGTGATTTACCTTGGAAAGATTGCAGCCTTCAAAGGTGCCTAGCAATTTAATTAAATAAGACTCAACACCTCCAGAAATACTGCAGGAAGGCATTTAAATTAGAAACAATATACACACAGAGAAAAATAAACACCAGTTTTTGTCTTTGATAATCTTGACACCAATGACATACCAAAAAAACAAAAAACAAAAACAAAGTGAACATACCTAACCTTTAATACTGGGCTAGATGACTAATGGCCATCATTGGCAGCTAAACTACAATACCCATCATCCTTCATCATTGGCTAAAGTGGCAAGGATTGGTCACAATTACAGTCCAGAGATAGTTGAAGGACTATGAATTCTCCAGCTCTGCTTTATAGTTCGTTAGTCTAAAAAATCAAACGGTGATGGAAAGTTATATGTGAAGCTTTTATTCATCTAATGAAAAATATAAATAAAACAGTCCCTGACTAAGCTTTTGACAGGCCACTGTGAATGCCTAATGACATCAAATGGAACTGTTATTCCCCTGTCCAATATGAAAGTAAGAAAGAGGAATAACATGATGATGTTCCTCAATAAATTTCTAAAGATGGTTCTTCCCTTGATTGATCCTCTACCATCTCTTTCTGAATTATCTTCCTTATGATCAGTATTATTTAATACCTAATTGTAAGATGCCAATTTCCTCAATGTGGCCCTTGTATATGGAAGCATGTATTTAACAGGGCGGGGAATTGTTGGCCTTCCCAATGCTTTGGACTACAGACTCAAAATCACTCACCAGTGGTTATATAGTGTGAAGCTGATATAGTTTTAAGCCAAAATATCTGAAGCACCAGGGGTCCCCCAGAATAGAAAAATGGCCTACAAGGGGCAAAAAGTTCTGCATATAACTATCCAAAGTAACACTGCAGAAGGAATGAATAAAGATGTTGCTGCTTCAACAAAGCAATGACACTATGAGTCATTTTGTTACTTCATAATATATTCTTGCTAACTCCTCTCTTCCTCACCAGTAATATGTTGATTCCAACATCTGATTATCAAAATAAAACAATATACTCCACATTAACAAGCTGCCTTTTTGGGAAAGGTGGGGCATTTAGCCACTGCTAAAACATGGGTTTCCATCTTCAGAGCTGAATCCAGGAGCATACTGAAAACCTGCATTAACCCCATCCAGCACAGGCTGAATACCTATTCCCTGATCTGCCTTTAGACTGGCCAGGAGCACCTCCATTTATCTGGATTGAATCATAGAATCATAGAAATGTAGAGTTGGAAGAGACCACAAGGGCCATCCAGTCCAACCCCCTGCCATGCAGGAAAACCCTCAAAGCACTCCCGACAAGTGGCCATCCAGCCTCCGCTTAAAAACCTCCAAAGAAGGAGACTCCACCACACATTGTGGCAGCACATTCTGCTGCCGGACAGCCCTGACCGTCAGGAAATTCTTCCTGAGGTTCAGGTGGAATCTCCCCTCCTGCAGCTTGTATCCATTGCTCCTTGTCCTGGTCTCAAGAGCAGGAGAAACAAGCCCACTCCCAACTCAACATGACATCCCTTCAAATATTTAAACATGGCTATCATGTCCCCTCTCAACCTTCTCTTCTGCAGACTAAACATACCCAGCTCTCTAAGTCTGTCCTCATAGGGCATGGCTTCCAGGCCCCTCACCATTTTGGTTGCCCTCCTCTGGACCTGCTCCAGCTTATCCATATCCTTCTTGAATTGGGGTGCCCAGAACTGGACACAGTATTCAAGATGAGGTCTAACCAAAGCAGAATAAAGTGGTACCAATACCTCCCTGGATCTAGACACCATACTCCTATTGATGCAACCAAGAATTGCGTTGGCTTTCTTGGCTGCCGCATCACACTGCTGACTCATGTTCAGCTTGTAGTCTATTAAGACGCCTAGATCCCTTTCAGATGTACTGTTAACCAGCCACGTGTCTCCCATCCTATATTTCTGCATACCATTTTTTCTGCCTAAGTGTAGGACCTTACATTTCTCTCTGTTGAAATTCATTTTGTTAGCCTTGGCCCAGCTCTCCAATCTGTCCTTTTGAATTTTGATCCTGTCATCTGGTGTATTAGCAACCCCTCCCAATTTTGGTTCATCTGCAAATTTGATCAGCGTGCCCTCTATTCCTTCATCCAAGTCATTAATGAAGATATTGAACAGCACCGGGCCCAGGACAGAACCCTGTGGCACCCCGCTAGTTACTTCTCTCCAGGATGAGAATCTGCCATTGGTGACCACCCTTTGGGTACGGTCAGTCAACCGGTTACAAATCCACCTGACAGTAGCCCTGTCCAGTCCACATCTTACTAGCTTCTTTGCAAGAATGTCATGGGGAACTTTGTCAAAGGCCTTACTGAAATCAAGATATACTATGTCCACAGCATTCCCTTCATCTATCAAGCAAGTAACTCTATCATAAAAAGAGATAAGATTAGTCTGGCATGACCTATTTTTGAGAAATCCATGTTGACTTTTCGTAATTACGGCATTGTTTTCTAAGTGATTAGAAACTGACTGTTTGATGATCTGCTCCAGGTACTGATGTCAGGTTGATTGGCTGGATAGGACACCAAAAAGGATTACCAGAGAGCATTAGGGAAGCTGCTGCCTATCAGAGTGGACAATAGTAGTCTAACTGACTTGCAGTCTAGTAGTCTAGATGGACCACCAAGAGTTCAACTCAATAGAAGGCAGCTTCCTACATTCCTACAAGTAGTAGGCTCCAGTTCTAACTCAGGCGCCTCAATAAAAGTAGCCAGTCAACAATTGATTTAATTAATTAATTAATTAATCTTGCTCTGAAGATTTCAGGACAGCATACAATAAAACCGATCTAGTACAACAATATAAATAAAATAATTTTTAAAGGCAAAAACACATTAAACAATTAATAAGATTAAAAAACCTTAAATAATTTAAAATGAATTAAAACCATGTGTGTGAGAGAGTTTTTGTAAAGCCAAGTAGGCCCTCAAAGCTTTGGTGAACAATCATGTTTTCACTTGTCACCTAAACAGCAGCAACTTTGGCACCAAGGGGAGGGTGTTTCATAAGAGGAGTGCCACACAAGAGAAGGTCCTCCCCCATGTTCTCACGCAGTGTATTTCTCTGAGGAATGAGACACAGAGGAGGGCCCCTCCAGCAGGCTGTAAACCTTGGGTAGGTGCATATAAAGAGGATCTAAGTGTCAACCAGAGCTTGACAGATATGGATCATCACTTTCACAGGAGCCTCTAGAGTAACTAAGCAAGAACTGGATGGGCAATCCCAATACAGAATGAACTGAGACTTTTACGTCTTTAGCAGTGGTGCCATTCAAAGCAATTAATAACTGGTTCCCATCTCCATCTTTCCCCCTGGCTCCAGATGATGCAGACCTTTCCTCTCTTTGACCCTCTGGTGTCTTCATGCTCCTTGTTCATGCAAATCTCCTCCTCCCCCTCCTGCTCCTCCCCGCTTTTGCTGCTCCTGGCTCTCCTTTTAACCTCCCCGGCCTCCATGTCTTTTAACAATTTTAACAACTAGTTCTGGCAAACCAGAGTGAACTGGCTGGCTTACACAACTACTTATGGCAGCATTCTCGTTCTACCACCAGCTGAAGCCTCTCTCAAAGAAAGCCTCTGCCCCACCCCAGCTTGTATTCCAGTAAAACATTGGATTGTTCTCACTGGCAAGTGCAGTCCATCACACAGACTTCTTTTTCTTGTGTTTTGTTTCATCACTCACAAAAAATATCCAAATAATATAAAGACTGGCCAGAAAATTGTTTCCTTAAATCACTGCGCCAGCATGCTGCTTTTTGTTTTCACTGGAATGACGAAGAGACATTCCTCTTTCAAGGGGCAAAAAAAATTCCATTTTGCTTCAGGAAATGTCAAGTGAGAAACAGCCAGATCAAGCCAATAAAAATATTATTATTTGTTAAAGGGAAGTTTACCATTTCCAATGGGAAAATCTTCACCTCCTAAATACAGAATTAGACTAATAGATTAATATTTTCGAGTTGTTTTACAAGACTTTCTGCTCTCAGTCATAGCTGTTGCTGATAATATTTATGTGAAACTTGTGCCAAACCTTACAAAGGTCTTTTAATATTTTTTTTTCTTTAAAAAATTGTCAGTATACTCACTTGGGGGAAAGCTCATAAAATTCAGCTTCACCCACAATCTGGACTATGGTCTGCCAAGCTCCACATAAATAAATCATCAAGTCATTTTTGGCATCCTGTAAACCAGAAGGAATATTTTCCTGGGCAGATTTAAAGAGACATTGTTCTGTAAAACACAGTTGCTACAAAACCCTAAAATGAAATGAAAAATGTTGACTTTGTTGCTTCTTTGAATTTCTAAACACTATCATTTGAATAATTATATAAGAAATGTAGAAATGTTCATTGTAAAATAATAATTATATTCAACATATCACATCATACTATTTCAGATTCATGTTAATTTTGATATCTCCTCTGCCTTAACCTAAAAAAAAAGAGGAAAGCAAGTTTAAGGATTGCTTAGGTTAGGGGCAACCCACTGTTGGAGGCTAGGGGGCCACATCAGAAGCCCAGAAAATCTTGGAAGACCATACTTCTCACCAAAAACAAACTTTTGCCCCAAAATACCTTCTAGGGAGCATATGGAGCATTTTCGTTATGTTTTTAGCTCTCCTCTGCGTCCTTTTAGGCCCAGGAGAGGACTTTTTTTAACGAAATGATCAGAAGTTGCTTCCTATTCACTTCTTTTTTTAAAAAAAAGACCTCTCTTGGATCTGAAATGGCCCATCAGGACTCAAATATCTGGTGAAAATTCCCCATCTCCTTTATAAGGTATTGAGAGCCTTTAGATGCATTTTTAAAAACCATTAGGTCTTCCTCTTTTTCTCCTTCCATTTTCCTCCCTGCCAGGGGTGGGAGGAAGACTACATGTGGACTATGGGTCACACTTTGCCCACTCCTCTGGCTTAGGTGCTTGCTGTATTATTTTTTTCTTCTCAAAGAGCAAACCTATGCATGTACTGGCTGCAGGTAGTGGCTGCAACTCTATGTACACTTTTACCTGGGAAGAAGTCCCACTGAACATATTGGGAGTTATTTCTGAGTGATCATGCACAGAATTGCACTGTAAGGCTAAATCCCAATAAGTGTAGACCCATTGACTCAGTGGAATGTGTGTAAGTGTTGACTGACCAAGTTCCCATTGAGCCAGTGAGTCTGTTGCAGCTGGAATTAACAATTAGATTTAGCTCTTAGTCTGCACAGATAAAGTAGCCACAGAAAACTTTGCATTGTATCCAGACTGGAATCATCCTAGTGACTTGGCTGCTATAAACAGAGGCTATACCAGAATAACTAATTTTTCTGGCATTGTGTAAGAAGCCATCTGGTATCACTCTGTACAGTAGTTTTCCCAGGCTGTGCAGTGGTTGCCAAATAGTACCCAGGTACAGCTGTACCTACAGGCTGCCTTGCATTGCCACTTTTTCTTTGTTCTTCACCAGCCTCCCAGACTCCAAGGTGGAACTCTACCTATAGGACAGCTTTCCTTGATTTCAAAGATCATACTCAGAACCTGGCTATCTGGGCTTAACCCTATTCTGTCTTCAAAAGTGAACCAAACCTAATCTGAATGAACCAAATTAGATTTCTGTGCTCATGTGGATACCCCTGCACAAGTTCTCATTGCCACAGACATTTCTTGAGAAAATGGTCATGGGTCATACAATTGTACCTAAAAAGAACTTTCATGACAATCTGGGCAGCTAGGTGCAATGTGCAAAATAAATCACAGCTAAGGCTATTCCTTCTATTACCACAAGTAAAAATACTAGATACTTAAAAAAAAACAAAAAAACAAAACATTTAGGAAGATGTCTGGAATATCCCTAGGGGTGTGTGAGGCCCCTTGCACACCAGTGTAACAAGAGTTTTTAAAGACTCATTGTGACAATCCCCATAGTCATGGAGAATGGGCATTTTGTGATCAGAGCAAGGATGGGGGGGTCATCCCAAAATGGTGGGGTTCGCCCTGTGTCTCCTTGGACTACAAGGTGTCATTGCCAAAGAGACTCCAAAAGATAGCTGAGCTGACCCATATCAAAAAACCTCTTCTCCAGTAGGAGCAGTTTTTTTTTATTAAAGTAATGGGTTTTGGTTTCCTATTTAAGACCAAGCCATCCTAAAATGCACTGCCTGACAACAAGGGTATCTCACAGCAATAGACTGTTGCTGAAAAAAAATATCCATCCATGCAGCTGATGCTGTAACAATTGCAGATAAGGTCAGAAGAAACAGGGAACCTTGAGAAGGAGTGTCACATGATGTCATTGTCCCTGCTCATCTAAGCACCCCAATGATTTGATCCTGAGAGCGTAGGCTCCACTACTCTATTGCCCAATGAAGGCTGGTGGCTCTTGTTTGTGTGCAGTGGTAAATTAGCTCCAGGCTTTAGTCTCAGTTTTAGTCTCTCTCTCATTCACTATTGGTGGAAATGAGTGAAATAGCCTTGTATTTCACAGCAAGGTGGCCTTAAACCAGGCTGAATGGAACCCTAGAGGATTCCTTTATCAACTTCATTTATTTCTAGACCTGAATATCTGAGTGTTGCTCAAGCTTTTCAGAAAGCTGAATCTGCATTATTTGAGATAAGAAAACTGCTGACTAAAGAGTCAGCGGGAATAAAATGTAGAAATGCCCCATTTTTTTTAAATCTGAGCACCACATGCAGTGGAAAGGCAAGCTATAAATGCAACACAGGAATGCAGCTTCATCCAATTCTGCATTTTCACCAAGAAAATAAACACAAGCCTCTTCTTGTTTGTGCATCAGAGAATTCCTCCCCCACATATTTTGCTTGTTTGTATTTATTTTCTAAATGTATGCATTTTTCTGCACATTTTTTTTCAAATATGTGATTAGTTTTCCCAAGCCATTTTCCCATCAGAGAAATTACAGGATTTCCCCATCTATAAGAAAGGTTAGGGACCAGACCTATTGTCAGAAAATGGAATTGGTTGAAAAAAGGAACCCATGTATTGTACTGTTGGGAGCATGAAGGACTGAGAGAGGATCACTTGGGACTGATGGCTTCTACTCTGTATTTGTGTTTAGGAAGCTGTTTATACTTTAAAATCCGTACTGTTCTGGACTGTGGAGCAGTTTATACAAAACAACAATACAAGAGGTGCATTTATCTGAAAAAGAAAAAGAAAAAAAAGACCAGAATCAAAAAGCTGAAGCCATTTTACAAACTCTACAGTCAATACAGCTATTGGCCATGGTGTCTGGAGGATTCTGGGAACTGCCTTCCAAAAGGTAACTTTTCCAGCTCTGACAGCAGCAGAGGTCAAGAGAGAGTGGTGCAGGCTTGAGGCTTATTCATCACTTAATAAACAATGGTTTATAAAGGCAGGAATGTTTCACCTAAAAAGGCCCACTGAGTGTGAACCACTGAGATATTTTTGCATCGCAAGCAGTTCTTCCTCCATTATCTTTAGTTTCATGACTCTCTGTTTGCTAATAGCTATTGTAATAAAATGTAATTGATTTGAGTACTGAATGGTTAGCACAAAATACTGTTTATGTAGTTATTTCACTCCTTGGGTTCTTCAAGAAACCAAGGAATCTCTCCACTCCAAACTACCAAGAAATCTGTGCCAGGTGTTTAATGGGTTAAAGATCATTTGCATAAATTATCTTTTTCCCCCCCAAATGAGTTCACCCACTGAAAGTAAGATACGGGACACTGGATGTTAATAATTGACATGCTATATAAAATGCAGTGTTCTTGAAGAGGAAATGGGGTCCATGTTGTTATTAGAACCAGTGGAGCAGCAAACACTGGAAGGAGGAAAAAAGAAAAAAGAAATACTATTTCCTTCTGCATATTACTGCTCCTGCATCACAATGATCTTTCATTTTGAAGAAATTCATTCTGCTTAAAACAACAGGTCAGATCTTACGCAAAGTGAGAGAAACGGAGATGATCTGGGGAAGGGATATTGAGGAAATGTACTACGTAATAGTACCATACTGGAAATGAAAGTTTGGTTTTTTTAATGACATGATTTTAACACCGACCAACTTTTCATTCTTTTGCTTCTGAAACAATCCTTCATCTCCCCTTCTTTTGGCCTTAATCTACCCCTTTTAGACTTTTCAGGTTTGTTTAACATTTTCAAAAAAATTATATTAAGTGAAAATTATCAAGAACTATTTGAAAAATAATAATAATATTCCCCGTTGGAATACAGTTTAAATGGCACAATAAAGATAAGTGATCATGTTAGCCACTTCCTGCTGTCCTGTTCAGTTTATGAATACATTATTTGATTTACAAACATAGATTCTGATACGGAAGAAATTATTTTCATAAGTTGCTCTTGCCAGTCATTCGAAGGCGCAGTGCTTTTGCTGTGTGCCATAAGTACAAATTATGCATTCGCAAAGGGTTAGAAACAAATCTGTTCTTAATAATGTGCCATGGCATAATTTGAAATGAGCTTAAAATGAATTAAATCATTCAGGCAATGATCTACTTTACCAAGTTCTCACAGAGTTAAGTATGCCATATCAATTAAATCTCAATGAACTGGAGCAGCCAATAAAACTTCCTCTGGCCATTGGTAATATTTCCAGCTATTGATGGTCATGTTATTGTCATTAATCTCAGTGCAAACCCAGAAAGAGAGCAGAAATTGTCCGATATACTTGCCATACTGGCTAATAAAATTATCATTAGCCCTTCTCTAATTCAGCCTTTCTGCTGTTCTGCCAGATGGAATTTCCACATAGAAGGACTATATCAATTTTGGGGAAAAAGCCAAAGATGGGCAGCTGTTGCACTACACAGGATCACAGCAGACAAATAATCTTACAGGTATCCCAGTGGCCTCCCTCCCAACATACTGTGTTGATACAGTACTTTTACAACAACATTTATACATTGAAACATATTCAGGGGTAGCCATGCTGGCCATGCAGCAAAATACAACAAAATCCAAAATACACAAAACAGTTGTAGGTTTCTTGGCCAACCAAAATGCACAAAATACATCAGCAAGCTTCCAAAGCTTCACTGGCTTCTTTATCAGGCAAAGATGTTAAAAGTCATACAGGACAAGAAAAGAGATGATGTTAGAGTCACACAGGCCTACATTTTGTCTAAGCGGTAGCAGATCATCTTAGCTGAGAACAGAAGTAATATCTGAGAAAAAAATGTGGGGCGGCAGCTTCATGGCCTTGTTTCTTTGCCTTTTTACATTCCTCGCATGTTAATGCAAATGCCTAATCAGGCTCTGGTCTCTCTTAAAACAACCCCCCACAAACTCTCAAAGTGTGGTGATATTATCTTTTTTTGGACTAAAACTCTCAGAATTCCATAGCCACTAGTCACAGGGATGGGAATTATGGGCTTTGTAGTCTAAAAGCATAGGTCTATACTCTGTCCACTCTCAGGATGGAGGATGAGGCCAAATTTCATCCCTGCCATCTTCCCCCAGCCCCTCGTCTCATTTGCATGTCCTACGTGCCCCAGAAGTGATGTGATGTTACTTCTGCCCACTATTTTGTACCTTTTCAGCCAATTTCAAATATTTCTTCATGATTTCTGGGGTACTGAAGGCTTCCGGTTGGTGGACAAGTCAAAACACCATGTTCTCAGGTGGTTTTGACTTGGTTTGGGCTGTTTTCTTCTCTCGAAAATCCATCTGGAAAATTTTAAAAATTATTTTTGTGGGTTGTGGGGGGATTGGGGAGGGCTTCAAACAGGTCTTTGGGGGGCAATAAAAACGGGATTTAGGGTTTGCGTGGTTGTGCTTTCTCCACCCCATTTTAGAGTGAAGTAACTTTTAAAAAAAGACAGTTTAGAAGTAAAAAAGGGGACTCAGTTTTTTCCCAAAAAAATGCTAATAAATGTGTTTCCCTCATTGGAAAAAGTGATCTGCAAGCTTAAATTTGGAAGGCACAGTATTTGAAATGAATTCATGTCTTGAACACCCACCAAGGTTGATGGAAGGAAATCTGACCTGACACAGCTGCTCTAACAACGCAACTGGCCTTTCAGCAGAGTGCCACAGAGGGATCTGAGCACACTTTTTCATATAGGTGTTGCAAATAGTCTCCATTTCTACATTGTAATATGAGTGAATGGCATAAATTATCTTCTATTCTGAGGCACTGCTGAAGCAGCCATCTGGTCTAATATCACCCTGACAGTGATATAGGACTGAACATCGCCGTGTTTGGTCTGTTGCACAGAAAAGGACAATAAGACATATTTTAAAATGTCAGAATACCTCAGAGCCCATATTCAGGAAAAGTTTGCTTTTATGAAAATGGATTGTAATGGAGATATATCATGATGTAGATCTCATTGCAGATGCTGGTGTGATGAATTAGATTATGAAATGATCTAATTATGGCCATGTTAAATACTTGCTCTTGTCAGACGTTTTAATGATGTTAAAAAAAAAGCAAACATTTTAGAAAGCAAGAGCCTTGACTCAGGCCCTTTCCACACGAGGAGAGGAATTCGCGTAGTGACGGTTCCGGCCGGTTTTTCCCGGGTTTTTTTGTATCCGCGTTAATGCGCTCTCTCTATCCATACGTCTTATGCTTGATCCGGCTTAGCGCGGTTTCAGAGATCCACACGTTGCCGTCCTGACCACCCCTGTTATTAACATAAACCCGCCCACTATGGCTGTGATAGGCTGATTTCGATTTTAAAAAATGGCGCGTTGCGTCGGTACGTACCCGCGCATGCGCGCACGTATGTATGCAAGGTCCTCCCCCAACGCCTCCCGCCTTTCGCCGCCATCCCCCACCTCTGGCTAGTGTGTCGGTTGGTGCCGGTCGTTGTGCTTCCTGCTTCGCCGAATTTCTGGCTTGTTCGTGGCTTTGCGATGGAGGGCGAGGTTCTCGATGACCTGGTCAGGTTCCTGGGGCCCTTTGTTGCGGTCCTGGGTGTAGTGGTGGCCACCATGCAAGAACAATGGGCCGGAGATCGAGCGAGGAGGTCCAGGCTCCATCGCGACCATGAGGAGGAGGACGTTTTCTATGCGCCCCTT